>CM065480.1:42049060-43305114 GCA_032873175.1 Leptopilina drosophilae | reverse complement strand
GTATTTAAGATGGCAGAGAACAAAGCACTTCTGTTTCGTAGGGTCCTAAAACGCCTACGGGAGGTCATTTTTTCTCTCTCCCAAGTCTTCGGTCGCGTGTAAGATTAATATCTTTCGTATCAAGTTCAAGTTTTCTTCGCCCCCTCCTCTCTTTCTCTCTCTGTCTCTCTGCGTCGAGCAAAAAATTCTGTTTCGTTTATTATATATTTAGGTCTTTTATAAGTTTCTCTTGAATTGTAATCTACCTCTTGGAATTGGAAGATTTTTTTGTTTTTGAATAAATGTTGATATTTTTTGCTAAAAGTTACTCTCTAAATTTGAAATAGAAAAAATTATTTCCTAATTTGAATTAGTGATTGATTTTTGCTTTTAAATGAGTAAATTTTACTTCACTGTTGCCACATGGTGGGGACCTCGGAGAAAAAAGAATTTTTAATATAGAACTAACAAAGTTTTTTTGTTGTTGTTAGAAAATTTTCTGTTTCGTTAATAGTTGTATTGTTATTAGAACAAATTTGAATTGTTTCAATAAAAAAATAAGTTTCTTAGTTCTATATTAACAATATTTTTGTCAACGTATCAATCTTGTTTCTCCGTAAAGTCAAGGAATTCAGGGAACATTTATTAATAATTTTTGAAGTCAATCAGAATATTGTTCAAGGTCAGGGAAAAAATGAAAATTTTGTCTGAAAGTCAGAGAAAAGTATTATTTATTAGTAAAATTCGTTAATTCTAAAGGGAAAAGTAAAATTATCAAGCATTTTTACTAATTAAAATTCAAATTGTTTATTGAAATTTTGTGATAATACTGAATATGAAGTAAATGCCTTTTTGTTACTAAATAAGCGACTATTATTTTTGCGCCTTAGAGTCGATCCGAGGCCTGTTTTTATGATTTTAATCGATTGATTAGAATTCGTAATTTATCGTTGAGAATAAATGCTAAACTATTCATATTTTTAAGGAAATGCACTTTTGAAATTGAATGTTTAACAAGTTATTAGAAAAATTACATGATTGAAAGTCAATATTCATCATTAATAGATGAGCATAACTTTATAGTGATGCGCGGAATTATGCAAGTATGAATAAAGTAATACATGCAAAAGTGGTGATTATATGACGACTTTGTATAAAAATTCTACGAAAAATTCGTTAATAAAATGTTGTACCTAGCATTATGAAAATGAGAACAGATCGTCATTAAGTCGGCATTGATAAAAAGGTCCTTTCAAGAGATCATTTTGTTCCAGGAACCTAAAATTAGTCAGGCGCTAGTCGCGATTTGTAAAACATCCTTTAAACTGGTGATTTAAAAATTTTGATAGTTAAAATTTCTTTTAAGGACCTAAACACAGAACCCAAATTGGCCTTTTGTCCCTACCTTTTAATATTTTGTCATTTACATAAATGCGAAGATGTATAATACATACAATTTTACATTCTTTTTTACTATATCGTTTAATTTTCTCTAATTTGGGTTAATTTCCATTTTGGCTAGAACACACAATTAGTATTATATTGTTGTTGTTTTTTTTTTTATTTGCTGTGGCGCAAAAGCTCATAAGAGAGGGGAAAAAAATTCTATTGAATTAGAGGGAAAGTCATTTATAACGTCTCGCCTTTTTTTTATGTCGACAAGCGACTATATAAGATCGTGCGTAATTTTTTTTCTCCTTACGGTCTTTAAAAGTTTTTTTTTTTTTTGCTTTTTTGCTCTCTTGATGAAGCTTACGGTGGGTGTTAATGAAAAAAAAGGGGTAGAAAACACTTTACGAGGCGCATTTAGTTCTCCCATTAAACAAATGAGGTGTATTTCTCTGTACGGGGGAAAAAAAAGATTGCGAAAAAAAAGATGCAGGTGGGCTAACGAATTGCGAGTGAAAAAAAAAAGATTGTGAGTTTACACCCTTTTGTGACCTTCTCTGGATTTTCCTTTCGAAAGTCGTATCTCTCTCACTCTCTCGTCTCGTATACCTGGGTTTTGTAAAAAGACATTCAATTTACATACCCCTATGGGGTCGTTTTACTCGTCGGGTTAAGTATTCAGATTGGATTCTGATCCCGTAAAGTTTTCATCCCCATCGCGGTTTTATGGCGGCTTAGAGAATAATACACCCCTATTCGCTGTTATGTAGAATTGCACATTTAAGACTTTGCATTTTAGTGTTGTGGTTTATAGTCTTGCTTATTTCTTCCTTAATGGTCGTCATATTTCAAATGCTCGGCGGAAAATATTAAAAAAATAGTGAAATTAGTTGATGAACTTTAATTAAAATTTGTTATTTTTTCTGATTTGGAATTGTTATTTGTTTGCCTGTAAATTCTTTTTTTTGTATGTAAAAGATTAGTAGAGTTTATCTGAAATTCGGCCAAATCTTTAAACGTTTGACCTAATGCTCATTAGGCTTAATTTTTATTCAACCATATGCTTATTTGGCTTAAGTTTTAATTGATCCATTTCTCATTTTTTCCAAAAGTTTGACTTTATTCTCATTTTGCTAAATTTAAAATTGGCCTTATTCTCATTTGACTTGACTTATTACAATGATGAAATGTAATGACTAATTATAAATCCAAATTATAGTAATAATCGTTAGTTTCTTTCGTTGTTGTAAATTTGTTTATGTTTTTTAATCGATTATCGGAAGAGTTTATATTTATAATTACTAATTTTTATTTCTAATTAGTATGACCAACTTTAATTACAGATTTTTATTAATGTCATTACTCTGACTGATTGTTATTACGAATTACAGTTATTAACTATAATTTCTAATTATTAAGACCAATTATAAATAAAACTTATTACTAATTTTCATCGTTAACAATTATTAAAATTAAAATAAATATTTCTCTTTGAACAAGAATTTCCGCTTTTTACTTGTTTTGATAAATACGATGAGAATCAATTTTATGATTACTCGTATATAATAGTGATTACAGATGCAATTTGTGGTATAGAACGAAGTATTTATGAGATCACTAATCTTGATCAGATTTAAAAAAGAAAAAAATTTTCAACGATTTAAATAACAATGTGCGCGTTTTGGATATATATATAATATTAGACGGGTTGCCTTTTAGGGATCATTTCGCTTTCTTATGTAAATAAGTAATCAAACCATCGAGTCACAACATTAGAAATATTTAACGATTCATTGCACCTCACCTGACTTATCACATACTCGTTTTAAATTAAAATATGTATAACCCATTGTCAATCAAAAAAAAAAAAAACAGAATCCTCTGGGAATCATTTTTGATTCGAAACGTTTGTTTACGTCCAACATTTGACAAGCAAAAATGGCTCTTAATAGGATTACTTTATCTCTTGAAGTAGTAAAATATATCGCATTTTAAATTTCTATTGACATTAGACATAATGAAACGATATTTTATTGAAATTTTAAATAAATAACGCTTCATTTCTGCGAGATGATTGATCGCAGCAGAGTTGCGGGAAAAATATAGAATTCAACGGATATTTCAAGGTTATTGTTAAAAATCGATTTTTTTATTACACAGGTTTAGGATAATTCATTTATTGCTTTTAATTCATATTATGATAATAATTGGCTGAATCATTACGAGTATGATTTTTTTTTTATAATTTAAAGGTTGAAAAAATTATAATAAGTTCTCGTATTGTTCCATTCATGCGCGTATTCTGTCATTACCTTCTCAGCGTGAAGTCTCGTGTTAATTACGAATATATCTTTTCTATCCGGATAATCAAGTTTTGATGGTTTTAAATACAGCTTATTGTTAGGTGTTAAGATTAAATTCTGATATGAATGGAATGAATGGAAACCAATTTTTTTTTTAAATACAACCTGATCAATTGGATTTTGAGATTGATTTTTTGGACTAAAAAAAGTTTGAACTTAAATATACTTGGGGGGAAATTTATTTTGAAACAATCAAGTGCTGTGGAATATTTGTTTGGCTCAACTGAAAATTTGGATTGTTTATTAAATAAATATTTATCTAATAAGATTTATGTCTAATAAGATTTATACAAGAAAATTTGATTCGTATAGATAATTTTCTACTGAGTATAAAAAAGTATACAAAGGATAAAAGGATTAAATATAAAAAGGATATATTTAATATTACAATTATTGATATCAGAAAAGTGTTGAAAATTACATAAAATACAAATCAGCATGACGCGGGTAAATTTTTTTATATTCTACAGCCTCATGCATTTTAATTTTGCTCATAACTTTCTGTGTGCGCCTTGATGAATTTTAATATTACACAAAGACGACCCTTTTTTTCTACAATTTGGCGACGGATGGCACGAGTTGAATAAAATCTGAATATCACTACTGCATCAAAAAAGTGTATGATAGGAAACGCGCATTTTAATATTTCTCTCGGTGAAAAAAAAGAGAGAGAGAGAGAAAAAAAAGGGTGGACCGAGTAAGAAAATTTCTCAATGCGCGCACATTTATACGCAGATGACGGTGTCGCACAAAGATGCAAAATTAACGGCACGGGCATTAAAACCATTCGAATGAAAATGACTCGTCGGAAAAAAAAACCGATGTAATGGTAGGCGCAACCAACTCTTGTTGACGTTTATTGTATCTATAAACGAGCGAGGCGTCGCCATTAAAATTTTCGCGCCATTTCTTTTCACGTGTTATATGCTCCCGGATTTATTAGCGCAAAGTCACCCTGGGAAGATCCGATAACACAGAAGCTGGTGGTGTACAAAAAAAAATAAATAAAGAGAAGTAAAAGAAAGAATACAGAGAATATTATTGATTGATGGCATCGTGAAAGGGTTCTTTCCGCGCACTCCCTTAACGGATTGGGGAATTTTTAGTCCCATGTGATTTCTAAGTTCATAAAAAAAAGTATCATTCTAAACAGAAAAAATAAAAACCCGAAAATAAATAACAAATAAACCCGAAAATTATCAACGGTTAAAAAAAGGGGATTTGTCTCGAGCTAAAAATATCTGTTTGTATGAAATTTTATACAAAGGGGAGAGAATTTAGGAGCAATATTGTAAAAATGAACAAGTTTTCTGGGGGTATATTTGCATTTTTAAAAATTTGCAAGCTTAACTACTAACCGTTGGGTCTCTCTCTCTCTTTTTTTCTTTTTTTCTTGATCTGCAAAAAAAAGGTGCTTCTAATAGATTTCATTTCATATTCAACCGCGCGCGGTCACCAATTCTAAAAGGCAATCCGAGGTCTGCTTGAAAGAAGCCGCTCGCCATTATGAATTTCATACATTATTTTTTGCGGTCCACGGCCTTCGATCATTAAGAAGACCCTTGCTCTGGATGAGACTGACTTTCTATATCGAAGTCAAATGATCGTCATCCCCCATCTTCCCTCGCGTGATTCTTTAATATACATTCAACATTTTTTTTTCTTTCTTCTTCATTCAAAATCATCATTCAATGAAATTGAGTCAATCCAATTGAGACAATGACTGCACGATTTGTTACGCTTGCTCTAGTTGTCTGTTTCTGACACACACGTGTCGTTTTTTATGTGTTTAGAATGACAAAGACAAATTTTTTAACTCTCTAAATTTGAATGAGTGAAAATTCACTTAGTATGCACGTCAAAAGTGTACAGAAACCGTAAACTATTTACTATTTTTTTACGATTTTGTACTATTTGGATAATTTTTTTTTAAAAGACACTAAAAGCTGTATTGAAAGATTTTTTGTTTCAAAATTTATTGTAATTCATTTCCAAACTTTAAAATGGTTCAAATTATTCTCCAAAATGTTAGAAAAACTTTTTGAAACGTTTCAACTGAAGCGTTTTGTGCAGAAACCGCATAAGTTCATTTTTTTCGAAAATTACTTTTTTATTGAAAATTTACAATTTAATGAAGTTCTACAATCTGGTAAAATATTACATTAGTGACTAAACTCTAAACCCTTTAAAAAAATAATTAAATTATCATTTCGTGCAAAAACTTGTGATATTTTTCAATAAATTTTATTTACTTGTGATATTCTTGACGTATGTTAGTAATTTATATTAAATAGTTTATATTATAAATAAAATTCGCTCAAAGGAAAGCAAAAAGTGATAGTGGTGACTGAATTAATTCAAAATTAGAAAATATTAAAAATTGGTTAATTCTTAAAATAATTTTATTATTTTTAAAATAATACAAAAAATTATCCGTATTCAATATTTTTAATAAATATTATTAAATATTTAATAAAACTGCAATACTTGACTTGATTCAATCACTGTTCTGTGTTTTTTTATTTCATTTTGTGCAAAAACCGCAGAAGGCCAAAAGTTAATTTAGTTTTTTATTCATAATTATTAAAAAATAAATCAATCACATTAGACTTTTAAGTTTATAGGTTACTAAATAAATATTATTATAATTATAATATTAAAATAATAATCATTATAATATAAATATAATTTAAAAAGGAGAATTAGAAAAAATGTCAACATTCACAAGTAAAATAGTTTTTATTGATTCCTAAACAATTTCGATTTATGGACTTATGTTGTTTCTGCACAAGTAACGCTTTAATTATTATCAAAATTTTTTGGAAAATTTTCGTAAGTATTAAATTGTTTTCAGAATAATGAAATTCTTTGCTAGCGATCAATTATTTTTAATTCAATTTTAATTACATTGATAGAAATAATTGAATTATTGATTTAAATTTCCATAAAATAAATCAGAAATATTCTAGTATTGAAAGAAATTTTAATAAAATTCTTCGTAAACGTTCAATGATGTTTCAAATAATAAAATTTCCATAGGAATTTAATATTATTTAAAATACAATTTTTATTATTTTTAAAAAATATAAAAAAATAATTTTGTTATAGTTTATTAAAGAATTTTAAAAGAATTTTAATAGAATTTTTTGAAATTTTTCGTGGAAATTCAATTATTTTTAGTGCAACTTTAATAGAATTTCTTAAAAGAATTCAATTAGCTTTACAAATTTATTTTAATTAAATACTTTGCAGAAATTTATTAACTTCCAAAAATTTTGTAAATAAATTACCCTCGAAATCTGAATCAGTGAAAATTTGACTGATTACAAATCAGTGGCTCAGTTTTCTTCGATGTCAAATTTCCACTGATTCAGATTAAGAGTGCAAATAAGAATGAAATTATTTTCAATAAAATCTTCAAATCATTATAAATTAGTCTAAAATAAATATTGTACAAATTCAATTATTCTCTTAAATAATAACATTTTTTGCAGGCATTCAATCATTTTCATAAATAAGAAAATACTTTAGATAAATTCAATTATTTTGAATATAATTTTAATTAAATTCTTCGCACATAATTATATATTTTTTCTGTACGGGTCCTGGAATTCCTGGAAATGTTCTGGAATTTTTAATATTTTTCTTTAAAATATTCAATAATTAAAAAATTTTACTCTAATTTAAAAAAATAATTTTATCTATCAAAAAAATTTTATTTTTTTTTATTTTTATCTGTCAAAAAATAATTCCAATTTATCCAGGGCGTCTATTAACCGGGAAATCCCAAACATAACGGGAGAATACTCGAGAATTTATTTTGGTCGGGGATAATCGGGAATAAGGCAGGAATTTTATGACAAATAAGGAATTTTTTCACCAAATTAAAAAAAAATTTATTATTTTAATTTGTTTTTAAAAAATCGCTTTTTATTTCAATTTGTATAGATATTTATACTGTTCTCTATAAATTTGAATTAGATAAAAAAAATTAATTCGATAGTAAAAAATCAGTCACTTATTCAAATATGTATAGAATGGATAAATAAATTTTTAAAAAATTGTCGAATTAATAGAATACACGTGAAATTCGACTGAAAATAATTAAATTTGTTAATGAATTTCATTAGAAACTTTTTAACGAATAGAATTTTCAAAGAATTTTAATTTAATAACTGATTAATGATTAAATTTTATAAAGAGTCACTTTCTAATACATTCATCTTTTTTTAGTGCAAACATTAATTATTAAAATATTTATTAGTAAATTTAAAAAAATACACACTCAAAAATGTTTAATAAAATTGAATTTTCGCAATTTTATTTTTTTTTTAATTCTGAAAAATAAGACTTGAAATTTTTTAATTCTATTGTTTTATAAGATTCAAATTTTTATAAACAAATAATGATCGTTCTTGATATAATTAAAATTTTTTACTTCTATTAAAAACAATTAAATTTTTATAGAAAATTTTATTTAATTTTTTCGAAAAAAATCAAGGGAAGATAGTGACTGTAATTTTAATTTTATTTTTAAAATATAATGTCCCTCTTAAAGTTTTAAATTGAATTCTTTCCTTCTAAAAATTATTTTATTATTCAATATTTATAATTATTGAACTTTTCTTAAATTTTTATAATTTTAAATTTCTGAAAGTTCATATAACTAACGTTTATTTCTTGAAAATATAATGTCCCTCTTAAAGTTTTAAATGCAATTCTTTCCTTCTAAAAATGATTTTATTATTCAATATTTATAATTATTGAACTTTTCTTAAATTTTTATAATTTTAAATTTCTGAAAGTTCATATAACTAACGTTTATTTCTTGAAAATATAATGTCCCTCTTAAAGTTTTAAATGCAATTCTTTCCTTCTAAAAATGATTTTATTATTCAATATTTATAATTATTGAACTTTTCTTAAATTTTTATAATTTTAAATTTCTGAAAGTTCATATAACTAACGTTTATTTCTTGAGCAAATTAAATTTTTTTACTTATTGAGTAAATAATTAATTAATACTGGTTATTATTTTCAAAAATTGTAATATAATTCTTTTCAAGAATTGAATTCTTTTTATAAATAATAACATTCTTTGTTAGGATTCCATTACTTTTATAATAGTAAAATGCTTTGCAGAAATTCAATTATTTTCAATGTAATTGTAATAAAATTGAATAATTAATTTTTCATTTATTTACAAAAAGACAAGGTTTTTTTTTAAATTTGAAAAAATTCTTTATTTAATTCAATTATTTTTTAAATGTTCAATTCAAAGTATTAAAAAAAACATTATTTTTAAAAAAATTTATGAAAACTCGTCTAAAGAATTTAATTATTCATAAAAACTCTAATACAAATTTTTGGAGCTATTTGTAGATTTATTTTTGTTCGAAATTAAATAAATTTAAAGTTGTTATGAAAAAACTTGAAAAAATTATCACAATGTTGGAAAAAACCGGAAACTGTGTTAAAAAATAGCAGACACACTGATATCGTTTGATTCAAGAAATAGGTACTAACAATATAGATTTTTAACTCTTGACTTGATATGATAAAATGAATATTTTTTTTAGTAAATACTCTGTTTTTTACAAGATTTCAATAATATTACTTTAGTAATTAGTATTATTCATAATTGTGCACTAAGAAAACATTTTACTTAATTTAAATAGAAAAATAATTTTAATGAATGTTATTTAGTTGAAATTAGTTTGTAAGCCTAATTCCAATATGTAGGAAATATTTACTGCTTTGATTCAAAAATTTTTTTTGTTTAAATTATTATATTTAATTGAAACATATTTTCTGTTTTGATTTAAAGAAAAAATATATTTAAAAATTTTAAGTTTGATTTAAACTTAAAAGTTGGTTATAAATAATTTAAAATCAACCAAATTTTATTTTTGAATAAAATATATTACTTCTTTAAGTGAACCAAAAAATGTTTCAATCAAACTTAAATATGTTATTGACTGTATGGCAAAGATATTTTAAGTTTGATTTAAATTAAATAGGTTTGAATCAAATATTTCGTTTTCACAGTGTGCCAATTTTAATTTATTATAATTTTAAATAAACAATAGTGGTTCTGTCAGGTTTACCTAGTTTTTTTGTTACGTTTTTTAATATCAATTATCGTGGACAATTTTTCCAAGCCTATCGAATTTAAAAATTGATATCTTGAAAATTAGTTATTATTGTAATAATTATGAATTTGCTAATTTGCTACGTTCCCACAGTAAATCGTGAGGTATTAAAAACTGTTGCAAATTAAATTAACACTAAAAAAGATTAAAATAATCAATTTTGGTGTTGTTTTTTACAATGAATGAAATTTTAGTTTATTAATTTTTTTATAACTATAAAACATTAAGATGTAGATAACTCGAACTAGTGATCGATTTCTTCATATTATATAATAATTAAAGATGACCAAAGTAATAAAATCATTATTTTATATTATAATAATATTATACTTTTCTAAAATTATTTTCATTATTTCAAATCAATTATTATTTTCAAATAATTTTAACAACAATTTTACATTATATGTATTATTTTTAATAATAATTAATTAATCAATTTCACGAAATTTCTATTATTCCTAAATTCTTCAACTAAATGCAAATTAGAAAATAAAAACTTCAAATAATATTTAAAAAATTCAATTAAACTTTTCCGAAAATGTTAATTTAAAAATTCAATTATTTCCAAAAAGTCCACTCTGTATTTCTTTTAATTCTCAATTATAATCTAAAATTTTAACTGAAATTCAATTTTACAAAATTTCAATTATTCGGAAATTCAGCAATTATATATGTATTGAAAAATAAAAACTTGAAATAATTTCAGTAAATATCGTATTATACTTTTAAAAAAATTAATTCTACAAAATTTTTTGTCAAAAATATGAAAATTAAGAATTTCAATGATTTTAGTTTGAAACTTTTTCAAAATTTAATTATTTCTAAAAATCCACGTTGTAATGCTTTTAATACTTAAGTATAATCTATCATTTTAACTGAAATTTATTTTTTAAACAATTTTTATTAGTAAATTCTACGAGAATTCAATTATTTAAATACAAAAATTACATTTTTCCAGGAATTTCATTAAAATTGTATTAAAAATAAATGAAATTCTGCAATGAATTTAATTATTTATGAAAATAATTGAATCCCTGTAGAAATGTTATTATTTTTGAAAATAATTGAATTATATCGAAGAAGTTTATAAAAAAAATTTGTAAATAATTGAATTCCTGTAAAAATTTTTATTATTTATGAAAATAATAGAATGTTTGCGTAGAATTGTTTTGAAATTTTTTTTAATAATGTAATTATTTTGGAAAATTCTATTAAAATAGTAGATATTGAAAATTCATGAATTTTAGAAAACTTTTGAAAATAATTGAAATTTTGACGAGAATTTGTTTAAAATTTTGTAAAATAATTGAATATCAGAGAAGAATTTTATTTTTTTATTATTAAATAAGTTATTTATTATTTATGAAGAGAATTGAAATATTGACGAGAATTTGTTAAAAATTTTGTAAAATAATTGAATATCAGAGAAGAATTTTATTTTATTATTATTATTAATGAAGTTATTTATTATTTATGAAGAGAATTGAAATATTGACGAGAATTTTTTTAAATTTTGTAAAATAATTGAATATCAGAGAAGAATTTTATTTTATTATTATTAAATAAGTTATTTATTATTTATGAAGAGAATTGAAATATTGACGAGAATTTGTTAAAAATTTTGTAAAATAATTGAATATCAGAGAAGAATTTTATTTTATTATTATTAAAGAAGTTATTTATTACTTATGAAGAGAATTGAAATATTGACGAGAATTTTTTTAAATTTTGTAAAATAATTGAATATCAGAGAAGAATTTTATTTTATTATTATTAAAGAAGTTATTTATTATTTATGAAGAGAATTTAAATATTGACGAGAATTTTTTTTTAAATTTTCGAACACAATTGAATGTAGTACCTAAGTATTGAAATTGAAATTCCCGTAAAATTTTTTATTATTTATGAAAATAACTGAATGTTTGCGAAGAATTGTATTCAAAATTTTTTTTAATAATGGAATTCTTTTAAAAAGTTTTATTGCAATAGTAGGTATTGAAAATTATGGAATTTTATAAAACTTTTGAAAATAATTGAAATTTTGACAAGAATTTGATTAAAATTTTGTAAAATAATTGAATATCAGAGAAGAATTTTATTATTTATAATGAGAATTTAAATTTTGACGAAAGTTATTTAAAATTTTTGAACACAATTGAATTTAGTAATTATGTTATTAAGTTAGTTATAGTAACACGGTAAATCGTTAGGTATTAAAATAACACCAAAAAGAATTAAAATAATCCAATTTAGTGTTATTTTAATCCATTTTGGTGTTATTTTAATACCTAATGATTTACCGTGAAGTTGGTACCTAAGTTAGTAACTAACTTCTCATTTTTCCCGAAGAAGCTAAATTCGTTGAATTTTTACAAATCGTTGACTTTGGTGTTTTATTTAAAATAAAATTTCATTTATAGTTAAAAATAACACCAAAATAGACTATTTTAATCCTTTTTGATATTAATTTAATCCTAGAGGGATTAAACTGCTGCAGATTATTTTAATCAATTCTGGTGTTATTTTAACACCTCACGATTTACTGTGCCTTAAAAAAAACTGTGAGTGCAAAGTACAGAATTTTCATACTGTGCGATCATGTTTCTAAAAATGTATTTCAGTTATTAGTTTCTCGAAACAGGGGGGGAAAAAATATTTCGTATTGTTAAAAGTGTTTGTGTAACGAGGGTAAAAAGAAGCACTTATATTGTTGGTGTAAAAGGAACACCTACGGTGTGTGTCCGGGTGCAGAAAAAGCGGTAAACATAAAGCTTCTAACTTATCTAAAAGCTGCCATCTATACCCCCAAGATAAAGAATTCAGATCACCATATGGATAGCATAAAACCCCCATAAGGTTATGTTCGTGTGCCAACACTGGAAGTTTTCCATTGTGCTGCACATTCTCAATGATGAGAAAGAGAGAAGAGTTTTAAAATATTTGTAACCTGTTTTGACATTTCCTTTCTTGGTCATTCCTTCCATCCTACATCAATATTTGTCTCGATTTGTCAAGATCTGTAATCTACTTTATTACTGTACCGTCAAACTATACATATTATATATACCCGTCAAATATATTTCAATTTCCAAAAGAAGAAATGGATTCCAAATCAAAAGGTGGTACAATCATTTCGATTTTCACAAAGAAAAAAATTCTTTTTAAAAGAGTAAAAATTAGACTTGAATTTAGAAACCGATTTTGTTAAAAGTAAAAGTTTACTTCGTAGTCGAAAGTAAATTCCATGTATTTTTGCAAAAATAAAAGGTATATTTTTGCGGAGGTAAAATAAAAAACAATTTAGCAAAAGGAATCGGGCATAAAATGATATACATTTCCAATCGAAAGTCGCTTTCGGTGAGAAAATAATAGGAAAGTTGGATCGTGTAATCGATAATGGAAGTCTCATCGAACTGATTTTCTGATTCATTCGAGTGTGTCGATGTAATTTGATGTTGTTGACGATAAAGGTACAATGGCTTTGGTTCCCTTGCCTCTTCTCTTCATCGAGAGATCAGATATATATCTATCTCCCCGGTGCGGATAATGAGAGAATTGT
The DNA here is from genome assembly GCA_032873175.1 of Leptopilina drosophilae. NCBI lineage: Eukaryota > Metazoa > Arthropoda > Insecta > Hymenoptera > Figitidae > Leptopilina > Leptopilina drosophilae. Next base: position 43,291,672 of record CM065480.1, on the reverse strand, counting down.
CTGCAGACTAATTGCTAACTCGAATCCAGAAGTTGAATTCCAAAATTAAATTCCAGGAAATTGTTACTTGACATTAAGTTTCCTCCTTTAATTATAAACGTCTAATTCTCAAAGTGAAAGGATATATCTTGGAAAATATATATTGTCCATGATACAATATTACGTCAACGAAAAATAAGCAATTTTCAAGAGATTCATTCTCCTCTATGTATCTCTAATAAAATTAAATTTCGAAATCTGATCACTGTTATTACTTAATTTCCCCGTTTGAAGAAAAAATACATCTCTGTTATATAGAAAATAAAATGGAAATAATACATTTTTTCAATAGTTGCATTACGCAGACCTCGGATATTACTTTTTCGACTTTTTTCGACTAATTTCAAATAATATACGACTTTTATCGACTTTTACTGAAAAATTTCGACTTTTTCGACTTTTCTTCCAAATTTTGCGCCAAAATACAATATTTTTGGTAGAAAATTCAACTTATTTCGATTTTTATACCGTTAAAAGTATAAATTGTTATAGGCCAACTTTTTGAAGTTTATTTTTCAATCAGTTTTCTAATTAAATGTTTCAAAATATTACAATTAAAAAGATTTTGAATAATTAAAATCCTGTAAAACTTAATTAAAACTAAATCATCTTTTCAAGTGTTTTATTCCAATAAAATTCCAATTTTTGAAAATTAACTTTTAAAGAATTTTAATTGAAAATTTTTCAAATAATATTAAATTATCAAAAATTACAATAAATAATCTTCAAGTGTAGATTAAAAAAAATTAAAATTAATGAAAAATAGGTTTTAAAAATAATATTAAAATAGTTTTGAAAAGAATAATTCTCTAAATTATTACGTTCTAATTTTTAAAAAATTAATTCTTTCAATATTTCCGGAAAATAAAATTCATACACAAAATAATAAAATTAAAATTGTTCAAAATTATTTTCAACATTTTGGAGAAAATAATCATATATTCCAAATTTTAAATTAAAATTCTTGAAAACAATTTTCTTTTAAATTATACGAAAAATTCTTTAATTATTTTTGAAAAATTATACATTACAATATTTATAAAAAATTAATCCTTACAATTGTTTTATTACATTTTTTTTAGATTCAATTACCTTCGAATAAAGTAAATAATTTTTTTTCAAATTTACTACTTTAGAATTTTTCAGAAATAAATTATTTATAATTACAATTTTTTGAAAAATTTGATTAATTTTTTTATATTTTAAAAAAATTCATTATTTTTCAAAAGATTTTGACAAATTTTGAATTATGTTTGAAATGTTTTACTAAATTTAAATTAGTTTTGAAAAGATTTGACCAAATTTCAGTTATTTAGACATTTTTTAATTGTATTTAATTGTAAAACTTTTTTGTATTTTCAATAAATTATTTTGAAATACTTCTTTATTAAAATTTTTGAAAATGTTCTACCTTAATTAATATCTTTAAATAAAAAAATGTAATGTTTAAATTATTACATATATAAAATTGGATTTTTTATACAGCACTACTCTATAATTTTTCAGAAATAATTTATTTTTAATTAAAATTCTTGGAAAAATTTCACTAATTTTTTAAGATTTTTAAAAAACTGAATTATTTTTCTTAACAGTTTGACACATTTTGAATTAGCTTTTAAATGTTTTACTAAATTTAAATCAGCTTTGAAAAGATTTGACCAAATTTAAATTTTTTAGACATTTTTTAATTATATTTAATTGTAAAACATTTTTTATTTTTAATAAATCATTTAGAAATATTTTTAAAAAGTTAATTTTTACGAATTTCTTTATTAAAATTTTTTAAAATGTTCTACTTTAATTAATGTCTTTAAATAGAAAAACGAACGGTTTAAATTATTATAAAAAATTTGATTTGTTTTAGTCGATTTTAGAACCGAAAATCATACTCTCGAGGCTAAAATCCAGTCTTATCGGATTTTAATGTAAACGGTTTCAGTCAAAAGTAGACAAAAAGAAACATTTCCTTTTAAAAGTGTAGATAATGAAACTAGAAATTGGCTTCACTCTGTAAATTTGAATTAGTAAAAATGTTTACTAATTTGAATTAGTGACTGACTTTTTGCTTTTGAATTAGTAAACATTACTAATAAATTAGTATAGAAATAACTTTTTATTAGTAAAATTTACTAATTCAAAAGCAAAAAGTCAGTCACTAATTCAAATTAGTAAACAGTTTTACTAATTCAAATTTAGAGAACAGTTAACTATTTTAGTATTTGGATAAAATTTCGCAATGGAATTCAGTGATTACAAAAAATTGATAAAATTCATCCAAAATTTAATTATTTTTATAAATAATAAAATTTCCACAGGAATTTAATTATAATTTAAAATAATATTGTCAAAAAAATTTCGAAAAAACAATTATTCATCAAAATTGTTATATAATTCTTGACAATAATTCAATTACTTTAACTTTCGTTAAACTAATAATAACATTTTTCATAGAAATTCAATTTTCAAACAAAGTTTTTAATTTTTTTGTTATCTACAGTGTAGATAACGAAAAATTTGTTTGGTTCAATTAAAAATTTGCTTCAGATGACGAAATTCTTTCTTCGTTCGCAAAATTTATAAAACAGAACTTAATGTTCATTTAAATAGAATAAATATTTATTTGGTTTTAATAAATTTGATGTAGTATTTTAAATAATGGAGAAAAAAATTTTAAGTCAAAATTTGAAACCAAAGAATGAGATTACACAACAAAATAAAGTATTTTGACTCAAACATAATTTTTCTTAAGCGCTACTTGTTGATCTTTTCTCACAATTTGGAAGAATATGTATAATTTGAATATTTTTATAGACTTAACTAACGGTTTAAAATTTTAAAATTTATTATGATTTTTATTTCAAATTAATTATTATTAGGTTAACAATTTTTGTAGTTGCACTAAGAGAAAAGTTCCCTTGAAATATTTCTTTATTAAAATTTTTGAAAATGTTTTACCTTAATTAATATCTTTAAATAAAAAATGTAAGGTTTAAATTATTACATACATAAAATTGGATTTTTTATACCGCACTACTTTATGCTTTTTCAGAAATAATTTATTTTTAATTAAAATTCTTTGAAAAATTTCACTAATTTTTTAAGATTTTTAAAAAACTGAATTATTTTTCTTAAGAGTTTGACACATTTTGAATTAGCTTTTAAATGTTTTACTAAATTTAAAAAATTAGTTTTCAAAAGATTTGACCAATTTTCAATTTTTTTAACATCTTTTAATTGTATTTAATTGTAAAACATTTTGTATTTTTAATAAATCATTTAGAAATATTTTTAAAAAGTTAATTTTTACCACTTTCTTCATTAAACTTTTTAAAAACGTTCTGCCTTAATTAATATCTTTAAGTAGAAAAATAAACGGTTTAAATTATTATAAAAAATTTGATTTCTTTTATTTAAATAATTGAATTTTTGATGAAATTGCAAAAAATGATTAAAAATTCATATTGATAATAATTGATATAGAGATGAAGTTTTAGTTTAAAAATTGTAGAAAGTAATTAAATTTATAAAAGGGTTATAGGTTTAACTTTAAGAAATTATTAAATTATTAAATTATTAAATTATTAAATTTGAAAGTTTGAAAGTTTGAAAATTTCATTTCCTGCGAATAAAGAAGTATTTGAATATTTATTTAGCAAAATTATACAAGTTTTGATTAATTTGGATTTTTGTGACAGCACAGAATTAAATAATCGATTTTTTTTCGACTTTTTTTCTATTTTTCATCGACTAAAGCGACTTTTTTTGTTCGTTAAAATCGATCCGAGGCCTGATTACGAGCAAAACGAAATATATTTAAAGCGACTTTTAGTATCTCTTAGAAAAGAATACAATGCCTCATATAAATAAAATTATTTACACGGTCAGTAAAGTAAAATTTATACTACGCTGTAATAAATTTCAAAAGACTATTATTCCGTTTTAGTTTCGATGTCAGAATTCAAATAAAATCAATTTTTTCTCACAACTATTTATAAAAAAAAGGAAAAAAATGTTTTTTCTCAAGTATATCCTTTTTTCGGCTGATTGTTGCGCTTAAAGGATATTTCTTCGTTATGAGGGGAAAAAAAACTGTTATTTACGGGCGTAAAGCAATGCCTCAGCTTCCAGCACCTTGCGTTTTTTCCATCATCATCATAAATTCTGCGGCAAACGAGAGCTGAAATTTTAAATTCGAAGAGCTTCATTGACTATAGTCGATACTGATCGAACTTTACGCCGTGCCAATTTTAACACTTTAGCCGTGAATATATGACATTAAGCTTGAGGATTATAGTAGCGAATAAGGGGCTGCAGAACAACTCGCGCTCTTTTGTTGTAATTTATGCTAATCATCACTTGGACCCTTCATCGAGATGGCGACCCGCGAATTTTGAATTATATTCAAGAGCATCTCTCTTTCTCTCTCTCTCTCTCCCTTCCTCGTCTCTTGTGATGATTGTTAGATCTGATTTCACTTCAGCCATAAATAATGATACATCGATCGTTTTGCCTTTGAAACGCGGTAATTTTTTTCAACCCTCCCTCTCCGTTATATGGTCCTACACTTTATTATCAAGGACTCTTAAAAATCTGTAAATAACCCAAACATACGCAATCTGGATAATTCAATATTATTTTATTAATAACAATTTTTCGTATTATTACTTTTTTTGTTTAATAATATATAATTTAATTTTTTTAATATTCTTAAAGGTATACGTTTCTTTTTTCTTTATTGTTTTATTCTTCGTCAATCAATTTTTCAATTTTATTTTTATTTTCAGGGTTGCCATATATGGATCAGAGAAATTAGAGAATTCAGGGAAAAGTCGGGAAAAGTAGAATAATTGGTCAGGAAAATCAGGGGAAAGTTGAGAAATTTTATAAAAAGTACTGGAAAAAATTAAATGTCTGGAATTTGAAAAAAATTTGTTGTAGTTTGTTGTATTTTTTATTTGTCTATTATAGACTTTGAAATAGTAGGTATACCATATAAATTCACAACAAAACCTTAAAATTTTTTTCTATTTTTGACAATTATTTTTATTTTTAATTATTTGATTTTTGGGGAACTTCCATAAACTTCATACTTATGAATTATTATTTAATAAATAATATTCCTTCAAAATTTCAAACAAAAAATCAAATTTTACAAGAGTTGCGTTTACAATTTTTAGAAATAAATAAATGAATTTCAAGGAGTTTTAATTTAAAATCTTTGAAAAATTTAATTTTTTAATTATTTTAATTTGATAATTTTTGCTTATTGTTGAAAATTTTAATAATTCACATTCTTTTTAAACTAGTTAAATCTTCTAATTATTAATTAACTGAAAAATGGATTTACAGAAGAATTTTAGTTATAAGTTATAGGAAAATAATTGAATTTTGGAATAGTTATTTATACAATGAGTTTGAAATCATTCTGTAGAATTAATTCTTATTAAAAGTTTAATAGGATTTTTATTGAAATTATTTCAAGTTTTTAATTTTTAATATATACACGGAGAGAGAATATATATTAAATTTTGTAAAAATATTTTCAAATTGGGGAAAAAGTGCGACAAAGCGAAATTTTGATATAAAAAATACTAAACTTTAAAAAAACTTATGTGAAATTTAGTATAATTATATCAAATATCAAGAATATTAATTAAATTCTAATATAACTTTAATAAATTTTACAAAACTATTTTTAAAGTTTAGAATTTTCAATATCAAAATTTCGCTTTGTTGCACTTTCTCCCCAATTTGAAAATATTTTTACAAAATTTAATATATAATCTCTCTCCGTGTATTTAATTGTAGAATTTTCGAATAATTGAAATTTTGTAAAATTGAATTGTAAACGAATAAATTTGAAAATTTTCATAAAACTCATCGCAGCGTTTCAATTATTTTTCATACAATTATATTTGAATTCGTTTGAAAAATTGAATTTTTTTATTATTTTAATTTTAAATTTTAAGGCACTTAGATTGTTGAAAATTTTAATAATTCACATTCTTTTTAAACTAGTTAAATCTTTTAATTATTAATTAACTAAAAAAATGGATTTACAGAAGAATTTTAGTTAAAAATTCTAGGAAAATAATTAAATTTTGGAAGAGTTATTTATACAATGAATTTGAAATCAGTCATTAAAAATTCTGTAAACTTCTTCGGTTTGAAAAATTTTAATTTCAATTCTGTTGAAATTGTATTGAAAGAATTCAATTATCTTCATAAATATATAGAAATTTTTCCTAAAAATTCAAAATTCAATTACTTTTAATAATATTGATAAAGCTTTTGCATAATTCCATTTATTTCATCTACTCAAGACTTGAATTATTTTCAATAGTAACAAAAATTTTTCTTATAAATACAATTATTTTAAAAAAATTGTTTAAAAATCCTCGTCAAGAGTTCGATTTATTTTATTAATATATATATAGCAAAATTCTTCTCCAAAATTTAATTATTTTAGAGAGAAGCAGAATATTTTTTAGGCTCAAGGGAAAATAAGTAATTTAATTAATTTTTTTAAATAACAGAATTCTTTTCAAAAATTCACAGAGTGTCTACTAGCCAGAAGAACGGAAAAATCTGTTAAAAGAAAAATAATTTGATAGTAAAAAATCATTCACTGATTTTGTTAAATTCAACTGAAAATAATTAAAGTTAAAGAATTTCATTAGAACCTTTTTAACAAATGGAATTTTCAAAGTTTTTTAATGTAATAATTAATAATTAATTGGATGTTATAGAGTAACGTTTTTATGCTTTTAGAGCAAAGATTTAAAATTAAAATATTTATTAGTTAGTTTAAAAAAAGATATACAATTAAATTTTTCTAATAAAATTGAATTTTCGCAAAGTTTTTTGTGAAAATTCAGAAAAATAAGATTTTTGAAAATGTTCAGTTCTATTCTTTCAATAAACAATTAAATTTTTGTAAACAAATAATTGAAAATTTTTTAAATAATTGAAATTTTCCTAATAAAATTGAATTTTTGCCAAGTTTTTATGAAAATTCAGAAAAATAAGATTTTTGAAATTGTTCAGTTCTATTGTTTCAATAGATAATTAAATTTTTGTTGACAAATAATTGAAAATTTTTAAAATAATTGAAATTTTTTATAAGAAATTCTTATAAAGAATTTTATTTAAATTTCTCGAAAATAATGAAGGGAAGTTAGTGGTCGTAATATAGTATTATTTTTAAAATATAAAGTCTTTCAAAAAAATTTTATTCAATTTTTTGCTTCTAAAAACTATATTCTACTTTAAAAATTATAATTATTGAATTACTCTTAGATTTAAAAAATTTTTAATTTTTGAATGTTTAAATATGTGATATTTAATTATTTCGTAAGCAAATTAAATGTTTCTCGCTTATTAATTAAATAATCAATTATTACTGTTTATTATTTTGAATAATTTCAATGACATTATTTTCAAGAATTGAATTATTTTTTATAAATAATAACATTCTTTAAAAGGATTTAATTACTTTTTTAAATAGTAAAATTCTTTGCGAAAATTCAATTATCTATTTAGTTTGAAAAAAAGGAATAATTAATTTTTCAATTATTCATAAACAGATAAGATTATTATAAAAACTTGAAATAATTCTTCGTTGAATTTAATTATTTTCCAAATTTTGAATTAAGAGTAAAAAAAACTTAATCTTAAAAAAAAATAATAATAAAAAAGAGTTTAAAGATTTATTTATGTATAAAAACAAATTTAAATTTAAAGAGAAAAAACGGGGGAAAAATTAGGGCATAGCAGGAAGAAAGGAAATTTTGTTGAACGAAAATAATTAACACCCTGAATTACTACTAAAATTGTATACATATTAAAAATAATTGAATTTCAGAGAAGATTTTCATTATTTTCGAAAATAATTGCATTTCGTTTCAAAGAATTTCATTAAACATTTTGAATGGTTTCTAAGAAGAATTTAAAAAAAAAATTTGTAAGAAAAAAGTAGCTTTCAGTGTCACTAATTTTAAATTATCAAAATTGTATAGGTAATCGTAAAAAAGTAGTAAATTCTAGGTTTTAGTAAATTATAGCAAAGTCTAAAAATCAGAATTTCTAAATTTTTCCCTTTTTTTAAAATGAAATAATTTTTTTTAATGATTTCCAGGTGCTAAAAGGTAGAATGATACTAGCATTATATCAAGACAAGAGGGCATAGAAAGTGTTAAAAAATTCGTTGCAAACTTTGAAAATGTCTATGTTACACGCCTCTGCCTCTCGAAAACCACACAAGTTTTAACAGCACCAACATAAATTTTTTTACGGCGCCAAAATCGTTCTCTCGAACGAACGTCCATCGGGACTGATCTCATATTTGGAGGTGGGCGTTGCGACGCCACTTCCGGCCACAAGATTTTACGGGGCAATAAAAGGAGAGACCCCTTCTGGTATACACACACATATATTCCAAGTGTGCAAGATTTAGATTTCCCGGATGGTGATTTTATTTAACTCATAAAATTCCTTCAGAACTTTATATATTTACGAGACTCAAACGTCATGTTCTCTAATATATAAATTCATATAATATGACGAAATAGATTTTTATGAGCACCCTTGTCGAACGTGAAACGGCGCAAACTCATCAAACATCACTTTTAATTAGTTATCTGAAGGAATGAGTGGGAAAGTCGCAAATCGTTTATTATGGTATATACTTAAATCGCCAAGAGACATAGACCCTCAGCCATGAGCGAGCAGTGGGGATTTTTCTGAATTCCATGATTCTCGTTAGAGATGAAAGAGAAACACACATTTTGTGTTCCTGTTTCTGGAAGTTTTCTTTTACGACATATAGCATTTTACGACAGTGTCATACTAACAGTGACCGTACTTCTCCGTTCCTGTCATTAATTAGGAGATTCCACCAAAGGAACGATAATCGTGCGATACGCGCTCTCTTCAGAGGAAAGGTTTTGTTAAAGTGGTCAATTGATTGCCGCAAAGTGCCTTGAACACGTGCAAGATTTTAACAGGCTCTTTTCAACTCATTATTTATCCCTAATTATCGACATTATTTATTCTTTTTAATTACCATCTAAAGGCAAAAAACGTAATTATCAAAAAAAAAAAAAAAGAAAACATAATAATAGCTGACGAGAACCATGGAACACGGGAGAGGATTTTCAAAGTACATAAACACAGTAAAGCGTGAGGTGTTAAAATAACACCAGATTGGATTAAAATAATCTGCAACAGTTTAATTCCTCTAGGATTAAATTAACAATCTCTTTTTTCTTTTAGTGCTCGTTGAAATTAGTTACCATGATTTTTTTCAAAATTTTTCATCTAGCGATTTAAGAGTTACAGATTTTTGAAAAAAACACGTTTTTCACGTAATTTTTTTATTTTTTTGAAATACTTATAACTCGGACAAAAATTGATCAAATTGTACGCTCTTATAATGAAAATTTTTGTTTTTTCATGTACTTTTTAATAAAAATGTAAAAAATATTTTTTTTTAATTTTCGAAGTTAACGATTTGGAAAAATTCAACGAATTTAACGTCTCCAGGGAGAATTGTAAGTTAGCTACTAACTGACTTAGTAGCATAGTTACTAAATTCATTTGTTTTCAAAAATTAAAAAAAAAATGTCGCCAAAATTTCAATTCTCTTTATAAATAATAAAATTCTTCTCTGATATTTAATTATTTTACATAATTTTTATCAAATTCTTGTCAAAATTTCAATTATTTTCAAGTTTTACGAAATTCCATAATTTTCAATATCTACTATTTCAATAAAACTTTTTAAAAGAATTGTATTATTAAAAAAAATTTTGAATACAATTCTACGCAAACATTCAGTTATTTTCATAAATAATAAAAAATTTTACGGGAATTCAATTATATACAAATTTTTTATAAATTTCTTCGCAATAATTCAATTATTTTCATAAATAATAACATTTCTATAGAGATTTAGTTATTTTTATAAATAACAAAATTCTTTTAGGAATTCCAGTATTTTCATAAATAATGAAACTCATTGCAGAATTTCAATTATTTTTAATGCAATTTTAATCAAATTCCTCGAAAAATGTAATTATTATTAAAAATCTTATTAAAATTCGTCCGAAGAATTTATTGATTTAAAAAATTTTTTGATGACATTTATGAGAATTTAATTTCAAGAAACATGAAATTAATAAATTATGTATTTTTGTATTTAAATAATTGAATTCTCGTAGAATCTACTATTAAAAATGATTTTAAAAATGAATTTCAGTTAAAATTTTAAATTACAGTGTTAATAGCATTATAACGTGGATTTTTAAAAATAATTAAATTTTGTAAAAGTTTCAAGCTAAAATCATTGAAATTCTTAATTTTGCAATTTTTTGACAACAAATTCTGTAGAAATAATTCTTTTGAAAAGTTTAATAGGATTTTTATTTAAATTATTTCAAGTTTTTGTTTTTCACTATTTTTATAATTGCAGAATTTCCGAATAATTGAAATTTTCTAAAATTGAATTGTAAACAAATAAATTTGAAAATTCTCATAAAACTCATCGCAATGTTAATTGCGATGAGAATTGCGATGAGAACAAAAGAATTGAATTATTAAAAAATTTGTTTCTAAAATTCTTTGAGATTTAAATTTTGAGAAACATTCAATTTTTCAATGAATTATTTACTTTTGCATTTAAATAATTTAGTTCTTTCAGGAATTCAATTATTTTTATAAATAATTGAATTCATTGCAGAATTTAAATTATTTTTATAAATAATTAAATTCATTGCAGAATTTAAATTATTTTTATAAATAATTGAAATCATTGCAGAATTTCAATTATTTTTAATGCAATTTTAATAAAATTCTTCGAAAAATGTAATTGTTCTTAAAAATCTTTAAAAATTCGTTCGAAGAATTTAATGATTTGAAAAATATGTTGAGAACTTTTTTTATGAGAATTTAATTTCAAGAAACTTGAAATTAATAAATGATTTATTTTTGTATTTAAATAATTGAATTCTCGTAGAATCTACTATTAAAAATGGTTTTAAAAATGAATTTCAGTTAAAATTTTAAATTATAGTGTTAATAGCATTATAACGTGGATTTTTAAAAATAATTAAATTTTGAAAAAGTTTCAAACTAAAATCATTGAAATTCTTAATTTTTCATATTTTTAATAAAAAATTCTATAAAATTAATTCATTTCAAAAGTTTAATATGATTTTTATTGAAATTATTTTAAGTTTTTAATTTTTAATATATATTTAATTGCAGAATTTCTGAATAATTAAAATTTTGTAAACTTGAATTGTAAACGAATAAATTTGAAAATTCTCATATTTTCTCATCGCAGCGTTTCAATTATTTTTCCTACAATTATAATTGAATTCCTTGAAGAAAGTAATTATGTTCATGCAAGTTTGAATAAAATTCGACAAGAGAATTGAATTATTAAAAAATTTGTTACCAAAATTCTTTATAAGAATTGAATTTTGAGAAACCTTCAATTATTCAATAAATTATTTACTTTTGCATTTAAATAATTCAATTCTTGTAGAGTTTTCTGATAAAATTTGATTTTCATTTCATAAATGAATTTCAGTTAAAATTTTAAATTATAATTGAATTTTAAAAGAAAAATATAGAGTGAACTTTTTGGAAATGATTGAATTTTGAAATTAATATTTTTGAAAAAGTTTAATTGAATTTTTAAAATATTATTTGAAGTTTTTTTTCTAATATGCATTTAATTATAGAATTTAGGAATAATTGAAATTTTCTGAAATTGATTACACTGAAAAAATGTAATTGATTCAAATAACCGATTGATTGACTAATCAATTAAATATTTACTTGAATCAAATAATATTAGATGGAGTGAATTAAATGGTATTTGAATCAATAACTTCAGTATTTGAAGCAAATACCCTTTAATTGACTCTTATAAATATTATTTGTTTCAATTAAATATTTAATTGATAATTGTCAATTAATCGCTTATTTGAATCAATTAAATTTTTTTTCAGTGTAATTAATTATTATTAAAAATAATAAATGTAAAGTAAAATTGTAGTTAAAAATTTTTGAAAACAATAATTATTTGAAATAATGAAAATAATTTTGAAGAAGTATAGTATTTTTACAATATAAAATAATGATTTTATTACTGGGTCATTTTTAATTATTATAAAATAGGAAGAAATTGATCACTTCGAGTCGAAGACTCGGAGTTATCGATATCTTCATGTTTTGTAGTTATAAAAAAATTTAATAAAATAAAATGTCATTCATCTTCATGTTTTGTAGTTATAAAAAAATTTAATAAAATAAAATTTCATTCATCTTCATGTTTTGTAGTTATAAAAAAATTTAATAAAATAAAATTTCATTCATCTTCATGTTTTGTAGTTATAAAAAAATTTAATAAAATAAAATTTCATTCATTGTAAAAAATAATACCAAAATTGTTCATTTTAATCTTTTTCGGTGTTAATTTAATCTGCAACACTTTTTAATAGCTCACGATTGACTGTGAATCTATACCTTATGATTATTACAGACAAGAAGGAAAAAAAACAAGTGTTCAGAGAAAAAAATCTTATCTGAAAGAACTGTATATAGTTTGTATATCGATTCCCATCAACACTGAATCGGATTTTCGAATTATATTAAAAAAATCCGTAATTTACACAGAAAGAAAAATATATCTAGTCATAGGAAAGAAGTCGCGTGTCAAAGAAACGTTGAACACGAGCTTAATTCAACGAGGCGGGTAAAATGTTTTCTTTTTTTTTCATTCCCTGCCATATAGGAACCGAAGCAAACCGTAATTTCTCAACAGATTGAGCCGTCAACGATAGCGCAATATTTTACCGAGATGGCGACCGATAGCTACCCATCGGCTATGGAATACTAAACAGCTTAAGGCTCCATGTATATATATACGTGTATATTGTGGTCCCCTGTTTGAAAAGCAAAGTTCACTCCATGTATATCGACGATCTTTGGGACCAATTTTTGAATACCTCTTGACTTTTCGTTCTTCCGTACGTATATATATACTTGGGTAATTTCACCTCAAGATTTCCGATCTAAATGTGACCAAAACAACATAAAAAGGAAGAACCTCTTGTATATACACGAAAAGAGACAAAATGACAAAAAAAAATAACGACAAACTCTTCACAAAATGTTATTCTTCTTCAAGAATATAAATTGTTCATTAAAATTATTTCTTTCTGGAAGAGCGACAATAAACTCTTGCTTATTAACAAAATTCAAGTTTCGAGATGAAATCTTTATCTATATACACGAGGCTGTATTTGAAATTGCCTACACGTGTTTATCTTGTTGAAAACAATGTTCTTCTCTTAGACTTCGAATTCTAATTTTTCTTCTGTATAGAAATACTTGTATATGGGTGAATTTTCTGAAAGTGGCACTTTTAAATTTCAGTTTTTCAATTAATTTTTTTCTTCAATTATATGGTTTTCTCTATTAAAACTACTTAATTTCATACTCAAGAGTAAGATTTTTAGGTTGCGTAAAAATAATTCTTAAAAATATTAAAGTTTTTTTCATTAGAAAAATATTATTGTTGCTCCATTAAATTAATTTTATTTAATTGGCGAGCTTTTCTATTAAAAATTCACGCTAATGTCGCGTTCACGAAATCGAAAATAAAATTACACTGCTTAAAAATTAATAATTTGTATATTTTAATACCAAATATATTCAATTAGATGAAAATATAAATGTATTTAAAGTATTTGATTTAATGGTAATTTGGGTTAATTTTTTCAAAGCAATGCAGGTAAATACTAAAAACAAAAGAAAAACTAGCATATTTCAAGGAAAAGGCTTCGGAGATGAAAAGCTTCGGAGATGAAAAATAAATTTTCTTTCATATTTGTATACATTAGGGCGCAATTAAAATATATTTTTTAGTAAAACACAAATCTCACACCCTCATTTTGTATTACCATCGAAATATTCTGTTAAATTTACTTCTACATTCGGTTATTTATCAAAAAGGAAGGCTTCGGAGATGAAATTAATTTTTACTCGGAGAAAAATGTAAATTTCGATTATTTATAACAGCAATAATTTTTCTCTTTTTCGTAGATAGAATATAGGAAAATTTAACGTCAGATTCTCAGCTTTATTTTAATGTGCATTAAAATTTTGTTTAAGATATTTTTAAAGTATAAAATGTCAGTAATTATTGTAAAGTAATTTTAACCTAAAACTGAAGACAAAGTTTAAACATTTTTATCAAAAATAAAAGTGAGGTCTACAAATTTTTAAAATGCACATAATGATAGAAAAAACATTGTACTTTCTGACAATATTTTTAAAAAATTTCTAAGAATTTGCAAAAAACCATGAAAATTTAATTTCATTGTAGAAATCCTATTGGAGACATGTTGAAAAGGCTTCGGAGATGAAAGTAATTTAGTTATTACGTAAATTAAGTTGAATAAAATTATTTAATTTTCTTTGAAAAATGATAAATAAGTGCTAAATTTTCACTATGGAAATTGATAATAATTATTAAAGAGTAGATTTTGTAAAATTAATCGAGACATAAAAAATGTCACTTTCAGAAAAATCACCCATATGAGATAATGTAATTGGAAATTTTATCAAAGTCAATGCAGATAAATTTTATTCAAAAAAATTTTGTTTATACTTAAAAATTTTTCATTTTTTGAAGAAATCTAACTAAAAATTAAAGAAAATAATTCTGAGTGTCTGCTAACCGGGAAAACAGGAAAATATCCGAAAATTTAAATTCTCTAAATTTTAATGAATTAAAAATAATTAATTTGATAGTAAAAAATCAGTCACTGTTTCAAATTTAGTAAGTAATTAAACAAAAAAAAATCATGGAATTTAAGAGATTACTAGAAATTTCTGTCACGCTTATTAAAAATTGTACTTTTTTTAAAAATAAATTGTCCAATCAGTGAAACATGACTATAAAATTCAAATCATTTCCATTTAAAATTCATTTGATTTACTCATTAATATTGAGCATAAGTTTAAACTTCTTATGGTCAAAGCATAATTAAAGCATAATTTAAAACTTTTAAAAGCATAATTATAGCATAGTTCTCATTTTTTAAAGCATAATTACATGTTTTTGGAGAGCATTACTTGTCTTGTCGAAAAGCATAAAGTTCCTGTCCTTATTTATGAGGAACATTTACCTTTAAAGAAAAAATTACAAATTATTAAATTAGTAACTTAAAACATACACACTCAAAATTTTTTTATAAAATTGAATTTCCGCAAAGTTTTTTTTCCAAAATTCTGAAAAGTAAGATTTTTAAAATTTTTTTAATTCTATATTGTTTCAAGATGTAATTGAATTTTTATAAATAATTAAAATTTCTTTACATTTTATTAAAAATAACTGAATTCTTAAAAGAATTTTATTTAATAATTATAATTATCGAACTACTATAAAATTTTTGAATGTTCTAATAAATAATATTAATTTATTTTTTGAGCAAATTAAATTTTTATTACCAATTTTCGCAAAAAATGAATTATTACTGATTATTATTTTCTAAAATTTTAATAAAATTCTTCGCAAGAATTAAATTATTTTCTCAAATAATATATGACATTTTTTGAAAAGATTTAATTACTTTTATAAATAGTAAAATTCTTCACAGAAATTCAATTATTATCAATATAATTTTAACAAAAATTGTATAATTAATTTTTCAATGTATTATAAATGAACAAGATTATTTTTAAAAAATTAAAAAAATTCTTTGTTTAAGGGAATATGGACCATAATGACGTTACAATTTTGAAGCAAATGCTTTAAACATATTATGGCGTCACAATGGTTCAAATGCCCTTAATTCATTTATTTTCCTAGTTTTCAATTAAAATTATTCAAAAAACACTATTTTTTAAAAATTTTATGGAACTTGGCAAAAGAATTTAATTATTCATGAAAATTCTTAATAACAATTTTTTAAGCCATTAGTAGATGTATTTATGTTCGAAATCAAATAAAATCTAAGTTGATAAGAAAACAAATCGGGAAAAATTATATGGCAAAGCCGGGAAAAAAAGTTTAATTTATCAAATAAAATTTTTTATCTTAAATATTCTTAAACTTCTTTAATGCGGTGTCATAGTCGATTGGATTTTTACATTGAGCTTCAATGGGAAAATTGCATTGACTTTGACACCGCCTTAATATTCAAAATATATAAAACTTTTTAAGTAGCAAGAAAAATGTCAGAAAAAGTTAGGGAATTCTTCAATTTTTTCCGGGCACCAAATTACAAGTGGAGAATACAATAAACTTTATGGAATAATAATTCGCAATGTGTTAAATGTTAGATTTCAATTATTATCAATATAATTTTAGCAAAAATTGAATAATTAATTTTTTAATGTTTTACAAACGGACAAGATTATTTTTAAAAAATTAAAAAAATTCTTTTTTTTAGGGAATTTGAACCATTATGGCGTCACAATCTTGAAGTAAATGCTTTGAACAAATTATGGCGTCATAATGATTCAAATGCCCTTAATTCAATTATTTTCCAAATTTTTGATTAAAATTATTAAAAAAAAACATTTTTTTAAAAGATTTTTAAGGAACTAGTCAAAAGAATTTAATTACTCATAAAAATGAATAATAAAAATTTATTTATTTTATTTATTATTTATTAGTATTTATTTTTGAAATCAAATAAAATTAAAGTTGACAAGAAAACAAATTGGGAAAAATTATATGACAAAGCCGGGAAATAACCGGGAAATTTGTTAAACTAAAATAGTAGACACTTTGTTTATGGAAATATTTTTAATACAAAATATTACGTTCAGAAATTCAATTATTATCAATATAATTTTAACAAAATTGAATAATTAATTTTTCAATATTTTATAAACGGACAAGACTATTTTTAAAAAATTTTTAAAATTCTTAGCTTGAGGGAATTTAAACCATTATGACATCACAATTTTTAAGCAAATGCTTTGAACAAATTATGGCGTCATAATGGTTCAAAGGAGTTAAGTTCAATTATTTTCCTAATTTTCAATTAAAATTTTTGAAGCCATTTATAGATATATTTATGTTTCAAATCAAATAAATTTAATATTGATAAGAAAACAAATAGGGAAAAATTATGATATTTTGTTAAACGAAAATAGTAGACACCCTGTTTATGGAAATATTTTTAATACAAAATATTACGTTCAGAAATTCAATTACTATCAATATAATTTTAACAAAAAATGAATAATTAATTTTTCAATGTTTTATAAACGGACAAGATTGTTTTTAAAAAATTCTTTTTTTTAGGGAATTTGAACCATTATGGCGTTACAATTTTGAAGCAAATGCTTTGAACCAATTCTGGCGTTATAATGGTTCACATGCCCTTAATTCAATTATTTCCATTCAAAATTATTTTTAAAAAAACAATATTTTTCAAAAATTTTAAAGAACTCGTCAAAAGAATTTAATTATTCATAAAAACTATTAATAAAATTTTTTTGAATCCATTTCTAGATTTACTTATGTTTGAAGTCAAGTAAAATTAAAGTTAATGGGAAAAAACCGGGAAAAATTATGACAAAGACGCCGGAAGAAAGCGAGAATTTTGTTAAACGAAAATAGTAGACACTGTTATTGAATTTTCCAAAAATTTTAGAATTCAATTTATTAACGCAGGATAGGAAAAAAAGTGAGTACACAATGTTTTTTTTTTAGTGTCAATCAAATTTTTATGATTTTTCCGAAAAATTACAAACTACTTTTTGCTTAAGTTTGAAAATGAAATTCCATTTCCATGAAGAAGAAATAAATTTTGAGAAATTCTTACAATAAATTGTAGATTGAAAGATGTGCGAGAATGATAAAGAGGGGGCTGAATGAAGAAAAAAGTAGCAGACGGCTACTCTCGAAGACACCCTATGGTCATAGGATCTGACACCCATGTCAAGTAGCCTCGCAGCTTGTAATACAGGAACTTGTACACGCGACTACACGTGCTTATTTGCCTAAATTAAGAAGAAGATTATTCTCTCAAAGCTCGGGGGGTGGTCAAGACAGAAGAAGAAAAAGAAGAAAAAGAAGAAAAAAGAAAAAAAGAGAGAAAGAGAAAAAAAGAACATAATCGATGAAAAAGGAAGCAAAATATACATGTATATAAGAGGGGATGATGCAGAAAAGAAATCCTCTTGTACACGGGGACATAGACACAATGGACTCTCGTGGGCCCCCTAGTGGGTCTCGCGAACACCGCAGAAGACCTTATCTGGCGAAATCTATGAGGTTCATACTAGAGGATCCTTTGGGTCCTGTTAAAAATATCGCATGCCAGATCTTTGAGATGGTCCTGCGATAAGATCCATTTAAAATAGCAGGAGTGAGGGTAGATCTTTTTCTCTCTCTCTTTCTTTTTTCTCTTCAACGAGAGGATTACAAGCAGCTGGAGGGACTTGAAGTGTACAATAAACCCAAGTTGCTGCAAATTCGTGCTCGAAATACTCCCACGAATGTTGACATCTATGTTCGGAACGAGACGATCGAAAACGATAAACCGATACTATCCGTGCGACTTACGATCACTTTGTGAATAAACCATCTTGTTTTGCTTTGTGTATTGAATATCTTATCAACCGTGAGTCACGTTGAGAATGAAAACAAATATTTTGAATGGACAACTTGAGGGAAAATGAATTGGACATGCCTTGAAACTTTGATCATACCGAGAGGATCGTTTTGAGGATTTCATTGAAATATATATCGCAGCCTCGATGATATTGAATTTGTTGTATATACAAGTTCGATTATATTCGTTTGGCTGTTATTACAAAATTGAATTTAATGTCGTTTTAAATGCAGATAGAATGCAGATGGTTAATGGTAGATAAGAAATTGGATTTTTTTAGGGAGAATGTTCTGGATTTTAAATTCTCATTACATGAGAAGAAATCATTAAGAATATATTTTTTTAAATTGGAAAGTTTTTCTAAGGATATTAAATTCAGACAAAAAAGTATCAAAATGTTGCCTCGCAACTGTTTTGGTTCAATTTTGATCCAAGTCACACTTTTCTTGAAAGTATCATATAGATACTAAAATGTATCTAGTTGATACAAAAATTTAGATTATTTTCTATTTGATCCACACTTTTGTATACCAAAATTTTTCACTTTAGTATTAATTTGATATTTTTAAGAAAAGTCTAATTGATCAAGTCAGAAATTTTTATGAACTAATTTCAAATAGTATTAAAGTTTGTATTAAAACTTGTTTCTGTTTATTAATCACAGAAAAAAAGGGTGGTAATATTATGAATGGTAATAGGTAAAAATGACTTAAGTAAAGGGTAAAACACTTACTTAAATCTGTCAGTAAAACAACTTTGCTGTTTCTTTACTAATTATATTAAAAAGGTTAAATATTGAATTATTCTTATTAAAACCAGTTCGAATTAATAATAATTAAATAATTTTACTACTTAATTTAATAAATAATTTTATTTTCGATTAAACTTATTGATTGACTCACTTTCAAACTCACCATTTTATGGTTATGACTTTGTAAACAAACAAGAGTTGGGAAATAATATAACAAAAAGTCACGAAAGGCAGAAAATTTTTAATATAAATTATTATTTTAGTTAACGAGTTTTTTCCTTTATTTAAAAAATGTCTAATTTTAATAAATAATACATAAATATGGTAAACAAATTTTACTTTTTTTAATCATAATTTATAATTATAATGAAGCAAATACTTATTGCGTTTTTTTATTTTTTTTATTAAAAAGAGATTTTTTTCACATAAATGTTATTATTACTTATAATTGCTCTAATAAAATTTAAAGTTTTTTGAAAATAAAGAAAAGAAATATAAATAAACATTATTTGTTAATTGCAAATTTTAATTTATAAAGAAATTGAATATTTTTAAAAAAAGGAATTTTTATTTTTTTCCACAGGAATTAAAAGGTTTAAATATGTCAAATTCAAAAAATTATTTTTATTATTTTAATAAATATTTTCAATAATTTTTTAAAAAGTTCTTTAAGAATTTCCACATACATTTGTTTTAAAATTTATTAACATAGATAAGAGAGTTTTTCTAAAAAAGTATCGAAAACTTTCTATGAATTACGAAAAGTTTGAAAAAAATCTCTTAAACGTTTACGAAAATTTCTTTATGAAAATACAGGAAAAACAAACAGGAATACAGGAAAATTACAATTTGAAAAAATTTCCACGTAACTGCACGTAACGTCTAATAATTTAAAAAAAATTAAATTAAACTTTTTCAAAACAATAATTTTTCAAAATTACCAGTTAAAAGAACAGAAAATTCAAAATTTCCAACAATATTTTAATCTGAAACCATTTCAAAATTATTTAACTACAAAAGTAATTAATTTATTGAATAATAGAATGTTTTTTTAAAATTTAATTATTATTAAGAAAAATATAAGCAAAATATTTGTATTTCAGTCATAAATTATTGTAAAAATTATGATTTTTTAAACCAATTTCTAATGTTTTCTTAAGCAAAGAAATGTTCGTTGAATATTTTATTTTTAATCATAAGCTTGCTAAAGAATTCTTATTTTTTTCAAGTAAAGATTGAAAAAATATAATATTTATGTTCCAGTCGTATTTTTTGCAAAAATTGTAATTTTTTTTAAAAAGAATAAATTTGCTTATAGGAAATTTTGGAAATATACATTTTTAAAAATATTTCATTTATATTCAAAGGAAAGAAAATGGTGTAATAAATATTTGTTTCTAAAAAATATTTGGTTTTAAACTATAATTAAAATATTTCTGTAATAATATGATATCAAATTATTTTCTTGAAAATTTTTTTTAATAAGGAAGAAAATTTTGGTTAATGCGTAATTATTAATCACATTTCTTTAAAACAATTCTTGTTTTTAATTTAGAAACATATTTTTTTGTAAATTACACCATTATAATAGTTTAAGTAAATTTTATAAATTAAAGATGTTTTAGTTTTTTGGTTTTAAATAAATTAGTTAACATTAGTTACTTCAACACTTGAACAAGCAAACAAAAAAATGAGATAAATATTTGCTTTTTCATTATAATTATTTATAAATAATGATTTTGAAAGACATAAAATTTATTTATCATAATTATATGTATTATGATTTACAATTATACATTTTTTATAGAAAAGAAAAAATTTTTTTAATAAAATAAAAATTTGTATTAAAAATGTACTGCTTTGCGTGACATTTTATTATATTGTTTTATAACTCTTGTTTGTTTACAAAGTCATAACCATAAAATGGAGAGTTTAAAAGTGATTAATTCAACAATTCAAATTGGAAAATGTAATTGTTTATTAATTTAGGTAAAAAAATTATTAAGTTGTGATTAATTTAAACTATAGTTCTAATCAAAATAATTTAATATTTAACCTTCCTAATATAATTAGAAGAAAAAAAACTTTTAATTTGTTTTAGTGACATATTCAGGTAAGTGTTTTACTCTTTGTATTTTTACCCGTCGTAATTTTTACCCTTTACTTAAGTCATTTTTACCCATTACCCTTCATAATATTACCACCCTTTTTTCTGTGATTACGTGTACAAATATATTTATTTTATCTTTATTACATTATTATTTATAAAATATAGTTCTACTTATAATGTTTATTTGTCTTTTTGTTGCAGAAAATCTATCCATCGTAAGGGTGTCCAGTGGTCTGTGAATAATTATTCTTACTCAGGAAATGTCAGGGAAATTTATTCAAAGTCAGTTACAATTTATTCAAAATTCTACAAAAATTAAAATTTTTAAGCATTTAATAATTATTAAATTATTAAATTATTATTATAAAATTTAAAATTGTTTATATAACCGTCTGGAATTCATTGGATTAAAAGCAGTATTTTAATTTATAAGTCCAGGGTGTCTATACTTACCAGGAAATCCGGGAAAAAACCGCGAATTAGCCATCAGGAATTTTATACAAAACTGAAAATTTTTTGACTAAATTAAAAAAAGTTTTTCTATTTTTATTTGTTCTTTAAGAAATACTTTTTGTTTAAAATTTTATAGATATTTAAACTTAATTAAAATTAAAATTTTTATTTGTTAATTTAAAAAAGGTACATACTTAAAATTGTTTATTAAAAATGAATTTACGCAAATTTTTGTTTGATAATTCACAAAAATAAGATTTTAGAAATTTTCCAATTCTATTGCTTCAAGATAATTGAATTTTTAGAAATAAAAAATTGCAATTTCTTTATATTTTTTATTTTAATATGTTTTTAATAAATCACTTTGTTTTTAAATTGTTATTGATATTTATACTGTTCTGTAAATTTGAATTAGTTAAAAATAATTAATTTGATAGTAAAAAATCAGTCACTGTTTTGAATATTGTATATAAATAAATAAAGAAAGTTATCGAATTAATAGAAATTTTGAGAAATTCAACTGAAAAAAATTGAATTTGTTAAAGAATGTCATTAGAAACTTTTTAAAAAATAGAATTTTAATGGTATTTTAATTTGAAAATTGGTAAATAAATGAATGAATGAATTTTTTAGTCACATTCTAATGTAGTCATGCTTCTTAGTGCGAAGTTAATTAATAAGTTAAATTTTTAATAGCTATAAAAAAACACCTAAAAATTTTAATAAAATTGAATTTTCCCAAAGTTTTTTTTAAAATTCTGAAAAATATGATTTAAAAAATTTTTTAATTCTTTTTTTTCAAGATAATTAAATTTTTATCATCAAACAATAAAAGATTTTTCAACCAATTAAAATTTCTTTACATTTTATTAAAAATAATTAAAATTCCTGACAGAATTTTATTTAAATTTTTCAAAAATAATCAAGGCAAGATACAGTGACCGTAATTAGAATTTTATTTTTAAAATATAAAGTTCCTCTTAAATTATTAAATTATTTTTTTTCTTCTACAAATTATATTATAATTTAATAATTATAGTTACTGAACAACTATTAAATTTATATATTTTAAAATTTCTGAATGTTCAAATAAATAATATTTATTTATTTAGCAAATTAAATTTTCATTACTGATTAAGTAAATAATAAATAATTACTGCTTATTATTTTTGAAAATTTCAATATAATTTTTTGCAAGAATTGAATTATTTTCATATAAATAATAAAATTTGAAGAAGGATTTAATTACTTTTATAAATATTAAAATTCTTTGCAGAAATTCAATTATTATCAATTTAATTTTAATAAAATGAAATAATTAATTTTTCCAATTTTTATAAACGGACAAGATTATTTTTTAAAAGAATTCTTTGTTTGAGGGAATTTAAACCATTATGACCTCACAATTATTAAGCAAATTCTTTGAACAAATTATGGCGTCATAATGGTTCAAAGGAGTTTAGTTCAATTATTTTCCTAATTTTCATTTAAAATTTTTAAAGCCATTTATAGATATATTTATGTTTCAAATTAAATAAATTTAATATTGATAAGAAAACAAACAGGGAAAAATTATGATATTTTGTTAAACGAAAATAGTAGACACCCTGTTTATGAAAATATTTTAAATTGAAAATATTACGTTGATATGAAAAGTTTTAAATTTGTGGATAATTTTTGCGGTTACGAAAAAAAGTTTATTAAATAAAATTCTTTATTTTAAATATTCTTAAGTTTCTTTAATATTCAAAATATACAAAACTTTCTTAGTATCAGGGAAAAAGTCAGGATGAGTTAGGGAATTCTTTAATTTTTCCTGGATACCCTAATTGCAAGTGGAGAATACAATGAACTTAATGGAATAATAATTCGCAAGTGTTAAAGGTCAGTAAAAATTGGCAATATTTTTTTTTACTTTCTAATTACAATTTGGCAAAGAAAAAAAAGAGATTTTAATTTATTTTTCCTAATTTAATTCCGAAAAAACTTGTTTAACTTTTTAATAAAAACTGATAATAATTTTCCATTAAAAATTTTATGAATAATTGACTTTTCTGTAGATAGAAACTAACAGCGATTTTGTAATTTTACTTTTATTGAATTTTGACTTTGACATTGAATTCAGAGACTTTAATTTCGACATTGAATTTGGTTTTGATTTTCACTCTGATTTTGTTTTTGACATAAACTTTTATTTTGACAATGACTTTGACAATATTATTGACATTGACTTTCTTTTCACTTTGATTTTGACTTAGACTGTCAAAGTGAAAGTCAAAATGAAAACAAAAGTCATCATCAAAGCGAATGTCAAAATCAAAAAAATTGACGTCAATTTTAAAATCGAATCGAGAGTCGAAGTTAAATTAAAAAATCTCATCTTTGTTTAAAAACTTAAAAATAGACTTATAGCGGCGACTTTAAAAATAAATTTCACAAATCGAAGATCGTTATACAATGTGAATGATAAGCGTGACCAATTTTTTTCTCTTATAGAGAAGAAAAGATTTAAAATTCTAACCGACAAATTAAGATTAAGAGAGAAGATAGATATGCTTTTGTTGTTATATATGTAGAGAATATCATCCCTTCTGCGTGTATATCCATTTCAGACTATTGCTATGAGAAGACGAAGACTCATCGTGCTCGTAATAATTAGGCATTAATTGCGCGCGATTACTATTGAGGGGGCTTATAATACAAAGCACACATTAATCGAGAAGAACGAGTCATTGGGGTTAATTCGTCTTCCTAGAGTTGTGTGTGCACTAGAGTACAGGTGAACACCAATGCATCATTAGAGACAGGCTTAATTACGGATATCGTATTCATCGCGCAACACTGGTCCTTTGACATCGCTTCTGGCAGTGTGCTCCTTTCATCTTTGCCGAAAACATTAATTCTTGTTGTAAGGCGAGGAAATTATATGAACGAGGCCGATGCGGTCTTTTTAAATTACAGCGATTTAACGTAATCATCTCAATACTATTACTTCAATGCTCATTATACTGTTTGCCGCTCAACTTATTCTAGCAATTAATTCAACACTCGAAATTATTTTTAATTCTTCGCGGGCATTTAAGATTTTCCGCACCTCTTTCGTTTTATTCTTTCGCCGGACGATTTTTTATTTTTATTATTTATTTATAGACGGAGAGAAATTTAATTGCAAAATTTAACAAAGAGATTGTTGAACTTGGATTATTTGATGTTTTTTTGACAAAATATTGATAGAATCACAAATAAAATGTCACAAAGAAAAAATTATGTTCTCTTCTTTATGCTCTAAATAATTTGCTAGTGATATTATTAATATTTTGCAAGAATTTGCAATTAATATTTAATAATTAAATAATTAATTTTTAATTTTGTTAAGAATTTGTTTTATAAATTTTTTAATAAATCATTTATTTACTTTATTTGTTTAAACAAATTTTCCTTTCACTAAATTTGATTATTTGATACTAAATTTTGATACTAATTTGATTTGATACTGAATTCCATTTATTCTTGAAAAATTTTGCTTGTTTTTTTTTGGATCCATTAATTAACTTACCCTCGACATGATTTTCAATTAATTGCTTTTTTCATCGACTTTTGCACTAAATAATTATAAATTTTAATAAAAAAAGTTTTGAATTTAATATTTTTGAAATTAAATAATAATAATTAATTAAAATTATATTGAATTATAAATCATAATTGAATATGTAAATTTAATTTGTTATTAATAACAAAAAGCTCTGTGACAATATTTTTGCACGAAAAATTAGGAACTTATTTTTTTAATTTAAAAAAATTTTTTAATTTTAAAATCATTGAATATTTTAAAAGATAATACGTTTCTTAAGAAATATTAAAATTTTTCTAACTTTCGTAATTTTAAATATCTATAATAATTTAATTTTTACATTAAAACTTATTAAATTTTTTGAAGGAAATTAAATTCTTTCAAGGAATTTAATTATAGAATGATATTGAAGATGTAATCTAATTTTAAAGAAAATTTATCAAAACTTTTGGAAAAAATTGAATTTTCCCCAGGAATTTTACTAAAATTTAAGAAATATTTCAACTCTTTCTGGAAAATTTAATAAAATTGTATTTAAAAAAAAAATAAAATAAAATAAATTTAAATAAAATTTCTACAAAAAAGTATTAATTTAAAATAAAATTTTGAATTATATTGAGAATGTTCTAAAAAAATTTATCAATATTTTTGTAAATATTTTAGTTCTTTTTGGAAACTAAAGTAAAGTTGTACTAAAAATAATTAAATTCTAGCAAAGAAATTTAATATTTTTGAAAATAAAAGAATTTATTAAAATAAATTTTTTAAAAGATTGTTTAAATAGCTAACTTTTTTCTAGAAATTTAATTTAAATTGTATTTAAAGAAAATGAATTCATGTAAAAAATGTATTGAGTTTTTTTCATAGAAACTTTTTTTTAAATTTTACTAAAATAAATGAATTTGAAATTTAACTTTTTACATAAACAACACAATTTTCGCAGGAATTCATTTGTATTCAGTATAATTTTAATAAAGTTACTACGAAAGATTTAATAATTTAATAAATTTACTGAAATATTTCTAAATAATTCAATTCCTTTGGAAAATTAATTTATTAAAATAATATTTTTAACAATAATTGAATTTTTTTTAGAAGAATTTTATTTAAACTTCAAATATTATAATATTTAATATTTTAAATATACTTTTAAATAATAGAATATTCTTTTTATAATTTTTATTAAAATTCTTGAAAAAATTTATTCTTTCGAAGAAACTAATTAATATTTTTAAAAATGATTGAGTTTTTTAGAAGAATGTTATTAAAGTAAAAATTTCTTTTTTAAATTATTCAAAAAATGGATTCTTTTAAAGATAATTATTAATATTTTTGTAAACAATTAAATTTTATATAAAAATGTTATTAAAAATTTTTTAAATAATTTAATTGTTAAGAAGAATTTTTTTAAAATCTCTTAAAATAATTTAATTTTTTAGAGACATTTAATATTTATTAAAATAATTGAATTTCATTTAAGAGTTTTACTGAAATTTCGAAAAATAATTGAATTCTTTCTAGAAATTTATTATTTGTAGAAATAATTGAATTTTTAGAAGAATGTTATTAAAATTTAAAAAAAAGTAATTGAATATTTTTAAAAAAAATATTTCTTAATAATTGAATGTTTTAGAAGAATGTCATTAAAACTCTGTAAAAAAATTGAATAATTTTATTAAAATATTTCTTAATAATTATGGATTCTGCAGAAGAAAATTAACAAAAAAAGGATAATTAAAAGAATTGGATTTTTTAAAAAAATGTTATTGAAACTATTAAAAATAATTAAATTGTTAAAAAAAAAATTTTTTAATTTCTTAAAATAATAGAATTTTTTACAGACATTTAATATTTATTAACATAATTGAATTTTATCAAACAGTTTTACTGCATTTTTGAAGAATAATTGAATTCTTTCTAGAAATTTATTATTTGTAGAAATAATTGAATTTTTTAGGAGAATTTTATTAAAATTGATGAAATAAATATTTGGATATTTTTATGAAAATATTTCTAAATAATTAAATGTTTTAGAAGAATGTTATTAACACTTAAAAATGGAATAATTTTCTTAAAATATTTCCTAATAATTGGATTCTTCAGAAAAAAAATTTAACAAATAAAGAATAGTTGAAAGAATTGAATTTTTTAGAAAAATGTTATTTAAATATTTTTAAAAATAATTAAATTGTTTAAGAAGAATTTAAAAAAAAATTTAAATAATTGAATTTTTTAGAAACATTTAATATTTACGAATATATTTGAATTTTATCACAGAGTTTCGATCAAAGTTTGAAGAATAATTGAGTTATTTCTGCAAATTTATTATTTGTAGAAATAACTGAATTGTTTCGAAGATTTTTAGTAAACTTAAAAAACAATAAGTAATAATGATACATCAGTTAGTTAACCAATTTGTGGGATTTTTAAATTTTCATTTTGGAAATATTCAAAAAATGAATTTTATTTACAAAAATAACGTATTTCACTGCTAATTAGTAGAAAAGAGGAGAAATTTTTAAAACAAATAAAATAAAAGAATGAAATAAGTAGTGTAAATATTTTAAAAAAAATTTATGTAATTTAATTGTTTATTTTATTTATTTACATTTTTTTGTGAATTAAATTTTTCCAATTTTAGAACAATGATATGGAGAAACTTTATAGACAAATAATACAGTTAAATGATATAAATATATTGAAATAATAATATTTAACTAAATATAATATGAATATAAATACTGGAAATATATATTTTTCGTTTAATAATAATTTTCTATTTTATTCGTGGAAAATTTCTTTTGTCGCATTTTCGAAAGAAGTAAAATTTTTCTTGCTGAATTTCTTTTGAGTTGGAAATTATTGGAATATAACTGTCGGCAATCGGATGATCTTTACGATTGTTACTGTTTTGATCCTAATTTACAAAGTAGTTATTACATCTACTTGAGTGGAGTGTAACAAGAGTTCGAGATGGTAAACCACGGTAAAAGGCAAGTAGGATATTTTACGATCATGGCGTGACTGCATCGATTGCCATCTTCTGCATCTCCTTGTGACCTTCTGGTAAAAACCCTTGCAGCATCCGCGCCAGCTGCAACTTATATCATAGTCACCCATTTTTTTCTCACAATTTTTTACTTTATTTACCTTATTGTTTTTTTTTCTCCTTAACTTGTCAATATACAAGGTCTTTATTGTCTATATAGAATAATGGTTATATTGCGTCTTTGTTGTAGAAAGCTGAAAGTTGTTATTATATTTTTTCAATGAGCGCAATAAATTCTAATAAATGAACGCTAATTAAGCAATAAATTGAGTATAGTAGAGGTGGTCTTTTTTAAGGATATTTTTTTTTAGAGGATGATTTAGTAATTCAATGAGGTTTTTTTTTCTTGAAGCGTGGTTCATTGTTCCATGAACTGGGATAGAACTATGGAATATAGAGAATACTTATAATAGCACCTTACATCACACCTCTAATGCCCTTAGTCAAGGGTCTCTCATTGTCCTCAAGTATAGAAAAGAATGTCGGCTAGAAAATAAAAGCATAGCGACACCTTGAAAATTTGTCTTTTCAGTGTCTCTTCTGCTTTACTTTTGGTTTAAGATTCATTGTCTTGACAGGTTCGTCATTTTTAAGAAATTCACGCTCTGCGACAGGTGACTGTTATTTTCGAATTATTGAAAATTATCCGTGTCGTTGTCATTTTTTCGTTTCTCATTTTTTTTTCTATATGTACGTTTCTTTCTGAGTAAATTTTTGTCGTGATTTCTAATTTTTTCTCTGATTTTTTACATTTATTTTTTCAACTTTGACATTTAGTTGCATAATGTAATTTATTTTTGACGCTCCTTGTCACCGATTTTTTTTTCTTTTGTAAATATATATTGTACCTTTCGAACAGTCAGGAATATATAGTAAATTATAGAATTTTTAGTTAAGTGGCCTCCGCCTACCAAAGTCTTTTCTAAGATTTTTATCAAAAATGTTTCGAAAATATTGGTGATGTTATCGATGGCAGATCATATGAGTGATCCATCTCTGAGTTTGAAGAAAGAAGCATTTATAGATTTTTCATTTTTAAATCAAGAGAAATTTAAAAATGTTTTTTTTCAGAATTTTCTTGTGGTAAATTGTCGATTATTAGCAGGATTACCACAGATCGGGGATCTTAGAATAGAAAACAAAATTTTTATTAATTTTTTGTCATTTTTTACTAACACTTTAGTAAAGAATTTTATTTCATTTATTTATTCTTTTTGTTTATTTAATTTCACTAATTTCAGAAGAGAGAGAAGTAGAAACTTTATATAAAGAAATAATATAAAGAATTGATAAAAATATATAATTTGAATAAATATTTTAAATAAATACTATGAATATTATTTGTTTCATAATTTTTAGTCATTTTTCGCTAACATTTTATAGTGAGGAATATTAGAACTACTTTAAAAATTTAAAACTCCTTTCAATAAATAGTAATAATTTTTTTCTACTTTTTTGTCATTTTTTGACTAAAAATTTAGTGAATTCTTATTCACTAAAAATTTAGTGAATTCTTATTCACTAAAAATTTAGTGAATTCTTATTCACTAAAAATTTAGTGAATTCTTATTCACTAAATTTTAGTGAACTATTTAAAAATTTAAAACTATTTTTAAATAATAATTACACGATGGTAAGCATCTTTTTTTTACTAATTTTTACTCATGTTTTAGTAAAACTTTAGTAAAAATTATTAAAAATACTTTAATAATTAAAAACTACTTAAAAATGTTACAACTATTTTTAAAATTAAAAACTAATTAAAAATATTAAAACTGTACGTAATTTTGTTCCCAAGTTTTAGTTATTTTTCATTATAATTTTAGTAAAAAACATTAAAATTATTCTAAAAATTTTTTAAATTCTTTATAGAAAGCAGCACTTAGAAATTATAAAAATAGTGATTTAGGGAATAATAACTTTTAAATTATTATGATTATGACAATAAAATCTTTATTTTTACTTTTATATCTGCCATTGTTAACTTAAAAGTGTCAAATTGCAACGAATTGATATAAAAACGAAGGTCAAATCTTAAAATGATTCAATTTTTAGTTTATTTTTAAACAAAAAAATAATAGTTAGTAGAATTTTAGAAGTTTTTTAATAAAATTCTTCAGTTAAATTCACAAAGATTTAAATAGAATTTTTTTAAATAATCGAAACAGCGCGACGAGTTTTATTTAAAATTCTAAAAAAATTTATTTTTCTGAAAATTTTAATTCTATTTTATTAAAGATTTTTGAATTTTTGTAGAATTTTTGAAAATAACGGATTGCAAAATTTTGTAGATAATTAAAATGTCATAAAATTATATTAAAAATCATTGAGGTTTTCAGAATATTAAAAAAAAATTTTTGCACGTAAATCGTTTTTCTTCAAAAATTTAAGAACTTTAGAATTCTAATTGAAAAATTTCAAAATAATTTAGTTTTTGGCTGTTTAATTTTTATTATTAACGTTATTTACAAATATATAGCGAGGCAGAAATTTTTTTTGATTCAAAGAAATCATTTGCTTTGATTTGTGTCTTGAATTGAAATTTAATTTTTGTTTGATTCAAAGAAGATTTTTTTCACATAATAAAATTTCATTGTTTTAAAAATAATTTGTTGGTTTACAACAAAAAACGTTTGTTTTTTAAAATTATTTCTTTGGTTCTATATATCAATGATAAAATTTCTTTGATACAATTAATAAATTTCTTGAATTTACAAAAAATTTGTTCAAATCACAGAATTGTTATTTGAATCAAACAATTTTTCTTTAAATCAAGAACTAAGTTAAAAAAATCCTCTTTAAAAAAAAAAGATAATTTATTATCAAACAAAGACAATTTTTTAATAAATTTTTCAATTTTTATATTATTTATTATAGCAATTATTTTTGGGAATCTTATTAACTGATTTATCAATGAAACCAAACAAGTAAAGGAAACTAATTTTTTTAATATTATAAAAAACTTTTTTCTGAGTGAATTACAATAATTTTTTGTATATTTAATAATTTTTAAAATCAATCTCTTAGCAATAATGGTAAATTAATTATTAATCATTTTGAATCAATTCTGTATAATTTTGAACTAATCGTGAATAATTTTGAACTCAAAAAATTTTTTTTTCATTTTTTGAATCATTTGAAAAGTAAAATTTATTGTTAAAAAAATAATATGCGGTGTTTTGAATAATTTAACAAAATTCGTTTGCCCCTAAGATAGAATTTGCAACTTGATAAATCACTTAATGATCACAAAAATTATTGGGCAAATATATTCGACTTTGTGCGCAGAAGGGTTAATTATGAATAATTTTGAATAAATCTTGCATAAATATGAAATAATTATGAATAATTATAAATAATTATGAAGTAATTGTGAATAACTTTTGAATTAATCGTGAATTAATTTTGAATTAATAGTGAATAACTAAGAATTAATTATGAACAATTATGAATCAATCATAAATAATTTATAAATCAATATTATGAAGTTCTATTAATTATTTAAATTTTTTGATTATTTACATTCTTGAATTTTTTATTTTTAAAAATAGAATCATCTTAGAGAAAATGAATTAAAATTTTCAATAAACCCAATTTCTTTAGCATAGTTTTGAGGATTATAGAAGAAAAAATATTTTTTAAAATTTATTTATTAATATGTCACAGTAGAGATTCAAAAATTATTTTTCAATCTTAAAGATCTTGAGAGGGACATAAATTATTTTTTGAAAACAGATAGACGTCATAATTGGGAAGAAAGTCAAAATTTTGTCAGAAACTTATAGGGAAGGGTCGAGAAAATTCCCGTTTTTAATTTTAGGAACGCAACTCTGATTAGTTAATATATTTTTCTTAATATTAAAAAGTCAAATTCTTAATAAGAAAAAATGGGCTTATAAATAATTGAGAGGATTTTAGTCACAATTAATTTGGCGATCCGAGTAAATACATTGATATCGTATTTTTAATATTCCAACAAGCGAGCGTCAATCGGTCGTAAATTCGCGCCTAAAGGGTCCAAGCGAGTTTCCGTATGCAGGACACGAAAAGCCCTTTGATGCGCCGTTTAGCTCCAAATATGCAAGTAATACCTGGTAATCATTGCTAATAAGGACGGGCGTATTCCAAGGTAGAAGTTTTTAAAATGACAGGAAATAAATTTTAAAAAAAGAGATAGAGAGTGAGAGAGAGAGAGAGGCACTGTCGTAAATTCTTCCCCGTTAAGTGATACACGATCTGCTTAGATATCATCGTTGTGCGCACAAGTAGGAACATGCGTGTTTCATTTCATGACAATGTTCTCTGAGAGTTTCGAACGAGCAGGTGTCGAAGATATATCTTTAAAAAGGCAACGATTAAACTTGTGCCGGCGCCTCTGATGAACATTACATGAGTACCAAGCCCTAAAGGCTTCG
This sequence comes from Leptopilina drosophilae, assembly GCA_032873175.1. NCBI lineage: Eukaryota > Metazoa > Arthropoda > Insecta > Hymenoptera > Figitidae > Leptopilina > Leptopilina drosophilae. Next base: position 43,258,637 of record CM065480.1, on the reverse strand, counting down.
AATTATTTCTCTTAAAGACATTCTCTGCAAGCTCAACAGCATTTTTTTACGAGGGGTGAATTGCAGACACTTTGATAATTTTACGGTTATTTATGATTTCATAATTAAAAAGAGATAAAAAGAATATTGGTACTTAAGCGCCAATAAAGTCGCGAAAAAATATCGCGTTTAGAAACCAGTTTTTTATCATCCTCTTCTTATTGCTTCTTCTTTTATTCAGTAGTGTATATGCTTATGGCGCTTTTTTTTTTATTCTTTTTCTCCAAAAAGGGTTTGATATTAAAGAGAAAATACTTTCGAATTAACGCCAATTTATTATCGTTCTAAATTATATAGAAGTTCCAGGGTTGCCACAGGTCAGGGAAGTCAGGGAATTCATAGAAAAATCGGGGAAAGTAAAATTGGTCAGGGAAGTCAGGGATTTTTACTAAAAGTACTGGAGAAAAATTAATTTTTAAAATTCATGAGAAAAAGGAATTTTTATTCCTTTTGCCTCGTAAACTATGAAATTACCACAAATTTTAATACAAAATCTTCAATTTTTTCTATTTCTGACAATAATTTCTTTTTAATTAACTTAAATTTTCAAAAACTATCATAAAATTAATAATTAATAATAAATAATAAATAAATAATAATAATAAATAATAATTAAAAAATATTAATAATAACTATCATAAATTATGAATTATAAATTATTTTATAAATAATTTTTACAATTTTCATAAATTCTAGATTGATAAAAGAATTTTAGTTAAAAATACTAAAAAAAATTACATTTTCGAAAAGTTACAAATGATTACAGAAATTCAATTATTTTCAAAAGTTACAAAAATTCTTCCCAGAATTTCAATTATGTTAAAAAATTTAAAAGCAATTCTCGTCAAAATTACAATTATTTTTATAAATAATAAAATACTTCATTAAAATTAAATTATTTTTAAAAGTTTTAATAAAAGTCTTGACAAAATTTCACAAGAATTCAATTATTCAATTTTTAATAAATTTCTTCAAAATAATTCAATTATTTTCATAAGTAGTAATCAAATTTTTCACAGGAATTCAATTATTTAAAATACAAAACAAAATAAAATTTTTCGAAAAATATCTATTATGTAAAAATATTTTTATAAATAATAAAATTCTTCACTGAAATTCAATTACTTTTGTAAACTTAAATAAAATTAGTTGTAAGAATTCAATTATTTATATAAACTTGAATAAAATTCATTGGAAGAATTAAATTATTTTCAAAATTAATGAAATTCTTCGCAAAAATTCAATTATTCTTAAAAATTAAAAAAAAATATTTTCAAAATTTCTATTATATTTATAAATAAAAAAATTCTTCATCTAAATTCAATTATATTTAAAAATTTTTAAAAAGTTCTTGGCAAAATTTTGTTGGAATTCAATTTTTAATAAATTTCTTCAAAATAATTCAATTATTTTCATAAGTAGTAATAAAATTTTTCACAAGAACTCAATTATTAAAATTAAAAAATTTCATAAAATTTTTCGAAAAATATCAATTATATAAAAATATTTTTATAAATAAAATAATTCTTCACCGAAATTCAACTACTTTTATAAACTTGAATAATATTCGTCGTAAGAATTCAATTATTTATATAAACTTAAATAAAATTCATTGGAAGAATTAAATTATTTCCAACATTAATAAAATTCTTCGCAAAAATTCAATTATTCTCAAAAATTTAAAAAAAAATATTTTCAAAATTTCAATTATATTTATAAATAAAAAAATTCTTCATCTAAATTCAATTATATTTAAAAATTTTAAAAAAGTTCTTGGCAAAATTTTGTTGGAATTCAATTTTAATAAATTAATTCAAAATAATTCCATTATTTTCATAAGTAATAAAATTTTCACAGGAATTCAATTCTTTAAAATACAAAATTTCGTAAAATTTTTCGAAAAATATAAATTATTTAAAAAATTCTTCACCGAAATTCAATTATTTTTATAAACTAGAATAAAATTCTTTGTAAGAATTCAATTATTTATATAAATAGTAAAATTCTTTACATAAATACAGTTATTTTTCTAAATTTGAATAAAATTCGTTGGAAGAATTAAATTATTTTTAAAATGTAATAAAATTCTTCGCAAAAATCCAATTGTGTTCGAAAATTAAAAAAAATTGTTGTTAAAATTCTAAGTAACTTTATAAATAATAAAATTCTTCTCCAAATTTCAATTATTTTTTGGAAATTTTCAGAAAATTTAAATTATTTTCAGAAGTAGTAAAACTCATCGCAGAATTTTAATGACTTTTTATACAATATATGTGACGCGACACGAGAAAAGGGACCTATCGATAAAAAAATCATTTTTGAGTTTTTAGTCGTATTCCATAGATTTTGAGTTGCTCTTTCACGTAAAAAAATCAGAAGTTAAAAATCTGAAATAGTTTTAATAATATAAAGCCTGAAAGTTGAACGTGTCCTCGTAAATACACGTGTTTTCTGTTCATGCCGTCACTTTAAACGCTCCCCCTATAAAATTCTTTTTTGAGGCGATAGGTCCCTTTTCTCGTGTCGCGTCACATATATTTTAATCAAATTCCTCAAAAAATGTAATTATTCTTAAAAATTTTATTAAAATTTGTCAAATTAAATTCATATTTTTAAAAATTTATTGATAAAATTCTTTATGAGAATTAAATTTTAACAAAGAACATTCTATTATTCAATAAATTATTTATTTTTTAATTTAAATAATTGAATTTTTTTAGAATTTTCTAATAAAAATCGATTTAAAAATAAATTAACGGATAATCGATTTATTTTTATTTATAAAAGTAATTGAATTATTGACACAAATTTTATTACATTTTTTAAAAATAATTTAATTGTTTTGAGAAATTTTACTGCTTGTAAAAATAATTGAATTCTTGCGAAGGATTTTTTTAGGATTTTTGTAAATAATTAATCTATTCTGAAAAATGTTTTGTAATAATATTCTTATAAGTTGTTCAATTTAAAAAGGTTTGAATTTGAATGTTTTGAAGAATTGAATTCCTACAGAAAAATAATAGTGATTAAATATTTATTTAAAAAATTAGTTATTGATGTTTTTGAATAATTTTACAATGAAACAATTTACAATTGTAATTTACAATTACAATTTTTAATGAAATTTGTAAATAAATGTAATAGAACATTTTTTCTTGATTATCTAATAATTTTTAGAGTAAGTCAGAATATTCTTTAGGGTCAGGGAAAAAGTGAAAATTTTGTCTGGAAATCAGGGAAAAGTCAGGGAAAAATAAAATTAAATATTTATGGCAACCCTGAGAAGAGTATACAACAATTGTAAAATGGGGTTTAATCCACTGCTTAGTTGTATTTGATATCAAATTTTTATTACAATTCGAAAAAATAAATTAAAATCCCAAAAAAAGAAATTATATTAGCAAAGCAAACTCAGGAGAAAATTTTTACACATCGTGCGATCAGAAATTCCGCAACTAATACAAAAATACAATATAAGTGTTTAAAGCAGCTTATATGAAATTTTAATAAATTCAATGAAAAGATGTTGAAAAAAAGGGCTAAATTAAGAGAGGGTACAAAGAGGTTATTATTTATATGAAGAGGCCCTTATCGATGGTTTCGAAGTTGGTACATGTTATTCGTGTAATAAGTCGATAATAACAGTTATGTCATCGATAAGTGGTCCACTAAACATCACTAAACGAGGTAGGCATAATTGTAAACTTCGCACTTGACTGAGGAAGACACCTTTGAGAGATGAAAAAACCCTGTAATAAGTAAGAATTACAGTAACGAATATTCTCCTTTACTTTAACACCTATACCGACTTCCAAAAAATATGTCTTACACATCTCATTAATTTTACAAACGTTTTTTTCGTTAAATCGATACTAAATTATCTCGCCCCTTTAACCAGATTCTTATTTCTCGCGCAGCTTCTTCTCGTTATTCATGTTCTGAAATATTATACCGTTTATGTCAGCAGTAGTCCCAAATATATATTTTGCTCGCGGAAAAATAAGCTTGTTATCCTTTCATACGCATACAAAAAGGATTCACTGTGGGGTATGTAATAAGTATTATAATAAGATGCATTATTATAATAAGTATTATAGTAATACTGGGGGAAAAAATTTATTTTCTTCAAAGAAATGATTATTTGCCTATTATCAAGTCAATATTTCTAGAAATTGCAGAGAAGGGTATTTTGTATTTTATTTTTTAAATAATTTTACTTATAAAGAAGAGAAACAATTTCAATTTTGTAATTTCTGTTGCACTTTCGACTAGAGTTTTCATTTGACATTAAGTTTTTGATATTCACTTTGACAATCAAAATTGAAATCCAAGTCAAAGTGAAAGTCAAGCTTGAAGTCAGAACTCTAATCATGAGTTTGATTTCGACTTTCACTTTGAATGTTAAAGTAGAAGGAAACATTAAAATCAAAGTCAAAGTCATAATAATTGTCAGAACTTTAACCTTGTCTTTGACATTAAAATTAAATTACAATCAAAGTCAAAGTAAAAGTCAAGATTAGAAACAGATTCAACAAAACATTTAACCTTGACATTGACTCTCACTTTTATTGACATAGTAAAAAGTAAAATCAAAATAAAAGTTCAAATCAAAGTTACCGTGAAAATCAATTTTAAGATCAAAGTTAAAATTAAAATAAAAATCAAGGTTAAAGTCAGTACTTTAACCTAGACTTTGATTTTCAATTTGATTTTCAGAGTTAAGGTCAATATTAAAGTAAAGATTATAACCTTGGCTTTGACTCTCACTTTGATTGTTAAAGTTAGTCAAAATTAAAATCAAAGCTAATGTGAAAATCAAAATTTAATTTAAAGTCAAAGAGAATATGAAAATTAAAATCAAAGTTAAAATGAAATTCAATGTTAAAATCAAAGTTAAAATGAAAGTCAAGGTTAAGGTTAAAGTTAGAAAATAGTTTAAAAAATTTTAACTATGAACTAAAAAAAATTTATTTTAAATAAATATTTATCCATAATCAAATATATATTTATTTCTATCAACTTTTATTTATAAAATTGATAAGAGTTGTACATAAGTCAATTAAATAACATTTATTTTAAATACTGAAATTTGTTGATCCAAATAATTAAATAAAAATAGAGAATTTACTTGACTTTATTAAAAATTCCCTCTCCTGAAATAAATATTTATTTGATAATAGACATGTAATCGGTTTATTTGAATCGACAATTTTTTCTCTCCCAATGTACATTTAAACAGGTTTAAAATTATTCCTATTGCACCTAACGAGCCAATACCGCGATTAAAACCGATTAAAAATTAAATTACAGTATCTCGCGCGAATTGCAAGTTCACCAATACTACAATAATTTATTATTGATTATTTATGTGTAAATGGAAATTAAGAAAAATTTTCTTAATTAAGACACAAATTCCGATCATGAAGTTTATCATCTCCGGTTATGTAAACCAGTTTTATAAAATGAAGAAGGTACGTTATTGTACCTATATCGTTTTATTCTCGCAGGTGCAAGATTTATTTTCAAAAAGAATTGCAGAATGAGAAATACCTTTGTGCAAGGACATTCTTTCAAAAGAATGGAAATAAATTATTGGACACAAAACCATGTTAACAATGTTTGAAAATATTTTTTCCTTCGAGAGGAAAAAAAATTTTCAAATTGTCTCATTAGGAAATTATTCGATTTCTTTGTTTTTTTTTAAAGGGGGCTTGATAACAATGTGTTATCGAAGTTTTTATTTGGTGAATTCTGAACTTTTAAACGAGGCAAATATTTTTTCTATCATAAATGTTTTAACTTTTATTTAAATTTTTTTAATAATTAAAATATTTTAAAAGAAACAAATATTTTTAAGGGAAATAAAAATTTATAGAAAATTATAAAAAAATTTTAAGGCTACTATCCGCGAATTCTGGAAAAACTGGAAATAATCCTGTAATTTTATGCCTAAGCTGGAATTTTTTCATCAAATTAAAAAAAATTTTATTATTTTAATTTGATGATAAAATTGCTTTTTATTTCAAAATTTTATAGCTATTTATACTGTTCTCTAAATTTGAATTAGTTAAAAATAATTAATTCAATAGTAAAAAGTCAGTAACTGATTTAAATGTAGTATGTAAATAAATAAAAATAAGTTATCGAATTAATAAAAATTTTGTGAAATTCAACTGAAAAAATTAAATTTGTTAAAAAATTCCATTATAAACTTTTTAGCAAATAAAATTTTCGAAGTATTTTAATTTAATAATTGATAAATAATTAAATTTTATAAAAAGTCACATTCTAAAGTATTCATGTTTTTAGAGCGGAGATTAATAATTAAAATTTTTGTTAGTGAATTAAAAAGAAGATACACACCTAAATCTTTTTAATAAAATTGAATTTTTTAAAAGTTTCTTTTTAAATTTTGAAAAGTAAGATTTTTGTCTATTTTTTGATTCTTTTGTTTCAAGATACATAATTCCATTTTTATAAACAAATAATTGAAAATTTTTAAAATATAATTGAAATTTCTTCAAATTTCATTAAAAAATAATAATTGAATTCTTTTAAATGATTTTGTTTAAATTTATCGAAAGTTTGAAATCAATTTTTTATTTCTGAAAATTATATAATGATCTTATTATTCAATAATTATAATAATTACGGAACTTCTCTTTAATTTTTGTAGTTTTAAATTTCTAAATGTTCAAATGAATTATATGTATTTATTTCTTAAGAAAATTAACTTTTTATTACTTATTAAGTAAATAATTATTACTGCTCATATTATTGTCAAAAATTTGATAAAATTGACAAATCAAAATTTAAATTATTATTATATAGAGACATTTTTAAAAAATTGAAAAAATTATTTTTTTAATTTACGTATTTTACAAATTTTTAATGAAAACTAGAAAAACTACACGCGTGCAAGCGCTCGTGAAATTTTCTTTTGTCTTGTTACTTTTAAAATTTGCTTTTCCGAATTTAATTAACATTCGTAATTTCATAAAAAATATTATTTTCTTTACGATTTTCCATTAAATTTAATTATTTGAACACCTCTTGTAGTAAATGTCAAAATATTTCTAACAGCAACTTGAATTAAAATACAGAATTTAGTTCAATAAATGTTGGTAAAATTTTCAATTATTTAAATTTTTTAAAACTATTTTCGGAAATAAAAGTATTTTAAAAAAAATTTTAGTTTCATTTTTTCAAGAAACAATTTTTCGAAATTTCTGAATTAATTTCGTCTAAACTTTAATACTTTTTGTTAAACAAAAATTTAAAGACTTAATCACATTTTTTTGAGGAATTAAAACTTCAAAACGTTTTAATGAAAAACCTCATGAAATATAATTGTTTTAAAAATTTGCAACTGCAATTCATCCAAAATTCAATTATTTTTGTAGAAGTTTTAAATAATAAAATTATCGAAAAACTCTAATCATTTTTGAAGAAAAATAACGTTACTAATAATTTCTTAAAATAAAAATTTAAATATTTTTATACTTCTGCTTCCTTTAAAGTTTCAAGGGATTTAATTTAAAAACCTTTTAAAATTTAATTAATTCCTTGAATTCTGGTTATAACAGTTTAAATATTCAAGTATTTTCTAAAATCTATACTGAAATTTTCGTTAAATCAATTCCCATCAGAATTGAACTACGAGAATTGAATTATTTAAATAGAACAATTTTTTTAAATTCATAAAATGATATAATTTCAAACATATAATTATATTTATAGACAATTTTTAAAGAGAAAAAAATAAAGTTCTTTAAAATATAAAATTTTTAAAAATTTTCAATAGTTTCAATTTGTTAAAATTATTATCGAGAATTCAAGTACCTTTTTTTAAAATTTTAATTATTTTTTTACAAAAACCAATTTTTTTTAAATCTCCAAATTAAATTATTCAAATTCTAATAACTTTCGTAAAATAAATAGGTAAATAATTATTGTTCTTAACTTGCTTAAAATTTCGATTTACTTAAAAATTTGAACTGCAAGTACTCCAAGATTCAATTAGTTTTCTATAGAATTTTTGAATAATATTTTTTAAAAATTTAATTTTTAAGGAAGCTAACAAATTAAAACAGAATACTAATTACACAACATAATTTTTAACACATTTTTTTACACAGGCTTAAATTAATTTTCCATCTTTTGGCATATCAATTTAAACTATAAAACAAAACAGCGCTAACTTCAGGTGAGGACAGATTATGTCAATTATTGTAATTTGATAATTGGGTAAAAACAATATTATTTTCAAAAATTTTGAAGAAACTTGTCAAAAGAATGTAACTATGCATAAAAATTCTAATAAAACGTTTTCATTCTTTTTTAAAATCATTTTTGTTTGAAATCAAATAAATCTTATGATAATGAGAAAAAACTGGGAAAAATTGAGAATTTTTTTAAACTAAAATAGTAGACAGCATCTTCTAATTTGTATTTTATTACCAAAAAAATTATTTTTTAAATGAAAACAAATTCTATTTTAAATATGTTGTAATTTCAATTATTTCTCTTTTTTCGAGAGTAATTTTCAAAAACACAGAAGGTGAAAAAAAATTTCCTTCATTTGAACTTTAGAAACTTTAGCCCCATGGTATTTAGTGTTTATTAATAGATGAATTTTTAAGGAGGCTTATCGCGATAAGCTAATATGTAAGTAGCAAAGCTCTTTGACGAGCGCACTATTCTTTCGGGCGTTAATTTGTTAATATTCTCCTTGGGTAAAGTTACTAATCAACGAAACGATTACAACAAGATTAATCATCTTTTCCATCATTCCTTTTTTTCTAACCTCTCTCTTTCTCCCTTAACGAGCTCCCGATAAATTGCTTTTGAACATTCGCCGTGATCATGTCTTGTCTCAATTCAAGAGCGAAGACTTCATTTACTCGAACACATTATGAGCACTTAGTATGGGGAGAAAATTAGTAATGCATAACGTTCGATCATTATTAATGATTAACATCAAAAATACCGCTAACTAGTCCGTTTTTTTAAAAATTCTTCTTAATTAGATCCATTTTTTTATACAATTAACGCAGTACGGAAGTTTGATTATAAAAATAATTACGATTTCGTGGGTACAAGATTCAGAATAATAATAATAGTAATAGTAATAATAATAATAATAATTTTATATTGGGTCAGAATTTGTGAAATTTTCACAGAAAATAAAAAGTATTTTTTTTAAATCAAAATGATGAAGAAACATTTCTATTTGGTTTTTTAATGTTCTGCGCCTTTTAAAAATTTTAAGTGTGTTAAAAGGCGCAGAACATTAAAAAAAATTAATTATTTATAAAAAATTTATTAAATAATTATTAAAATATAAACTTTTAAAAATTTTTAAAATTCTGAACGAAAGTATTTCTTATTCCCTTTATATTCCCGATTGATTCACTAAAATCGCGGTTCATTCATTTAGGAGAAATAATATTTTGTTTAAAGAATTGCAATAAAATTAATTTTACAATATCTTTTATGAAAAATAATATTTTTTCTGTTCTTTGGTGGACACATTCTTAAGACCAAATACAAATGTTTTTTCATCATTTTGATTTGAAAAAATACTTTTTGTTTTCTGTGAAAATTTCACGAATTTTAACCCTATTTCTTTTTACTTCTTTTTAAATAAAATTAATGTAAAAAAATCGTGACTTCTTTTTTTTTTGTTTTGCATTTGTGAGGGGAATTTTATATTTATATTTTTTAAATATGCCTTATAGAATTCCGCTCCGAGGAAGGGAGCTAATAGAAATTTTAAAGTCGAATAACCCTTTTTATAATATTAAATTCAAATTATGAATACATTAGCCTTAAAAATCAGTTCAGAGAAAAGTTTCATTCTCTCGTAAGGCCCACCGACGTGACCATAATTTCAAAGCCAAAAAACTATGTAAATTTTTGAATCCGGACGAAAAGCGGTTCGCCTCCTCCTCCTTCCACCTTCTCTCTAGTCTTTGGGACATTGTCTTGCTTCAACAATGGAGAATGTGGGTGAGAGAGAAGGAGATTTTAAGAATAGACTTTAGCTAGGACTTGAGAATTTAGGAGAGTGAAGATCCAAAAGAGACAAGCTTTCGAATAAGTGTGTTCGTGTGTGTGTGTTGCCATAGATTTTGTACAAAAACGATCCTAGTACCTGGGCGATGAGACAGAAAATACGAAGCTTGATAGGACTTGCTTCCCTTTTGCTCCACTCACGAGTGTGTGTCCTTCCAGAATGAATGGGATCGTTAGTTCGAGCTGGGTCCATGGGAAACTATACGAGAGGCGATCGAGAACCGATATATCCTGATATATTTTTGTAGGAGAGAAATAAGAGAGGAATCTCTCTCCTCAAGGCGTATGGGATTTATCCAGGGCGCTGTTGCTTCGTAAAGATTGTTCCTGTATAAAGTTTGCTCAATTTCTATTCGCGAGTCTCAAAAATATGCGTAATATTTTAGTCCCTTCAGTCCCATAATTAAAAAAACTAGATAAAAATCTGCAAAGGGTATACACACACTCGTCACGCAACTTGGAAACCTGGAAAACCTGGAAATGTCAGGGAATTTTATCAGGGTTGACACGCTTTTGCCGCATTTTCAAATTTTACTCCAACTTTTTTCCAGATTTTCCAGGTTGAAAAACGGAATTTTTCCAGGTGTTTAAAAATACATTTATTATTAATTAAAAAATTATTGGAAAACATTAATAACTTCATATTTTAATAAATATTTAATCATTATTATATTTTCATGTAGAAATTATGATTTCCAAAAAACTTAATTATTGTATTTATTTCTTTTTATTTATTCTTAAAAGAATTAAATTAAATTCAAAAATTCTATACAAATAAAAAATTTTTGGCAATAATTCAATTATTTTTGGAAATTTTAATAAAATTTTTGACAACTATTTAATTATTTTCATAAATAATAAGCTTTCCACTGGAATTAAAATAATTTAGAATAAAATTTTAATAAAAATTTCAAAAAATTCAATTATTTAACAAAATTGTTATACAATTCTTCACAATAATTCAATTACTTCTACTAATAGTAACATTTTCCATGGGAATTTAATTAAAAAAAAATTTTTTAATAAAATTCTAAGCAAGAATTCAATTATTTATATTTATAATAATAAAACTTACCAAATAGTTTCAATTATTTTTAATAATATTTTTAATTTTCTTAATCAAAAAGTTTAATTACTTTCATAAGTAAAATTTCTCACGAGAATTGAATTATTTAAAATAAAATTTTCCATAAGAATTTAACTATTTAAAATAAAGTTTTTATAAAATTTATTATATTTCGAAAAAAATAATTATTAAAAACAATAATTATTAAATTCGTATTAAAAGTTTCATTATTTTAAAAAATAACAAAATTTTTCACTAAAATTCAATTCTTTTCTAATATTGTAAAAAAAATTTCGCAATAATTCAATTACTTTCATAAATAATAAAATTCTTCTCAAGAATTCAATTATTTTTAGAAGTTTTAATAATAATTTTTTAAACTATTCAATTTTTTTTATAAATAATAAAATTCACCGTAGGATTTCAATCATTTTTAATAGAATTTTTTGAGATTGCACAAAAAATGTAATTATTCTTAAAAATTTAATTTCAATTCCGCGAAAAAATCAATTATTTAAACAAATTTTTTTAATCCTTCCGATGAATTCAATTATCTACAAAATATTCAAATTTTTCACAGGAATCCAGTTATTTTCAAATATTTTAACAAAAATGTTTCAAAGAAATCAATTAATTTAAACACCTACAATTTTAATTAAAATTTTTTGAAATATTTCAATTATTACTTTATATTTAAATAAAATTCTTATCCACAATTTTTAATTATCTTTAAAAGTAATTAATTTCTTCTTAGAAATTCAATTATTTTACAATGTTTTGTAAAAATCTTCGTAAGATCTCAATTATTTTCATGAATTAATACAAATTTTCAGAAATTCAATTATTTAAAAGGAAATTTTAATAAAATGCGTCACACAAAATCCAATTATTTTTTAAAGTATAATATAATATTTCGCAAAAATCCAATTATGTTCTAGAGCTGCCAAAAAATCCCGCCAAAATTTAAATTATTTTTGTAAATAATAAAATTTTTCTCTGAAATTCAATTATTTTCAAAAATTTTAATAAAATCCTAACCAGAATTTCAAATTATTTCTAAAATACAAAATTTTTATCAAATTTTTTGGAAAATAAAATTATTTATAAAAATTTCTTTCTATCTTGATGAAAATTCAATTTTAAAAAACGTTCAATTATTTAATGAAATATATATTTTTAGAGTTAAATAAATGAATTCTCGTAGAATTTTCTTATGGATGTTGATTTAAAAATGAATTTCAGTTCAAATTTTAGATTATAATTGAATATTGAAAGCACTATATATATACGTGGATTTTTAGAAAAAATTGAATTTTTAAAAAGTTTCAAATTAAAATAAAAAATAATTTTTTTATAAAAGTTTAATTAAATTTTTGTTTTGAAATTATTTGAAGTTTTTATTTTCTATATTATATAATTGAACAATTTTCGAATAATCGATGAAATTTGGTAAAAGTGAATTGAACAGAATGCGATTTGAAAATTATCAAAGAACTTTTTGAAAAATAATTGATTTAAAGAAGAATTTTAGTTAGAAATTCTGGACAATAATAATCGTATAGTGATGAAAATAATTTTTGAATATGATATTCAATTATAATAAAAAATTTTAATTGAAATTTATTTTTGAATCAATATTTATTAGGAAATTTTATAAGAAATCAATTATTCAGCTATAAAAATAAACAGAACTAAAGAATTGAACATTTTGTATATAAAAAATAATTGAAATTCTGCGAAGAATGTTATTGAAATTTTTAAAAATAATTGAATTTTGGAGAAAATTGTTATTATTTATAAAGACAATTTAAATTTTGACATGAATTTTTGTAAATTTTCAAATAATAATTGGATTTTTGCGAAGAATTATATTACTTTTGCAATTAATTGAATTCTTCAGACTAATTTTATACTTGAACCAACAATTTTGTAGAATTAATTTTTTTAAAAAAATTATTTGAACATTTTATTTTTTAAATATACAATTGAAAATTTTTTGAATAATCTATGATATTTCGTAAAATTGAATTGAAAATTTTTAAAAAACTTTTGGTAAAATTAATTAAAATAATTGATTTAATGAAGAATTTTATTTAAGAATTCTAGAAAATAATAATCAGAACTATGAAAATAATTTTTAAAGAATAATTTTTTAATTAATAATAAATGTAGTTTTAAAAACCGGTAAAACCTGGAAAAGTCAGGGAATTTGAAAAGAGTAAAAGTGTGTCAATCCTGATACAGTTCCTTGGGGTCATTAATTACGAATCTAAAGTCAGATTTTCAAAATTCAAAATGGCGGAAGATGAAATTAAATACAAGCTTTTTCATAACAAAAATCAATTAAATTCGCTTGAAAGATAGTTTATTAAATTTTCTGGTAGTTTTTGCTCTTTTTGTCTTCCGTATTGGGTCCGCCATATTGAATCCACCATTTTGAATTTTGAAAATCTGAGATTATATTCGTAACCAGCGACACCAAAAACCCCTGAGTTAGAAACTTTAAACGAACTTTTAAGACTCAAGATACGTCGCAGCATGTTTTATATTACTCGAAGAGTTAAAATAAAATTGTACCCCGAGGGGTATCGAACCCTAAATATTTTTCACTTAATCAAGCGCTTAACGATCTCGACCAACACGTACTGGAAACTTTTATTCGCTTTTGTTGATTCTAATTTATTCTACCTACAAAACTTTTATGAATTTTCAAGAATTTAAATCAGGCCTTAAGAAATAATTAACGAACTAGAAATCACTAATCCCATCCCATAAATATAAACGAATTTTATTAAAAAAACATCATCTGCAAGCTTCGTCCTATCAACAATTTCTTCTTTCCAGCGATAAAAATAATGAGAAATCTGCTCAAGGGATAAATCTTTAGATATAACTTTAGATTCTCGTTTTCATTTGTACATAAGAAATGCGCTCTAAAGCTTTCTGATGGATTTTTAATCTTGATTTTATTTCCCAAAAATGTTGATTGTGGGCAGGTTCTTCTTGATGAGATTATAACCATATGCTTTATATACCACATTCAAGGACATAATGTCATGGTTTGAATGCTTCTGCAAAGTGATTTCTTTTTCATGTGAATTTTTTTTAATACATATATATGCGTATTAGGATTTAAGAATGGACCGCAGGAGGCATAAAAAGAATGGTGTAAATGTTTCTTCTTTTGGAGTTTAACAAGCTCTTGCCAAAATCAGTTAGCAGATTTCGTTTTAACGAGAGATTAATGTCTTTTGAAAATTGGGCGGATATTATTGTGTATATGTCGTTAGGGTGGTCTCTTTAATAATGTATCTAATTTAATTTGGATCATTTTTCTGTTTTGAGGAACAGACAATTTTTTTCACTAAAGGGCGCTGGAGATTTGGTAAAAAAGGGGCATGATAATTGTTTTAAAGTGGGTAGGAGAAAAATTAATTTATTTGATAATGCACTTCGTTTAATTTGAAAAATTGTGACAAAAAATAACACATAATTTGCTTTAAATCAATTTGATTTCTTGTTAATGGTGTTTCCCGGTAATTAAATTTGAATTTCGCGCAGGCTTCGCACACTTATTGACTAAAACCTACTATATATTTACTACTTTTTTGCATTATGCTACTTTGTGGTATTTTTTTTAGATTTTAATCACTAAAAGTTACTGTTACCGTTTTTTTTACAATTTCCATTAATTTAAATTAGCTGATATTAGAAATCATAAAAATTTTCTCAAAAAATATAATCAAATTTATGAAACGATTTGATTATTTTCAAAAAATTTTCGAAATTCAATTATTTTTAATATTTGTAGTATTTAAATAAAATTTGGAAAAAGAATTCAGTTCTTAAACAAAAAATTGATAAAATTCAATTATTTTCATAAATAATAAGCTTTCCACTGGAATTAAAATAATTTATAATAAAATTTTAATAAAAATTTCAAAAAATTCAATTATTTAACAAAATTGTTATACAATTCTTCACAATAATTCAATTACTTCTACTAATAGTAACATTTTCCATTGGAATTTAATTTAAAAAAATTTTTTTAATAAAATTCTAAGCAAGAATTCAATTATTTATATTTATAATAATAAAACTTACCAAATAATTTCAATTATTTTTAATAATATTTTTAATTTTTTTAATCGAAAAGTTTAATTACTTTCACAAGTAAAATTTCTCACGAGAATTGAATTATTTAAAATAAAATTTACCATAAGAAATTAACTATTTAAAATAAAGTTTTTATAAAATTTATTATATTTCGAAAAAAATAATTATTTAAAACAATAATTATAAAATTCGTATTGAGAGTTTCATTATTTTTAAAAATAATAAAATTTTTCAATATTATTCAATTCTTTTCTAATGTTGTAATAAAATTTTTCGCAACAATTCAATTACTTTCATAAATAATAAACTTCTTCTCAGGAATTCAATTATTTTTCGAAGTTTTAATAAAATTTTTTAAACTATTCAATTTTTTTCATAAATAATAAAATTCATCGTAGGATTTCAATCATTTTTAATAGAATTTTTTAGAGATTGCTAAAAAAATGTAATTATTCTTAAAAATTTAATTTCAATTTTTCGAAAAAATCAAATAATTAAAAAAATTTTTTTAATCCTTCCGATGAATTCAATTATTTACAAAATATTCAAATTTTTCACAGGAATCCAGTTATTTTTAAATATTTTAATAAACATGTTTCAAAGAAATCAATTAATTTAAACACCTACAATTTTAATTAAAATTTTTTGAAATATTTTAATTATTACTTTACATTTAAATAAAATTCTTATCCAGAATTTTTAATTATTTTTAAAAGTAATTAATTTCTTCTTGGAAATTCAATTATTTAAAAATGTTTTGTAAAAATCTTCGTAAGATCTCAATTATTTTCATGGATAATAAAAATATTCACAAATTGAGTTATTCAATTAAAATTTGCGTAAAATTAGTCGAAGGAATTCAATTATTTTAAATACCTACAATTTTAATTAAATTTTTTTGAAATAATTCAATTATTCTTTTTTAATATTTTAATAAAATTCTTTTCAAAAATTCTATTATTTTTATTTTAATAAATTTCTTCTTGAAAAATCAATTATTTAAATATGTTTTGTTAAAATTTTCGTAAGAATTCAATTTTTTAATGAACAATAAAAATTTCCATAAATTCAATTATTTAAATTAGAATTTGCGTAAAATTAGCCAAAAAAATCAATTATTTTAAGTACATACAATTTTAATTAAAATGGTTTGAAATAATTCAATTCTTACTTTAGATTTTAATAAAACTCTTCCCAAGAATTCAATTATCTTTAAAAGTATTTAATTTCTTCAAAATTCAATTATTATGGAAATTCAATTATTTAAAACTGTTTTGTAAAAATCTTCATAAAATTTCTATTCTTCTCATAAATTAATAAAAGTTTTCATTAATTCAACTATTTAAATTATAAAATTAGCGTAAAATTAGCTAAAAATCAATTACTTTTAATACTTACAATTTAAATTCAATTTTTTTAATATAATTCAATTATTTATAAATGTTTTGTGTAAATCTTAGTAAGATTTCAATTCTTTTCATGAATAATAAAAATATTCATAAATTGAGGTTTTTCAATTAAAATTTGCGTAAAATTAGTCGAAAGAATTCAATTATTTTAAATACTCACAATTTTAATTAGATTTTTTGATATAATTCAATTATTCTTTTCTTTTTTAATATTTAATAAAATTCTTTTCAAAAATTCAATTATTTTCAATGTAATAAATTTCTTCTTGGAAATTCAATTCTTTAAAAATGTTTTGTAAAAATCTTCGTAAGATTTTAATTCTTTTCATGAATTAATAAAAATTTTCACTAAATCAACTATTTAAATTATAGAATTTGTGTGAAATTAGCCGAAAAATCAATTATTTTAAATACCTGCAATTTTAATTAAAATGGTTTGAAATAATTCAATTCTTACTTTAGATTTTAATAAAACTCTTCACAAGAATTCATTTATCTTTAAAAATATTTAATTTCTTCTTGGAAATTCAATTATTTAAAACTGTTTTGTAAAAATCTTCATAAGATTTCAATTTTTTTCATAAATTAATAAAAGTTTTCATTAATTCAACTATTTAAATTAAAGAATTAGCGTAAAATTAGCTAAAAATCAATTATTTTAAATTATTATTATTATTATTATTATTTTAAATTTAGTTTTTTTAATATAATTCAATTATTTAAAAATGTTTTGTGTAAATCTTAGTAAGATTTCAATTCTTTTCATGAATAATAAAAATATTCATAAATTGTGGTTTTTCATTTAAAATTTGCGTAAAATTAGTCGAAAGAATTCAATTACTTTAAATACCCACAATTTTAATTAGATTTTTGAAATAACTCAATTATTCTTTTTTAATATTTTCGTAAAATTGTTTACAAATATTTAATTATTTTCAATGCAATAAATTTCTTCATGGAAATTGAATTCTTTAAAAATGTTTCGTAAAAATCTTCGTAAGATTTTAATTCTTTTCATGAATTAATAAAAATTTTCACTAAATCAACTATTTAAATTATAGAATTTGTGTAAAATTAGCCAAAAAATCAATTATTTTAAATACCTGCAGTTTTAATTAAATTTTTTTGAAACAATTTGCAACAAAATTGAACACATTCCTTTCTGTCAGTATAGTCTAGGTTGTTTAGAGTTCAGAAAAAATAATAGAATTAAAATTAATTTAATTTTAACTTCTTTGTATTCCATTTTTGGGGCGTTCCACGCGAAATCGGACAGTATTTGACTTTTGCATCTCAGATTTTTTTCAAATATTTTTTTTCTTTTAGTGCTCATTGAAATAAGCTACCATGATTTTTTTCAAATTTTTTCATCAAGCCGTTTAAGAGATACAGGTTTTTGAAAAATCACGTTTTTTACGAAAATGTTTTTTTGAAATGGTTATAACTCGGTCAAAAATTGACCCAATTTGACGTTCTATATATGAAAATTTTTGTTCTTATACGTAGTTTTTGATAAAAATATTTAAAAAATTTATTTTTTAGATTTACGAATTTTTTTTTTATTTTAAAAAAAAAAATTATTTTTAAAAATGTATGTATCGATTGATTTTTTTCAAAATTTTATGTAAGAAACTAGAACTAAATTAACAACTTTTAAGCGTTGTCTGATTGTGGACAAACGATGGGATCTATTTATTTCGAATTTTTTAATTTTTATAACCATATAATATAGCAAACAATAGGGCTTTTGAGCTAAAATTATTGATAACACAGGTCATCAAAAAAAGTTTTACTTTTTTATGAGATTTCATAGTGTCCATTAAAGACGCTGAACACGATCCCGGGTCACAAAATTGGCCTTCACGTCAGGATTTTGAGAAAAGTGGGGGTAAAGACCCCAAAAAACGTGTTTTTGACTAGTGACCAAAACTGGTATTTCTACCCTATTCCATATTTTGATTGTCTCATATTGGAGAACTTGTCACTGCTTCAATAATTTGGTTATAAATTTTAATTAAAATTGTTGTAACTTTTTCTTGTTCCATTGCGCAACATTTGTTTTTATGAACAGTTCGAAAGGGGTGTTTCGTTTTTTTTCTCTTTTATATATATATATATATGTTTTGTTGAGTAAGATAAGAGAAGGAAAGTGTACGAAAACAGGCATCATTAACAGAGGCATCGCTTATAAACCTGCACCCATGTATATCTACTTGTCCTGGTTGGCCTAATTGTTCTTAATAATGAAATATAAGAGCATCGGTTGCCTTAAATCAGAAACGTGACAGTAATTTATCGCCTTCGCTCCCGTTACAACAGATAGAGCCAAGCAAGAGAGAAAAAGAGAGACAGAGAGAGAGGGAGAAAGAGGCCCTGCTGGTTCATTATTATTAGAGGGCGAATTTTGCGCACACTGACAGGAAAACAAGTTCGCCTCTTCTTCCCGAACAGGGATTTGCAAACCAGGCAATTAATGCGCGCTCGAGTTGCACTGTGCGCCTGATTTACGGGACCCAAAGAGTTGGGCACCGCATTGGCGAATGTCAGTCTCCTTTACACACGCGATATAATCAAGGTTTCTTTATAAACACCTAGTTGCCGCGCGCGCGCGCGCCTTCGCTTAAACACTTTCACACACACATTCACATTCGGTCCAAGAGAGAACAATCAGTCTAAGTGGTATGAAGGTACTGGCGCTAATGGGGGCTAATCGGTCAAATCGACGCGCGCTTCACGCAACTTAACACGTCTTATATACAGATCTATATAGGTGCGCGTATATAGCAATGTTTTTAGCACCAGCCAATTTTCTCTCCTTCTCTAGGGGCAACACACCAGACTGAGACGTTTTTTTATGGCTATATAATTTTCGCACCATTTGGGTCAGATTTGCAAGTCTGGGAATGATAGTTACAGATAAAGATTGGACTTTTTTATGGGGTGTCTCTCTCTCTCTTTCTCTCTCTCACTTTTTCTCTTGTCTTTTGAGGGGCGAACAGGTAAAGAATTGATTCGGCTGAAGTGCCTCGAAATCATGTGAGTAGATTAAATTTCGATTCAAGGTGAACTAGAATAGATTAACACCTTTTTTTTCTTTTGATTCTCTATATAAAATATTTCTTCTTTGGATGAAAAAGTGTTTATTTTTAATAGTAGATGAGTATTCTTTGTCTGATTCTTTGTTTTGATGTATTCCTTCCTAGTGGGCATGCAACTTGGGCTCTGATCGGGGCCACGAGACAAGATCCTATTTCATTTTGAGATTGAGAATATTTTTATGGAAATGAATTCGATAAGGATTTTACACGTTTGGTTTGAAAGATTTTATTTAGACAACGGTTGTTATGTGTCTGTTTTTAGAACTGGTTGGATTTCTACTTGGAAATGAATTTTGATTTGTTCAGGCCTCGGATATTACGACTTTTTCCGACTATTTTCAAATAATACGACTTTTATCGACTTTTATTAAAAATCTACAATTTTTTCGACGATTCTTCCAAATTTTGCGCGAAAATATAATATTTTTGGTAGAAAATGCAACTTATTTCGATTCTTATACCGTGAAAAGTATAACTTATTTATTATGGGACAACTTTTGGATGTTTATTTTTCAATCACTTTTCTAATTAAATGTTTCAAAATATTACAATTAAAAAGATTTTGAATAATTAAAATTCTGTAAAACTTAATAAAAACTAAATCATCTTTTCAAGTGTTTTATTCCAATTTTTGAAAATTAACTTTTAAAGAATTTTAATTGAAAATTTTTCAAATAATATTAATTTATCAAAAATTATAATAAATAATCTTCAAGTGTAGATTAAAAAAAATTAAAATTAATGAAAAATAGGGTTTAATAATAATGTTAAAATTGTTTTGAAAAGAATAATTCTCTGAATTATTACGTTCTAATTTTTTAAAATTTAATTATTTTCAATATTTCCGAAAAATAAAATTCATACACAAATTAATAAAATTAAAATTGTTCAAAATTATTTTCAACATTGTTAAAAAAATAATCATATTATCATATATTCCAAATTTTCAATTAAAATTCTTGAAAACAATTTTGTTTTAAATTATACAAAAATTCTTTAATTACTTTTGATAAATTATACATTACAATATTTATAAGAAATTAATTCTTACAATAGTTATATAACAATTTTTTAAGATTCCAAATTTTGTTTTAAATCATACAAAAATTCTTTAATTACTTTTGATAAATTATACATTACAATATTTATAAGAAATTAATTCTTACAATAGTTATATAACAATTTTTTAAGATACAATTACCTTCGAATAAAGTAAATCAATTTTTTTTCAAATTTACTACTTTAGAATTTTTCAGAAATAAATTATTTATAATTACAATTTTTTCAAAAATTTGATTTTTTTTATATTTTTAAAAAACTTAATTATTTTTCAGAAGATTTTGACAAATTTTGAATTAGTTTTTAAATGTTTTACTAAATTTAAATTAGTTTTGAAAAGATTTGACCAAATTTCAGTTATTTAGACATTTTTTAATTGTATTTAATTGTAAAACTTTTTTGTATTTTCAATAAATTATTTTGAAATACTTCTTTATTAAAATTTTTGAAAATGTTCTACCTTAACTAATATCTTTAAATAAAAAAATGTAATGTTTAAATTATTACATATATAAAATTGGATTTTTTATACAGCACTACTTTATAATTTTTCAGAAATAATTTATTTTTAATTAAAATTCTTTAAAAAATTTCATTAATTTTTTTATAATTTTTAAATAACTGAATAATTTTTCCTAAGAGTTTGACAAATGTCGAATTATTTTTTAAATGTTTTACTAAATTCAAAATCAGCTTTGAAAAGATTTGACCAAATTTAAATTTTTTAGACATTTTTTAATTATATTTAATTGTAAAACATTTTGTATTTTCAATAAATCATTTAGAAATATTTTTAAAAAGTTAATTTTTACGAATTTCTTTATTGAAATTTTTTAAAATTTTTTAGTTTATTTAATGTCTTCAAATAGAAAAATGAACGGTTTAAATTATTATAAAAAATTTGATTTGTTTTAGTCGATTTTATAACCGAAAATCATACTCTCGAGGCTAAAATCCAGTCTTATCGGATTTTAATGTAAACGGTGTCAGTCAAAAGTAGACAAAAAGAAACATTTCCATTTAAAAGTGTAGATAACGAAAGATTTGTTTTGGTTCAACTAAAAATTTGCTTCACTCTCTAAATTTGAATTAGTAAAAATGTTTCCTAATTTGAATTAGTGACTGACTTTTTGCTTTTGAATTAGTAAACATTATTAATAAATTAGTAGAAATGACTTTTTATTAGTAAAATTTACTAATTCAAAAGCAAAAAGTCAGTCACTAATTCAAATTAGTAAACAGTTTTACTAATTCAAATTTAGAGAACAGTTGACTATTTTAGTATTTGGATAAAATTTCGCAATGGAATTCAGTTATTACAAAAAATTGATAAAATTCATCCAAAATTCAATTATTTTCATAAATAATAAAATTTCCTCAGGAACTTATTTAATTTAAAATAATATTGTCAAAGAAATTTCGAAAAAACAATTATTCATCAAAATTGTTATATAATTCTTGACAATAATTCAATAACTTCAAGTTTCGTTAAACTAATAATAACATTTGTCATAGAAATTCAATTTTTAAAAAAAAATTTTAATTTTTTTGTTATATACAGTGTAGATAACGAAAGATTTGTTTGGTTCAATTAAAAATTTGCTTCAGATGACTAAATTCTTTCTTCGTTCGCAAAATTTATAAAACAAAACTTAATGTTCGTTTAAATCGAATAAATATTTATTTGTTTTTAATAAATTTGATGTAGTATTTTAAATAATGGGGAAAAAAATTTTAAGTTAAAATTTGAAACCAAGGAATAAGATTTACACAACAAAATAAAGTATTTTGATTCAAACATAATTTTTCCTAAGCGCTACTTGTTGATCTTTTCTCACAATTTGGAAAAATATGTATAATTTGAATATGTTGATAGACTCAACTAACGGTTTGAAATTTTATAATTTATTATGATTTTTATTTCAAATTAATTATTATTAGGTTGACAATTTTTATAGTTGCACTAAGAGAAAATTTCCCTTGAATTTCAAAATGTGTAAATTAATTTTTGTGACGACTTTCGAATATTACGTAGGTTATAATTTGTCACTCAGTTTGTTTCTGACAAGAATATTTTTCTCACAATTGGTTAACATGTATACGAAAAAGAGCTAGAAATCTTTCAATTTAATAAAATGCGTAAAATTCGGGGAAGTCAGAAAAAATTGAAGGAAATAAAAAGTTGTCAGGTCAATGAAAAAAATTAAAATATTTTATCAAAAGTAGTGAAAAGTATTAAATTTCTAAAAATGCTATATATGTAAATTTTGTTCTTTGTTGTACTTTAAAATTTTTGAAAGTATTCATTATTTTTTTGAATTTCTTCACTATTTCTGCCAATAATTAAATTTTATGCTCATTCTGCAATTGAATCACTTCCAACTCATCTTCTACTATTATAATTAAACTTTTTGGGAAATATTGTATTCTTTAATAACTTTATCCAAATTTAAAAAAAAATAATTTAGTTGATTAGTTTATAATTTTTTGATGAAACTTTTATTTAGGACAGGTAAATTTTTCTTATCGGAAATAAAATAGTCTATAATAATTGATAAATCAGCTATTATACTAAATAAAATATTTTTTGTGACAAATAAATTTATATTTGGACGTAGGACAATGTGTTAATTTTTCCAATAGGCAATCTTTAGAAATAATTTAATTTTGAAAGGTTTAATATTAAAAATTTTAAGTAGTAGCGGATAATAACCTACGATTTTAATAAAAACAATTCGGAAATTAAAATTTATATTCAAAATTTTTGAAAATTTCAGTTAAAATTTTTTTTTAGAAATAATTGAATTTTGAAAGGTTTTAAATGGACATTTTTAAAAATTTGCAATGCTGTGGGAAAATAAATTTATTTTAACATTCACTTAATATTTTAATATGTATTTTATAAAATTCTTTCAATTTTTAATAAGATAATTGAGAAATTTGAAATAACTTAGATGTTTGAAAAATTTTAATTCGAATATTTCCAAGGACTGTTGAATTTTTAAAACTTATAAAAAAGTTTTTGCTTAATTAATATTTTGACTAATTTTATCCCAAAGATTAACAATTTAAATCATTTTGTAGAGGATTTTATTTAACTTTTAAAAAATTATAAGATTTTTCTAGAATTACAATTTGAAAATTGAATAAATTTAATTTAAAAAGATACATTTAAATTGTATGAAAAAATAACTATATTTAAAAAAATTTCGTATTCCAAATTCTTTTGGATTTAAAGGTAAAAACTTTTAAAAATAACTAAACCTTAAAAAAATAAAGTTAAAAATGACAAAATATTGAATATTTCAAATATTTTAATTTAGTTCTTTCAAAGATTTTTGAATTTTCAAAAATAATTAATTGAAAATATTTTCATTTATTTGTAATCTTGCAAAGTTTTATTGAAAATAATTTAATATTTTAAAAGAAAAGGTTTCGATTTGTTTAAGTATGATTCAGCTTTTAGAAGTTAGGATGAGGAGAAAAGAAAAAGTTCTGACTAAAAATCAAGAAATACATAGTTGGAAATTTTTGTGATCAATGTCAATTTGCATTTCTGTTAGCAGATAAAAAATTGTCAACTTCTCACTGTTTTTTAATTTGTTTAAAAAGAATTGTTAAATTAAATTTTCTCACTTTCAACACTGAGAAAATAGTAGGTTTGAATCAAACATAATTCTTGGAAAAATAGTTGTAGAATTTATCATTCGGTAAAAGATAATATATGTCAAAAAATTTTTTTTATCAATCCTCCAAGTCAAATAGAATATATGTCAAAAAAAACTTTTTTTATCAATCATCCAAGTCAAATATAGGTTTGATAAAAAATAATTTTTTATATATTATAACTTTGGTTTTCAATCAACCAAAAATTATTTTTGAATTAAACGTTATAATTTTGATTTAACACATAAGATTGATACAATTGTATACTTAACTTTTTCTTTTTAATTTAATTATAAAATTATGTTTAATTCAAACCTGTCTTTTCGGTTAGCTACTATTTTTGTATTTTTGGATTTAAAAAAAATGCTTTCTCAATGAAGGAATGTTTTAATTTTGATAGCAAAGGTTACGCAGACAAGTTGATTGCAAAAAAAAAGAAAAGGAAACACAGATCTTCGATTCTCTACAATCCTAAAAGCTTTCATCAATTCCCGTCGAAAATATGGTTTCCTTCGTCGAGTGGCGAAGTGAATTTAAAGTGGAAATTAGAAGGTGATCGTCACCTGCAGACGAATATCTTTAATTCAACAAGACGTCCTCACTGGTATCGAACATCGTGATTCGCGTATTATAACTCAAATTATCGATTCCTTTTCTATTGTAATTTCTTCTTAACATTTTTTCGAATCCATTTCATTTTTCATGCGGTCTATACTGCTTATATACGATCACCATAAAAAAAGAGGCGTGAGTTTTCTTCTGCATGAATTCGAGTCCATTTATTGATAATGTTACAAGTTTTTTTTCCTTCTTTTTTTTCTAAAGACACTCTCGTCACATCTCCGAAATTTCACTGAAATTCAGTGAAACCAGTTTTTTGCAGTGTTTGATAGTTTTTAGAGAACGTAAACGAGAAATGCTGATCTGGTTTTAGAACCCGTGTGGTGCTTGCGACCCGAGTCGTTTGACCAGGTGATTATTAGTATCTTGCACACACGTGCAGTCTCCTCTCTCGCAGACTCTGAAAAAAAGTTTGAAAAATAAAAAACGAAAGAAAAAAAAGGGTGGGTTAAAAAAATAAATGAGATTTCGAGAAGCGTTATCGAGCCATTGTCGTCAATTAGGCGGGTTTCTAGGGTAACATAATGAAGGTTGTGGTGTTAATGAGAGCGGGTGGAGGTGTGGAAAAAGTCGTGTCTGTTACACTTGTTCGAGATTTTTTTTTTCAGAAACTTTATGCTGAATGGCTTACTTTGCACGGTTTGTTCAGGGTTCGAACCAGTGAAAGTATTTAAAAATACGGACTTTACGGACCAAAAATGAAAAATTACGGACCATTTACGGACCAATTACTGACAAAAATATATATGAAAACATTTTACTTAAAACTATAAATTAGATTTTTTCATAACTAAAAAAACATGAAGATGTCGATAACTCCGAGTCTTCATGTTTTATTATAATTAAAGATAGAGTGATAAAATCATTATCAATTCAGTTATTATTTTCAAGAATTTTTAACTAAAATTCTTCTTAAAATCGATTATTTTTAATAATTTTTGAAAAAGTTCTTTGACAATTTTCAAATCTATTTCTTTACAATATTCGATTTTTCAATTATTTGTAAATTCTTCAATTAAATATGTATTAGAAAATAAAAAATTCAAATAATATAAAAAAAAATTCCCAATTAAAATTTCTCAAAAAAATTAATTCCACAGAATTGTTACTTAGTTAAAAATATGAAAAATTCAAATTTTCAAAAATTTGAATCTGAAACCATTTCAAAATTTAATTATTTCTAAAATTTTACACTCTAATACTTTTAATATTCAATTATATTCTAAAATTTTAACTCAAATGCATTTTTAAATCAATTTTTATGAGAAAATTCTGCGAGAATTTCATTATTTAAATACAAAAAAAACAATTTATTAAATAATTACATATGTTTCTTAAAAGTGAATTCTTTTAAAGAATTGTATCAATCAATATTTAAATAATTTGTATTCTTTTGCAAAATTTTATTAAAATAGATATTAAAAATAATTAAATTAGGGAAAATTTTTGAAAATAACAGGGCTCGAACTAGGTCCGTAAATCCCGTAAAAGTCCGTAACTTTGCTTGAAGTCCGTAAAAGTCCGATTTTTTTAATCAAGGTCCGTAAAGTCCGTAATTCGGTTGAAAAAGATCCGTAAAGTAAGTAAATTATATGATACAATTTTTCCTCAATTTAATGATTTTTAATAGGTTTCTATACTATTCTAATAAAATTTTCCAAAATAATTCAATTATTTAAAAAAAAATCTACTAAAATTCTACACGAACCTTTAATTATTTTCAAAAAATAATAACAATTTTACAGGAATTTCATTATTCACAATTTTCTTTTATAAATTTCTTCGCAATATTCAATTATTTTCATAAATAATAAAATTTTTACAGGTATTTAATTTTTTTAGCAAATAATAAAATTCTTACTGGGATTTCAATTATTTTGATGAATAATAAAGCTAATTGTAGAATTTCAATTATTCTTAATACAAATTCAATCGAATTCCTCGAAAAATGTAATTATTCTTAAAAAAATTTATTAACATTTATCAAAGAAATTTAATTATTTTAATAACCTTTGCTACAATTTATTTAGTAGAATTTAAATATTATTTTGTAATAAATTTTTGATTAAATTTCTTTAAAGAATAAAATTATTGCATTCAAAATTTTTAATGCAATTCTTTGCGTAAATTATCAATTATCTTTATAAATTATAAAATTCTTCTCTAAAATTAAATTATTTTAAAAAAGTTTAATAAATTTCTTGGCAAAAGTTCAATTATTTTCAAAAATTTTCCCTAATTTAATTATTTTTAATATCTATTTTAATAAAATTTTGCAAAAGAATACAAATTATTTGAAAATTGGTTGATACAATTCTTTAAAAGAATTCAATTTTAAGAAACATGTAATTATTCAATAAATTGTTTTTTTGTATTTAAATAATGAAATTCTCGCAGAATTTTCTCATAAAAATTGATTTAAAAATGGATTTGAGTTAAAATTTTAGATTAAAATTGAATATTAAAAGTATTAGAGTGTAAAATTTTAGAAATAATTAAATTTTGAAATGGTTTCAGATTCAAATTTTTGAAAATTTGAATTTTTCATATTTTTAACTAAGTAACAATTCTGTGGAATTAATTTTTTTGAGAAATTTTAATTGGGAATTGTTTTTATATTATTTGAAGTTTTTATTTTCTAATACATATTTAATTGAAGAATTTACAAATAATTGAAAAATCGAATATTGTAAAGAAATAGATTTGAAAATTGTCAAAGAACTTTTTCGAAAATTATTAAAAATAATCGATTTTAAGAAGAATTTTAGTTAAAAATTCTTGAAAATAATAATTGAATTGGTAATGATTTTATCACTCTATCTTTAATTATTATAAAACCTGAAGACTCGGAGTTATCGACATCTTCATGTTTTTTTAGTTATGAAAAAATCTAATTTATAGTTTTAAGTAAAATGTTCTCTTATATATTTTTGTCAGTAATTGGTCCGTAAATGGTCCGTAATTTTTCATTTTTGGTCCGTAAAGTCCGTATTTTTAAATACTTTCACTGGTTCGAGCCCTGAAATAATTGAAATTTTGCCAAGAAATTTATTAAACTTTTTTAAAATAATTCAATTTTAGATTTATTAATTAATTTATTAATTTTTAGATTTATTTAATTTTTTTTTTTAATAATTTTAATTTTTTTTTTTTTTTTTTTTTTATAATTTATAAAGATAATTGATAATTTACGCAAAGAATTACATTAAAAATTTTGAATGCAATAATTTTAATTCTTAAAGAAATTTAATCAAAAATTTATTACAAAATAATATTTAAATTCTAATAAATAAATTGTAGCAAAGGTTATTAAAATAATTAAATTTCTTTGATAAATTTTAATAAAATTTTTTAAGAGTAATTACATTTTTCGAGGAATTCGATTGAAATTGTATTAAAAATAATTGAAATTCTGCAATTAGCTTTAGTATTCATCAAAATAATTGAATTCCCAATAAGAATGTTATTATTCGCCAAAAAAATTAAATACCTGTAAAAATTTTATTATTTATAAAAATATTTGAATATTGCGAAGAAATTTATAAAAAAAATTGTAAATAATGAAATTCCTGTAAAATTGTTATTATTTTTTGAAAATAATTAAAGGTTTGTGTAGAATTTTAGTAGATTTTTTTTTAAATAATTGAATTCTTTTGGAAAATTGTATTAGAATATTATAGAAACCTATTAAAAATCATTAAATTGAGGGAAAAATTATATCGTATAATTTACGTATACTTTACGGATCTTTTTCAACCGAATTACGGACTTTACGGACCTTTATTCAAAAAAACGGACTTTTACGGACTTCAAGCAAAGTTACGGACTTTTACGGGATTTACGGACCTAGTTCGAGCCCTGTTTGTTGTGAAAGCTTTTGAAATTTGCTCGAAACTCTCTTTAGATTCGTTTGGTTGAAACAGTCGATAATTGGTCGAGCGAAACGTATTGAGAGAGAGGGAGGGAGGGGGGAGTTAAATTTATTCCTACATTGGTCCCATCCTCGCGCGGACAAAACCCTAATTCCATGGTAGAACAAGGAACCGGGTTTCTTGATTCTCTCCTGCGAGAATGCTCTCGACATTAACTTAGCCCATCGCTCTTTACCCCCACTTTGAATTCTCAACCCCCTTAAGAGCCATCAACTTCTGACTTGCAAATCTCTTCTCGTTACATACGTGTAACACATTTTGCATGTTAAACTTGTGTTGCCACTGCCACTACGTTCTCACGCTTCTGTTTGACGGGAGTTTGCATGAATCGCTACTTGGCTGTAATATATCTTGTAATTGCATGTTTCAAGCGAGTTATTTTCAGTAGGTATCGAAACTCTTTGGAAATGTTGCGAAGTGCGGGAGTATAGAGGTATTCGTATATATATATATATATATAAAGTGCGCTCGCTCGACGATCGCCGCTGAGATGAGAGTTTGCGTATGGGAAAAAGAGAGGTGGATGCGTGTGCTGTATATTTATCGGTAGGGGGGGTAAAGGGTGTCAGACTATGGGAAGATTAATACGTTACAGGGGGTTATATATGGTTTAAATTGTGTATAATGGATGATAAGAGAGAGTAATTTATTTTAATTAGAGGACTAATCACGTATACGCCGAGGATGTTGGCTGATTAGTTAATTTCTCATAATATCCTATGCATACTAGTTTTCTGATTATATTATATTTTCCTATTTTTCTTTTCGTTTTGCATTATTTATATCTGTCTTGTTTCGTTTTATCCCGCTTGTTAGTTTGTCATGAAGAATTCTCACTTTCTTCCTTCTTATTTTAAGGATTGTCACCTGTAAATTAAGAAAATGAGAGATTTTTTCTTACAATCAAAAAAAAAACATGTCTTCCTATACAGTACCGTCAGAAATTGTCAGTCCACCCATTTTTAAAGGAAAGAAAATAAATGTTTAACATAAAATTCATAAAAACTAAAAATTTGTTTGGTTTATATTTTGAAAGACGATAAAATTTTGAAAAGAATAAGAACTTATAGAAGTCGTTTGACTAAAATTTGTAGAAGATATTCTTAAAAATCGTAATTTTCAATGTTTTACAAAAGTTTGAATAACTTCTAAAATAATGAACGCTTTTTAATAATCTTAGGCTTATTTTAAAGCTCATGTTCTACGGAATAAGAATTATTTATAGGCATTAACCTGTTATTTTTTTCTTGGAATAAGCATGATGTCAAAGTTGGAAAAAAAATTCAAAAAATTTGAAATAATATTAAAAGAAGAATAATTTTTGAAATTCAAACATATTTTTGTATTAAATTTTCTTGAAAAATCTATTTCATATCATGTTTTATATATGTTCTAGAATAGTTTTTATTACAAAAATATATTTCAAATTTTCACAATTTTTTTGCCTAAATATGACGTCATGCTTATTTCAAGAAAAAAATTGTAGGTTAATGACTATAAGTAATTCGTATTCCGCAGAAAATGACATTTAAAATAAGCCTAAGATTATTAAAAAGCGTTTATTATTTTAGAAGTTATTCAAATTTTTCTAAAACATTGAAAATTGACAGTTTTTCAAGAATATCTTGAAAAAATATTTGCCAAATGACTTCTGTGAGGTCTTATTCTTTTCGAAATTTTATTGTCTTTAAAATATTAATCAAAAAAACATTTGAGTTTTCATAAATTTTATGTTAAAAAATTTTTTCCATTCCTTCAAAAATGGGTGGACTGACAATTTTGGCCGGTACTGTAACTTCTTTAAAATTTCTAATTAAAATTTTTAAAATTTCAATCCAAAATCTTTTGAAGTTCATCTATTGATGGAAATTTCAAACGCTAGTCTTAAAATTCAATTAATTTTGACAGTTTGTTCTTTAGATATTATTTTAGAAACATATGATTCTTTCCAAAATTTTTGACCACATATTTTTTTCTTATGAAAATAAAATAAATTTGCAATTTTACATGGGCTCTTATGGGAGCTTAGATAAATCTTAGAAGAAAAATATGAAGGAAATGGGAGAAAAATCTGTGATTTTGTGTACAGATAGACAATGTCAAAAAGTTAAAACTAGGAAAGTTTAGAGAAAGTTTACCACAGATTTAATGAACAAATAATTATTTTAATTTTTGTTTTCAAAGGAATAATAAAAACACATGAAAATATGGCAACATCGCAACAACACATAACCTCAAAAAATACAAATTTAATCTGTACACTTAAAATTAACAATATTCCTTATTAATCAGTTAATAATTGAGTGAGAATGTTTACTAATTTGAATTAGTGACTGACTTTTTGCTTTTGAATCAGTAAATTTTACTAATAAATTAGTAGAAGTGATTTTTTATTAGTAAATTTTACTAATTCAAAAGTTAATCACTAATTCAAATTAGTAAACGTTTTTATTAACTAAAATTTTCAGAGTACGAATTTTAACTGATTTAAATTTAAAGACTAAGTTTCAACTAAGTTTTCAGAATATTTCAATTCTGTTTGTAAAAGATATTTATATTTTTAAATACAAGTAATTAGACATTTTTTGACATGACTAAAATTTTCTAAAATGATATAAAGTATAATTTCATTTTTCGTATTCAGAGCTTTATTAATTTTTATTAAAAGAAAAAGAAAACAAAATAGTAAATTTTAAAGTTTTAAAGTATACTAGTTTATAAAATTTCAATTATCTTTAAAAAATAAAATTAATATATTTTAAAAATCTAACTTTTTCAAATTTATAATAAAACTTTTCTATACTTCAATTTAGAAAAAATATAGTTTACAACTTTTAAAATTAACTATAATTAATAACATTTGTTAATAAAATTGCAGCTCTCTCAAAATTTAGTTATTTTCATTTCATAATTTTTAATTTAATTTCGAAAAACTTATTTGGATAATTCTTAAATTAAATATTTTAAAAAATTCAACTATCTTTAAAAAAATTTCACTAAAATTGTTCTGAAACATAAGTTTTTAAACTTTTAAAAGAAAATTATTTACAGATTTTTAAAAATAAATATTGGCTTATCAATAATTATAGACTATTTCAAGAATTCTAATTTCAAACCATCTCAAATTCAATTATCTTCAATTAAATTTGGACCTTTTGCACTTTTTTCGTTGTAAAATTTAATATTATTTACTAATTATTCAATAAAAATTGTCTGAAAAATCTATTTTTTTAAATGTCCGAAAATATTTAATTATTTTCCTTTCAATTTCCTAATAATTCTATTAATTTCATAATTTTTTAATAAAATGTGTATAAAAAGTTCAATTATCTTCAAAAAAAATTGAATGAAAATTACTTAGATTTAATTGCTATTTACTTGCTAGTTAATCTAATTGTTATCAGAACAAAAAAGTTTGTAAAATTTTACTTTTTTAATCCAAGTCTAAGTATTAAGAAAAAATATTTAATTAGTAATAAATAAAGATTTAGGAAAGTAGTCAGATTTGACTAATTACATTATTTACCAAAAGTTTTAATTAATTTTCTGACATAATTAAAAAGTATGTTTGACAAACAAATTATTCATTCTTAGATAATCGAATTTAAAACCAATTCGTTCAAATTTGCAGTAGTCCAACATTTTAAATCCGCTATTTTGAATGTTGGAAATAAAAAAAGATTTCAGTTTTCAATAATAATAATACTTTGTGTACAATAATAATATAATAATAATAATATAATAAAAATAATATAATAATAACATAATAATAATTATAACAAATCTTTGTATATAATTGAAAAATTTCTTCTTGAGGAAGCAATTAGGGAAGATTTCGATTAATAATAATAATAATAATCAATTCTCCAACTTTCTGATTCATATTTCGAGATTATTGCATACTTTTATTTTACCTTGATGAATTTTCGAAATTTTCGAATAATATCTTCATCTGAAATTGGAAATATTGATTCATTTTGCCTTTATATGATCCGAGTAAGAGCTGCAGAAAATACAGTTACTCATATAAGTAGCAATTGGCCGTCGATATCTTCACCACAAAGTAGATTTTTATTCTTTTTTTCTTCGTTTCCATTGGGAGGTAGATATTACCGAAAATACACCCAAGAAAAACATATATATTTTTCACTCAGAGTCAACTAGACTTTTAATTTGCTTCAAATAAATTTTATTTGTGGTTTAAATCAAATCTTATATTTGTCTTAAATAGAAGTTTTATTTATGTCGAATTAAACTTTTATTTAAAACAAATAAATAATCTAGTTAAATAAATAATCTAGCTCTGAGACAAATATACGTTTTTATTTATTTATTTATTAATTTAAAAAATAAATTATTTTCGGTTTAATAAAAATTTATTAAAATAATACTGTACCATTAAATTTTTATCTTCTGCTGATTATCGGCTGTGGTTACTTTTTATGAATTGCGAATGAAATTAATTTTGATAACCCAGATATTAATTAGAACTAGCCGAATTATCCGCGCGCAAGCGCGCGGGAATATTGTGCTACAATATTTACTGTAAACAATTTCAAGTCATTTTAATTTAAGTAATTAATTAAATTTTCAAAATATTTTATATTTTTAATCTTTAAAGTATATAAAAAAACTTTAACAAATTTCGATACGAATTTCAAATTTGGCATCAGATTTTCAAAATTGAAAATAATTAAACTTTCTTGTACGAGGAAAATTAAATTTCATAAAAATTCTTATCTGATACCTAAATTAAAAAAAAAACTTCATTACGAAAATTTTAATTATTCTAAAGAATAGAGAAGGTAAAAAAAATTATCAGCTATATATAGGTATTTAACTTTCCGAACAAAAAATATAAACAATATTTTTTTAGAGAATTTCTACTACTTTTAATTCGCTAATATTGAAAAACAACAATTTTATTTAACAAAATTTTATACAATTTTTATTTTCCTAATAATTCAATTACTTTTAATAATTATAAAATTTCTCATGAAAATTCCATTTTTTCAAAGAAATTTTTGATTAAATTCTAAGCATGAATTTAATTATTTTCATAATCGTAAAATTCAGTTATTTTCACGAATAAAGTTTTTGACAAGAATTCAATTATTTAAACTAATAAAATTTTCGTAACATTTAAAAATTCATTATTTAAAACAATGTTTAGAAAATTCTTATGAAAACTTCCATTCCTTTTAAAAGTAATGAAATTTTCAACAGAAATTCAATTCTTTTTAACAATTTTAATAAACTTTTCTGCAATAATCCAATTATTTTTAAACAAATTTAATAAAATTTCCCACTGACATTCAATTATTGACAAATTTTTTAATAGAATTCTTTGTAAAATTTAATTATCTTTAAAAACTTTTCACATTTCAATGATTTTCAATACCTACTATTTTTATACAATAACCAAACAGAATTCAATTATCCAAAAAAATTTATAATAAAATTCTAGGAAAAAATTCAATTATTTTCATCAATTTTAATAAGATCCGCCGCAAGAATTTAATCATTTACCTAATTAATATAATTATTTGAAAGAATTAAATTATTTTTATAAATAATAAAATTCTTCGAAAGTAATTAAATTATTTTTTCATCAATTATTAATAAAATTTCTTCAAAGAATTCAATTATTTTCATAAATTACAAAATCCTTAGAAAAAATGTAATTTTTCAAAAAATTCAATTTTTCTCAAAATTTATAAAATTTTTCAGAAAAATTCAATTATTTTCCAAATTTTTTTAAAAGTTCTTCCCAAGAATTCAATTATTTTCCAAAATTTTTTTAAAATTTTTCGCAAGAACCCAATTATTTTTAACTATAAAAATAGAAAAATATTCCAAAAAATTTAACTATTTTCTTAAATTATGAAATTCTTCAAAAAAAGTCAATTTTTCCTAAAATTGACTTTCCAAATTGTTTTAAAAATTCTTCCCAAGAATTCAATTATTTTCCAAATTAAAAAAAAAATTATTCGCAAGAATTCAATTATTTTTAAAAAAATAGAAAAATATTCCAAAAAAATTTAACTATTTTCATAAATTATGAAATTCTTCAAAAAAAAGTCAATTTTTCTAAAAATTTATAAAATTCTTCAGAAAATTTCAATTTTTTCAAACTTGTTTTAAAAATTCTTCGCAAGAATTTAATTATTTTAATAAATAATAAAATATTTCAAGAAATTATTATAATGTATATGTATATTTCTATATTCTATCAAAACGTATAAAAAACAAAAGAATAACTTTAACTAACTTCAAGTGTGGACAGAGATCCGGAAATCTGGAATCACGACGATTATTATATACAATTGTTCTAGGATGATCTTAGTGACTAATAAAAAATTTTTTATTATCAATAGGGTAGAAGTACCGTTTGTGGCCACTGTACCGGATGTGGCCTTTTTTATAAAATTTCCATTTAATTATTTACTATAATTAATATTTCTTATTATAATAATATAGTACTATGAGATTTTAAGAATTTTCTTAAGTAAAATACATAAAGAAACTATAATATAATTAATTACAATAATTATTAACTAGTGGCCAAAAGTGGTGTTAAAGTGGCCAAAACTGGTGCTTCTACCCTAGTTATTAAACAAAAGATAAACTTTGCTCAAAAAATAATTTTTCTTTTTCTGCTCATTATTATTTGTCCTTTCTTTTCAGTAATTCTGAATTAAATTATTTTTAATGACCCAGATATTAATTGGTATTGTTCTAGCAATAGTTTCGGAACAGTAAATTTTTTTTAATTTAAAAAATTTTCTGGAATTTTGCCTGTTTTTAAATATTTAAAAAAAAAATTTTTTTGGTTCTTAATTCTTATTAAGTTTTTGGTATTTGGAAATTTAGCAAATTTTTTAGATCTTTAGATCTAAATTCGAAATTCTGTCTGAAAATCAAAATCAAATTTCTGACTTCGAAGTTTATTTCCGAGAATTTCGTTTATATAATTCAAGTAAGTCTATAGAAAATTAAGGATTGTAACAAGTATGCACCGTAAATGATTTTTTAATTCATAGTTTTTCTGAGGATATCAATTTGGGACAAAAAAGTATCAAAACTGAAGCAACATTTTGATACTTTTTTTTGTCTCTATACTTAGAAAAACTGCAACAGCAAAAATTGAAAAGCCATAAAATTTTTCAGTCAGTTTACATTTGGCATCGAAAAGTAAAAATTCTTGAGCTGCAAATTGAATGGAATGAATTACAGTTTCAGAAGAAGAAAAAACTTGTCTTAGTTCTTATTTTTATCTTCTCTTTTTTGATTTGAGAAAGTTAGTATATCAGTATCTTCGTTTTAAAAATTTTAAAATGTTTTCATAAAAAAAAAATATCGAGAGTATGGAAAAAGTTTTGTTTTTCAATAGTGTTTTAAAGTTGGAGAAAAAAGATAGAGAGAGAGAGAGTGAGAGCAAAGGATAATCTCTTTAAGAAGCTTAGAAGACTTTAAGATGCTGTCACCCTGTTTCGTAGCAAGGAAGCATCTGCCTATCTTTCCGAGGGTTTATGTAAATTGAATTCAGTCGTGTCTTACGTCGCCGAAGGCCAAACACCAAAGTGGTCCCTTAATTTGTTGAGACGACGTGTAGGACGATCATGGTAGGAGTCCTTGTATATAGGGACGAGAGCAACGCCTCGAGATAGGAGTGGCCACAGGATTTCTACTTTAGATAAGACTCGGGCACTACTGTGGCGCTAGAATTTTTTAGTCCAGAAAACTCATTATCCCCTAATAGCCCCCCCGATTTAAATGGACCTAATCTTTATCCTTCCAAAAATTTGAATTTAGTTTCCTCGCGACTATCTTTTCTTTTTTTATCTTAATTACCATTTTTTAATTTATTTTCTTTTATTTGCATTTTTTTATTTATTTTCTTTTATTTGCATTCTTTTATATATTTTCTTTTATTTGCATTTCTTTATTGTTGCGTGAATAATTGTAGAACACGTTAAACTTTAAAATGTTGGAAAAGATTGATTTTTACGATATGAGCGAAAACAGAAGTTTTTTGATCGTCAAGATAGGAGATGAAACTAGACGATTTTTTTTCTTTTTGTTCTTTTTTTTTAACGAAAGTATGCATCTTGATTTGAAAAACAGGATTTTCGTGTTTTGTATTTGGTTGTGTTTTACAGTAATTCAGGATATTTTAAGGCGGCAAGTTCTGAGTAAATTTGACAGTTTGACTTTGGCATTTTAACGATCAAGCATCTCTAGAGCGGAGGAAATTCTTCAAGGTGAC
The DNA here is from genome assembly GCA_032873175.1 of Leptopilina drosophilae. NCBI lineage: Eukaryota > Metazoa > Arthropoda > Insecta > Hymenoptera > Figitidae > Leptopilina > Leptopilina drosophilae. Next base: position 43,221,285 of record CM065480.1, on the reverse strand, counting down.
ATTTTTGGAGCTGCCGGTAATGATGGTCAGTTCTTGCAAATAGATAGTGTAGGGGCCCCTCTGGGACTTCTTAATTGGACCCCATTTTATATAGTTGACTAGTATCGGTAGCAGTAGCTGGGTTGAATCGGTAGTCGAGAAATCCTCTTCTTTCTTCACCACCAACCACCTTTCTTATTTCTTGAGATCAATCTCACTGCAACTGTTGTCCTATATTTTATATAATTAGACTCGTTTATTGCGAATCACTTTTATTCAACTTGTTTTCTTTTAGATTCAATTTTAAGTTTTGAGCATTTTTACTATTATCATATTCACAGTATTCTGTAATGTGTGTAAGCTTGATACTAAACTGGATCAAATTGATAATAAACTGAACAAATTGGTACCAAAAATTTGGATCAATTTTTGCCTTGATTCACATTTTTAGGTATCAATTCGTTGCAATTTAAAAGTTTGTAAGTTAATAGTTAATAGTTTATACTTTATAGGTTAATAAATATTTATCTATTTATTAAATCATGTGGGTAAAGTCCATTTGTACCTTGTAGTATAAAGATACATCAGATGAAATATTATACATATGGTTTGTTTCGAATTTTATTAATCATACATTTTGACTTTATATTATTGTATATAATATATTTTAATGTCCTCTACATTTAAATTCGTCGAATTTTTACTGATTCAATCGGTACATTCGGTTTTAACTAATGATTCAGTAGCTTCTTGCAATTTACTGATTAAATCTGTGAACATACTGGTAGCAGAATATATTTATACAACTGATTGAATCAGTATCCTTTATTTTATTAATTAAATCAGTACATTTCTACCAATTATCAGAAATTGAACTCTAGCTAATATATTAGCAATTAGTTAAATTAAACTGATAATTAGTTACATTTTACTAATTTAAATATATTTTTGCTATTTTATCTAACAAAGTTCTCACAGTTCTGGAAAAGTACACTGAAAAGAAAATTCATTTGATTCAAATGACCGATTATTTGACTATTATCAAATAAATATTTATTTAAATCAAATAATTTTTATTTGAATCAAATAAATTGTATTTAAATCAAATAATTTTTATTTGAATCAAATAAATTGTATTTGAATCAAATATTTCAGTATTTGAAGCAAATAATATTTAATTTATTGAAATAAAAATTATTTGATTCAAGTAAATATTTATTTGATAATGTCAAATAATAATCGGTTATTTGAATCAAATTTTTTTTTCAGTGTATAGATAAATCAGAAAAATAAATGTTCATTCAGAGAAAAATGACAGAGATTTCAGTAATTTTTAATTGATTTTTAGTAAAATTTCACTGATTAAAATCAAATTTTATGAATTCCGTTTAAAAAATATTTTCTATTTCAAACACTTTTAAATGACAATGAATTTTTAAAAATGCTTTAATTTTTACGCATTTTGATAAAAAAATTGAATTTATTTGAAATAATGAAATACGTGAATAATTTTTCTAAAGTTATTTATTATAATGAACTTGAAAATATTTTAATTAAAAGCGCATTAGCAATTTTCAAAAATAATAGAATTTCAGAAGACTTTTAAATTTAAATGAAATTTTTTCGATAATTTTAAAATTGATGTGAGGAAATGAATAATAGTGGAATATTTATATCTAATAATACTTAAGTTCTAAATAATTGTATTCGAAATAATTTTAAAAAACTTAGGTTTTTGAGTTATATTAATTTAATTTTTGAAAATACACTTGAATTTTCAAAAACATCTAGATTTTTATTAAAGAATTATCAATTTATTTGAAACTTTGTGAAATCGAATTGAAAATTAATTACTTTCAAGGGGTTTTAAATTAAAATACAAAAATTTTCAAAAATCATAATTAATGGAAAAAGTAATATTTATTTTTCAAAAAATATTTAAGTTTTGAATAACTTTATTTAAAATTGTGAAAAATTATGTTTCTGATTTTAAGTAGTTTTCAATCGATTTTTTCTTGGAGATACTTGAACTTTTTATACATATTTTATTAAAAAATTACCGAATTAATAGAATTATTAGGAAATTAAAAGGGAAATAATTAAATTTCTTTAGAAATTAAAAAAATAATTTTTTAGAAAATTTTAATTGAATAATTGGTAAATAATTTAATTTTACAAAGAATTAGGTGTAAAAGGTCCAAATTTAATTGAATATAACTGAATTTGAGATGGTTTAAAACTAGAATTTTTAAAATATTCTACAACTACTATAATAAGGCAATATTTATTTTAAAAAATCTTTAAATAAATTTGTTTTAAATGTTTTTGAATAATTTTAATAAAATATTTTAAACCGACTTGAATTTTTAGAAACATTTATTTTAAGAATAATCCAATTGAATTTTTTCAAATTAAATTAAAAGTTATTAAAGTTAAAAATTTCCATTAAAAATGTAAAAAAATTGATTTTTTTAAAAGTTTTAATTTAATAATTGTTAAATAATTAAATTTTATAAGAGACGAAATTATGAATTGAAAATAACTAAAATTTGAAAGAGTTGTAACTATATGTTATTAATTATAGAACTTTTTAAAGTTTTAATTTTTTTTTAAATTGAAGTACAGAAAAATTTTATTATATAAATTTAAAAAATTAAATTTTAAAAATATTTTAATTTTATTTTTTAAAGATAATTAAAATTTCATGAACTAGTAATTAGAACTTTTTCAATTTACTATTTTCTTTTCCTGTATTTGCAAAAGAATTTAATAAAGTTTTTAATTCAAAAAATTGAATTAGATTTTAAAAAATTTTAATCATGCAAAAAATTTCTAATTTCTTGTATTTAAAAACTTGAAGAAGACCTTGAGGAAGAATTTGACAAATAATCGAATCAAAAGTTAGTCCAATGTCATAATTTCGTATTTTAAAAGAGATGGTCACATTAAATTTTAAATTCTTTTCGGTAGAAGGGTAAGGAATTTAATTTTCAACATTTTGAATCCTTTAAATTTACAGTTGAATAAAAATTAGATTTTTTTGTCAATTATGGATGATTTAAGTAACATAACTTAAAATTTAAATGTTTTTTATTGGCAGAAAATTGTAATTTTTATTCAAATGCAACTTTCAATTGTTTTAAATGTTTAAAATTAAATTCTTCACCTTTCCACCAAAACGTACCTATTTAAAATTTAATTTGTCTTTTTTTCTTAAATTACGAAATTATGACATTGGACTCACTTTTGTTTTGACTGTACGTCAGGTTCTTCCTTAAAAAATGGAATCGAAATATTCTAAAAACCTAATTAATAATATACTCTTTAAATTCAAATCTTAGTTAAAAATCATAATCTCAGCTGAAAAATAGTGACTGACTTTTGGCTTCTGTATCAGTCAAAAATAACTGATTGTCATTAAAAACAGACTGATTTTAATTGAAAAATAACTAAAAAGTTAGTTAAACTTGATGAATTCACTCACTTGAAAAAATTTACAGAAACATCAGTTATTTTCAACTGACTAAATGATCAGTAGTAATACTGCTTTTTGAATTTGTGAACTTTTTGAATAAGTGAGTGACTCTTTGCTTCTAAATCAGTTATTTTTAACTGATTTACATTTAGGGAGATATCTTTTCGAATAATCGAGCAAAGTTCACCATTGACTAATTTTCTTTTTCTTAAATTAGACTCTTTCTGAAAATGTTTAATAACATTTAGAAAAAAAGTAAAAATTATCCTTGAAAATTAAAGAAATGTAAAATAAACTTTTTCCTGACAATCCTGTATTTCGATTGAGATTTTTTTGTTTCAATTTATGAGGAAACAGGAAGAATGAAATTTCATAAAACTGAGATTTTCGGGACACGTGTTGCAGTTTGGTTTCAGTTTACTTGCGAACTACTTGTTCAAAGTTAATCTTGGCTGGTTGAGTGAAGGTGCAGTAGCGATTAGAACGTGTGCTGGTGACAGGTGGCGGTATTCGTGAAACTTTGAGAGATCAAGTAGCAGTAGTGTATACCAGTAGCGTGAAACCCGATATTGTGGGTACCTGGGGGTCCTAAGTTAATTTTGTACACACCCCGAGCAATTCAATACACATCGTTGTCTCCTGATACTCGGCGAACGCCAGCTGACATGTTTTCGCTTCAGTAAATATTCTCTTACATAAACACAAAGCACTACATATTCGCTTAATCTAATATACATAAATCACTGTAAACAAAAATATACATTTATTTTATATATGTAAACGGAATATTTATTTTTCACCAAAAACATTAGTTTTTTTTTGTTAAAAGGTATTTTTCATCAAATGCATTAGTTTTTTTATGTTAAAAGGTATTTTTCATCAAATGCATTAGTTTTTTTATGTTAAAAGGTATTTTTCATCAAATGCATTAGTTTTTTTATGTTAAAAGGTATTTTTCACCAAATGCATTAGTTTTTTTTTGTTGAAAGATAAAACGAAAAGATTTCTTTTGCATGAACTTGTTACTTTATTTCACTAGAAAAATTTTGTGAAGTACAAAAAAATATTGATGCACCTGAATCGCCTAAAACTGACAGTTGACATTTACCCCGAGATTTTGAAATTTTCCTAAAATTCGGGGTAAATGTAAACACCACTGTAGTTAAGCGAGGTTTAAGAAACAAGTTATTTCAAGTATACTACTTTTTTAAAGGATGGAAAAACTGAAAAAACGTTCTTCGTAGATGTATAGAAAAATTAACCAGTTGACTGATAATCTATCATATAAATAAACAATCAACCATTACAAAATTAGTAATGTAAAACTTGAATAACTTGAACAAATTTTAATAGATTTTCATTCAACTTGGTAAAAAAAAGTTTCTAAGGTTGCTGAATAAGAATCTAAAATCGAATTTTTAAATTTCAAAATGGCAGATCCAATAATTTATTAAACTTTTTTTTTTAATGTAGTTGAAGTTCTGTTTACATTTACCCTCACAGTAAATCGTTAGGTATTAAAATAACACCAAAATGGATTAAAATAACACTAAATTGGATTATTTTAATCCTTTTTGGTGTTATTTTAATACCTAACGATTTACCGTGCCGAGTTTTCGAATTCTCGGGTTAAATGTAAACACTTAATTATTTATGAACTAACAGGCTTGCCACGCAACCTGAAAACCTGGAATACCTGGAAATGTCAGGGAATTTTATAAAAATTGAAAAACCTGGAAAAATCAAGGAATTTAAATCGAAATCCTGGAAAATTTATTTTTTAAATCTACTTTTACTTAAATATTTCAAAATTAATTCAATTTTAAAATAATTGCAATTACAATATTTATAAATGTAGATGAACTAGAAAACATTTTCATTTAAAATTTTGGAAAACTTCAATTTTAAATGAATTCCATTAAAAAATTGAAAAACCAAAATTTTTAAAAACCTTAATAACTAAAATACTTCTAAAATTATTAAACATTTTTAATACATATTTAATTGATTATTTAAATGTAAAGAATTTATAGAAGAATTTTAGTTAAGACACTAAAACAAAATTGAATTTTGAAGCAAATGCATATTTTTAAAAAGATATTCAATTATTTTTAGAAAAAGTAAAATTCTTCTCAGAAATTCAATTATTTTCTTTATCTTTAATTATTTAATCTTCAAAGAATTAAATTATTTTCAAATAATTTAAATAAAAATCTCCGTAGAAATTTAATTAATATCAAAAATTTTTTTTAATTCAATTGTTTTCAATGTTTGCTATTTAAATAAAATTTCACGAAATAAATCAGTTTTTAAACAAAAAATTTGTAAAATTCAATTGTTTTCATAAATAATATGATTTTCCCAGGAATTCAATTAATTTAGAATAAAATTTAAAAAAAAAATTTCAAAAGTAAATTATTCAATAAAATTGTTACACAATTCTTTACAATAATTCAATTACTTTTTTTTCAATAAAATTGTTACACAATTCTTTACAATAATTCAATTACTTTTACTAACAATGACATTTTTTATACAAATTCATTTAATAAAAATTTTTTTTGATAAAATTCTAATTAAGAATTCAATCATTTTCATTATCAATAAAACTCACTAAGGATTTTCAATTATTTTTAATAATATTTTTAATTTTTTAATCGAAAAGTTCCATTATTTTCACAAATTAAATTTCCCACAAGAATTTAATTATTTAAAATAAAATTTTCATAAAATTTATTATATTTCAAAAAAATTAATTACTTAAAACAATAATTATTAAATTCGTATTAAGAGTTCAATTATTTTTAAAAAATAACCAAATTTTTCCATGTAATTTAATTCTTTTCAAACATTGTAATAAAATATTTCGCATTAATTCAATTATTTTTATAAATAATAAAATTTTTCTAAGAAATTCAATTATTTTTGGAAATTTGAATAAAATTTTTTGCAACTATTCAATTATTTTCATAAATAATAAAATTTGTCGTAGGATTCCAATTATTTTTAATAAAATTTTGCAGGGATTTCTCAAAAAAATGCAATTATTCTTAAAAATTTAATTTCAATTCCTGGAAAAATTCAATTATTTAAAAAAAGTTTTTTAAAATTCTTTCAGTAAAATTAAAAAATTATTAAAATTTTTTAATATATATTTAATTGATTATTAAAGTCCTTATAGATAAAAACATTTTTCTCCGAAATTCAAATATTAATAATATTCTTGACAGAATTTAAATTATTTTAAATATACAAAATTTTCATCAAATTTCTCAAAAAATGATATTATTCTTACACGGTTTTCTTAATTTGTCTCTTGACAATAAATAATGATAAACATAATAATTAAATTAATAATAATTAATAATAATTAATAAAAACATTCAATTTTTTAATAAATTATTTATTTCTATAGTTAAAAAATTCAATTCTTGTAGAATTTTTTAATAAATATTGATTTAAAAATAAATTTCATTAAAAATTTTTTTGATTGTAATCAAGTATCATATTCAAAAACATTTATTTATTTGAAAATTCTACGAGAATTTATTTATTTCACTCTAAAAATAAACATTTTATTAAATAATTGAACTTCTTTTAAAATTAAATTTTCATCGGAGAATCACCAAATTTTTAAATAATAATTGAATTCTTCTAAAACATTATAATAAATTTTTTGTAAGTAATTGCATTTTTCGAGAAATTTGATAAAAATTTTGCATACCTATCAAAAACTGTTAAAATTTTGATAATAATTTTATTTAAATTTTTGAAAATAATTGAATTTCGGAGGAAATTTTTATTATTTATAAAAAGATTATTTAAATTTTGACGGGAATTTTTGATAGTTTTGAAGCATAATTGAATTTTTGTGAAGAATTATGTTACTTTTGAAAATAATCGAATTCTTGAGGTTTCCAATAATTTTCTTCTTAATAATAAACGTAGTTTTATAAAACTGGAAAAATTCCGTTTTTTCACCTGGAAAACCTGGAAATGTCAGGGAATTTGATAAGGGTAGAAGCGTTGCAACCCTGACTAAATTGCTAAAAATAATAAATTAAAGTCAATTTTTCTTAAAACATTAATAAGGAAGAATGAAAAATTTTAGTTTGATTTTTGAATTTATTTTTATGCAAATGCGAGACAAAATATTGAAACAGTAAAACTTTAATTTTCAATCTTTTTTGCATTAAAAGATAACTTACATACTGAAAAAAATGTATTTGATTTAAATAGCCGATTATTTGACTATTATCAAATAAATATTTACTTGAATCAAATAATTTTCGTTTGAATCAATTAAATAATATTTGCTGCAAATACAATTTGTTTAATTTAAATAAAAATTATTTGTTTCAAGTAAATATTTATTTGATAAAACTGATAAAAGTCAAATACTCGGTTATTTGAATCAAAAATAATTTTTTTTCAGTGTACACTATGGCATTGTCAATTGTCAAAATAAAATATTGGCATTACTCAGAACATCTTGTAGGTGAGCTGAGGTAAAAATATTGACGTCGTACTAATTTTTAAATTTGTCAATTTAACTGAAACATTTACTGTTTACATTTACCCCAAATGTCATCATTTGGCGTATATATGAAGAAATTTTGTTTTTTCCCTCCTTGCGATAAAAATAATTTTATATACTAGAAATCGTTATATCGCTGTTCAATCTTAACGCTCTTTTTGCGTTTGCTACGAAGAAGACCAATTTGTCGGGTATCATATATAATTTATCCGCTCGTAAAATAGAGCAGTCCTTTCTTTCGACTTGCTTGGAATCCAAGCTTTGAAGTTTAACCGTTGAGTTTTTTCCCAATCCTCACGATCGGATTCTAGAGAGAAGGACTGTCCTTGTAAACTATTGGCAAAAAATCAAGCAGCAAAAATAATCTCGGAAATACTTTATTCCCTTGTACTCTGTATAGCGAGTGGAGAAAGTGTTTTTTTTTTGGTATTATTTTTCTGGCAAGAAATAAATAAAATCTGTTTTAATTTTTTGTTACAGTTCAAAAAAAAAAACAAATTTTATTTTTTTGCTGCATTTAGTAGTTGTATGACATATAAAATTGTATACAATTAGAGTAAAATGTTCGTTTGGGAGAGAAAAAAAGGAAAGCGGCTTGTTTGTAATTGAATCAACAGGAAACTGGAATGGCAGGATAGAATTGATATAATAATGATAAAGATCGAGGTTGAGATTTCTGTAATAATCGATAAATAGTAACAGGTGTAATTTATTGCTGAGACATATGTGTAACGTTATGAATGCCGACCGATTTATCAACTCTTGCTCCTAATTAACTGTCTATTTATTAATATATATTTGTTTCGAAAAAAGAAGTATAAATGTGTACTAGTGTTTTCATAGCTCGGTGCATAGGGGAAACTAGATTTTATCGGAAAAAATCGCTATTTACATTACGGGATAATTGTGACATTTATTTGTGATGCGCTGCGAATACTTTAGATTATAATCTTCTCTGGGACAAGGAATTTGTGATTCTGATCACTGGTATAATGAGAGATTTGACTTTCTTTGCAGTCATGCAAATCATAATTCCAGGCTTCGCTAAAAGGCTACTAAAATCTACTATTTACTACTTTTTTTACGTTTGGATACTATTTAGGTATTTTTTTTTAGATCTTAATGATTTTTAACAATTAATTTTAATTATTGAATAAGCTACTATTTTTTGAGAACTTATTTAACGAAGTTGAAGTCCACAATGTTTATCAACGGAAAAAATTCCTTTAATATTAATAAAGTTTTACTATACTTGAATATTTAATTATACAATTATCATCAAAATATAAACATCAATCTCATTGTTTAAATATTTTTCTGTTGAAATTTATGCATTATTTATAAATAATTTACTTAGTAAAAAATTATTTTTCGTTGATCAACGTTACGGACTTCGAGTTGGTCTTATTTAATTTAATAAAATCCTTCACAAAAATTAAATTAATTTAGAATAGCATTTTTAAAAAAATTTTCCAAAAATCAGCTATTTAACAAAATTTTTTAAACTCGTAAATAAATTTTATAAATACAATTTTTTATAAATTTTATAAATATAAATTTTTATACATTTTATAAATATAAATTTTTATAAATTTTTCATATTCTTCACAATAATTCAAATAGTGTTACTAAAAATAACATTTTTCATGGAAATTCTAATTTTTTTTAAATTAAATTGAATTAAAATAATAAATAATTAAATTTACATTTTAAAAAAATTGTTAAAAAAATTTTAAGCATGAATTCAAATATTTTCATAAATAGTGAAACCCATCTAATAATTCCAATTAATTTTAATACAATTTTACAGGAATTACTCAAAAAATTATATTATTCTTAAAAATTTAATTTCAGTTCCTTGAACAAATAAGTTATTTTAAAAAATGCCTTTTTTTAATTCTTCGAAGGAAGTCAATTATTTACAAGAGTATTAAAATTTTTCACAGGAATTCAATTATTTTCAAATATTTTAAAATAACTGTTTGAAAGAAATCACTTCTTTTAAATACCAATTTTTGTTAAATATTTTTGAAATAATTCAATTATTTTTTTAGATTTTGATAAAATTCTTCACTGGAATTTAAATTATGTACATAAATAACTCTTCGAAAGAATTTAATTATGTCGATAAATAAGAATATTATTCCCGAAAATTCAATTACTTTGAAATTTTAATAGAATTCTTTGTAAAGTTTAATAACTTTTAAACACTTTTCGCAAATCAATAAAAATATAATATAAAAATTTATGTATTTATATATTTATATTTATATATTTATAAAATTTCCAAGCAGAATTCAATTATTTAAAAATTCGTTTACAAAAATCATTGTTAGAATTAAATTCTTTTCATAAATAATAAAAATTATTCGGTATTAAATTATTGAAATTCGAATTTATATAAAATAAGTCAAAAGAAATCAATTAAAAAAAATGTTCTCAGAAATTTTATTCTTTTTAAACATTTTAATAAAATTTTTCAAAATAATTCAATTATTTTTGTAAATTTTAATAATATTCTTAGTAACTGTTTAATTATTTTTATAAATAACCAAATTTATTGTAGGATTTCAATTATTTTTAGTAGAATTTGAAAAAATTGATCCAAAAATGTTATTATTCTTAAAAATTTTATTTTAGTTCTTTGGAAAAATCAATTATTTAAAATTCTTCCAAAGAATTCAATTATATCGGTAAATAACAAAATTATTCCAAAAAATTCAATAATTTCTATTCATTTTAGTAAAATTTTTCTCAAAATTCAATTATTTTGAAATTTTAATAGAATTCTTTGTAAAATTTAATAACTTTTAAACACTTTTCGCAATTCAATAATTTTGAATATTTACTATATTTATAAAATTTTCAAGTAGAATTCAATTATTTAAAAATTCGTTTACAAAAATCATTGTAAGAATTCAATTCTTTTCATAAATAATAAAAATTCTTAGGAATTCAATTATTGAAATTCGAATTTATATAAAATAAGTCGAAAGAAATCAATTTAAAAAAAATGTTCTCAAAAATTTTATTTTTTTTAAACATTTTAATAAAATTTTTCAAAATAATTCAATTATTTTTGTAAATTTTAATAATATTCTTAGTAAGTATTTAATTATTTCTATAAACAACCAAATTTATTGTAGGATTTCAATTATTTTTAGTAGAATTTGAAAAAATTGATCCAAAAAAGTTATTATTCTTAAAAATTTTATTTTAGTTCTTCGGAAAAATCAATTATTTAAAATTCTTCCAAAGAATTCAATTATATCGGTAAATAACAAAATTATTCCCAAAAATTCAATAATTTCTATTCATTTTAGTAAAATTTTTCTCAAAATTCAATTATTTTTATAAATTTTAATTATATATCTATAATAAAAATCAATATATGAATAAATAACAATATTCGTCACTACAGTCAATTATTTTAAAAAAGTAATACATTTCTTCTTGAAAGTTCATTCATTTTAACAATTTTTAATTGAATTCTTTGTAAAAATTTAATTCTTTTTAAAATCTTTATGCAATTAATTAATTTTGAATATCTACTATTTTCATATAATTTTCGAACAGAATTAAATTATTTAAAAATTCGTTTAAAAAAATCTTTGTAAGAATTCAATTCTTTTCATAAATAACAAAAATCCTTAGGAATTCAATTATTGAAATTAGAATTTACCTAAAATAACTCGAAAGGAATAAATTATTAAAAAAACTTTATACATTTCTCCACAAGATTTGAATTATTTTTATAAATATTTATATTCTTTATTGATTTTTTATTGATCTTTATTGATATAAAATTCGTTGCATAAATTTAATTTATCAGCAGGATAAGAAAGAAGTAAAAATTTTTGATGAAAATTAGGAAAAAGTTAAGAAAATAACAAATATGGAATATAATTTTTGTCAGTTTTGTGAAGTGTATAAAATGAGTTTTTTTTGTCTTAAAATTTAATTTTTTCATAACTAATTTTTTACAACATTGTTTTTAGTTTGAAAGTTACCTTTTACTACTTTGTTTATTAATGAATTATCCTGTGCAAAGTCTGTAGTTTAAAAAGTTGAAAACTTGATTCGTTTTTTGTCTCAATTTGATATCCTTAGAAAAACTGCGTGCTTTTATTTATAATAATTTTCAGTCTTGTTTACCTCTTTTGGTTTCCTAATCGATTAAAACGATCAATTAGGTCAGGAAATTTGCATAATTTTTCGAGAACATAAATTTTGATGATAATAAAATAATTGTCAGGTATATTATGCATATATGGGTATAAAATATAAATATATTGTGGAAAGAAGGGAAAAAAAATGGAAATTCATTTTATGGTGATCAAAAGATGAAATAAACGATCGTCATCTCAATCATTGGAATTAGGCTTAAATATGAGATAATTATTGGTCGGAGGGATAATTAATCGTGGCAGGACATTATATACCTCTATGACAAATCATAGCAGTAGCGTCTGCTTGGTACGTTCCCATGGATCCACGCATCTACATCACCCTGATTTATTGTTGTGTTCTGAATTCCACGAAATTATCTGGATATGTGCAAAATGTCCCCTGGGGTTCATGTTTCCCTGGGGCATCACGTACATCACTAGGAAGACATAAAATGTACCTCATATACTTCATTCGATTATAACCATCGCATCGCATCGCATATAGCATCGCGCTCTCAGAAATGTGTTCCAGCGTGATTAAAAAAGTGATTTAATAATTAAGATCGTAAAAATGCCATCCAAAATATATTTTCAGACTTGAGCTATGTTAGGTACGTAAATATTGTGTATTCTTTAAATTTCTATTCGAGATGTATATTTTATTTTCAAAGATAAATGGGTTTATCTTTATATACACGAAAAGAAAGCTCTGGAATGAAATATATACGAATTTCACTATATATTTTAGAGAAATTTTTAGTTATTTCAGTTATGACTTTTGTTATTTTAGAGAAAATTATCCCTGTTTTAGGTGAACATTTTTATATTTTAGAGAAATTTTTAGTTATTTCAGTTATGATTTTTGTTATTCTGGAGAAAATTATTGCTGTTTTAGGTGAACATGTTTATATTTTAGAGAAATTTTTAGTTCTTTCAGTTCTGATTTTTGTTATTTTGGAGAAACTTGTCGCTGTTGTAGGTGAACATTTTTATTCTTGTAAACGTAAAAAAAAGTCTTTACACTTAACCACACTATACATAGAAAACGATTTTTTCTTGATTGAAAAAAGGATTTACTTTAATTTGTTTCTTCGATTGAAATTTTTTTTCGATTGTTTCATTTTTTTATGCATTCAGAAAATTATTTTTGACTTAACAAAAATTTCTTTGATTAACAAAAATTTCGTTGATTAAAAAACTATTTGTTTAAACTAAAAAAAAAATTTTATTTAAAGGTGGCACAGGTTAGAGAAAATAGAATTGGTCAGGAAAAAAAGTCCAGGATTTTTTTAAAATGATGGAAAATAATTAAATTTTTAAACTTTATAAAAAAAATACTGAATTTTTGTGACTTTTTTGTTTTAGAAAATTATTTGAAAACAAAACCTTGAATTTTTTCTATTTCTAAGAATAAATTCTATGTTTAAATAACTCAATTCTTTAAAATAGGTAACTACCAAAAATTATTATTTAGAAATTAATAAATTTAATGAATAATTTTACTTAACAAAAAACCCGGCAAACAATCGGAATAAAAGTTAGTCCCATGTCATAATTTTGTTTTTTTTAAGTCAAATTAAATTTTAAATCCCTTTTGGTAGAAGCCAGGGGGATTTAATTTTCTACATTTTAAACATTTTTAAGTTGCATTTGAATAAAAATTATAATTTTTTGTCAATAATAAATTATTTAAGTAAATTTACCAATTGATTCTTATTGACAGAAAATTGTAATTTTTATTCAAATGCAACTTTTAATCCTTTTGAATGTTCAAAATTAAAATCTTCGCCTTTCTACCAAGACAAAATTAAAATTCAATTTGTGCTTTTCTTTTAAATTACGAAATTATGACATTGGTCTAACTTTTGATTTGTCTGTCCGTCAGAATTCTCTTTAAATAATATTTCACAATTAATTGTAGTTTTGGAAAAATTGCGTTTACAATTTTCATGAATATATGAACTTCAAAAGTAGACTTTAATTTAAAAATTTTATGAAATTTAAATTTTCAATAAATTAAATTATTTTAAAGAACTTATATTTCCGAAAAAATTCTAATAATTCAAATTTTTCTGAAAGTAGTCAAGTTTTTTAATATATTTTAATATATTTTAAAATATTTTTATTATTAAAAAAAATAAACTTATGGTAGAATTTTAATTAAAAATACTAAAAAATTAATAAATTAACTAAAAAATTAAATTTTTGATAATTTTCAAATAATAACAAAAATTTAATTATTTTCAAAAGTAATAAAATTCTTCGCAAAAATTCAATTATGTTCAAAACATAATTGAACATAATTCTTAAAACTTTTTTTGAAATTTGTCAAAAGAATTTAATTAATAAAAAATTTGTTGATGAAATCCTTTATGAGAATTAAATTTTAATAAACATTCAAATAACTAAATAAATTATTTATTTTTGTATTTAAATAATTGAAATTCGAAAAGGTTTTTAAATCTTTAAAGACCTGAATTTCTCATACTTTTAACTTTATTTAATTAATAAAAAATCAATTATTAAAAATTTTTTTTGGTAAAATTCTACACGAATATTCAATTATTTTCATAAATATTATAATTCTTTTCAGGTATTCAATTATTTTGAAAAAGATTAATATTATTTGTTGGATTAAAGTTATTTTTAAATTTTTAATGCAATTTTTATCAAGCTCTTCGAAAAATATTTTTAAATAAAATAAATTTATTTAAAAATAAGTAAATAAAATTCGTTACATGAATTCAATTTAAAAAAAAAACAGTCAAGAATTCAATAAATTATTTTTTCGAATTCAAATAATTGAATTCTCACAGTATTTTTTTTTAACAAAAATTGAATATTTGAAGTATTATAGAATAAATTTTAGGAAATAATTCAATTTTAAAAATATTTAAAATCTGAATTTTTTCACAAAATTTCGTAATTTAATTATATTAATATATTCGTTGCAAATAATTATAATAAAATTTTGGCCCCATATTTACACAGAAATAATCCCGGAATTATTTTTTCTTTCCATAAATTTTTTTAATCAAAAATTGTTTTACTGTGTATATAATACAATAATATGTGTGTGTGTGTGTGTGAGAATTGTTGGAAGTTAACGGATATTAAAGATTGATCATTAAATTTGCAAAAAATGACTTGTTTTATAACCGCCCAACGTGGAAATTCCAGTCTTGCGCGCCGACTTGTAATTAAAAAGCGAATTTGACCTCATGACACGTGTGTAAAAGTGGATAAACCGCAAAGTCTTCAGGTGTGCCGGTCAAGAAAGTACCGAGAAAATGTTGAAAATCCAACTCGTTGGCTTTATGATCCTAAAAGATTTTAAACGACGATCCGCTTGTTAGACACTCGAGAAAGATGCGACCTCCATAGTTGTGTAACAACTATAGGCGAACCAATAGTCGTGGTTGCTAGTTTTGATGTTGTTAAAGATCTTGCTTTTTAGTACAAACGAGCTTCTTCACTTATAACTCGACATTTTTAAAAATAAAAAGCCGAAAGTAACTGTTAGATTTTATTACAATTGTTTATTTTTGCCAGTCACATCATTTCTACTTTATTTTATTTTCTTTTTTTTATTTTTTATTCTATTTTTCTATTTTCTTTTTTTCATTTTTTATTCTATTTTTCTGTTTTCTTTTTTTCATTTTTTATTCTATTTTTCTATTTTCTTTTTTTCATTTTTTATTCTATTTTTCTATTTTCTTTTTTCATTTTTAATTTTATTTTTCTATTTTCTTTTTTTCATTTTTTATTCTATTTTTCTATTTTCTTTTTTCATTTTTAATTTTATTTTTCTATTTTCTTTTTTCATTTTTTATTCTACTTTTCTTTTTGTTCCATTTTTAACTGTATCTTTTATTCTATTTCTCTAATTTTCTTTTTGTCACATTTTTTACTATATTTTTATTCTTTTCTTCATGATTTTTTTTCGTACTTTCTACGATTTACTTTCTAATTTGTTTTTATATTTTCCTTTTCGTATTCTCTCTTATTCTTTTTTTCTTATAATTCTTTGCAACTTGTTAATTAGTTCGAGGAATTTTCCATTTCAATATTATTTTGTTATTGGTTGTTGTATTTTCTTTTTGTTATTAATTTATTTATGTTTTAAACTGTTTTTTCAACTACTTTTTGCAACTAGTATATGTTCCTTTTAGTGAAAAGAAAAATCAATTTTAATTTTTCCTAACTATTATTTCAATTTTTTTTGCAGAATTATTCTTAATTATTAATTTTGCAGTGAGATATTTTTAATTTTTTTTTGTAGTATAGAAGTTGAAGGAGTTTGTTTCGTTGCGCCTTAAAATAGGCACACCAATGTGCGTTCTGCTTGAGCTTCATCCGAAGGTACTTCTTTGTCGAGGATGAGTAGAATACGCTTCTCTATAGCAGAGTCAGATGTCGCTTACTGTTACATAATTCGAAAAAATTCTTTTTAATTTCCTTCAAAAGTTGATTTTGCTTCTCAAAATTATAAAATTGCTTTATTCTTATTTGTCCTAGACTTCTTTTTATTTAATTCTCATTCGGACAATTTTTTATGGAGATAAGTTTTAGTTGGTCCATAATCCTCATTTGGCCTAATTTTTAATCATCTAAATTTTGATTTGGGTTTTTTAGTTGACCTATATTCCCATTTTGACCAAATTTTTAATTTGTTTATTTTTTGTGGCATAATTTTTAGTTTTACTACGTACTCCTTATTTGATATTATTTTTATAGTTAAATTAATTCTTATTTGACCTATTTTTTAGTTTTCCTACTCCTTTTTTGACTTATTTTTTTAGATAGCTTAATTCTGATTTTTAGTTATCTTTATTTTTATTTGAACTACTTTTTACTTTATCTAATTTTTATTTGACCTATTTTTTAGTTTTCCTACTCCTTTTTTGACTTATTTTTTTAGATAGCTTAATTCTTATGTGATCTCATTTTTAGTTATCTTTATTTTTATTTGAACTACTTTTTACTTTATTTAATTTTTATTTGACCTATTTTTTAGTTTTCCTACTCCTTTTTTGACTTATTTTTTTAGATAGCTTAATTCTTATGTGATCTCATTTTTAGTTATCTTTATTTTTATTTGAACTAATTTTTACTTTATTTAATTTTTATTTGATCTAATTTTTACTTGGCCCAATTATTATTTGCCCTAATTCCTATTTGACCTGATTTTTAGTCGATCCAATTATTACTTGACCTAATTTTCAGTTTGGCTAATTCCCATTTGACCTCATTTTTAGTTGATTTATTTATTACTTGACCTAATTTCCAGTTTGGCTAATTCCTATTTAACCTAATCTTTAGTGGGTCTAATTATTAGTTGACCTAATTTTTAGTTTGCCTATTTATTTGACCTAATTTTCTGTTTTCCTACTCCTTCTTTGACCTAATCTTTTCATAACTTGATTGTTTTTTAATTTAACTTTAATCAAATTAATTTAATTCAACTAAAAATTAGGTCACATGAAACTTGAGCCAACTATAAATTAGGACAAATAGAAAATAAAATTTCTAAATCTTTTTTTGAATTAATTTTTAGTTGGTCCAAGTTTTATGTTACCTAATTTAATGTTTGCCCTGTTCATTTGGCCAAATTCATATTTGACCTGATTTTTAGTTATCCCGGTGCTTATTTGACATATTTCTCCTTTTATCTAATATATAATTATAATTATATAAGTATAATTTAAAAATAATCCAATTTTTCTTTATTTAACGTTTTATTGACTGATTTGTTGACCTAATTTCTATTCGATCTAGTTTTCGTTTTGCTAAAATTCTTTTTATCTGATCGAAAATTTCTTTGACCTTATTATTAATTCGTCTTACTTTTATGATTCCTAATTAATAACCACATCATAAATGTGTTTATCCTCGAAAAAACATTATCTTTTTATTTAATAAAGTTGAAATTTAGGTCAAGTTGTTGGTAGTTAAAAATTAATTTTATTAAAATTTCTCTATTTTATTTTAATCCTTTTAGCAGAAGAATTAGTATTAATGAAACGTGAACCATTCGAAAGAATGGTAAGTAAGTAGAGTAAATGAAGTAAATAAAGTGAATAAAGTAAATGAAGTAAATAAAGAGTAAATGAAAAAGTATTAAAAAAAGGAGTGAAACAATAAATAATCTCTTGACTCGAGTCCAATAAGGCTAATTGTAAAAAAAAAGTAATCAGAAATAAGTGGTTTTGATCATTAATTTGCAACACCCTTCGAGTGATTGGCCACCTGACGTGTCTCTCATTACTCCAGATTCTATTTTCGATGCAGGTATGTGTCTCTCTCTACAGTGGTATTGCCACATACGGTAGTAAAGCTACTTTTGCAATAAAATGACTCTTCTGACTTGCTTCAAGGCTTGTGTGTATACATCTAGATTCCTAGGGTTCACAACAACGGTATATATATATGTATTGTTGATATGTTCCTTCTCGTGCAATATTAACCCCGACATAAAATTTGTCACGCTAACAGTAATAAATATCTTTATATAAACTTCTGAATCCCACTATTAATATATTGCGAATAATAAGCTTGGGAAAAGGATTTCTTTACTGTTCTGATAAATTGAAGTCAATTTACAACAAGGCACATTACTCTCGTGGGCTTTTGAATTTAACACGTACACCCTGGAAAAATAAAGGTGAATCGTATTTTACAGGTAGAGAGAAAAATAATTTTTTTTAAAGGCAAGGAAAAGTTTTTAATTTTCTCCGAAAAACGAAATCAAACTTTCATTTTGCAAGGCTTTGGATTATACGACTTTTTCGACTTTTCTAAGAAATTGTGACTTTTTTCGACTTTTTTGTAAAAAGATGCGACTAATCGACTTTTTCGAGATTTTTTTAGTGAAATGCGACTAAAATTTTTAAAATTTTCAAAAAATTAAAATTAAAGGCAAAAGTTTTAGTCAAAAAAATGTTCTGTTAAGTTTATTTACAGATTTCTTTCAAATTTTTCAAAAAAAACATCAATAACTTCTTTTTTAAATAAATATTTAATTATTATTTTTCCATAAAAATTAAAATTCTTCAAAAGATTCAAATTCAAACCTTTTTGAAATTAAACTACTTATAAAAAATTGTTATAAAACATGAAGAAATCGATCACTCTGAGTCTTCGACTCGGAGCAATCAATGTCTTCATGTTTTATAATGATTAATGATGACCGAGTGATAAAATCATTATTTTATATTATAAGATTTTATAAAAAAAATAATTTAAAAATAATTAAATTTCTAGGATTAATTTCTTTATTTATAAAGATAATTAAAATTTTGACAATAATTTTATTAAAATTCTTTGCAAATAATTGAATTACAGAGAATTGAATTACTCACAAAGATAATTGAAATTATGACAGACATTTTATTAAATTTTTTTAAATAATTAAATTTTGAAGAACGAGTTTGATATTTTTTAAAATAGTTGAAATTGTGGGGAGAATTTAAAAAAATTTGAATATAATTGAATTTCTGCGATAAATTTTTTCAATTTTTAAGATAATTGAATTTTGCAAAGAATTTTATCAGAACGTTTGAAAATAATTAAATTTCCATGATGAATTTTATTATTTATAAAGATAATTACAAATGTACAGAAATAAATAAATAATTGAAATTCTGACAATTTTATTAAAATTCTTTGAAAATAATTTAATTACAGAGAAGAATTTTATTATTTTTAAAGATAATTGAATTTTTGAACAGATTTTTTTTTAAATATTTAAAAGTAATTGAATTTTGAAGAAGAATTTTGATATTTATAAAGATAAATTGAAATTTTGAGAATTTAAAAATAAAATTTTGAAAATAATTGAATTTCTGCGAAGAATTTTCTTACTTTTGAAGATATATAAATGTTGCAAAGAATTTTATCGGGACTTTTAAAAATAATTAAATTTCTATGATGAATTTTATTATTTATAAAGATAATTACAAATATACAGAAATGAATAAATAATTAAAATTCTGACAATAATTTTATTAAAATTCCATGAAAATAATTGAATTACAGAGAAGAATTTTATTATTTATAAAGATAATTGAATTTTTGAACAGATTTTTTTAAAAATATTTAAAAGTAATTGAATTTTGAAGAAGAATTTTGATATTTATAAAGATAATTGAAATTTTGAAAATTTAAAAATAAAAATTTAAATATAATTGAATTTCTGCGATGAATTTTCTCAATTTTTAAGATAATTGAATTTTGCAAAGAATTTTATCAGAACTTTTGAAAATAATTAAATTTCTACGATGAATTTTATTATTTATAAAGATAAATACAAATGTACAGAAATAAATAAATAATTGAAATTGTGACAATTTTATTAAAATTCTTTGAAAATAATTTAATTACAGAGAAGAATTTTATTATTTCTAAAGATAATTGAATTTTTGAACAGATTTTTTTTAAAATGTTTAAAAGTAATTGAATTTTGAAAAAGAATTTTGATATTTATAAAGATAATTGAAATTTTGAGAATTTAAAAATAAAATTTTGAATATAATTGAATTTCTGCGAAGAATTTTCTTATTTTTGAAGATATATAAATTTTGCAAAGAATTTTATCAGATCTTTTGAATGTAATTAAATTTCCATGATGAATTTTTCATTTTTAAAGATACTGATAATTTGACGAGAAATTAAAAAAAAATTTGAAAATAATTGAAATTCTGCGGAGAATTTTATTACTTTTGAAAATAACTGAATTTCCATGTTGAATTTTATTATTTATAAAATTATGACGAGAAATTAAAAAAAAATTTGGAATGTAATTAGATTTTTTGCAAAGAATTTCATTATTTTTGAAAATAAATGAATTTTAGAGAAGAATTTTATTATTTATAAAAATAATTGAAATTATGACAGGCATTTTATTAAATTTTTTTTAAATAATTGAATTTTGGAAAAGAATTTTATTATTTATAAAAATAATTGAAATTTTAAATAGATTTTTTAAAAAAATATTAAAAATACCTAATTGAAATTTTTCTATGCGGCATTTTATTAAATTTTATTAAGGGGGCAATCGCAGTTGTAGCGTCAAAATATTGACATTTTTTCAATAATTTTTTTCTTGTACACCATTAAACTTTTTTTAAAAATCAATTTTTTTCTAAAAGTACATCATTTAGTTTTGAGTTAACAAAAAAAAGAAGTTAAAAATATTAAGAAGTTCCAAAGTTATGTACCGTTAAAGTAAAGTCCTTCAAAAAAACAGAGTTTAGCGGTGACCAACACTATGAAAATCTAATTAGTCCGAAATTAAAAATCGAAAAAGATTTACTTTCATTGAAAGATTATCTAGTCCTTAATCGAAGGATTTAGAAGGAAAAAAATGTTTGAAAAAATGGCGACTTGCCAAAGTTGACGAAAAAAGAAAAAAATCTAATTTTCAACTTTGGCAGATTATCTAGTCCTTAATCGAAGGATTTAAAAGGAAAAAAATATTTGAAAAAATATTGGCGACCTGTCAAAGTTGAAAATTAGATTTTTTTCTTTTTTCGTCAACTTTGGCAAGTCGCCATTTTTTCAAACATTTTTTTCCTTTTAAATCCTTCAATTAAGGACTAGATAATCTTTCAATGAAAGTAAATCTGTTTCGATTTTTAATTTCGGACTAATCAGATTTTCATAGTGTTGGTCACCGCAAAACTCTGTTTTTTTGAAGGACTTTACTTTAAAGGTACATAACTTTGGAACTTCTTAATATTTTTAACTTCCTTTTTTTGTTAACTCAAATCTAAATCATGTACTTTTAGAAAAAAATCGATTTTTAAAAAAAGTTTACAAGCACTGTTACCTAAAAAGTATCAAATTGCAACGAATTGATCTCAAAAAATGGATCAAATCATCATTTGATCTTAATTTTTGGATCATTTCGATCCACTTGGGGATTCTTTTGACAATTTTAGAAAAACAGTGAGTTTACAAGAAAAAAATTCTTGAAAAAATGTCAATTTTTTGATGTTACAACTGCGATTGCTCCCTTAAATATTATTTCAGATTGTTTGTTGTTAAAATACACGTATAGGCGAGAAATGTGCTTTTTTTACAATTTTGCCAATTTCGTGTTTCCTTTTTGGCTTTTTTTACCTAAAATTTCATTTGACTTTTTTCTAACTTTTTCTGAAACTTAAAGACGATCCGAGCCCTGATTTTGGCAAACATGATGAAGAAGAAAAAATAGGACGAGAAGGGAAGAAAGTTTTGCAACATGAATAATTATTCACGGTAAATCGTTAGGTATTAAAATAACACCAAAATGGATTAAAATAACACTAAATTGGATTATTTTAATCCTTTTTTGGTGTTATTTTAATACCTAACGATTTACCGTGTAAAAAAATAATAATAATAATTTATTGTGTATTAAATATTAAAAACAGAAAAAGAAATGGCATTGTGAAAAAATTCCTTTAGAAATCATGGGTATAAATATATTTATAGGAAATTATTTACATTTATTTAAATGTTCATTGATAAATATTAATTTCCATTTGTGTGTGCTTTATGTTTTATTTAGTTGATGAATCGAATTGACTACTGACCCCTATGTCCCACCCCCTTTTATTCAATGATTGCAACACATTGTTATCGGGAATCGTGCTGCATAAATCCCCACACGTGGAATAATAATTATTGTGGTTCGCGCTAGTAGAAAATAAACGTACATACGTACGTACTATATGTACACACTTCTCGTATACGTTGGAATTCTATACTTGTGCCCACGCACATGAGTCAATGCGTGCCTTTTGCTGACCAGCCTCTCTCTATAGGTCTATAGGATGATGACATGATGCCAAGTCACAGTAGAAGGCTGAGTCACGTTCCCTCACGATTAGCTCTCTTATCCGCTATTTTCTTTCACTTTGACACAATCCTGATTGCTTATTTTCACACACTTCTATTCTTATTTACTTCATTTTATAATTACGTATCTATTCCTATAGAATATTTATGTTTACGTATGTATATACATTCCTCCATTAGTTAATGTGGTTCTGAGAAAATTTTCTGAAAGGTCTATCCATCAGATTTGATGGCAATAGCCCCTGAGTGTGTGTAATCTAATTAGCACCTTGGGTCTTTAATAGAGTGGTGTTAATTATTATTGCTTAAGTATGTTTCCTGTTTTTTTTTTCTTTTTTTTTAATTTTCCCGAAAAAAATATTCTTGTGGATAACATTAGAACTTTGAATCGTTCATTAATTTAAATTCATTTCAGTAGTGCGTATTTGTGAAAAAGTGAATGTCATGGATAATTTTTTATGCTGTTTTTTTTTTTTTTTTAATCGACAGAGGGAAATTTTGTGGTTGATTTGAAATTTAAAAACATTGTAGACAATTTTGAATACGTAATTCTTAAGTCCGATACGATTCTTTTAACTTTTCTGAAAAAGTTTTACTTCAACTTGTAATTACGAAAGATTTCGACTTACTTTATCAATTTACTTTAATAAAAAGAAGCTTCTTTTCTACCTTCTACATCAAAAATACTACTCTTTTGGTATAAAAATGCAACTTGTTTTGACTTCCATAATATGATTTACGTTAAAATCTTTCCCTACAAAGAGATTCAATTTTTTACTTTTAGTTAGTAAAAAGTCCTCCACTAATTTAAATTAGTAAAAATTCCCAATAATTTAAAGTATTTTTTAATAAAACTTTGTAGTATAAAAAATAAAATAAAATATAATTAAAATAAACAAAAATAAATAATAAAAAATAAATAATAATAAAAAAATAATAATTATAATTAAATAATAATAATAATAAATAATTAAAATATAATTATTATAACAAGAATTGTTGTTATTTTTTAACATCTTTAATAGGAAATTTTAACTCCTAAGTTTCTCTTATATTTTTTAATTCTACATTCTAAATTCGAATTAGTAAAATTGTTTACTCATTTCAATTACTGACTGATATTTTGCTTTTGAATCGTTTTAAAAAAAATAAAATTCTTCGTAGCAATTCAGTTTTGTTTACAAATTTGAAAAAAATTATCGCCATATTTTAATTATTTTCAAAAATTTTTCTGAAGTCAAATGTAGCTAAAGTTTCGAACGTTCATATGAACGGAATTTTTTTTCATCTTAAGTGTTTTTGGAAAACACTATTCAAAGAAGAAAAGTATTTGAAATTGAACAATAGTTCATTTACAATTAAATTGTTTTAATCTAAATAAAAATTTTTTTGTGAAGAAATGCAAATTAGAAGAAGCAAAAAATTTATTGTTGTTCATTTGAACGTTCGAAACTTTAGGAACGTGAAGTCAATGGTTTTCAATTTTTACTATTTTAATAACATTTTTAAAAACCATTCCAATATTAATGAAAATTTTACTGGAATTCAATTAATTGCGCAATTGAATTATAAATTTCTTCGCAATAATTCAATCCTTTTTATAAATAATAAAACTCATTGTAGAATTTTAATTATTTTTAATGCAATTTTTGTAAACCTCTTCGAAAAATTAAATTATTTTTCAAAATTTTACTAAAATTTGTCGAAAGAATTTATTTATTAAAAAATTTGTTGATAAACTTTCTTTATGAGAATTCAATTTTAAGAAACATGTAATTATTCAATAAAATATTTTTTTGTATTTAAATAATTGAATTCTCGTAGAATTTTCTGATAAAAATTGATTTAAAAATGACTTTTAGTTATTAAATAAATTAAATACTGAATAAAATTAAAATTTTTGATAAAAATTGAATACTAAAAGCATTATAAATAGCATGAAAAAATAAATTTTTAGACTTCATATTCTGAATTTTGGTGTCTTTTTTGTTTACCTTGTAAACTATGAAATTATCACGAATTCTAAAACAAAACCTTTTATTTCTTCGGTAATTATCCAGATAATTATCTAGATTTTTTTCGGGAAACAGTTAAAGAGTTGCTGAAAAGATATGTTTTTCCCTGATTTCCAGGCAAAATTTTGACCTTTTTTCTGGTCCTAATGAAAATTCTGATTCACTCTGAAAATTATTATCCAAAAAAATATACAATTACATTAATATTTAGGAAATTTTTTTCACATATAGTAAAATTATTAAAAAACATCAATAGCTTTACTCAAAATAAGTATTTAATCATTTGCATTTTTCTGTAGGAATTAAAATTTTTCAAAATCTCGAATTCGTATCTTTTTAAAATTCAACAATTTATAGAAATATTAATATAATACATAATAAGATTCATGTTTTGTAATAATTAAAGATGGATGAGCGATAAAATTATTGTTTGCCTTAGAATTTTTGAAATAATAAAAAATATATATATATATATATATATATATATATATATATATATATATATTTAAAAATCCAATCGGTTTTAACAGAATTGAAATTGCAATTTTTCAAAAATATTAGTTAATAATTTAAATTCTATCGAGATGTATTATTTGAAAATAATTAAATTTTTGTGATGAATTCAAAAGAATTTAAATTATGCAAGTAGATTTAAATTTTTAATTTGTTTAATAAAAAAAAGTAAAATTTTTTAATAAAAATTTTAGTCAAATCAAGTTTTAAGAATTAGTAGTTTTATTGAAAATAAAATTGCTATTGTACAAAAAGATCTATAAAAAATTTCAGGGACAGTAAAGTTTTTAATATAAAATTCATACAGAATTGAAAATTTTTAAAATTTCTTATTTTATAAAATAACAGAAATAGAAGAAATGGTAATTATCCAGATAAGCGGCTTTTCCCAAGTTCACTTATTTTTTGATAATTCTTTTTGGAAAAGTTTTCAATCAGCTAGAAAATAAAAAATTAAAATTTTTAAAAAATTAAAAAATTAAATTAAAATGAAAAATTAATTTGGAAAAGCCGCTTATCTAAATAATTACCAAAATCTAAATTAACTTTAGAGATCTTGATGGTCTTTCTCTTACTTTTTCTATTTGAAAAAGTCGATTTTGATAAAATATTCTTGAAGTTTTGAATAAATATTCCTTTATGCAGGAATTCTGTCAGGTAAAAATTTTATTACCCTTTTCAGAACCGTAATTGTATTATTTAAGTGGAAATATTTTTGAATTTTACAGTGATTTTATTAAATTTTATTATTTTTTATTTATTTTTATTTTTTTTATTCAAAGTTTGAAATAAAAATCTCAATTTCAGTATGATAAAAGATTATAAAATTTCTACGAAACAGAAGACAATTGTTCTGTTAATGGTTCGAGTTCTATTATATAAGGAATTAATAAAATTTTGTTTAATTTTAATTACCAATGGTTAGTAACTAAAATATTAACTAATTAAATTTATAAGTTGAAATAAACGACTTTTCTTTTACTTTACAGCAACTAAAACGACTTTTTTTGCCCCATGACTTCAATCTCAGGTTTCGCAAAAGTGATGGATTAAATTTGAGGATAAAGTAGGTGTAGTGAGGTAAAATTTTTCTCACCATAGTCCACATATATATATATATATATATATATATATATATATATATATATATATATATATATATATATATATATGGGAAACGAGTCTACTTTGCTACACATATATATGTGAAGTTGTAACCAAGTTAAGGGGGAGTAACTTCAGAGGTTTGCCAGCTAGCCACTAATTTTCCATAGCAATCAGACCTGTTATTTTCTGAAAAATCTCTTCCTTTTCTTTTCTCTCTCTCTCGTGCTTCTCCTCCAAGTTTTGTACCATATATTACCTCTAATGCGTTTCCTTCTCCCTTTTCTCACCCCTTGTTACAATCATGAAAGTGAGATAATATGATCTGAAAAGTGTTTCTCATTTTCAAAGGGGTTAATTTGTTATTTGAAAATTACGGAAGTCATAATGGAACGCGGTACATTTAGAAATGGGTATTTTATTTTGCTTTTGTTTTCCTCCAACAACCAGTATTTGTTGTTTTATCCTTTAATGGGAAAATTTAGACGGGGGAAAAAATTCGAAATTATGAAAAGAAGAAATATAAGCAATTTGTAAAAAAAAAGAAAAGTGTGAATAGAAAAAAAAGTGTGAATTGTATTAGTCAAGAAAAAAACTGGTTGAAAAAAAATTGTTTGGGGGAAAATTTGATTTTTTATAAGTAGTATATTGTTAGCTGTTAGAGTTATTGTAGAAGTTGAAAAATCTTTGCATGCAGTATCAATTGATGCTGTGTGCAAATTCCTTGTCGAAAGGTGCGTGTGCGCAATCTCGGTCAAAAATTGGTAGAAACAACTGCCGAATGACTTTCTCTGCCTCCGGGTATGTTTCACGAGGTACTTAGCTAATTAACCGTGACGGAAAAAAGAAATTGCAAATTGGACTCATATAACGATGATTCGTAATATTCAGTCATTATCATCATTCGTAATTATAGATATACACCTTTCTTGTTATTTATTTATGTTACTTTACACTTATTTGTCAGTGTTTCATGCCGCGTTTAAAAATGTATTATTGTCGTTGTGTAATTTTAGGCGGAGCTTTTCTTTTCCTTTGTTGTACCCCTTGTTAATTCTGTTTATTTTCTCTCTTATTTGTTTTTATTTGTTCCTAATTATTTTCCCTCTTATTTTTTATTTGTTGCTAATTATTTTCCTCTTATTTTTTATTTGTTGCTAATTATTCTCCATCTTATTTTTGAATTTACTTCTGCTATTTCTGTTTTTTTTTTTGAGAATTTTCACTACTTTAAATTTGCTAAAACTAGAAATTATTTTATTTACTACAAATTGATACTAGAAATCAAAAAACTATTCTCAAAAATTATTATCAAATTCTTTAAAACTATTTAATTATTTTCAAAAACTTATTCGAAATTTAATTATTTTCAAGATCGAGTATTTTCATAAAATTTCGCAAAAGAATTAAATTATTAAAAAAAATCTATAAAATTAATCTAAAATTCAATTATTTCCATAAATAGTACGATTTTTACAGGAATTCAATCAATTTAGAAATGCATTTACAAAAACAAATTGGAAAAAACCAATTATTTAACAAAATGTTTATACAATTCTTCACAATAATTCAATTACTTTAAATAATAATATTTTTCATGGTAACTCAATTTAAAAAGAAAATTTTTGATAAAAATCCTAAGCAAGAATTTTAATATTTTCATAATAGTATTTTTAATTAATTAATCGAAACGTTAATTTATTTTCATAAATAAAATTTGCGACGAGAATTTGATTATATACACAATTTATTAAATTTGGAAAAAATTAATTATTTAAAACAACGATTATAAAATTATTATAAAGAATGTAATTATTTTCAAAATTATAAAAAGTTCTCGAAGAATTTAAATTCTTTTGAAACATTTTAATAAATTTTTTCACAATAATTCAATTATATTCAAAAATAATAAAATTCTTCACCGGAATTCAATTATTTATAATAGAATGTTCATACATTCAATTATTTAAAAAAAATTGCTAAAATTAATATCAATTAATATCAATTCAAAAAAATTTCGAAAAATCGATTATTTAACATAATTTTTATACAATTATTCGTCACAATAATTCAATTATTTTTACTAATAATATTTTTCATGAAAACTCAATTTAAAAAAAAAATTTATGAAATTTTAAGCAAGATTTCAATTATTTTCGAAAATAATAAAACTCATCGAAGTGTTTCAGTTATTTTTGAATATTATTTTAATAAAACTAATAGAAAAATTAAATTATTTTCATAAATAAAGTTTTCGACAATAATTCAATAATTAAAAATAAAATGTTGATAATATTTATTACATTTAGAAAAAGTTAATTATTTAAAGTAATGTTCATAAAAACTCTTATAAAGAATTAAACTTTTTTCAAAAATAAAATTTTTTTACTGAAATTCAATTTTTTAAAACATTGTAATAAAATTTTTTGCATTAATTTAATCATTTTCATAAATAATAAAATTCTTCTCAGGAATTGAATTATTCTTGAAAATTTTAATATAAATTTCTCAGCGACTATTGAATTATTTTTATAAATAATAAAATTTATTGCAGGACTTAAATTATTTTTAATAAAATTTTACAGGAATTGCTCGCAAAATATAATTATTTTTTAAAATTCTATTATAATTCTGCAAAAAACTTAAATATTTAAAATTGCTTTTATCATTTTTTGAAGAGTTCAATTATTAAAAAAATGTCAGAATTTTTCACAGGAATTCAATTATTTTCAAATATTTTCATAAAATTGATTAGAAGAAATCAATTGTTTTAAATACAATTTGAATTTAATATTTTTGCAATGATTTAATTATATTTTTTTAGATTTTAATACAATTTTTCCCAAGAACCGAAATAATTATTTACATAAATATTTCTTTCAAAAGAATTCAATTGTGTCGATAAAGAACAAAATTATTCCCAAAAAATAAATTATTTTAAGTCATTTTAATAAAATTCTTTGCAAAATTAGATTTTTTATTTT
The DNA here is from genome assembly GCA_032873175.1 of Leptopilina drosophilae. NCBI lineage: Eukaryota > Metazoa > Arthropoda > Insecta > Hymenoptera > Figitidae > Leptopilina > Leptopilina drosophilae. The sequence goes on along the minus strand of CM065480.1, from coordinate 43,191,667 downwards.
ATAAATAACAATATTTATCACAATAATTCTCTTATTTCAAAAAATTCTTATAAAATCGTTTAGAATAGTTTCTTTTTTTTAAATCCTTATAAACTCGTTTAGAATAATTTCTTTTTTTTTAATTCTTATAAAATCGTTTGCAATAAATTAATTAGTTAAAAAATGGAATATAATACCGCAAAGTTATTTAATTACTGTCAAAAATTTCAATTGATTTCTTCATGAAATTGAATTATTTAAAAAAATGTTTGTAATTTAATGATTTTTTATGTGTACTATTTTCATAAAATTTCCAAACAGAATAAAATTATTTAAAAAAATTTGGTTTTAAAAATCTTTCCAAGAAATCAATTTTATTCGTGAATAATAAAAATTTCTCTGGAATTCAATTATTTAAATTAGAAATTGCATAGAGTTAGTCAAAAGAAATCAATTGTCTCAAATCTCTTATAATATTATTTGCAAGAATTAAATTATTTTTCTAAATATTTTAAAAAACTTTATTTTGATGAAAATTAGAAAAAAGTCGAAAGAAAATAAAATATAGAATGAAATTTTTGTCAGTTTTGTAAAGAATCTAAGACGAGTCTTTCTAGTCCTAATGTTTAATTTTTTTTAATTTAATTTGAAAACTATTTTTAAAAAATTTTAAATTCTAAATTAATTATCCAGTGCAAAGTCTAGATTTGATCCCCAGTTCCGGTATCAATTCATTACAATCTGATACTTTTAAATTTAGACTGTTTCACTTTTCTGACTTTTCCTCCATTGACACATTGTCGTTATTCAATGATAATTATTATCAGGTTCACCTTTATAGTGAATAATGACGTGTATGCTAATTTGAATAAAAAGTAGTGTACATATTAATTTGTGCGGTGATTTTCATTGACGTAAAATGAGTCAGAAAGAGCGAGTGACTATACAGACAGCCATTCACCTCGAATTCAGTCTCGCGGTGAGGAAAAAAAAAGTGCGTCAGTCACGAGGACTTTTATTCCTCGTACTTGGAACTTGGAATTATTACGGACATAGTAGATGCATTTACGACACATTCTCTCCCACGCTTTCTGAGTTTTGGTTCACACGACTCGATTCTGGACAATGGCATATGTTTTTGAGCGCTGCTGATTTTTCAAGGACAGGAATCTCGATTGAAATTTTTATAAAGCCTCACGATTTCCTGCGTGCTATTTATTATTATTCGTTGATTTGAAAATACTTTTGTACTTTTGATTGGATTGTAAAAATATGGAGTGAATTTTTTTGTCAAGTGTTTTACTGTGGTGTTCGGTAAATTTGACTCTTGTTAGTAATTTTGCTCGTGTTACTCATCTCTAAATTTGAATTCGTAAAATTGTTTACTAATTTGAGTTAGTGACTGACTTTTTGCTTTTGAATTAGTAAATGTTACTAAATACTAATAAATTAGTAGAAATTCGTACTTATTAGTAAATTTTACTAATAAATTAGTAGAAATTACTATTTATTAGTAAATTTTACTAATAAATTAGTAGAAATTACTATTTATTTGTAAATTTTACTAATAAATTAGTAGAAATTACTATTTATTAGTAAATTTTACTAATAAATTAGTAGAAATTCGTACTTATTAGTAAATTTTACTAATAAATTAGTAGAAATTACTATTTATTAGTAAATTTTACTAATAAATTAGTAGAAATTACTATTTATTTGTAAATTTTACTAATAAATTAGTAGAAATTACTATTTATTAGTAAATTTTACTAATAAATTAGTAGAAATTCGTACTTATTAGTAAATTTTACTAATAAATTAGTAGAAATTACTATTTATTAGTAAATTTTACTAATAAATTAGTAGAAATTACTATTTATTTGTAAATTTTACTAATAAATTAGTAGAAATTACTATTTATTAGTAAATTTTACTAATTCAAAAGCAAAAAGTCAGCCACTAATTCATATTAGTAAATATTTTTACAAATTCAAATTTAGTGAGTAGTAACTTTACTCATATTAGTATCTTTACTCGTGTTTGTAATTTTTAAAGGTGTGAATAAATTTTACTGCGTTGTGGGTAAATTTACTTAGTGAGAAGATAGTTACATTTGATATTGGCGTAATTTTTTCCCACTCGACTCTGTTTTTTAAAGTTATGACAATAACAATGTACAACCTACGCCTCTCATAGAAACATTTAGACTGTGTCGAACAAGGTCGAAAACAGTAAATACTCGTGAAATGTCCTTTATATCCGCGAAAGGATAGCAACTCCCACGACATGAAATACACTCGACTTGGAGGATGAGAGTTCCAAGGACCAGGATGCGAGGGCTGCGCGCAACAAAATAAATACGATCCATTAAGTACCGAGATCTTACTCGAATATGCCCACGTGACATTTCTCCTTCCGAAAAAGCATTTGTAAATTATTTCCCGCTTCAAAAGAGTCGTTATTTTTTCTTTAGGCTTTTCTTTTACATTTTAATTTTTTTGAAAGTAGAAAAATTCGTGGGTATTTATTTTTTTTATAATAAGGAGTTTATTTCACAGGCGTAGCACTAAATAATTATTATTTGTAAAAAAAGGAACAAAAAGTATTTTTAAAATTGAAAAAAAATAGGAAGAATATTGCTAAAGAAAAATTTAATTTTGATAACTAAAGGAATTCTATGGTCGTCCAAATTTAATTTTAGTCTATTTACAAAGATGACAAAAAATTTGATTCTGCAACTTTCTGACATTTTCCTGATTTCCATAAAAAATATTCTCTTTCTTCTTATTAATAAGAATTCTACAATAATAACTTGAGATTTGGAATTTTTGATAAATTAAATTCTTTTACAAAGTTTCAGTTAGGATTCTTCAAAAATTCTAATGCATTTAAAAATAATTTTCAAATGTTAAAAAAAAATTTTTTTTTCAATTTTAAAGTTTATCTCAATTACATTTAAAAAAATTTGTTATTAATTGGAAATTTAAATAAATAGGATTTTTCATTCTTACGAGAATTTAACTATATTCAAAAACTATTCATTCAAATTCAAAAAAATTTTTGTTTCATAATCTCTAAATTAAAATATTCATATTTCAATATTTTTTGTTCAATAAATGTTTAAATACTTATTTATTTTTCTACACGAATTAGAAGTGTAATTAACTTTAATGTAAAATTTGAAAACTATAACTATTTCTTTAAAATTCATACTACTAATTTAATATTCCTTAATGATCTAAAATTTTACCAGAAATTCATTTTTAAATTAATTAACTAATTAAAATTAGTTAATTAAAAAATAAATAATTAATGGAATAATTGTTTAATTCTCAAAATTTAATATTTATCAAACATTTTTATCACAATGTTTTTTAAATAATTGAATTATTTTAAAGAATTTCAATAAAACTGTCGAAAAATTATTACATTTTTTTGTGGAAATCATTATACATTGTATTAAAAATAATTTTAATTCAGCGAAGAATTTTATAATTTACGAAAATAATTCAATTCTTGCAACGAATTTTATCGATTTTTTTAGAATAATTAACTTCGTGGGAAGAATGTTGCAATTTATGAAAATAATTGAATTCTTGCAATGAATTTTATTAAATTTTTTTAAATACTTGAATATTTTTGAAAGATTTTATGAAAATTAAAAAAAAAATAATTATTTTAATTAATATTTAATTTGCCCTAAATAAATTCAACTGTTAACCATAAATTTATTATTTAAGAAAATAATTGAATTAGTGTCACGATCATTATTAAATTTTTTTAAATAATTGAATTCTTGTAAGAAAGTTTACATTTATGAAAATAATTTAATTTTTTTTCAACGAAATTTATTACATGTTTTTAAGAAATTAAATATTTTTAAATCATCTTATGAAAATTAAAAAGAATAGCTCAATTTTTTTAAATAATTTAATTAAAATTGAATTTAAAAAAATTGAATTAATAAAAAAAATTTTATTTTTGAAAATAATTGAATTCCTGGAAAAAATTCATTTTTGAAAATAATTTAATTCTACTAACAAATTTTATTAAATATTTTTAAGTAATTGAATTCCTGTAAAGAATTTTATTATTTATGAAAATAAATGAATTCCTTTGAAGAATTTTATTATTGATGAAAATAATTGAATTCTTGTAACAAAGTTTAATGAACTTTTTAAATAATTGAATTTTTTTTAAATCTTATGAAATTTATAAAGAACATTTCAATCTTTTCGAATAATTTAGCTAAAGTTGGATTTAAAATAATTGAATTCTTGAAGAAAATTTTTTTTATATATGAAAATAATTCTAGAAACGAATTTTAATAAATATTTTAAAATAATTGATTTCCTGTGAAAAATTTTATTATCTATAAAAATAATTGAATTCTCACTATGAAGTTTGATAAACTTTTTTAAATAATTGAATTTTTTCGAATTATTTTATGAAAATTATAATGAATATTTCAATCTGTTCGAATAATTCAATTAAAATTGAATAAATAATAATTGAATTCCTGGAAAAAATTCATTTTTGAAAATAATTGATTTCTACTAACAAATTTTATTAAATATTTTTAAATAATTGAATTCCTGTGAAGAATATTATTATTTATGAAAATAAATAAATTCCTGTGAAGAATTTTATTATTGATGAAAATAATTGAATTCTTGCAACGAAGTTCAATAAACTTTTCAAATAATTAAATTTTTTTGAAACATCTTATGAAAATTATAAAGAATATTTCTATTATTTCAAATAATTTAATTAAAATTGAATTAGGAATTATGGATTTGTGTCATTAATTGTATCACTTACGAAAATTGTTTATTACTTGTTAACAAGTTATTAAAATTTTAGAATATAGTTTTTTTATTTTAAAGAATTTTATTAAAATATTTTTAAAAATTCTATTTTTTTCGAAAAATTGTCTAGAAAATTATATTATAATTAATTGAATTCCTGTAAAAGTATAATAATTCATGATAATTTAATTCTATTAATTTTTGTAAAAATAATTTAATGTTTTTGATAAATTGTATTAAAACAGTGATAGAAAATGAAAATGATTCAATTTCAGCGAAGAAATTTATTATTTTTGAAAATAACTGAATTTTTGCGATAAATTTTCCAAACCATTTTAAGAATAATTTGATTTTTCTAACAAATTTTATAAAAACTTTTTGAATTGTTAAACTTCTAAATTATAGTCAGAATTTGATTAAAATTCTTTAGAATAATCTTTTTGTTTCAATTATTATAAATTCAAAGAAGAGCAAATTTAAAATGAAAAAAAAAAGAAAAATAGGTTTCAGTGTCAATAGTTTAAAAAAGTATCCAAATAGTAGCTAGTCATAAAAAATTACAGTAAATATTATATTTTAATATATGAATGAGTACAAATCCTGATTTTCTATAAAAAGAAATTCCAATTTTCAAAAAATCCTGAGAAATTTGAGGTAACACTTTTTGGCACGCCTTTGAAGTTGCTCCGATGCCGAAAATCATTAAAAAGTCTGACATAATAGTTTGCGATGTAAGTTTTATCGGAATTGGTTATCTTCGCTGAAATATGAAGCAAGTAGACCATTTATTTGCCCTTCATTGTGCTTGAGTCGAATGTATTCGACTGAGGATACAAGTTCCAAGTTCCGTTTTGCACTTCTCGGGTTTTTCACGTGGGATGGCATTCTGCGTGGGCTACTGAGTACGTACTTTTTTTTTCTCTTTTTCTTTTTTTTTTGAAATTCTCAGTAAGTACTTGACAACGGGATACGATACATCTTTTTTGACAAAAGAAATATTTATGTAGACAGGAATCGAAATCAGGTTCTTTATTACTTTTATAGAATTATGTTCGTTGGCTTTGAGAGGCAACACGAGGCTGTACGTCTTCTTTTTCCTAAACCATCGTCCACAAAGAATATCAAGTTAATAAATAAATAAACAAACAAAGAAATAAAATTTATTTCTAGAAAGTGGAAAAGTAATATCTTATGAATATTTAACTAAGTGGATGGTAAAATTGAAAAAAAGTTCTTTTGAAACGTACTTTTTAGTTTCAATAGTTTAAACCGCGAGTGGTTTATAAACGACTAGGTTTAATTTAGCTAAATTTTTTTTTGAATTTAATTTAATAAAATGTTTAAATTCTTACTCGTTTCAGTGAAGACTTTCGCCTCTCTGGAGAAACATATTATCGTGGCACGAAATTTTTTTTCTCTGTATAGAATTTTCGAAAGATAAATTGTTATGGAAGTTATGAAAAAGAAGAAACGTGAGGTTGATTTTAAGCAAAGTGGTTTCTGAAAAGAACGTTTATTTTTGAGAGATGGATAAGTAGTTGAAAGCATCAAGTTGTCACCTTCTGAGTTATCACAGGTGGTGTTTTGTGTGGTTAAGAAAAAGATGCGCAGAAAATTATTGGAGGTGTCTACAGGCCAAATTAGGAAGCAGAGGCTCTCTGCCAGCGGCATCAAGGTGTCTGACACGGTGACTTGGTGTCAGGAGCGAAAATCGCACCAGTTTCAAATTACACTGACACTACCGGTTTCTTCGAGTCGGTTTACAAAAGGCTTCTGCTGCGGAGAGTAACTCCAGTAGTTATTCACTTTTCTTCTTCAGCTCTGAAATACTTGAATCCTTCTCTTTATTTACTTTTTTTTATTCTTTATTCCAACAGCGCAATGACATTGTCCCTAATCGCGCTCTCTCCGCAAGCGAATCTTTGCCTTTTTTGTATCGAGAGTCATTCCCTTTCTGATAATTCACAATTTTATCCGTCACTGTCTTTTGTATTTTTTTTCTTCCGCGTACATTCCTTTGGAGGTGGCAAAAAAAAAGTATTTCTTTATTGAACAATTCTGGAAGATTTAAACTTTCTCCTTGTGTGGAATAAGAATGTTCTCGTGGTCGCGAATAATATTTGTATTGCAATTTTTCAATATTTGGATAAATCGTGTTTTTATTTAGTTTTATTTGGTATTTTTGTATTTTTAAATAAGTGTTTTTACGTCATTTTCGTAATTCTTTGCGTCTGTTCCGTAGCGCAGGACTTGGAAGTTGAGAAGCTGCGCGCGCTGCAGTCGAAGAGTAGGAGAAGCGCCCGAGACAGTCTCGAGCGTTCCCCCACTTCTCCGCCAGCTGCGCGCGCAGTATTTTTACTCTTTTCTAGGAATTCTAGCTCTACAAAAATAGAATAAATACTGATTAAAGAAATAAAAAAAAAGAATAGAATTAGTCAGGGAATTTTATTTAATGTACTGAAAAAATTAAATTCTTCTAGAATTTATAACAAAATTTGAGTTTTAGTGTTTTTTACCTTGCCTTAAAACTTAGAATTTACCATGAATTTCAATACAGAACTTTAAATTTATTTTTGGCAATGATTTATTTAAAAAAAATTTAATTCTCCAAGTACTACCAAAAATATATATCTCAGAAATTATTAATATGCAATTTTACATTAGAATTTCAAAAATAATTAAATTTTATAAAAGTTAAGTTTACAATTTTTCAGAATAATTGAATTTCAAACAAATTTAATTTAAAATTTGAGAAAATTGTAATTTTAAATTTTAGAAAATTTTAATTTTAAATAAGTTTAATTAAAATATTTAAAAACTTTGTTTTTTGGAAAACTTTGATAAATTTTTCAGAATAGAAAAATTTGTTTGGAAACTAGTTAAACATTTTAATATTATATGTAATTAATTATTTAAAGTAATTGAATTATAGAAGAATTTTAATTACAAACTCTGGAAAAATTTGATTATGCAGAAGTTAATTTTAATATTAAAATCATTACAGGTTGAATTTTTGGAAACGATTAAGTTTTTGAAAAAAATTAAACTAAAATCTTTGAATATCAGGATTTGCATACTTTCAATTAACAATTCTATAGAAATATTTTTTTCTGAATTAGTATTTTTTTGAGTTCGAATTATTTTTAAATTAATTGGTTTTTTAGTAGTATTTTTAATTGAAAAATTTCCGAATTTAATCGTAATTTTATGAATATCCATATGTCTACAGTAATCTTTATACTTATACACTGAGAAGGAATTTTTTTAATTCCAAAAAAATATATTTTGATTTCACATATTTTATAATTGAATTAAACGTAATTTTTCTGAATCACATTTATTATGTATTATTATTGTATATTATTATTATTATTTAGGCCTTATTCAAAAATTATTTTCTAAATAAAACATAATAAATATTTTAAAAATAATTTTTTATAAGATAATTATCTTCAATTTAAATACATATGCTTTTTTTATTTTATATTTATATTATTTATATTTGTAATATTAGTATTTATATATTTATACATTTTTTGCAATAGTTTTTATCCGATACTTCGATAACGGTATTATAAGCTCAGGAAGAGTATAATACAGGAAATGAAGTTAATGAAGTAAAAATGGATAAAACTGTAATAAGGGCTTAAGACTATAATAATCTAATTGCAAAGTTGTTGAGAATTTCTTGGGAGTGCAAAAAGGATTAATCGCGACTGGCACGCGAATGGCGCTTAGGCATATCCTGATCTTAAAGCGTATATATATACTCTCTCACTCTCTCTCTCTCTCTTTCTTTCGTTTCTAAAAGTGCAAATCCTCTCCAGAGAAGAAGGTGTTTTACCCTTGGCCTGATAAAAGCACCTGTGAGTACAGATTTACCTTTTAGATAAAAATCTTTGCGGTCTGCATCGTATAAGTCTTTTAACGGAGAGAGAAAGAAAGAAAGAGAGAAGGACAGAGTGAGAGAGAGAGGCCCCCTTACCTGCTCTCTTATAAAAGCTTATTTATAAACAGAACCAGCCACCACAATGGTTATTGTTTCAGCGCAGTATGCGAGAGCGCGCCGCCTATTTATGACACATGCGAAACGCACCCGATAGCGCATATTATATGCGATTCTTATTGCAATCTCAAACACGATATCCCTTCATCTATAACGTCACTCTATAAATTATTTACATTTCGATATTTTTCTTTTCTTCCTTTCTTTTCAATTCTATGGTTTTGTTTTTCATTCCTTCGGTATTGTATAATAGCTGAGGAATGAATTATTGAAAATGTACTTCGTTTTTTTTCCAGTTATTTATGTTTTTATTCAGTTTATTTAATTTGTATTTTTCTTTTCCTTTCCATATTTATATTTTTTGGGGGGGAATTTTTATTTACAAACTCAACTTTTGTAAGGATGTCAGATTGAGATAATTGTAGCGTCAAAACGTAGCATCGTACAGGGTTGCCACAAATATTTAATTTTATTTTTCCCTGATTACCAGACAAAATTTTCACTTTTTCTCTGACCCTAAAGAATATTCTGATTCACTACAAAAATTATTAGATAATCAAGAAAAAATGTTCTATTACATTTATTTACAAATTTCATTAATTGTAAAATTATTCAAAAACATGAATAACTTCTTTTTTAAATAAATATTTAATCATTTTTATTTTTCTGTAGGAATTAAAATTCTTCAAAACATTCAAATTCAAACCTTTTTAAATTGAACAACTTATAAGAATATTATTACAAAAAATTTTTCAGAATAGGTTAATTATTTACAAAAATCCTAAGAAAATATTTCGCAAGAATTCAATTATTTTTACAAGCAGTAAAATTTCTCAAAAAAATTAAATTATTTTTAAAAATTGTAATAAAATTCGTGTCAATAATTCAATTACTTTCATAAATAATAATAAATCGATTATCCGTTAATTCATTTTTAAATCAATATTTATTAGAAAATTCTAGAAAAATTCAATGATTTAATTTAAAAAATAAATAATTTATTAAATAATAGAATGTTCTTTGTTAAAATTTAATTCTCATAAAGAATTTTATCAATAAATTTTTGAATATGTGACGCGGCACGAGAAAAGGGACCTATCGAAAAAAATAACATTTTTGAGTTTTTAGTCGTATTCCATAGATTTTGAGTTGCTCTTTCACGTAAAAAAATCAAAAGTTAAAAATCTGAAATATTTTTAATAATATAAAGCCTGAAAGTTGAACGTGTCCTCGTAAATACATGGGTTTTCTGCTTATGGCGTCATTTTAAACGCTCCCCCTGTAAAATTCTCTTTTGAGGCGATAGGTCCCTTTTCTCGTGTCGCGTCACATATATGAATTTAATTTGACAAATTTTAATAAAATATTTTTGAATAACTACATTTTTCAAGGAATTTGATTAAAATATATATTGTATAAAAAATCATTAAAATTCTGCGATGAGATTTATTACTTATGAAAATAATTTAAATTTTCTTAAAATTTCCATAAAATAATTGAATTTTGGAGAAGAATTTTATTATTTACAAAGTTACTTGGAATTTTAACAAAAATTTTTTTTTTAATTTTCGAACACAATTGGATTTCTGCGAAGAATTTTATTACTTTTTAAAAATAATTTAATTCTTCTAACGAATTTTATTCAAATTTATAAAAATAACTGTATTTATATGAAAAATTTTATTATTTATATAAATAATTGAATTCTTACAAAGAATTTTATTCCAGTTTATAAAAATAATTGAATCTTGGTGAAGAATTTTTAAAATAATTTATATTTATCGAAAAATTTTATGAAATTTTGTATTTTAAATTATTGAATTCCTGTGAAAATTATATTACTTATGAAAATAATGGAATTATTTTGAATTAATTCATTAAAATTGAATTCCTACAAAATTTTGCCAAGAATTTTATTAAAATTTTTAAATATAATTGAATTTAGATGAAGAATTTTTTTATTTATAAATATAATTGAGGAGCAAGTTTTCAAAACTTGATAAATCCATAATTTCTTATTTTGAGAAAATGAAACAATAAATGACTTTCCTCACATAACCAAAAGAGTTAATTTTAAAATAAAAAATTTGTATTAATTTATTTTTACGACAATGTTTTTATATTTAAGATGTTCTGTTTTTAATTAAACATTATCATAATTAAGTGCTTTAAAGATTTTGATAAATTTTTTCTAATCAAAAACATAAACATTATAAGTCATCTTGGTTATGTCAAAATGATTTTAAAATAAAAATTCGTTGTTAATAAAATTTTTTTCTTGAATTTAACAGTGACAGATCGATTTTTGAGGTCCTTAAAATATTAAATTTATGCTTATCTCAATTTTTTTAAAAAATGGATTTATCAGCTTTTGAAAATTTGCTCCTCAATTGAAATTTTGAAAATATGTCTTTTTTAATTTTTGAGAATAATTGAATTTTTGCGAAGAATTTTATTAATTTTGGAAATAATTTAATTCTTCCAATAAATTTTATTCAAGTTTATAAAAATAATTCAATTCCTACAACGAATATTATTCAAGTTTATAAAAGTAATTGAATTTCGGTGAAGAATTTTACTATTTATAAAAATGTTTTCATATAATTAATATTTTTCGAAAAATTTTATGAAATATTGTATTTTTAATAATTGAATTTCTGTGAAAAATTTTATTACTACTTATGAAAATAATTGAATTATTTTGAAGAAATTTATTAAAAATTGAATAATTGAATTCTTGTGGAATTTTGTCAAGAATTTTATTAATTTTTAACTAAAATTCTTTTATCAATCTAGTATTTATGACAATTGTAAAAATTATTGATAAAATAATTTATAAGTCATAATTTATGGATAGTTATTATTAATTTTATTTAATTATTATGTATTATTATTATTCATTATTAATTATTAATTTTATGATAGTTTTTGAAAATTTAAGTTATTTAAAAAGAAATTATTGTCAGAAATAGAAAAAATTGAAGGTTTTGTATTAAAATTTGTGTTAATTTCATAGTTTACGAGGCAAAAAGAAAAGAAAATTCAGTTTTCTTATGAATTTTAAAAATTTAATTTTTTCCAGTTTTTTTTAGTAAAAATCCCTGATTTTTTCCTGAATTCGCTGACTTCCCTGTCCCTTCCCTGACGAATACTTGCACTATTTTAGCGAAAGTTATCGCTATTCTAGTTAAAAAAAAATCTTTAGATTTTTGTTCGTGCAGAATTGTTGTATCACAACCTTTTTGAAGTTGTAATTTTCATAAATTTTATCCTTAAAAATCAGTAGCTAAAAAGGGTTGATATTTGACTCGAAAAATGTTTCTTCTATAGACAGTGACTCCCTGAAATTCTTTTCAGTGTAGAATAATTTTTTCCATAATTTGTTTAAAACAGAAAATGTATTAATTTTTATAGCTTATAAATATTGTTATAAATGTTTCGTTAATATAAATTTGGTTAATTTTGTTTACAGGATATCTGTACGAAATCAAAGCATCAGCGAAGGAGAAAGCAAGTTTAAAGGAATCATAAGGTTAAGATTTTTCAAGTGGCTTTAATTAATTTAATTTTTTCTCACATTTACACAATTGGTACACTTTAAAGAAAGGGATTTTAATTTTAACTTTTCAGGAGATTCTATAAAAGTCGCACCCATTTCGGAGTTAAAGACAAGGAACAACAATAATAGAATTATTCAACAATAATGGGAGTTAAAATTTACGCAGTAAAATTAACAATCAACTCCAAAATGGAGTCAATTTAATAATTAACTCCATTTTTAAGTTGATTTTGAACTGAAAAAATTTCACTCCCAACTTCAGTAATTGTCACACTGTAAATTTTTTAGTCTACAGTTACTGTCCCGGTGCCCTAGAAGTATAAACATCCAAAAATCTATTTAAAACAATTAACCAATTTTGATGGAAAATTTATCAACTAAAATTTAACTGCAATCAATAAATAAACTGCAAAACGAAATTAAATTTTTTGCATCGCTTTAAGATGGCAAATTAAATGTTTTCCATGAAGTTATTAGAAAGAATTGCGTAAAATGAGAGGGGAATTTTTTTCCGATTGCAATTGAGAGAAGTATACGCACATATAAATGAAAGCTTGGTATGCAAATCAGGGTTATATTGCTTTAGGCCAGAAACTTGGACGTTCGCCATATACTTCTGAGGGTAGTATTACGATATAGTTCATTAAAATACGTTTCAAGCAATGCCGACATTAACAGAAATATCCTGGAAACCTCTTGTGACGTCAACTATATACATGTTACCACCCACAATAAAGTAATGCTAACAACCAACAGCCTCTTGGGCCTCAGCTTGATCTATAGGGCATACAACGTAATTATATTTTCAATTCTATAAATGTTATTTATTCATGACTGAAAATAATTACCGGGAAAACAATTATTATTTATTTCATTTCAACTGCAGGGAGAATTTCTGTTGTCTTCTGTGCGAATTCAATTGAAGTAAAGTTTAAAGTTGAATTTTAAATTGAATTATTCTTCGAGCCGGGATGCGAGTTTGTAATTTGACTTTGACATTCAATTGTAGACTTTTACTTTGAGTAAAAGTCTAACTTTGACTCTAACTTTGACTTTAACTTTGACTCTAACTTTGACTCTAACTTTGACTTTAACTTTGACTTCGACTCTAACTTTGACTCTAACTTTGACTTTAACTTTAACTTTGACTTTAACTTTGACTTTAACTTTGACTTTAACTTTGACTTCAACTTTGACTTTAATTTTGACTTTAACTTCGACTTTAACTTTGAATTTAACTTTGACTTTAACCTTGACTTTAACTTTGACTTAAGTTCAACTTTAATTTTAACATTGGCTTTCACTTTGATTTTAATTTTTACTTTTGTTTTGATAATCAAAGTGAGAGTCAAAGTCAAAGTTAAAGTTACACCTTTAACCCCGATGACTTTGATTTTCACTTCGGCAATTAAAATGAGAGTCAAAGTTAAAGTCATGTTAAAAGTTTTGACTTTATCTTTGAACTTGATTTTAACTTTGACGTTCACTTTGACAATCAAAGTGATAGTCGAAGTCAAAGGCAAAGTAAAAGTGAAAGTTAAGTTTAAAGTTGAAGTCATGAACTGCATGGACTTCATGAAATCTATTTTAGCATTAAAATTTTTTTACTGTGACTTTAACCTTGACTTACACTTTAACCTTGATCTTATGACTTTAACTTTAACATATAAAAAACTGACACTTTAACTTTGACCTTCTGACTTTAACTTTAACGTATAAGAAACTTATACTTTAACTTCTACCTCTGACTTTAACTTTAACCTATAAAAACTTATACTTTATGTTTTACCTTTTGACATTAACTTTAACCTATAAAAACTTATACTTTATGTATTACCTTTTGACTTTAACTTCTATTGTCAAATAAATATTTACTGAATTCAAATAAATTTCACTTTATTTGTCTACAGACTTCATGACTTGGACTTTGTCCTTAACTTTCACTTTTCCTTTGCTTTTTTTTACTTTTGACTTTAACCTTGACTTAAACTTTAATCCTTACCTTTTTACTCTAACTTTAACCTATAAAAACTTATACTTTAACTTTAACCTTTTGATTTTTACTTTAACCTGTAAAAAACTTACACTTTAACTTTCACCTTTTGACTTTAACTTCCAGCTAAAGGTTAAAGTGAATGTGAATTTTAAAGTCCGAGTCAAAAGGTAAAGTTAAAGTGATAGTAAAAATTCAAGGTTAAAGCAAGAGTCAATATGTTAAAGTTAAATCCAGAGTCAACATGCCAAAGTTATAGATTAAATTAATTAAAGTCAAGAGGTCAAAGTTATAAACTGTAAGTTTTTAATAGGTTAAAGTTATAGTCAAAAGGTCAAAGTTAAAATATAAGTTTTTATAGGTTAAAGTTGAAGTCAAAAGGTGGTAAAGGTTAAAGTGTAAGTCAAGGTTAAAGTCACAGTAAAAAAACAAAATAAAAGTCAAAGTCAAAGTTAAAGCCAAAATCAAAACATATAAGTAAGTTAGGAATAAAATTAAAAAGCTAAACTTACAACCAAAGTCATAAAAAAAGAAATAAATTTCTCTTTTACTTTAATTTGAACTTTAAACAATTTAATAAAAAAAAAGATTAATTAAGTAATTCTTGAAAACGGATCAATTTTCTTGTTCATTTGTTAATTATTCTTGGAGGGGGGATATATTGAAATAAAAAGTATGCGAGGAATGCAAAAGATCTCTTCCTTCATGGCGCAATAAGCAATCCAATTGAATTTTCGTCGTACAGTGCGCGCTTTGTAATTGGCCCATCCCTGACGAACGGCTGCGCACATTCCAGCCACGCGCCTTGCCTTGTCGTTACACGGATGTCGACTTGCGTACATATAGGCATAGGTCATTTCTCTTAGAAAAAGCCATGTCCTGGTTCACATAAAGATTGCCATTAACGCTACAACCCATTAAATACTGTAATCATTCCAAGTCGTATTAATTCACTTCCATTGAAAGGCTATAATAAGATTATTTTTTCCAACACAAAATTTATTGCAACCAGTAGTTTATAAATTCATTAAAATGATAATAATTGCAATTTCAATTTAGATTGTTTGTCACATTTATGAGTAATTGTGGAACAAATGAAATAATTTCAATTAAATGGGATATAATATTTAATAATGTTGTTAAATTAAAATTATTTTATTGTTTACGTAACGATTTTGGATTGAAAAGAATATTCTGTTCCGCATGTGAGGCTTTTCGAAGAAAGGCGTCATGATAAGAATTAAAATTAAAACAATCTTAAGATTTTTTCTTTCTTTGGAGCGCGTACTTTATGCATATTTTTCTACTTTTAGTACACATATGCGGTGTACATTCAGACGCCTATAATTTAATATATTTGTTATTTAAATTCACAAAAAGGTGAAAAATTTAATTTAATTAAAATGTAAATCGTATCTTTCATGGCTATATGGGAAGAATACGATTTTAAATGCAAAGAATGATACAGCAGTTAGGATTCATGATAAAGATAGTTTCATTTATCACTTTCGACACCTGATGCTGATTGCATAATGGCGCTTCAATTGCTTTTTCAATTCTTCGTTAATCATTTCTGTTAAGGAGTTTTTTTTATTCAGATTTTCGTTCACCATATGCGAAAGATATTATAAAACTCTTTACACGATTTCATTAAATTCTTTTTTCTTTCATTCATTAAAGTTGTATTATAAAATAAATTTTATCTGATTGGAGGGAACATTCGCTAAACATGTATTAAAGAAAACAAATAATTGATTGTAAATTATATACACATAGCATCTCAGGTAACGAAAGTTGCTCGAAATAATCATTATAAAATACTTGATCTCTCGATGATGTTTATCTGATTCTCCTAAGCATAAATTCCTCGAGGGATTGATTGGCAATCGTTGACTAATTTATATTTCAATTCTTATCCGCTGGTCTGTCTGTCAATCACGATGCGAAAAATATAAAGGTACAGAATGTGGGTTTAAAAAAAATAAGATGACAATTGTGGATCTGATAGAGAATGGAAATATGTAAAAAAAATGATGGAATCGGAAGTTTTAATTATCGGAATATTTATTAAATTGTAAGAAATATATTTCCTAGGTAGGATAATTTTCTGTTAGAGACGCGCGCAGTTCTAGGAGAGTGGGGGAAGCGGCGTCGAGACTCCCACTCTTGACAAATTGCGCGCGCAGGTCTAAGGGAGTGGGAGAAGCGGCGTCGAGACTCCCACTCTTGGCAAATTGCGCGCGCAGGTCTAAGGGAGTGGGGGAAGCGGCGTCGAGCGTCTCGAGACTCCCACCTTTCTCAAATTGCGCGCGCAGTTCTAAAAGAGTGGGAGAAGCGTTGTCGAGCGTATCGAGTCTACAACCTTTTGCAAATTGCGCACTAAAAAGTACAAAGAAACTTTCGGTTGAAATATTTATACTGTAAATAAAAATAGATTGGAAATATTTTGCTATTATAATTATGCGTCGAAATTATATTAAACATTAAAAGGAAAATTGAGGAATGTAAGAAGAAAAAAAGAAGAGGATTATTAAAGGAGGAAGAAGATTTGAGAGTGGGTACGAGATTGAGAAGAATATTTAAAGAGTCCCGGTGGATTTAAAGGTAGATACGCCATTGGGAGACTTCTAGGAGCAACGAGAGCAACACGATCACCGTTTGTGGAGGCTCGTAGCTCCGAGTGGAGGCGGTGGGAGCCGTCCGGTTCCATAGCGGCGGAGCGCGCGGCGAAAGAGAGAAGCAAAGAGTCGAATGGCAAAAAATAAGGATGCCATGAGAGTGGTGCAAGGGGAGATGAGTGGTGAGAGGTGCCGGCGTCGAGAGAGAAAGAGTGAGAGGGGGTGGAAGACGAGAAGGGAACGAGAGAGAGGAGGAACGCGACACAATCACGTCTTGCACGCGCCGAGCCCCGAGCCAGTTTCAGCCTCTGTTACACGAGGCTAATATTTTATCTCTCTCTCTCTACTTTTTTTCTTGTCCGAATTTTCCACCTCCTTGCTGTTGAAATTCTCTTAAGGGAATTTATCCAACTTGTCTGATAGTAGTATTTTTATTAATAGTATTTTATTTTTTATTCTAATTTCATGGCGCTGGTATTTTCCCACAAAATTTTATTTTGAACTACGCGTTCTTTTTATTCCGAACAATTGTAGTTGAATTTTCGATTTTATTATGCTTCATACTAGTATTTAATTGTCCCACAGCGTTAGAATTAAAATTATATTCGTCGAGGAGTGGGGAGTTGAGCTGCGCGCGATGCAAGCGAAGAATGGGAGAAACGCCGGAGACAGTCTCGAGCGTTACCCCCACTCCTTCGCCAACTGCGCGCGCATTGAAAGAAAGCGTCGAAACTTATTTTTTTATACCAAGGGTTTGACATTTTTCTATACTTAGAAAGGATTGAATTAGGATTCTGGACAGAACAAAGGTCAACAATCGAAGAAAACAGAAAAGGAAAAAAATAATTTTAATGAGAGGAATTAATTTTTTTTTTGAAATAAGACTATTTTTGAAGTAATCTCATTAGTCGACGCTGATTATTCTTGGAAGGGGAGTTTTTTTTCCCCCAAGGGGATTATTTTGACTTAAGGTAAAGATTTATAAGAGTAGTCAACTTTGAATTTGTTCTGGTCACGCTATCCGGATTTAAGTTCGTGTAACGTTTACTCTTATCCCGATCGCCACTCGGGGTATACAGTGGTTTGACCCGGGGGTCCAGCGCCTCCGGGCCCTTTCCAAGTGTGGGAACCCTCTCTCTGTCTTAAATCCAACTTCTACAATCTACAGCTATAACCTTTCGAGCATCTTCATATACGACCACAAATATGAATTGGTTCCATTCTTAAATCATCAAGATGTTTGAAAGTGATAAATCGACAATAGTGAAGAATTTATTTTAGAAATTTTCTGTACTCTTTGTAAATTTTTCTGATGAGAATGTTGAAAAAAGGTTTTATGTTTTTTTTTGGGTAGGGCTCGAACTATAGGTTCGTTATGCTGAAAGATTGTAAAAGTTAGTTTTTTTTAAACGTCCGGAAAGTGCGTAATTTTTATATATTTTATTAATAATTAAGAATAATGGATTTATAAGATTTTTTTGAATTAAATTTTAAATTACAAAATTTAAATGTTTAAAAGAATTTCCATGAATTAAATTTATAAAAATATACGCTTATAAACAATAAAGGAAATTAAATTTTTGAGAAGATACAATTGCGATTGCAGAAATTCTATTATTTTCAAAAGTAATAGAATTCTTCGCAGGAATTCAATTAAGTTAAAAAATTTTAAATTCTTGTAAAAATTTTAATTATCTCTATACATTATCAAATTTTTCTCTAAAATTCAATTACTTTCAAAATTTTTTAATAAAAATGACAAAATTTTACAAATTTTCTTATAAATTTCTACGCAAAAATTCAATTATTTTCAAAAGTAATTGAATTCTTCGCAGGAATTAAAAATTCCGTTAAAAGATTAAAAATTATTCTAAATATTTCAATTATCTGTATAAATAATCAAATTTTTCTCTGAAATTCAATCACTTTTAAAAATTTTTAATAAAAATGACAAAATTTTACAAACTTTTTATAAATTTCTACGTAATAATTTAATTATTTTCATAATTAAAAAAAGTTTTTACTGCAATTCAATTTTTATTATAAATTACAACAATTGTTTTAGAAATTCAATTATTTTCGTAAAAAATAAAACTATTATAGAGAATTTTAATTACTTTTAATACAATTTTAATCAAATTTCTCAAAAAATAAAATTATTCTCAAAAATTTTACTTAAATTTTTTAAAAGAATTAATTATTTATTATTGTACCATTATAGGTTTTTCATTGAATTTTGAAGAAGTTACAAGTGATTGGAGAAATTCAATTATTTTGAAAAGTAATAAACTTCTCTGCAAAATTTCAATTAATTCAACAATTTTTTTTTAATTCTTGTCTAAATTTTAATTATCTTTGCAAATAGAAATTTACTTTTTCAAAGTTTAATTATTTTCAAACAAATTTTGAATCTTAGCAAAATTTAAATTATTTTCAAAAAATTTTAATAAAATTCATGTCAAATTTTCAATTATTTCCAAAAAAATTTTAATATAATTCTGTGGAAAATTTCAATTACTTTCAAAAATTTCTATCATTTCAATGATTTTTAATATCTAGCACTTTAATGAAATGTTTTAAAGGATTCAATTACTAACAAATTTTTTATAAAATTGTTTGCAAAAACTACAATTATTTTTATAAATAATAAAAATTTATCAGGAATTTAATAATTTCACTATTTTTTATAAATCTTTTGACAATAATTCGATTATTTTCATAAGTTCTAAAATTTTTACAGGAATTCAATTAATTTTATAAATAATACCATTCTTTACAGAGATTCAATTTTCATAAATAACACAATTCTTCTCAAAATTTCAATTATTTTTAATATAGTTTTAATGGAATTTATCAAAAAAATTAAATTATTCTTAAAATTTTTTATTAAATTTCCTCAAAAAATTCAATTTTTTAAAAATGGTTGCTAAAGTTGTTCATGGTAATTCATTTTATGAAATATTATATTTTTTTTACTTTTATAATTGAGAAAATCGATTTTGATAAAATTTTTACTATATATAGCAAAATTTTTCACAAAAAATTCAATTATTTCAAAAAAAATGTTAAATAAAATTCTCTATAAAGGTTCAATTATTTTCAAACAGTTTTTCGCAATTCAGTAATTATAAATATTTACTATTTTTATAAAACCTGTTAAAAAATGAATTTTATTCAAAAAAAAATTTTCATTACAATTCTATGTAAACGTTAATTTATTTTCATAACTATAATAAAATTCTATTTCGGGTTTCAATAACTTTTATCGTAGAATTTTAAATATTTACTTGTATTTATTTAAATTATTTATTAAAAAAGGGTGTGCTAAATTTTTTATTGTAATTAATTTTAAGAAATATTCTCTGACTTTTATAATTGAGAAAATCGATTTTGATAAAATATAAAAAAAAATATTTCTTTATGCAGGCCTTTTGTCTGGTAAAAATTTCATAAGAACTGAAATTAAGATATTTGGATTTGAATTTTAAACTGTTTACGTGATTTTGTTTAAAATTGAAAATTTGAATGTAAGAAACACAATTTACTTAGTGTAAAACTAAATTTGATTAATTTAAATTATTTACTAATTTGAATTAGTGACTTAATTTTTGTTATTAAATTAGTAATTTTTATTAATTTACTAATAAACTTTACTAATTCAAAAGCAAAAGTCTGTCACTAATTTAAATTAGTAAAAAAAATTTTAAATTCAATTTTAGAGACAAGGTTCGAATATTTTACCAGAAACGGAAGGAACATTTACTAAAATGTTTGAAGAATATTTTTTATCAAAATCAATTTTTTCGAAAGGTAAAAGTGAGAAAAATATTACATTAAAGATACAAGAAGTTTGATTTTCTGTTTCCATACAATTGTTTCATTTTTGACATGAAAAATTTTCATTTATAGAATTTTAAGTATAATGTTCTGTTATTTGATTTGGACTGGATTTATTTTTGTCAGCAACTGCTTCATAATTTTGAATTCTTTGTTTCTAACGTCCATATGTTTAAATGTTGGCACTAGTTCGATCCCTGTCAGAGTGTAAAAATGGAAATAATTTTTTACCAGTGTTTAATAAAAAGAAATGATTTTTCAGAAGAGTAAGTATGTTGGGAAGAAGAAGAAAAATCCGTTTATGTAAACTTGATGCTTATCGAATAATTCATCAAAATATTTGCGTCACAGTGAATATATTCGCGACTGATTATTATTGATTATATAAAAGTAATGAACTTGTCGATCATCATCATCTTCATCATCATAATCATCTTTATCATCATCGTCGTCTCTTTCTATTGGTTAAAAAAAATTTCTCAGTTTGGAATCTGGGAATAATCCGAGTTGTTTCTTCACATCATGAAACGAATCAAGATTCAAGAGGGATTGTGGTATGCAGAGGTCAAGGTGACTTAAAAGTACCTTCGATTGCTGAAGGTGATATTGCTTCGAAGTGCAGACGAGACCGATATTTTTTAACAACTGATGTGTTGGTTCAAGGTGGATCACTCGACATTTAACGATTCTCGAGACTCGTATTGCTTTTGAACCGTCGACTATGTCGATTCGCGTGTCAAGAATCGTCTACGTGCGTGCACTTACAACAAAGTTTAAAATCATGATAAGGATATGTGTACACGTATACACACGCATATACACTTCAAGGTGCAAACTATTTCAAACCCTCATATCACTGTCAAGAATTTTCCTTTCGAATCCCAGTTGGAAATGTGTCAAAAGTCGAGAATATTTTCTTAATATTTAAACTCTTTTTCGAGTTTGTATTCTTATTTTCCAAATTGTTTCATTCTTATATTTTTCTATAGTGGTTCTATTTTTCGTTCTGATTCTCTTGCTATATTTATCACGTTTGCTTTTGGAGTTTAGTATTTTTATTTTTCGGATGGATTTTTATTTTTCGGTTGGATTTGTATTTTTCGGTGTTACGATCAAGTTCGCAACTTTTATATTCACCTAAATTTGAATTATATAAAATCCATTTAATTAATATTAACCTAAAAACACACTCAACATTATTACACAAAAACACATATTAATTTGCAATATCGATACTCATAATTTCAGCATAAAACAATTTCTCAACAACCCACTTTTTAATGTGGTATTTAGCACAAATAATTAAGTAAGATAGAATTTTCTTTATTCTTAATATTGAAACCTAAGATGTTTCTGAGTTGATTTAAATTCTTTCTCAATAACAAGGTGTTACATTTTAGATGCCGCAATTACCAAATTCTGCAAGCTGTCAGAATTTTACTTAGCAATAAACTGCAAATAAAGATTTTTCCCCACCTAATTGTTGATCAATAAAAAGAATCGATAAAGGGAAATCTGGGCAGTTGCCCGCGTAAACTTGGCGAGACTAAGTCAAAAGGCAGTTTAAGTCAGGCAAGAGTACCTGCAATTGATATTTTTTACAAGTCATATAGACTTGTTTTGTTTAATTTTTGAAAGACTCAAAAGGTAGTCTCAATTTACAATTCTAAAATTGACATTAAAGTTATTTAAATAAAAAAAAGTTCACTTAAAGAAACAACAACACTGACAGCATATTAATATAAAAGAAAGAAACGAGCATTTTTTAAAAGTGAGTAATAAAAAATTGATATTTACACGTACATGTACACAATTTTAATTACATATATTATTTGGGGAATTATTTATTGTTCAGATTAAAAAAAGAATTGTTATATTCAGAATATAAAGAGTTTTGAAATATATATATTATAAATATTTAATTAATTGTTTTTTTATTTTTCCTTTTTTTCCAAAAGGATATTCATTTACAAATTCTATTTTTATTTATATGACACAATTGTCACGTAAATGAAATTAATATTTACGAACAGGGAAGAATCTACTACCTTTCTTATTTTATTTGCTGAAGAGCAATTTTTCGTTATCTAAGGGCAATTTAGATTAATATTAAAATAATATCATTTTATTTTAATTATTTATTTAAATCAGTTCTTAACATTCGGTTTGATTTTTATTTTTCGGTTGGATTTTGATTTTGCGAGAGTACATATAGTTAAGTGCTATTCGGATGATGTGTAAAATTCAGCTTTGCACGGGGAGATGAGTTTATAGAGATAATCTTGTCGCAGTGGGAGAAAAAAGGATGGCGGGACCTTGAACTGTCGAAGAGTCGTGATTTTCGATCTGAATGTTACAGGTGATCCGGTTTTAATCCCATCAACAAAAGGTTACAATTACGATCACAATGGCGGACACCCTCGGGCTCGTTTTGCGACCTAAGTACAGGCTGCGTTCTCCTCTTCGTTCGCAGATCGTTGCATTCTCTTCGATCCCATCGTTCATGATTACCAACTACTCAAGTTCTGCCCCAGGAATTGAGTTCACGTGTTGTTTCGCTCTTCTTATATATATATATATATATGTATAATGCACTCGATGCACCTTGCCACACGAAAAGTGAAGAAAATCACTCTTGATCGGAAGAAAATCTTCTGACATTCTAATGAATATGGAACAACGATTTTCTGCATTTTTAAATTCCCTCTTTAAATGAAAGTGTACTTGTTAAAGATGATGATCATGATGATGATAAAAAATTGTGAAATATCGAAGCGCGTTTGATATTTACTGTTAGGTTTGTGGAACTTATTTCTAAGAACGCCCTTTGCAACCTTTTCTTTCATGCTCCTGGTTTCTTTTCTTTGTTTTATTCACTTCCGTGGGAGACTCTCGCAGTGTCTAGGAAAAAGGAGTTTGGATATGCTCGAAAGTCACGCTCATGGAGTCTAGGATTTTTTTCCCTCAACTTTCAATGTTATCAATCAGGGTTGCCACAGGTTAGGAAATTCAGGGAATTCAGGGAAAGTAAAATTGGTCTGGGATAAGTCAGGGATTTTTAGTAAAAGTACTGGAAAAAACTGAATTCCAAAAATTCATGAAAAAACTCTAAATTTTGATGTTTTTTTGTTTGCCTTGTAAACTATAAAAATGACCACGAATTTCAATACAAAACCTGGAATTTTTTTCTACTTCAGATAATAATTTCTTTTTAAATAACTTAATTTTTAAAGAATATAATTTTTAAAGAACTTTCATAAAATTATAGCTTATAAATTATGTAATGAATAATTTTTACAATTTTCATAAATACTAGATTGATAAAAGAATTTTAGTTAAAAATACTAAAAAAATTTAATTTTGGAAAAGTTACAAATAGTTACAGAAATTCAATTATATCTTTAAAAATAAAAAATTCTTCTCCAAAATTGAATTTTGTTCAAAATATTTTTCAAAATTCTCCTCAAAATTTAAAGTATCTTTATAGATAATAAAATTCTTCTTCGAAATTCAATTATTTTAAAAAACTTTAATAAAATTTTTGGAAAAATTTTACAGGAATTCAATAATTGCCAAAATTTTTGACGAATTTCTTCTAAATAAACCAATTATTTTCATAAATAATAAAATTTTCACAGGAATTTAATTATTTAATATAAAAAAAAATCAAATAATTTTTCGAAAATATCAATTATTTTAAAAGAATTTTCTAAAATTCGTCACAAGAGTTCGGTTATTGAAAAAAATTTAACAAAGTTCTTTCCAAGAATTCAATTATTTTTAAAAATAGTAAAATTCTTCGCCGAAATTCAATTATTTTTATAAACTTGAATAAAGTTCGTTGGAAGAATTAAATTATTTTCAAAACTAATAAAATTCTTCGCAGAAATTCAATTATGTTCGAAAATTGTCAAAATTTCAATTATCTTTATAAATATGAAAATTTATCAATTTTCAATTATTTAAAAAAATTTTTTTTAATTTTCGTCAAAATTTCAATTATTGTTATAGATAATAAAATTCTTCTTCGAAATTCAATAATTTTTAAAAACTTAAATAAAATTCTTGGAATTCACAGGAATTCAATAATTTAGAAAATTTTTGATGAATTTCTTTCAAATAAACCAATTATTTTCATAAATAATAAAATTTTCACAGGAATTAAATTATTTAATATAAAAAAAATCAAATAATTTTTCGAAAAATGTCAATTGTTTAAAAAGAATTTTAAAAAATTTTTTTGCAAGAGTTCAGTTATTGAAAAAAATTTAAGAAAGTTCTTTTCAAGAATTCAATTATTTTTAAAAATAGTAAAATTCTTCGCCGAAATTGAATTATTTTTATAAACTTGAATAAAATTCGTTGAAGGAATTAAATTATTTTCAAAAGTAATAAAATTCTTCGCAGAAATTCAATTATGTTCAAAAATTTTTTTCAAAATTTCAATTATCTTTATAAATAATAAAATTCATCAATATTCAATTATTTAAAAAAAAAATTTTTAATTCTCGTCAAAATTTCAATTATTGTTATAAATAATACAATTCTACTTCAAAATTAAAATATATTTAAAAACTTGAATAAATTTTTGTCAAAATTTCAATTCTCTTTATAAATAATAAAATTCATTAATATTCAATTATTTAAAAAAAAATTTTTTAATTCTCTTCAAAATTTCAATTATTGTTATAAATAATACAATTCTACTTCAAAATTAAAATATATTTAAAAACTTGAATAAAATTCTTGTTAAAATTTCCCAAAAATTCAATAATTTATAAAATTTTTAATAAATTTCTTTGAAATGATTCAATTATTTTCATAAATAATAAAATTCTCACGTGAGTTCAATTATTTAATATACAAAATTTTATAAAATTTTTTGAAAAAGGTCAATTATTTAAAAAGATTTCTATAAAATTCGTCGCATGAATCAAGTATTTAAAAAAAATTTAACAAAGTTCTTTACAAGAATTGAATTATTTTTATTAATAATAAAATTCTTCATTGAAATTCAATTATTTTTATAAATAATAAAATTCTTCACTGAAATTCAATTATTTTACAAAAATTTTAATAACATTTTTGGAATTTTTTGAAAATTATTTTCATGAATTATAAAATTCATCGCAGAATTTTAATTAATTTTGCATACAATATTTTAATCAAATTCCTCGAAAAATGTAATTAATCTTAAAAATTTTATTACAATTTGTAAAAAGAATTCAATTATTTAAAAATTTGTTAATAAAATTCTTTGAGAATTAAATTTTAACAAACATTCAATTATTCAATAAATTATTTATTTTTCAATTTAAATAATTGAATTTTTCTAGAATTTTCTAATAAAAATTAATTAAAAAATGAAATTACCGAATAATCGATTTATTGTTTATAAAAATAATTGAATTATTGCAACGAATTTTATTACAATTTTTTCAAATAATTGAATTTTTTTGAGAAAATTTACTACTTTTAAAAATAATTGAATTCTTGCGAAGGATTTTATTAGGATTTTTGTAAATAATTAAATTTTTGTTGAAAAATTTCATGATTATTTAAATTATATCAAAACATGAAGAAGGTGATGAAGACTCGGAGTGATATCCTTCTTTATGTTTTTTTATAATATTCTAATAAATTGTTGAGTTTTAAAAAGGTTTGAATTTGAATGTTCTGAAGAATTGTAATTCCTGTGGAAAATTAATAATTAAGTACTTATTTAAAAATTTAGTTATTGATGTTTTTGAATAATTTTACAATTAATGAAATTTGTTAATAAATTTAATAGAACATTTTTTTAAGTATCTAATAATTTTTTGAGAATGAATCAGAATATTTTTTATGGTCAGGGAAAAAGTGGAAATTTTGTCTGAAAATCAGGGAAAAGTCAGGGAAAAATAAAATTAAATATTTGTGGCAACCCTGTCAATTGATAATTGTATAATTGGAAAAAACTTATAATCTTCGAGACTACTTGGAGAAAGTTTTTTTTTCGCTAGAGGAAATAATCTTGAGGAATTCAACTCGGCTGATTGTTAATTGTTAATTACTTTAATTATCAATGATCGTCTTGGGATTGATGCGTGTTTAGCTGTGACATTTTATGGTGGTCGTAAATTTTCTGAAAATTAAATAATTATTTATCAAGATCCTGTTTGGAAAGTGCATTCTATACCCTGTGGAGGAAAGAACAGACACTTTGCAATCTACTAAAACTTATACTTACTAGCAATACATTAAAACTATTAATTAATTTTTTTTTACGATTTGATACTATTTGGATACTTCTTGGCTATTCGGAAATTATAATTATTTTATTAGCATGAGAAAGTATTTGAATGTGAAATGAAGTTTTGTAAAATATGATGGTATCTGTTGCCCGATGCCTTTTACTAGGTGAAAAAGATTGATGGCAATGTCGTTCTAGTCGTAGAGAGATGGTTGGGAGTCTCGTTGCTGTTGCTGTTGTGCAGCAAGGCAGAGCAGCATCTGCATGCCCGGTTTCGAGCTTCTGCGCGAACGATCGTCGATAAGCTCCTTTAATTTATCGCCCTTTTCCTCGGGTCGTTGCTCCAGCAATAACGAGTGCTCGAGTTTGCTCGTTAAAGTCAACATTCGATTTGTGCTACCGACCTTAACAATTGCACTTACACGCCTGACTCTCTGGTGCCAAAACGACCACGAGTTCATTAAGGAGCCTCCCTCCCTCCCTCTCCTTCACTCTTTCTTTAGATCAAAAGAAATCATCAAAAAATATTGTCTCCATTTCACGTCGCGCCTTCATCCACCGAAAGATTCAGATCTCATAGCATCTTTTCTGCGAACAAATTTTCAATTACGTGAATTTAGTATATTTCATTCAGGGAAATTTAGGTAAACATCAAGGAAAGTAGAATTTGTCAGGAAAATTCATGGAAATGTCAAAGAAAATAGAATTTGTCAGGGAAATATTAAGGAAAGTAGAATTTGTCTGGAAAAGTCAGGAATTTAAATTGAAGCGTGTGGACAGAAACCGCATAAACAATAAAAAAATAAATTAACTTTTGGACTTATGCGTTTTAATATTTATTAAAAATGTGGAATTTTGTTAAATTTAGTAACATTTTATAAATAATAAAATTGTCTTAAGAATAAATTTAACAAATTTTTAATATTTTATGATTTTTAATTAATTCAGTCACTACTATCACTTTTTACTTCCCTTAAGTGCATTTTATTTACAATATATAAACTATTTAATATAAATTAGTAAAACACGTCAAGAATATCACAAGTAAATTAAATTTATTAAAGAATATCACAAGTTTCTACACGAAATGATAATTTTATTATTTTTTTTTTAAAGGATTTAGAGTTTTGTCACTTATTTAATAGTTTACCAGATTGTAAAGCTGGACTTAATGATAAAATTTCAATAAAAAATGATTTTTGAAAAAATGGATTTATGCGGTTTTTGCACTAAACACTGCAATTAAAAGTACTAGAAAAAATTGAATTATAGAGTTTTTAAGAAAATTCTGAATTTTTGTGTATTTCTGTTTGCATCATAAACTATATGAAACTACCACGAATTTAAATACAAATTCATAATTTGTTTCTGTTTCTGACAAGAATGAATTTTTTAATATAATTTAATTTTTTGAAAAGTTTCAACAGAGTTTTATTTTTGGTATTTAACAAAATTCTTCACTAAAATTCAATTATTCTTAGGGATTTTAATAAAATTCTTTGCAAAATTTCAATTATTTTAAAAAGTTTTTTAAAATTCAATAATTTATCAATACTTACTATTTTCATAAAATTGATAAAAATAATTTAAGTATTGAAACAAGTTTTTAGATCCAATTTTACGAAAACATTTATTTGTTTTCATAAGTAATAAAATTCTATTTAGGAATTCAATTATTACTTTTATCGTAGAATTTTAAATATTTTTGGTACATTTTTAAATAAATTCCTCGAAAACTGCTATTGTTCTTAAAAATTTTATTAAAACTCGACGAAAGAATTCAATTTTAAGAAACATTTATATTTTGTAATAAAGTAATAAAATTCGTTGCAATATTTAAATCGTTTTCATAAATAACTTTAATTCGTCACAGAATCAATTATCTTTATAAAATTCGTCCCATAAAATAAATTATTTTTAGCATTTGTAATAAAAATTTTTTCCCAAATTCAATTATTCTAATAAATTTTGAAATTTATAAGAATAATGGAATTTGTGAAAAAAATTTTATAAATAGAAAGAATAAAGAAGAACTCAATTCTTTTGCAAAGTAACGAAATACTTTGTAGAAATTAAATTGTTTCATTAAAAATTTTGTTGAAATTTATTGAATTAAAGAATTTCTTTAAAATTCTGGACAATAATTGACAACTTTTAAAGAATGAAATTAAAACTTTTAAAAATAATTTAATTCATAAGTAGAATTTTAACAATAATTTATGAAAATAATTTCATTAATGCGAAGAATTTGATTAAATAATTGAAATTTCGCCAAGAATTTTATAAAAATTTATTTAAATAATTGATTTGATGAGAAGAATTTTGCTACCAATTTATGAAAAGAACCTTTTCTTTTCATAAATTGGTAGCAAAATTCTTCTAAAAATAATAATAATAAAAAAAAATTTTAAATAAATTTAAATTTAAATTCTTCTCATCAAGTCAATTCTTTTAAAAAAATTTTATAAAATTTTAGGCAAAATTTCAATTATTTTATAAATTTCTTTATATGACTGAAATTATTTTTATAAATTTTTGTTAAATTCTTCTAATTAATTAATTTATTTTTAAAAGTTTTAATTACATCTTTCAAAAGTTGTCAATTATTGTCCACAGTTTGGATAAAATTCTTTAATTCAATAAATTTCAGCAAAATTTTTAATTAAATTTCTTAAAACTAATCAATTATTTTTAAAACTTGTAACAAAAATTCTTTGTAAAAATTCAATTTTAAAAAACATTTAACTATTCAATAAATTATTTATTTTTCTATTTAAATAATTGAATTCTCGTAGAATTTATGTCAAAATGAATTCAGGTTAAAATTGTAGAAAGTAATAAAATATTAAAAGCATTGTAGCATGGATTTTTAGAAATGATTAAATTTCAAAAAGGTTTCAAATTAAAATCTTCGAAAATTTGAGTTTTTATACTTTAAACTTACAGTTCTGTAAAATAATTTTTTGTTTTAAAGTTTAATTTAATTATTCGTTTAAAATTATTTCAAGCTCTTATTTTCAATATACAATGAAAGAAGTTCCAAATAATCCAAAAAATTTTGTAAAATTGAATTGTAAACAAATAAATTTTTGAAAATTCTCAAAGAGCTTTTTCAGAATTCATTAAAAATCTTCTTCTGTAAAATAATAATTTTATCTCTGAGGTATTTTTAATTATTTTAGAAACATGAAGAAATCGAAATCTCGAGATCGATATCTTCATGTGTTTTATACTAATTTTTTTATAAGTTGTTTAATTTCAAAAGATTTTTTCCAATCCGTTAAAAATGACAGAAATTTTAATCATGTAGTGACTCAAATCATGAGAATAATTTTATAAATTATTGAAATTCGTAAATAACTGAAATCGATCTTTTTTTGGTATCTAATAATTTTTAAAGTGAAGCAGAATATTCTTTAGGGTCAGGAAAGAAGTTAAAATTCTGCCTGCATGGAAAGAAAGTTATTATCAAATTTTATAAAAGTAGTTTTGCAAGTGTAGGACGATATGCGACAAAGGTAAATTTTGATATCAGAAATACTAAACATTATAAAAATTTATATAAAATTTAGTAAGTTTTATTAAAATTTGTAAACAGTTTTTGATACTCGATATAACTTTACTAAAAATTATTTATTTTTTTAATCTTTAGTACTATTGATATTCAAATTTATCTTTGTCGCATTTTGTTCTACACTTGTAACATACTTTTATGAAATTTTTTTTATAACTTTCGTTCCGTTTGGAAAAGAGGGAAAAGTTAGGAAAAAACAAAGTTAAGTTTTTGTGCCAATCCACTATTATCAACGAAAAGAAAAAAAATTGAAAATATTGAGAAAAAAAAGTTTCTAGCAACATTTATTTTCTCAAAGGAAAAAAAATGATATACAACATAATCTTTGGAGAATCTCATATAAATTTAATGTAGAGGAAATATGTATTTATCAGGAATGGTACACGCAATTTATATATAAACATATATATGTGTATTTGGATGCTGCATGGGGGAAATTGATTCTTCTTTTTCTGTTGGTTAATACAGCAAAGGGGATTGGAATAAAGTACATTAATGAGTGATTTATAAGATGGAGATATTAATACGAAACCTGCGGCCTCGAAGAAAGATGTAGCCGGCAAAAGGTGTCTAGGATCTTAGTGACCTCCCGCAAGCGAGATAATATTAATCTCTCTCGAGTCTCCATGTCGTACTATGTTTTGCGTTTGGACAAGAGGAGGATAGAGGAGAAACTCAGAAGTGGAAAAGAGTTCTCGCTTTAAGGTCGTGAGGGTCACGTGTGCGGCTTGAAGTATCGCGTGGCTCCATGGGATCGTGCGAAACTCTAGCAAACTTTTATTTTTTCGTTTCCACTCACGCATATAGTTGCAGATAAGTACAAATACTGATATAAATAAATACGTACACAAGGAGTAATGTAAATTTATGTATAAACGCTAATTTAAATATATTAATTCAATACTGAAGGGAAATTCAATGATGTATGAGAGACAGAGGGAGATTATTTTTCATTATAATTGAATTTGGTTTATGTAAAATTAAAACTGGTAGGAAATTCAATTTATCACAAAATTCAGTGCTTTGGAAATGTTATTTGTTTATTCAATTTTACTTGACATTTAATTCTATTCAAACTTCCATTTTACACGAAATTTAATTCTATTAAAACTTCAATTTCATTTGAAATTAAATTCTATTGAAACTTTAATTTTACTTCGAATTCAATTCTATTCAAACATCAATTTTACACAGAATTCAATTCTATTCAACTTCAATTTTATTTGAAATTGAATTCTATTGAAACTTCAATTTTACTTGGAATTCAATTCTATTCAAGCTTCCATTTTACACGAAATTTAATTCTATTGAAACTTCAATTTTATTTGAAATTAAATTCTATTGAAACTTTAATTTTACTTGGAATTCAATTCTATTGAAACTTCAATTTTACACGGAATTCAATTCTATTCAACTTCAATTTTATTTGAAATTGAATTCTATTGAAACTTCAATTTTACTTGGAATTCAATTCTATTCAAGCTTCCATTTTATTTGGAATTCAATTCTATTAAAACTTCAATTTTACTTGGAATTCAATTCTATTCAACCTTCAATTTTACTTGAAATTCAATTCTATTCAAACTTCAATTTTACATAAAATTCAATTCTATTAAACTTCAATTTTATTTGAAATTGAATTCTATTCAAACTTCAATTTTACTTGGAATTCAATTCTATTCTAACTTCAATTTTCTTTGAAATTAAATTCTATTGAAACTTCAATTTTATTTGAAATTGAATTCTATTGAAACTTCAATTTTATTTGAAATTAAATTCTATTGAAACTTCAATTTTATTTGGAATTCAATTCTATTCAAACTTCAATTTTACATGAAATTCAATTTTATTGAAACTTCAATTTTACACGGATTTCAATTCTATTGAACTTCAATTTTATTTGAAATTGAATTCTATTCAAACTTCAATTTTACTTGGAATTCAATTCTATTCTAACTTCAATTAAACTTGAATTTGAATTCTATTCAAACTTCAATCTAACTTGAAATTGAATTCTATTTAAACTTCAATTTTAGTTAAAATTTAATTATATTCAAACTTCAATTTTACTAAAAATTGAAGTCCATTCTAACTTTAATTTCATGTAAATTTTAAATCTGATCTTTAATTAGTAGAAAATTCACTTCTCTCTGAATTTTGATTAGTAGAAATTACAATTTTATTTGAAAATTAAAGAGTATAGAATTAAAATTCTACGGTAATTTTTATCACACCTAAATTCCAATTCTGTAAAAATTGACCATTTTTCGAAATTTTGATTGTTGCTACAATTATTTATAAATAACAATTCTACACACATTTTAATTATAATTTTATCTGAATTTATATTCTGTAGAAAATAATTTTTTCCATATTTCAATTCTATATGAAATCAATTTTATAGAAATTGCAATTCTATACAAATTATAATTGTGTTGAAATTGCAATTCTATACATATTTCAATTTTGTAGAAATTGCAATTTTATACAAATTACAATTTTGTAGAAATTGCAATTATATACAAATTTCAATTTTGTATGAATTCAATTTTCTAGAAATTGCAAGTAAAAAATTTCTATTCATTTTTTATACCTATTATATGAATGTAATTTTTTATAAATTAGAATTCTACTCGAATTTTAATTCTGTGGAAATTGCAAATCAATTCCAATTTCAATTCTTTCTAGTTTTTAATTAGTAGAAATTAAATTTCTATTTAAATTTCAATTCTATCTAAATTTTAATTCTTAAAAAGTTAAAATTCTATTCAAAATGCAAATCTTGAAAAATTTTAATTATTTCTAAAGTACAATTTTATCAAATTTGAATTTTTTAATTTATCTAATTATTAAGCTTGATTTTTATTTTTCTAAACGGAGATTCTAAATAGAAAAATTTTAATAGAACTTTTCGAAATTTTTAATTATTTTTAATAACAAATCTTATTAGAAACTTTTTTTTACTTAAAATTTTTAATTCATTTGTATAGAAATTATACAATTCTATCCAAATTTTCATTCTACATAAATTCAATTTTGTAAAAATTGCAATTCTACCAATATTTCAATTCTACATAAATTCAGTTAAAAACATTGTAGTTAAACTTTTTGAAATCTTTAATTATTTTTATATTTTTAATAGTAAATCCTATTATAAACTTTTTTTTAATTTAAAAATTTTAATTTCGTATAGAAATTATACAATTCTACCCAAATTTCAGTTCCACATAAATTCAATTTTGTAAAAATTGCAATTCTATCCAAATTTAAATTCGATCCAATTTTTAATCAGTAGAAATTAAAATTCTATTTATTTTTTCATTCTTTCTGAATTTGATTAGTAGACATGAAAATTTTATACAAATTTCAATTCGATTTAATATTTAATTAAAAGAATTTTAATTTCATCTGAATTTTTATTTTATCTAGTCAATTACTCAATTCTATAGAAATTGCAATTTTCTCCAAATTTCGATTATATCAAAATTTAAATTCTCTGAAAATAACAAATCTATCGAATTTTTAATTATATTTGAATTTAATTCTGTTAGAAATTAGAATTCTTTTGAAATTTTAATTTTGTAGAAATTGCAAATCAATTCTAATTTCAATTCTATCTAATTTTTAATGAGCGGAAATTAAGTTTCTATTAAAATTTCAATTCTATCCAAAATGCAAATTCCTAAAAAATTTTAATTATTTCTCAAGTACAAATGTCTCAAATTTTCAATTTTTTGCAAGATACATTTCATATAAATTTGTTTAATTAAATTTATCTTAATTCGTAATTCAGTGGACATAAATTTCCACTTTATAAACATTTTGGTTTAATTTTAAATTGATCTAATTATTAAGCTTGATTTTTATTTTTCTGAACTCAAATTATAAATAAAAAAATTTTGATGGAACTTTTTAAAATCTTTAATTCTTTTCAATAATAAATCTTATGAGACCTCAAATTTTTATAAATGTGATTAATTCAATTGTTTTTAAAACAATTTGACGAAATTTTAATTATTTGTAAATTTTTTATTTAAATATTTTGAAAGATTTTCTTTTCAATAAATCAATTCTAAATTGAAAATTTTTATGTCTTTACTCAGGAGTTTTTAATAAATCTTTTCAAAAATTTTAAGAATTTTTTAAAATAAATTTTAAGAATTTTTTAAAATAAATTTTTAATTATTACTTTTTTCCCACCATTTCAAATTTTCTGTGGATTGAGTGAGTAGTCTTTGGTTATTTTATTATTTCTATAAAATTCCAACTGTTTA
This sequence comes from Leptopilina drosophilae, assembly GCA_032873175.1. Lineage (NCBI taxonomy): Eukaryota > Metazoa > Arthropoda > Insecta > Hymenoptera > Figitidae > Leptopilina > Leptopilina drosophilae. The sequence continues at coordinate 43,156,787 of CM065480.1, read as the reverse complement.
ATTCTATTAAATCGCAATCATTTTTTATAAAGTTGTTCACTAAAATACTTGCTGAATTTAATTTTTGCTAATAATTTTGAAAACTTCTTCAAAAATTATATTGTTCTAAAAAAAATTTCTTTAAAATACGTCTCAAATTCTATTATTGCGAAAAAAGTAAATTTATTTTAAAATAAGTAAAAAAAATAATAAATTGTATAAAAAAATTAAAGTGTATTAATTTGTCTATAAATTTATAGTCGTTACAAAGTAAAAAAAAATTGTATAAAAAATTAAAGTGTATTAAATTGTATCTATTTTATTATGGTTACAAAGTTTTTAAGGTGAAAAAAAATAATTTGGCGTTTAGAATATTTTTCGTAAGAAGAATATATCGCGACTTTTTCCATTTCCCTAATTAATTATACATTTAAAACAAATTATCGTTTTATAATTTTTTTTAAACTATAAATATATTTATCTATTTATTTATTTATTTGTATGTTTTTATTGCAGTGTATACATGTATAAGTATTCTGCAATTTATCGAGAAAAGTATTCGCTGTATCGACTACAATCATCTGATCCTTGAAAGTATAAAATTAATCAATCGCGCTACACAACGTTATTCACTAAAGTATTCACAAAATTACCCAACTCAATGTTTCCATCGTAAATTGCATAAAATTTCCATTTGAGAGTATACCGATAATCATTATTTAAAAAAATTAAATCAAGATGAACATTATCATCGTATATTGTATATGTATATATACACAATGTCAGTGAATGATTTTTTCTTGAAGTGATTGATTCACAGTATTTTTAAGGCAAATTTATTTTTTCATTGCGCGCACGCGGTTGTAGATTGTCCTTCTTTTTTTAGTTATTTTATATATAAAATTGCTAGTTACTGCTATTTCTAAATGGATAATTCATCCTTGTATACTATGTATTCATTCCCGTACAGTACAGCAGGCGGAGAAGAAAAATATTTAACTTTAGCGCTCTATTCTTATGTGGCTATTCCGGCTTACCTTAATTACTATTATAGGGTTAGGAAAATAATTGACTGAAAAAGTACTCGCTTCAATTGAATAAAAATAATATAAATAATAATAATAATAATAATAATAATAATAATAATAATAATTATAACAATAATAATAATAGTAATAATAATAATAATAATAATAGGAATAACCATAAAAAATAATAATGATAATAATATCACTATTAACTTCCATGTAACAAATTGCAACAAATTGGTGACAAAAATGTGAAGTAAATAAAAAATTGATCCAAATTTTCGTCATTAATTTAATATAGTTTACAAGGTTGCCACGCAACCTGGAAATCTAAAAAACTTGGAAGTGTCAAAAAATTTTGATCAAAATCCTGAAAAATTGTTGTTTTCTAAATTTGTATTTATTGTTGAAATCTAATTTTACTTAAATATTTCAAAACTAATTCAATTTTAAAAGAGTTGCGTTTCCGATTCTCATAATTAAATTAACTTAAAAAGATTTTTATTTGAAATTTTGTATAATTATTTCGATTTTGAATGAATTTGATTAGAATTTATAAAAAAAAACCTAGACTTTTAAAAAACATTTAATAACTTAAATTGTCTTGAAATTAGTTAAATTTTTTAATACATTTTTAATTAATTGTTTTTTTTTCAAATAATGGTTTTATAAAAGAATTTTAGTTAAAAACACTAAAATAAATTGAATTTCTGCAGTAATTAGATATTACTGCAAAAAATCAATTATTCTTTAAAAGTAGTAAAATTTTTTCAGAAGTGAATTATTTAATTTTTTTATTTATTCTTCGAAGAATTAAATTATTTTCAAAAATTTTTAAAAAATTCATTTGTAACAATTCCATTTTTTTAACATAATTTAAATAAAATTCTTCGTAGAAATTTGATTAAAATCAAAAAATTGCCAAAATTCAATTATTTTCAATACTTACTATTTAAATAAAATTACCCAGAAGAATTCAATTATTTAAAATTAATTTTAATACAATTAGTCTCAAGAATTCAATTATTTTCAAAATTAATAAATGCCTCGCTAAAATCAAATTATATTTAAAATATACAAACATCTTAGTTAAAATTTCAATTATTATTATTAATAATACAATATTTTTCTTCGAAATTCAATTGTTTAGAAAAATTTTAATAAAATTCTTAGTTGAATTTTAATTATTTTTAATATATTTTATAAAATTTGTTTCATTAAATTTCTTGAAAATTGAAATTATTCTTAAATATTTTATTAAAATTAGTTAATAAAGTTCTACAAAATAATATTCCATTCTTTGAGAAATTCGGTTAAAATTGTATTAAAAACAATTAAAATTCTGCAATGATTTTTTGAAATTTGTGTTTAATAATTGAATGTTTTGACTACAAAAATAAATATTTTATTGAATAACTGAATGTTTCTTAAAATTGAATTTCCATAAAGAATTTTATCAATAAATTTTTAAATAATTGAATTCTCTTGACAAATGTTAATAAATTTTTTAGGAATAATTTCATTTTTCGAGAAATTTGCCAAAAATTGTCCATATATTAAAAATATTCGAAATTCTGCCAAGAATTTTATTAAAATTTTTCATAAATGTTTGAATATCGAAGAAAAATTTTATTATTTAACAAAGTAATTGACAATTGTCGATAATTTTTTGTATGTTCTTGAACATAATTGGATTTTAGCAAAGAATTTTTATTTTTGAAAATAATTAAATGCTTGAGACGAATTTTATTAAAAAATTTTTTTAAATAATTTTAATAATTCAATTCGTTTGTTAAAATTTTTTAAAATAGTAGACATTGGCAATAATTGAATGTTGATAAATTATTTTGAAAAACAATGAAAAAATTTAAAACTTTTTGAAAATAATTTAATTTTTTGAAGAATAAATAAAAATATTGAAGGTTTGAAAATTCTAATTTCTGTATGAAAAATAAGAATGACTAAATATGTATTTAAAAATGAAGTTATTAATGTTTTCGAATAAGTTTATAATTAATAATAACTGTATAGTTTTAAAAATCTGGAAAACTTATATTTTTTTATCTGGATAATCTGGAAAAGTCAGGAGATTTGAAAGAGCAAAAGCGTGTCAACTCTTTAGCATCATTTTGATACTTTCAAGAAAACTAATAATAATAATAATCATAAAAATAATCTGAATAAAAATAATAATAGTAAAAACATTAGCAAATTTTTAAATATCATGTGAACAAAATATAAATATTTTCGAAAATGACTGACACCCATTTATCAATACCCACTTTATTTAGTTTGGAAAATTAAACTTCAAATTTTTTCGGATTAAAACCAATGGATAAAATTTTGAAAAATTATGATTTGATCCTTTTTTTGATATCACTTCTTTACACCATTTGATACTTTCAAGTTAACAGTGTTTAGTTTGGTAAATTAAATTTAGACTTGAAATTTTTTCGGATTAATAAGTCAGAATAAAATTTTAGAAAATTGTGGATGTTACTAACTGCGGGTGACGATTTTAGCTATATAATCCTGAAATATTTATTTCAAAATTCAAGTGAGGAAACTTTGATTTGTCATATGGGACATTCCATTTCAAAACGAACCACCTTATAAACCATTGCCATTGTAAAGCAATTTTTAAAAAATTATTTCTCCCATTTATTAAAGCCAAACTTTATTCACTATTAGTGATTTTAAAATAAAAATTTCTCAATTTCATGATGGTAAAAAATTTTTTTAAATAAATAATAAAATTTATAGAAAAAATTAAGTTTGAAAGATAACCTTTTGAATATCTCAAAACATGTCGTGTCCGATTTTCTTAAAATTTATGTCAAAATATAGCTTAAAAATTCTAGTTTTATTCTATGTAAACATTATAATGGGCAATTCGCGGAAATTTGAGAAATTAATTAAATTTTACAAGAATTTCTAAGGTTATAATGTATGTATCGAGAGGAATTTCTTTTTTTCAAATTTTTACACTGTTTAACCTTTGACTGCTTCATAAAATTTAATTGGTTCTTAATTTCAACCGAATTGCCCATTGTAATGTTTACATAAAATGAAACTAGAATTTTTAAGCTTCATTTTGACATAAATTTTAAGAAAATCGGACACGACATGTTTTGAGATATTCAAAAGGTTATCTTTCAAACTTAATTTTTTCTATAAATTCTATTATTTAACAAAAAAATTTTTTTACCATCATAAAATTGAAAAAATTTTATTTTAAAATCACTAATAGTAAATAAAGTTTGGCTTTAATAAATGGGAGAAATAATTTTTTGAAAATTGCCTTACAATGTCAATTGTTTATAAGGTGGTTTGTTTTGAAATGGAATGTCCCATATACGACTTCGAAATATAAAAATAATTCTTATTTCATTTACCTATTTATTTATTTCTTTTGAAATACTAAAAACGAAGGTGCATATGACGCCCTGGAGAAACACGCTAATAATTGGAGTAATGGTTTTTTTTTTCGCGTGTATGAAATCACGGTCGAGGCGACGCACGATCGATAAAAGGTGATCGAGAGCAATTTACTGGAGAATAGAGTGGACAGTGGCATCAGTCTTTGCCTTGGAGATATCTTATCTGTATGTGGCTTTGGGCCCTCGATGCGTATGTGTATGTTGCTTGGCCGCGGGCCTGATACCACCGTAGTATGATAATATCAGGACTCTATAGCGTATCTGATGAACGTGCAAAGACAAAAGCGTTTTTCTCTCCCACGTAACGAGAGAGTCAATCTAGTTGTCGGAACGATTTATCGCTACCGCCAGGAGCCTAGTTTTATATACCGATTCGGAAATATTCTCACGCCTCCGGGTATAATATGTAAAAAAAAAAAAAAAATTTCCAACCATTCATTTGTTTATGTCCTAAAAAAAATTCTAACGATTATTAACAAGATGTACTGATTTATTCTTGTCCCCAAAAAATTTCATTTTTCAAAAAAGGAAAATTAAAGTTATTAGGGGAAAATCCGTGAAATTGAAAAGCATTTTTTTAAGATGGTAAATTGAGACCAAATACCGAATCAAAACGGTTGCAACAATTTGTTTAAATTTTGCAATCTTAAACGTCCTTTCAACATCTGGGTCCAAACAGATCCCTATGTTTAAAAAAAATCCCTATGTTTATTTTTGTTTCCCTATGTTTTTTCCCTATTTCCTATTTTTTTTTATCCCTATGTTTTTTAATTCCTATGTTTGTTAAAATATATTTCAGACTTCGCACTCGATAATTAATTTTAAAAGAAGTAGCAAAAAGTAGCTTTCAGTCTAAAAAAGAAATAAAAAGGTAGCTATCGAAAAATTAAACTTGACGACCAAAGAAACTCGTTTTAGAAACTTTATAACGAAAATTCCCTTCTATATTTTATTTTCCTGACATTTTTCCAATTTTTATAAAAAATATTTACTCCCTTCTCATCATAATGCTAATAAATTGAATTCCAGCAATGAATTTTATTATTCATGAAACTATTCAAATGTTTATGAAAATCATTTAATTCTTGCGAAGAATTAAAATTTTTTTTTTAATAATTAATTTCTTTCGACAACTTTTATGCAAATTTCTTTTTAAATTATTAATTTCCTGAGAAATTGTTATTATTCATGGAAAAAATAAATTCTTACGCAGATTTTTATAACAAAATTGTTTAATAATTGAAATCTGTTTGCAATTTTTTTTTTAATATTGAAAATCATTGAATTTAGAACAGTTTTTAAAAAATAATTAAATTTTACAAAAAATTTTAATTCTATTCAAATAATCCACAATAATTGAATAACAGTGTGCTATTTTATTAAAATTTTATTTTAAAAAAATCGATTCCTGAAAAGCTTTTTATTATTTACAAAAATAATTGAATTCTTGCGAAAGGTTTTATTGGAAATTTTCAAAATAATTGTATTAACAAGAAGAAATTTAATACTTTTAAAATAAATTTAATTCTTGTGAAAAATATTGTTATTTATGAAAATAATTGAATTTTGCAAAAAATGTTACTGAAATGCCTCAAAATAATTATTTGATTATTATTATTTGACGCATTTCAGTAACATTTTTTGCAAAATTCAATTATTTTCATAGATAACAATATTTTTCACAAGAATTAAATTATTTTTAAAACTATTAAATTTCTTCTTGTTAATTCAATTATTTTGAAAATTTTCAATAAAATTCAATTAAATTTTCGGGAATAATTTTGTTATTTATGTTTAATAATCAAATTGCTATGAAGAATTATTTATGTAAATAATTGAATTCCTGGTAAACATTTTATTAAAATCTAAAAGAATAATTAAATTATTATATAAAAATTTCATTCAAATTATTTTTAAAATAAGCGATTTCTTTCGAACAAATTTTAATAAAATAGTTGAAAATAATAGAATTCTGAAAATAATTAAATTTTATCGAAGAATTTTGTATTCATAAAAAAAAATTCAAATGTTTACAATTCTTTTCAAATTTTTTGAAAATGATTGAATTTCTACGAATAATTCTGACAATTACTTTATTTACAAAAATAACTAAATCCTTGAAAAGAATTTAAAAATTTATAAAAATAATCGACTTATACTGCTAAGAATTTAATGCCAAATTTTATAAAATATTTTCTTTTTTAAAAACAATATATAAAAATTATATTTCTAATAATTCAGTTTCTGTTTTTTTTATGTTTTCGAGAAAATAATTGAATGTTCGTGTAGAATATTATCGAAACTTTTCTTTAACAATTTAATTCTTCTGGAAAATTTGATTAAAATTATAGAATATTAAAAATTATTGAATTGAGAATAATTTTTTTTTAAAAATTGAAATTTTACCATGAATTTTAGTGATATTTTTTGAAATCATTAAACTGATAAGAAGGATTTTGTTTTTTATGAAAATAATTGTATTATTGTGCAAAAATTTTATTAAAATATTTAAAAACAATTGAATTTCTGTGAAAAATTTTTGTTATTTTTAAAAATAATTCAATTTTTTGCATAAATATTTTATAAAAATTGTTTTAAACAATTAATTTTTTCTAAATATAATAAATATTATTAAAATTTTATATTAAATGATTGATTTTTTCGATAATCTTTTGAAAATACTATTCTAAACTAATTAAATCCTTGTGATATTTTTATTATTTACAAAAATAATTGAATTTTATTAATTTTTTGTTAAATAATTAAATTTTTAAGAGCAAAATTTGATGAAATTCTAGATATTAAAAAAATTAAATTTCGAACATTTTTTTAAAAATAATTGAATCGTTTCAAATAATTTGATTATAACCTTCGGAGAACACATGGGGTCTTTTTGACCCCACGCTTTTTACAAAAAGCTTTTTATCTTTCGATAATATTTTTAATGAGGATTTTTAAGTAAACAGACTTATTTTACAGAGATTAAACTATAATAAAAAAAATTCGAAATAAAAAGGAATTTATCAATCTTCCAAGTCAAAAAAACTTTTTTGACATGGAAGATTGATAAATTCCTTTTTATTTCGAATTACATAATTTTTTACCAAGTGATAAATTCTTTTTAATATTTAAAAAAAAATTATTTAGTTTAATAAAATGAGCAGTTTAAAATTGGTTGAGCTTTCAAAAATGGTCTAAAAAGAGGTGTGTTCTCCAAGGGTTAATTGAATAGTGAATTTAGACAAGGGCTAAGAAACTAAGAAAAAAATAATTTTTATTAAGCTTAATAAATTTATTAAATTATTTAATTAATATTATTATTGCTCAACCCGGATTTTTTTCGAATTTCACTTTTTTACATTATTATATATTCACTGACGTTTTCCTAAAAGAAAATTTTCATCTGAACTACTTTTAGTACAGAAAAATGTTTTTATATGTGTTTTCCTTTGACATTTGACCTAAGATTGTTTGTTTTCTAGCCTAATGCTAAATTGTTGTTGAGTAAAAAAAACATTTAATACATTTTAAAGTTAATTGTTTCTCGATATTAAAACGTTTCATTAATATATTTTTATGGTTAAAACGATTAATTTTTTGTCATGAATTTCGAAAAGTACTTAACTCTGACAACTATAATATTAATTTTCTCAAAGTCACTGTTAATAAGATAACAATTCTTTTATCATTGTCTCATATAAATTATCATCTAGTGACCACAGAAAAAAACTGGACTATTTTAATCAAAGCTGCTATTGAAATATACAGTTTTTTGTGTTTCCTGCAAAATTTCAAAAAACCAAGTTGAGCCCTTTTCGGAAATCACTATTCAATTTTTGAGAATGGTTTTTTTTTAAAGTATTAGCGAATTTAAAGTAGTGAAAATTCTCAATGAAAAAAGCAGAAATAGTAGCTTTTAGTGGCCGAAATCCAAAAATTGTACCCAAATAGTAGCGTAACTTAAAAAAAAAGTAAATAGTCGATTTTCGTAGATGAGTGCGAAGCCTGATATTTTTATATACTAACTAGAAACTTATGCTTTCAGGTTGTTTAACGATTTATAAAAATATATGTATGTAATACGAACCGTTTATAAAAAAAAACTAATCGAAAAAGTTTATCTCTAGAATGTTTTAAGAATCACAGAAATGTAGCATCTCATAAACATTTAAAGAGGTGTCGTACTGATGATTAAAAATTTGTTAGCCTGTGTGTGAAGATGACAAGCTATGAATAGTGATAAAATTGGGCATATTGCTAAATCTATCATTGATAAAAGGAGTATCTACTCCTCTCCTAAAGTTAATTGAGTTAATACTTGAGTTCATGTTGGAAAAATTAGATGATGATGATGATGATGAGTGGTATACATAAAGGACCACCATCGCAGAGGGATTCGGATTAATATGCGGTGAATGCTCTAATGAGAACATTTTGATTCGTTTAAAAAGTGCAGGCTCTCCATCATTAGCCGGATATTTCATCTCCTTTTGTGTCCAAGTGAACCCTTTTAACGGGGTTGCGCGAGCACTAACGAATCGAACGATACCGATTCCAGGTATTAATGCACGAATCTCGGTTGGAGCATCGCAGTGTTGTCAGTATTTGACCGTTTCACCAGGGAGTTCTGGAGCTTTTTTGAACGTCAAGGTCACTCATCCTTGTAGGTTCCTTCGACGTTTGTGGGAACTCAAAACCTTCTCACGTCCACGAACACTATCAGCAACCACACGACCTCCTATATTGTATAGTTGCGCTCGCTTCATTCTATACCATCCGCTGTATACACACGCAACTTGTGACTCCGTTTGTATATATTAAAAAGTCTCTCTCTCTCTTTTTCTTTTTTACTCTCTTTTTCTCTTTTACTCTCTTACTCTCTTACTCTCTTACTCTCTTACTCTCTTACTCTCTTACTCTCTTTTTCCCTCCTTTTCTCTCTTACTCTCTTATTCTCTCTCTTAATCTCTCTTTTTCTCTCCTTTTCTCCCTCGCTCTTCCTCTGCTTTTCTCTTTCAGTCTCCCTCTTCCTTCCTCTTCTGAATACATATTTCTTAAGGCAGCTGAATATTCGCAGTGTTTTATCGTCTTCATAGAGGTTGACTCTGGTTCCCCCTCGAGTTTCGCATGGTGTGCGCCCCCCACGCACCGAAGATAGGTGCAATTCGTAACGCAATGAGGTGGGAGGCACCTTGAGGCGTATAACGTCTACGCAGGCTAATTACTATATTAATTGCTTTCTCGCAGTCCTTCCCTTTATTGATTTAACACTCGGAACAAGAGTCCTAAAAACCTCCCTCCCATTCCTTTCCTTTTTCGCTTTTTTTCTTCTTTTTCTCCTTTTCTCTTTCTGTACTTTTTGCTTCATCATATAGAGGAAGTATTGTGATACAAAAATTTTTCATGTTGTATTTTTTAACATGTCTTTATGTTATTTGACCTCAGGAGTTCAACAATGACATTTTTAAAAAAATGTCATTCCGTATATGGGTGAATTTTCTGAAAGTGACACTTTTAAATTTTAGTTTTTGAATTAATTTTTTTCTTCAATTATATGGTTTTTTCTATTAAAACTACTTAATTTCATACTCAATAGTAAGATTTTTAGGTTGCGCAAAATTAATTCTTAAAAATATTAAAGTTTTTTTCATTTGAAAAATACTATTGTTGCTCCATTAAATTAATTTTATTTAATTGACGAGCTTTTTTATTAAAAATTCACGCTAATATCGCGTTCACGAAATCGAAAATAAAATTACACTGCTTAAAAATTAATAATTTGTATATTTTAATACCAAATATATTCAATTAGATGGAAATATAAATGTATTAAAAGTATTTGATTTAACGGCAATTTGGGTAAATTTTTTCAAAGCAATGCAGGTAAATACTAAAAACAAAAGAAAAACTAGCATATATCAAGGAAAAGGCTTCGGAGACGAAAAGCTTCGGAGATGAAAAATAAATTTTCTTTCATATTTGTATACATTAAGGCGCAATTAAAATATGTTTTTTAGTAAAACACAAATCTCACACCCTCATTTTATATTACCATCGAAATATTCCGTTAAATTTACTTCCACATTCAGTTATTTATCAAAAAAGGCAGCTTCGGAGATGAAATTAATTTTTACTCGGAGAAAAATGTAAATTTCGATTATTTATAACAGGAATAATTTTTTTCCTTTTTATGGATAAAATATAGAAAAATCAGTCAGATTCTTAGCTTTATTTTAATGTGCATTAAAATTTTGTTTAAGATATTTTTAAAGTATAAAATGTCAGTAATCATTGTAAAGTAATTTTAACCCAAAACTGAAGACAAAGTTTAAACACTTTTATCAAAAATAAAAGTGAGGTCTACAAATTTTTAAAATGCACATAATGATAGAAAAAACATTGTACTTTCTGACAATATTTTTAAAAAATTTCTGAGAATTTGAAAAAAACCATGAAAATTTAATTTTATTGTACAAGTCCTATTGGAGACATGTTGAAAAGGCTTCGAAGATGAAAGTAATTTAGTTCTTACGTAAATTAAGTTGAATAAAATCATTTCATTTTCTTTTAAAAATGATAAATAAGTGCTAAATTTTCACTATGGAAATTGATAATAATTATTAAAGAGTAGATTTTGTAAAATTAATCGAGACATAACTTTAAAAAAATGATAAGACACTTATAAATGTTTTTCTTTAATTTTGTAGTTTCTTTAGACGCATCTTTTGGGCCTTTAATGAACAGTTTTCGTCTATATTCACCGGAGATATTAAACTTTTAAAAATAAAAAATTTTGGAAAATAAGACTTTTTGAAAATTTTGTTGAAAAATTCAAACAAACATATTCGAAATTTAATTATTCTAACTTAATATCTAGAATTTCATCTTTCTTTTGATCTTCAAAATTTAATTATTTAACAAACAATTGACAAAATTCATCCAAAATTCAATTATTTTTAATGATAATAAAAATTTTACAAGGATTTAATTACGTTAGAATAGTATTTTCAAAAGAATTTCAAAAAAATAAAGTATTTAACATAAAATTTTCAAAATATTTATTATATTTCGAAAAAATTAATTGTTTAAAACAATGCTTATAAAATTCTTATGAAACATTCAATTATTTACAAAAATAACAAAAAATGTTCACGCAGAAACTCAATTCTTTTGAAATTTTTTACTAGAATTTTTCACAATAATTAAATTACTTACATAAACAATAACATTCTTCTTAAGAGTTCAATGATTTTAAAAAATATCACTAAAATTCATGGTAAAATGTCAATTTAATTTTAAAAAATTATTCTTAGTTCAATAATTTTTAATATCCTACTATTTTGATCAATAATTTTTTAAAAGAATTCAATTATTGAAGAAAAATTTCGATGATATTCTACACGAAAATTCAATTATTTTTTGGAAAAAATAAAAAATTTTACAGAAATTGAATTATTTTTGAAGATAGAATTTGCATATATTGTTTTGAAAAATTCAAATTTTTAAAAATTTGGCATTAAATTCTTAGCAGTATTAATTTGATTGGTTTTATAAATTTTAAAATTCTTTTCAACGATTTAGTTATTTTTGTAAATAAAGTTATTGACAGAATTTTTCGTAGAAATTCAATTATTTTCAAAAAATTTGAAAAGAATTGTAAACATTTGAATTTTTTTTATGAATACAAAATTCTTCGATAAAATTTAATCATTTTTAGAATTCTATTATTTTCAAATATTTTATTAAAATTTGTTCGAAAAAAATAGCTTATTTTAAAAATAATTTGAATGAAATTTTTATGAAATAATTTAATTATTCTTTTAGATTTTAATAAAATGCTTACCAGGAATTCAATTATTTACATAAATAATTCTTCATAGCAATTTAATTATTAAACATAAATAACGAAATTATTCCCGAAAATTCATTTTATTTTGAGGCATAATAAAACCTTTCGCGAGAATTCAATTATTTTTATAAATAATAAAAAGCTTTTTAGGAATCGTATTTTTTTTTTGAATTTTTATAAAATACCACACAGATATTCAATTATTGTGAAATATTTTAATAGAATTAAGTTATTTTTACAAACTTTCCTAAACTCATTGATTTTTAACATTTAAAAAGAATTTGCAAACAGAATTCAATTATTTAAAAATTTTTTTATAAAAATCTTCGTAAAAAGATTTTGTAGAGTCTTTTAGGCCCATCTTTTAAGCCCCCATTGAACATTTTTCGTCCATATTCACCAGAGATATTAAACTTTTAAAAATAAAAAATTTTGGAAAATAAGACTTTTTTGAATGTTTTGTTAAAAAATGTAAAAATAACTTTGAAACTATAATTACCAACTTGTAGAGCATCAAAAAAGCGCATCGATTGACTTATTTTTAAAGCTAATTTGATTAGAAATAAAGAAGTTATTATGACATTTAAAAAAAACAGAAATTGTGAAGGACATTTTTTTATGTGGGAGTATTAAATAAGGAGAAAAAAATATTACATTAATTAAGAATAATTGTTTAAAATTTATATTTTATTGTTATTAACATCTCTATTAGGAAGCAAAATGTTCATAAATTGAACACAACACGATTTACGAAAACGAATGAAATGAACACCAAAATTTCTTTTTTTTTCTTTCTGTACTTTTTCCTTTTTCTCTTTCTGTACTATTTCTTTTTTTTCTCTTCCTTTACTTTTTCTTTTTCCCTTTCTCTATTCGTTTCTCTTTCTCCTCTTGACTCTTGTGGGTTCTAATTCGTCGAAGGAGCTAACAGTTCCAAGAGCAAAAATGTTATTTGAATAAACATGCCGATACGAGATATCGACGAATTGAAACCAGTGTTTCTCGCAAAACTTTCTTCATATCAATTAGTTGGGGAAATAAATTTTTGTTTCAGATCCCACAGAGGGAATTGTGCGAAAATTATTTATATACATATATTTGTCTCTATATATGAAGTATAAACGCACTGAATTCCAGAAAGTTCATAAATCTGCCACCCGCTTGGCGACAATAGGCAGTATGTTTATCATTTGGACATGGCGCTTTACATCTAGATCTTGTTCTATATAGTCTGCAAAATACAATTGTTATTTGATTACGTTGGCAATTTTTCTTCTCGCGAAAAAAAATTGAATTGTTCTTGCGTGCATTACGTACCATTTTACTGTACAACCGCAAGAATGATAAAGATAAATCTTGTCCGATATTTTTCCAGACAGTTGTTGTAATCTCGAAATTTAAATATATTGTATTCATAAACAGAAGATATTTTAAGGAAATAGAAAAGTTAAAAGCGAGAAATATAGAACTTTTATTTAATAGAAAATTTGAATAGTATCTGTAGAAATTAGCGACTTATTAATTCGTTTTATATATTTGAGCTAAGTAATTATTTACTGGTCAATAATTTTTTCATTTATGGTATCAAATAAATTGTTATTTATACCGAATACGAATTACTAAAATAAAAAAAGACGGTAATTATAAATATAATATTAAATAATTCTTAATTCATAAAACATAATAATTGACAATTCATTAATTCTTTTTGTTCACATCTACAGTTTGACTTTTGTGTACGTTTTTTTCCTTTAGAAAATATTGTTTAAAAACTCGAAAGTATGAAGGTATTTTTAATGATTTTTAGTAACATGAAATTGGAAAATTAGAAAATTAAAAAAAATATGATTAATAAAATTTTTTTAAATGCTTTTTTAGTTTTTTATAACAAATTTTGTTTCATTAACCTACTCTCTTAATCCGAATCACTTAAAAATCGTGGTTTTAACTGACAATCAAATAAAACTGACTTTTTCCTTCTGAAACGGTTAACAATAAATGAAAATTAGTTAAATTTGACTAATTGATTGGTCAAAATAATTTACGTTAACATAAATAGTTTTTAACTGACAATTAGTTATTTTTGAATAATTGGCACTAGGAATATTACTATTTGAATTAGTAACTGATTTTTTGCTTCTAAATCAACAATTTTCAACTGATACAAATTTAGAGAGTAAATTATGCAAATTTTTTCGTTTTTATTTTTAAAAAATATTAAAAAATTATTAATTGTTAAAAAATTGTAATAAAGAAATAGTAAATATATTCATTTTATGCATAATTAATAATTATTATTTCTCAATATCAATATTGTTTTTTGAAAATTTTTAAAATCATTTTTCCACAATTCAATTCTATATGAAATTTCGATTATTCGGAAACTCTTCAATTAAATACACTGTATGAATAATCTTGGAAATATTCCCCAAAAAATTCAGAAAGCGAGTTCCACTAATTATTTAAAAGAATTTACTAACATACATAAGGGAATTTTTCTAAAAAATTACCGTAAACTTCCTATGAATTTAAAAACATTCTCATGAAATAACGTTGAAAAAATCAAAAAAGTTTTGAAAAATCCTCTTAAATATTTAAGTAAATTTTTTTATGAAAACATAGAAAAGTTCCTGAGAAATTGTAAAAATTTCAATATTTGGAAAAATTTACATTTAACTTTAAATTATTTAAATAAAAATTAAATTAAATTTTTGAAAAAAATTAATTCTTCAAAATTACCAATTAAAGGATAGAAAATTCTTACTTTTAAATATTTTAATTTGAAACCGCTTCAAGAATTTTTTTTAAATTGTAGGTCTCATCTGCGGACATAAAATGAGAATACTTTGAGACAGATTAATAAAGTTTAACTATATATTTTTTTGATTTTTAATTTTTCAAAAAAATGTTAGGACACCTATGAATGTTTTTCTGTAATTTTGTAGAGTTTTTTTAGACGCATATTTTAAGCCCTTAATGAAAATTTTTCGTCCATATTCACCAGAGGTATTAAACTTTTAAAAATCAAAAATTTTGGAAAATACGACTTTTTTTGAATATTTTGTTGAAAAATGTAGAAATAACTTCAAAACTATTATTATCATCTTGTAGAGCATTAAAAAACGCTTTGATTGACCTATTTTTGAAGCTAATTCGATTCACAGTAAATTGTGAGGTATTAAAAAGTGTTGCAGATTAAATTAACACCAAAAAAAGATTACAATAATCAATTTTTGTGTTATTTTTTACAATGAATGAAATTTTAGTTTATTAAATTTTTTATAACTATAAAACATGGAGATATCGATTTCTTCATGTTTTATAATAATTAAAGATGACAAAGTAATAAAATCATTATTTTATATTTTAAGAATATTATACTTCTTCAAAATTATTTTCATTATTTCAATTCAATTAATATTTTCAAAAATTTTACTTTTTATCTATTATTTTTAATAATAATTAATTAATCAATTTCACGAAATTTCAATGATTCCTAAATTCTTTAATTAAATGAGTATTAGAAAATAAAAACATCAAATAATATTAAAAAAAAATTCAACTAAACTTTTTCAAAAATATTAATTTTGAAAATTCAATTTTTTCCAAAAAGTTCACTCTATATTTCTTTTCATATTCAATTATAATCTAAAATTTCAACTCAAATTCATTTTTATGAAATGAAAATCAATTTTTATTAAAAATTTCTACTAGATTTTAACTATTTAAATGCAAAAGTAAATAATTTATTGAATAATTGAATGTTCCTCAAAATTTAATTCTCATAAAGAATTTTAGTAACAAAATTTTTAATAATTCAATTCTTTTGTCGAATTTCATTGAAACTTGCATGAACATAATTACTTTTTTCGTAAGGAATTCATTTATAATTGTATGAAAAATAATTGAAACGCTGCGCTGAGTAAATATGAGAATTTTCAAATTTATTCGTTTACAATTCAATTTTACAAAATTTTAATTATTCGGAAATTATGCAATTAAATATATATTGAAAAATAAAAACTTGAAATCATTTCAATAAAAATCCTATTATACTTTTAAAAAGAATTAATTTTACCGAATTTTTTGTGAAAAAAATGAAAAATTCAATCATTTTAGTTTGAAACTTTTTCAAAATTTAATTATTTCTCTAAATCCACGTTATAATGCTATTAATACCTAAGTATAATCTAAAATTTTAACTGAAATTCATTTTTAAAACCATTTTTAATAGTAAATTCTACGAGAATTCAATTATTTAAATTTCAAAAGTAAATAATTTATTAATTTCATGTTTGTTGAAATTAAATTCTCATAAAAAATGCTATCAACAAATTTTTTAAATTATTAAATTCTTTGGACGAATTTTAATAAGATTTTTAAGAATAATTACATTTCTCGAGGAATTTGATTAAAATTGCATTAAAAATAATTGAAATTCTGCAATGAGTTTTATTATTTATGAAAATAAATAAAATATAAATAAATTATTTATAAAACTAATTGAATCCCTTAAGAAAAGTTATTATTTATGAAAATAATTGAATCAATGCGAAGAAATTTATAAAAAAATTTGTAAATAATTGAATTTCTGTAAAAATTTTTATTATTTATGTAAATAATTGAATGTTTGCGTAGAATTGTATTAAATTTTTTTTTAATAATGGAATTCTTTTGTAAAATTTTTTTCAAATGGTAGATATTGAAAATTATGGAATTTTAGAAAACTTTTGAAAATAATTGAAATTTTGACAAGAATTTGATTAAAATTTTGTAAAATAATTGAATATCAGTGAAAAATTTTATTATTTATAATGAGAATTGAAATTTGTAAAATTTTAAATTTTAGTTGTTAATTTTAAAATTGTAAAATTTTAATCTTTTTTAGTGTTAATTTAATCCTAGAGGGATTAAAATGTTGCAGATTATTCTAATTCATTCTGGTATTATTTTAACACCTCACGTTTTACCGTTTTATAAATAAAGAAGTTGTTCATATTTTAAAAAACAGAAATTGTGATGGAAACTTGAAAAAAATTTTTTTAATGTGGAACTTGAATTTTTATTTAAATAAAGAGAAAAAATTTTTACAGCAATTGAGAATAATTGTTTAAAATTTATATTTTATTATTATTGACATCTCTATGAGGAAGCAAAGTGTTTATGAAATGATCACAAAAATTATAACAAAAATATATAACTTGGCAGCGGTTTATAAATGTTTTGTATACTGATGCTTTAAAATCAAGTATAATTGCAGCGCATTTGTATAAAAAATAAATTAAGCTACAGGGATGCGGGGTTTTTCGCTATGAAATGAGGGCCTGATTTCTGTACTTAAATAGAAACAAATTACGATTTAGTACCAAAATTGGTACTAAATTAGTTTACTAAACTAAACTAAACTAGTTTCTTTTTACAGTGTACATATCAACAGGGAAATTTGATCATATGAGAAAAGATTTTAGTCTCCATTAAAAAAAATGTAAAATACGACTTATGATGTGGAGAAATAAAAGAAAATAAATTTAGGACAGAGAAGCCCCTGGGCGTTTTTGAAAGGACCTTTTAAACTTGAGCGGCATTAAGTATGTGTATATATATATAGCATATATAAAAGAAATATCGATATCTTACCGAAGTCAGAGTCCTTACATGGTTTAACTTTGGCACAAGGAGAGGATATTCTTCGCTAGACGCTATCAGCGATGCGATCGGTTTGGCACTGTATGGCGATAGCATCATTAACCCTCTGTGCACCGAACACTGAGATCTTGTTACGCGATATCTAAAACCCAGAGAGAGAGAGAGACTCAAGATGTTCAAAACTTGTGCTGGCGCACAATACTCGCTAATTAAACGAGTGGAGAACGCCACCGCTAGATACCAGGGCGCGATTACTTTGTTTTCGAAGGACCACGTTCTGGTCAAATTAATTGGAGTTTGGAGGACAAAAAAGAAAGAAAGAAAGAAAAGGATATATATTTCCCCGCAGTGAGAGAAAGAGAGTTTTACTGATTGGGATTTTTGGGCATGATTCAACGATTTTTTGAGCATTTTTTTGGTGGCCCTTAATGAAGTTCTTGATAGGAGGGAGCTATACATGGCAAATTCTTATCAGGACAATCTTAAACTCGACGATATGTTTGTTTGCATGCGCAAAAAAGAGAGAGGATTTATTTTCATATTATAAGGAAGATTTACAAGAGGTTCACATGACTTTCTTGCGCGCGCGCGGCTTGTAATTTTTGATAATGAATTGAAGATGGGGGAGAGTCGAGAATATACTGTCACTGATGGAGAAGAGAAAGAGAGAGAGAGAGAGTGAGTGAGGGGAAAAAAGGATAGTAAAGTATGAAATGTGAAAAGTTGAAGTGTAGTGTCACGCTGGTATTTCACATCTACCTTCGTGACGTGCGGAATTTCCGAGTCGTCAAGTTGTATAGCTTCGACAGACATATCCCGTTTGATCGACGGACAGTGTCTGCTTTTTCTGATCACGTTACTGGCGAGCTGCACTGGCTGGAATGACAAAAGTAAAAACAACTTTTCCTTATTGTATGATAACATCAACAGATGGTCTACTCAGAGATATTAGAGTTTAAAACTCTTTTTGATTATGATTCTAAATCGAAAGTAACCTAAAGTCTTCGTATGGCTCGAGTGTTTCGAATACCCAATCTTGCCGCAAGCTTTAAATTTTGATAAGGACATGTGAACTATTTCGAATTAAAATTAAAAAAAAATTTTTAAAAATTATGATTACCAATGAATTTTTATTTTTTTTTAATGCTTTTTTATAACAAATTTTGTTTGATTGACCTACTGTCTTAATCTGAATCACTTAAAAATCGTGGTTTTAACTGACAACCAAACAAAACTGACTTTTTCCTTCTGAATCGGTTAAAAATAAATGAAAATTAGTTAAACATGACTAATTGATTGGTTAAAAAAATTTACTGAAACATAAGTAGTTTTTAACTGACAATTAGTAATTTTTGAATAATTTGCAGTAGAAATATTACTATTTGAATTAGTAACTGTCTTGTTGCTTTTAAATCAGTTTTTTTTAACTGATTCAGTGAGAATTTTTACAATCATTTTTCTACAATTGATTTGTATGAAATTTCGATTATACGGAAATTCTTCAATTAAATACACTGCAAGAATAATTTAGGAAATATTCCCAAAAAAATTCAGAAAGCGAATTCCACTTATTATTTAGAAAAATTTACTAACATAGATCAGATAATTTTTCTAAAAAATTATCTATATCTAAATTATCTATTATCAAAAACTTTCTATGAATTTAGAAACATTCTCAAGAAATAGCGTTGTAAAAATTCCAAAAGTTTTGAAAAATTCTCTTAAATGTTTAGGTAAATTTTCTTATAAAAATATAGTAGAATTTCTGAGGAACTGGAAAAATTCCAATGTTTAAAAAAATTTCCATGTAACTTTAAATTATTTTAAGCTAAATTAAATAAAACATTTTCAAAAAAATTCATTCCTCAAAATTGCCTGTTAAAAGTATAAAAAATTGTTATTTTTAGATATTTCAATTTTAAACCGTTTCCAAAATAATTCAAATATTTAAATACAAAATTACATAATTTTTTGATTAATTGAATGTTTTTTAAATTTTAATTCTTATACAGAATTTTATTAACAAATTTTTAAATAATTGAATTCATTTAACAAATTTTAATCAAAATTTTTATGAATAATTACTTTTTTTGAGAAATTTGATTAAAAGTGTACTAAAAACAATTAAAATTCCTAAAACAAATTTATTAATAAAAAAAATAATTTAATTGATAAAAAAAATTTATTATTTATGAAATTAATTCAAATATTGAGAAGAAATTTACAAAAAAATGTTTAATAATTGAATTCTTGGGCAATTTTTATTATTTATGAAAATAATTTGTAAATTTTTGAGAACAATTTTATTCAAAAATAGAATTCTGTTAGAAAATTTATTAAAATAGCACATACTGAAAATAATTGAAATCAGAATTTTTTTTTGAATTTAATTTTGGAAAAGAATTTTGTTATTTATAATGATAATTATGATTTTGACGAGAATTTTTTTTAAATTTTGACATAATTGAACTTTTGTAAGAAGAATATTTTATTTCAAATCCAATTCTTTAAAATGTTATACATGAAATTATTCTATACATCCATTGTTTTTAATAATTTTTTTTAGGAATGAAGTTATTTAAAAATAAACATTACTGTCCAAAATAAAAAAATTTAAAGGTTTTGTATTTTAATTCGTGTTGATTTCATTGTATAAAAAGACACTAAAATTTTGTATTTTCTTATGAATTCTAAAAACTTAATTTTTTCTCTGACTTTTCCTTGAATCCCCTGTCTACTCAGAGATATTAGAATCTGAAACACTTTTTGATTATGTTTCTAAATCAAAAGTAACCTAAAGTCTTCGTATGACTCGAGTGTTTCGAATACCTAATCTTGCCGCAAGCTTTAAATTTTGATAAGGACTATTTCGCCTTAAAATTGTAGTTCGCCTTATATTTTTTTCTAAAAGTAAAAGACTATCAACTATTTTCGAAACTGCAAATGTGACGCTTTCCGAAGAAAGGTACCTAAGAACCAAACGAATTATAGGTTAAGGTCGTGTTAGATTTCTCTTGATTAAAAGCTTATTTTTAATTATTTGAATTTGAAACTAATTTTTATTGAATATTTTGAATGTAATGAAGACTTGAAGATCAATAATTTAAACTAATAATTGATTTTCTTTCTTCATTTTTACTTGACAAATTAAAAACATAACCTCAAATTCTTTGCTTCTTAGGTACCTTTCTTCAGAGCGCGTCACAAATGTCTTCCATTTTTAATGTATCGGGAATAAATGTTAGAAACACAGTAAAACGTGAGGTGTTAAAATAACACCAGAATGGATTAAAATAGTCTGCAACAGTTTAATCCCTCAAGGATTAAATTAACACCAAAAAGGATTCAAATTTAACAATTTTAATAGGACTAAAATTTGGAACGTTCACATGAACAAAATTTTTGTTCACCTCCAGCGTTTTTGATAATTACTATCGAAAAAAGAAAAATAATTGAAGCCAATCAATATTTTGTTTAGAATTAATTTGTTTTAATCTAAAAAATAATTTATTAAATAAAATACAAATTAAAAGAAGTAAAAAAATATTGTCGTTCATTTGAACGTTCGAAACTTTAGGAACATCAATTTTAAAATTTAAAAATAAAATTTAAAATCTTACAAATTGTAATTCTCTTTATAAATAATAATATTCTACTCTGACATTAAAATATTTTACAAAATTTTTATCAAATTTTTGGCAAACATTCAACTATTTTCAAAAGTCTTCTAAAATTACATAATTTTCAATATTTACTATTTCTATAAAATTTTCCAAAAGAATTCCTATATTAAAACAAATTTTTAATTATTCAATTATTTTTGTAAATAATAAATATTTTTACAGAAATTTTATTATTTACAAATTTTTCTTATAAATTTCTTCCCAATAATTCAATTATTTTCATAAATAATAACAATTCTACAGGGATTCAATTATTTTTATCAATAATAAAATTCTTTTAGAAATTCAATTATTTTCATAAATAATAAAACTCATTGCAGAATTTCAATTATTTTTAATGCAATTTTAATCATATTCCTCGAAAAATGTAATTATTTAAAAAAATTTAAAATATTAAAATTATTTAAAAATCGTATTAAAATTCGTCCACAGAATTTAATGATTTAAAAAATTTGTTGATAACATTTTTTAAAGGAATTGAATTTCAAAAACTTTTTCAAAAATTATTAAAATTGATTGATTTAAAGAACTATTTTAGTTAAAAATTCTAAAAATAATAATAATCGTAATGATAATATAATTTTTGAAGAAGTTGCATCAAAAAAAGTAGCAAGTTAACATTTTAAAAAAAAATTAATTTTGCAGAATAGTTCATTAAAAGTATAAGCAATTCCAATTTTCAAAGATTTTAATTAAAAACCTTTTGAAAATTTAATTATTTCTAAAAATTTAAATAATAATTCAATTCTCTTAACAAATTTTAATAAAATTTTGAAGAATAATTTCAGTTTCGAGAAATTTGATGAAACTATTTTTATAAAATATATGAAAAATAATTGAAATTCTGGCAAGAATTTTATTAAAGACTTTTTAAATAATTGAATTTCGAAGAAAAATATTGTGTTACTAATAATGATAATTGATATTTTAACTAAAATTTTTGTCTATTTTGTATTTGATATTTGCGAAGAATTTATTATTTTTTAAAAGAATTGGATTCTTGAACTTAATTTTATTAAAATTCGTTTTAAAGAATTTAATTCTTATGTTAAATGTTATTTAAATAATAAAAATAGAAAATATCTGATATTTTGACAAATTCTTGAAATCAATGTCATTTCTAAGAAGAATTTTATAAGACTTATTTTAAAAAAATTAAATTGTTACAAAACAATTTCATTAAAATTTTTGAAAATAACTTAATTCTTTGAAGAATAAATATAAAAATTAAATTTTTTTATAAATTTCTTCGCAAGAATTCAATTATTTTCATTAATAATGAAATTTCTGCAGGGATTCAATTCTTTTTATAAATAATAAAATTCTTTTAGGAATTCAATTATTTTCATGAATAATAAAACTCATTGCAAAATTTTCATTACTTTTAATGCAATTTTAATTAAATTTCTTCGAAAAATGTCTTTATTCTTAAAAAACTTGTTCAAAGGATTTAATGATTTAAAAAATTTGTGGATAACATTTTTTAAAGGAATTTAATCTCAACAAATATGGAATTAACAAATTATATATTTTTGTATTCAAATAATTGAATTCTCGTAGAATTTACTAATAAAAAAAGTTTTAAAAATGAATTTTAGTTAAAATTTTAAATTATACTTAAGTATTAAAAGCATTTTAACGTGGTTTTTTGGAAATAATTAATGAAAAAGTTTCAAACTAAAATCATTGAAATTCTTAATTTTTCATATTTTTGACAAAAAATTCTGTAGACTTAATTCTTTCTAAATGTTAAATAGAATTTTTATTGGAATTATTTTAAGTTTTTATTTTTCAATGTATATTTAATTGCAAAATTTCCGAAAAATTAAAATTTTGTAAAATTGAATTGTGAACGACTAAATTTGAAAATTCTTTTAAAACTCATCGCAGCGTTTCAATTATTTTTCAGACAATTATAATTGAATTCCTTGAAAAAAGCAATTGTGTTCATGCAAGTTTTAATAAAATTCGACAAGAGAATTGAATTATTAAAAAATTTTGTTACTAAACTTCTTTATGAGAATTGAATTTTGAGAAACAGTCAATTATTCAATATATTATTTACTTTTGCATTTAAATAATAAAATTCTTTGTAGAATTTTGTAATAAAAATTGATTTTCATTTCATAAAAATAAATTTCAGTTAAAATTTTAGATTATAATTGAATATGAAAAGAAAAACCGCTGCCAAGTTATATATTTTTGTTATAATTTTGGTGATCATTTCATGAACACTTTGCTTCCTCATAAAGATGTTAATAATAATAAAATATAAATTTTGAACAATTATTCTCAATTGCTGTAATAATTTTTTCTCTTTATTTGATTAAAAATTCAGGTTCTACATTCAAAAGTTTTTTTTTTAAGTTTCCATCACAATTTCTGTTTTTTAAAATATGAATAACTTCTTTATTTCTAATCGAATTAGCTTTAAAAATAGGTCAATCGAAGCGTTTTTTAATGCTCTACAAGATGATAATGATAGTTTTAAAGTTATTTCTACATTTTTCAACAAAATATTCAAAAAAGTCTTATTTTCCAAAATTTTTGATTTTTAAAAGTTTAATATCTCTGGTGAATATGGAAGAAAAATTTTCATTGAGGGCTCAAGAGATGCGTCTAAAAAAACTCTACAAAATTACAGAAAAACATTCATAGGTGTCTTAACATTTTTTTAAAGTTATGGGCAAAAAACGTTTTTTTGAAAAATTAAAAATCAAAAAAATATATAGTTAAACTTTATTAATCTATCTCAAAATACTCTCATTTTATGTCCGCAGATGAGACCTACAATTTAAAAAAAAAATTCAGTCCAAAAGCTCTTTATAGTTTGGAGATATTTATGAAAATGTGATGTTTACACACACACACACATACGGAATGACATTTTGTAAAAATGTCATTTTTGAACTCCTGAGGTCAAATAACGTAAAGATATGTCAAAAAATCAAAGTCGAAAAATTTTGGTATTATAATACTTCCTCAGAATAAGGAAGCAATATAGAGTGAACTTTCTGGAAATAAATAAATAAATTAATTAATTAATTTTTCGAAATTAATTTTTTTGAGAAAGTTTCATTGAATTTTTTTAATATTATTTGAAACTTTTATTTTCTAAGCTGCATTTAATTAAAGAATTTAGGAATAATTGAAATTTCGTAAAATTGATAATCTAATTATTATTAAAAATAATAGATATAAAGTAAAATTGTAGTTAAAATTTTTAGAAAATAATAATTGAATTAAAACAATGAAAATAATTTTGAAGAAGTATAATATTTTTATAATATAAAATATAGATTTTTCTACTTGGTCATTTTTAATTATTATAAAATATGAAGAATTCGATCAATGAGTCAAAAACTCTAGGTTATCGATATCTTCATGTCATATATTTATAAAAAAATTTAATAAACCAAAATTTCATTCGTTGTAAAAAATAAGACCAAAATTGATTATTGTAATCTTTTTTGGTGTTAATTTAATCTGCAATACTTTTTAATACGTCACGATTTACTGTGAAGAGAAGTAAGAGCGGATGAAGAAAGAGAAAGGAAACGCGAGGGAGGAGAGAGCCAAATAGACGAAGAGATCTACATTATTATTATTATGATGATTATTGTGCCACCTCGACATATCTGGATATGGGTTTTCGAGGAAGAGCCGTAAAGTCTGCAAAATCACCACAGACCGCAGATTTATGTGAGGTAACGGCTTGAACGCCTTCAGTTGCGGCCTTATACATTTGCCAAGGCGAGGAAGCATATAAGAAAAAACATTAGCGTATAAGGACCCGTGCCGGTACTTATAGATAGTTTCAGTCGGCATCATAAATTACTCTTTATGCCCCAAAAAGTTTTAGTACACCACTCGCCTCGACATACAAGTCACCAATTCATCCTATTTTGCTGAAAAAAAAGAAGAAGAAGACAACAAATGTATTTTTCCAAAATGCAAACTAAACAAAAGAAATATCTTTTTTTTATATCCGCATGATTAGCATTTTTGCCGAACCCCAAAAATTGTGTTGGCCTGGCGAAAAAAAATGATATTTGACCATTCAAAAGACTATACTGTCGATATGGGTTTCGGTCCATGTTTGCTATATAAGAAATATATACATATATGTCGTGTATCTTAAAAAGGCATTATGCCAAACGATGTTATGTAGCTACTGCTGAATTTCATTATCATATGTTGCTCGCATATGCATATCGCCACTGTGCCTTTTAGTTTTGGTTTACATGCGTATATATCCGAGTGCATGCGCGCAATAATACACACACACACTTACACAACATACAAAAGCTCTTAGTTTGATAAATAAAAAACAAAAAAAAAATAAAAAAATGAAAGAAAAAGAAAAAACCTTCTTGTGTTTATATTTTTCATGACCGTCTTTTGTAGCAGACGTTCTGCTCAAAGCACGTTTTTCACATTTGTTTCAGTTCACGCGCATAGGCATTCATTTATGTATATTTTCTTATCAAGTGACGTTCAACGACGATAAAAAGTAGTCAACTTTTTCAAATTTCATAAATGCAAATCTTGCATTTGCTTTATTGTGATGTTGAAATGCATGCAATAAAGTGCGTGATCATTTTTTGTTTAAAAAAAAAAAAATTTAATACTTAGATGATTATCGTGATGAGAGAAAGAGTATGAAATTTGGGCGTTTTTATAGCGATTGGAATTTTTAGCTCTTGTGGTAGTAAAAGCTACATTCAGAGATTGTATTATATTTCTTAATCCGCAAAGATTATTTATTTATTATTTTTTTTCTTCAAGGGAGAAAATAAGAAAATTATTGAGTTTAGTAACTGATTATTTTACTATTTACTATTAAATATCTACTAAAATCAAATAATTTTTATGTGAATAAACTCTATAGATTTAAATCAGTGAAATTTCACTGGTAAAATAGTTAGAATTTATAGCGACTGACACACTTTAGTAAAATTTTCATTGATTTAATTTTAGAGAGTTGATTGAAATAAAAATTATTTGATACAAGTAAATATTTTATTAATAATAGTCAAGTAATCGGTTATTTGAATCAAACAAATTTTTTTCCAGTGTTTTTAAAAATTAATAGTACCTAAAGTTGAAAAATTATACTAGAAAAATTATTTAACACTTTTTATAAACAAATGTCTTGATAACAGCGAGTTTCTTTTATCAGTATAACTATTTGTATTATTTTCACAAACTGTTACTGCTATTATTATTATTATTATTATTATTATTATTATTATTATTATTATTATTATTATTATTTTTATTATTATTATCATCATTATTATTCTATTATTTATTATAACACTGAAAAAATATTTATTTGATTCAAAATAACCGATTGACTATTATAAACTAAATATTTAATTGACTCTAATAAATATTATTTAATTTACGTAAATATTTAGTTAATAAAAGTCAATTAATCGGTTATTTGAATCAAATAAATTATTTCCAGTGAACATATTTCAATATATTATATTTTTATTATTATTATTATTATTATTATTTTTATTATTATTATTATTATTATTACTATTATTATTATTGTACACTGAAAAAAATTTATTTCATTTAAATGAGTTGTTGTTGTGACTTGTTACGAGTCAGGAAAATGAGAGATTATGTCAAGGAACTTTATCAAAAAGATATTAGAAATATTAAAACAGTAAATTAATTTTTTCTCATTTCTGTAAATAATTAAATTCATTAGTATAAAGTCACTTCAACATTGAAAAAAAATTTATTTGATTCAAATAACCGATTATTTGTCTATAATCAAATAAATATTAACTTGAATCAAATAATTTTTATTTGAATCAAATAAATTGTATTTGAATAAAATATTTCAGTATTTGAAGCAAATACTAATTAATTGATTCAAATAAAAATTATTTGATTCAAGTAAATATTTATTTGATTATAGACAAATAATCGGTTATTTGAATCAAATAATTTTTTTATTCAGTGAGAATAATTTTCTAAAATATTTTAGTTAATTAGTTATTTTTGTTTATTTATTTTAATAAACTTATGCAATTAACTTAGAAATGATTTTAGTTAAAACCAGTTGCACCGATTATAATTCATTGAATTTTAAATTGTTTTAAACTAATAATTTTGAAAATTTAAAAATTTAAATTTCTTCGCATAAATTCGAAAATTTGTTTGAAAATCCTCGTCAAAATTTCAATCGTTTTTATTAATAAATATAGGAAAACCTATGTTTCCAATCATTTTATATCATACATTCTAAAAAAATTAGGTTCCTGTAAAATTTTAATTCAATTTTTTTGAAAATACTTTGATTTTTAGAGAAAAAAAAACAATTGAAATTCCGTAAAATTTTACAAAAAAATAATTACACTAAAAAAATTTAATTGATAGTCAATTAATCGGTTATTTGAATAAATTAAATTTCTTTTTCAGTGTAATTATTTTTTTTATAAAATTTTACGAAATTTCAATTGTTTCAAAAATTTTCAATTATTAATTTTAAAAAATGTAATTAATTCAAATAACCGATTAATTGACTATTATCAATTAAATATTTAATTGACTGATTAAATTAATTTTTAAATATTTAATTGACTGATTAAATTAATTTTTAAAAATTTTATTGACTATTATCAATTCATCGGTTATTTAAATGAATTAAATTTTTTTTTCCGTGTAAATTTTTGAAGAATTTCTCTCTCTGTCTTCATTTAAATCAGTTAAAAATCATGGTTTCAAGTTTTAACCGACAATAAGGGATCGATTTTTTGCTTCTGAATCAGTAAAAAATAATTGAAAATTAGTTAAACTTGACTAATTGTATCGCTCAAAAAAAAATTTACTAAAACATCAGTAATTTTTAATTGACAATTAATTATTTTAAACTAAAATTGTCAGTAGAAATAGTACTATTTGAATTAGTGACTGACTATTTGCTTCTAAATCAGTTATTTTCAACTGATTTACAAGAGATTTTATTTAATAATTAAAACTTTCTAAAATTTTATCATAGTAAAAATCTACTAATTTTAATTAGTAAAAGTGTTTACTAATTGTAATTAGTGAACTAATTTGTGAAGTTGTTAAAAACCTAAAAGTTTTTAATTTACTGATAAAAAAAACCTTTTCACCAATAAATTAGTAGAAATTATTATTTATTGATAAAATTATAAATAAATTAATTGAAAAGCAAAAAATCAGTCACTAATTCAAATTCAAGTCACTAATTTTTACTAAACAGTGACTAATCATGATTACATAACTTACTAATTTATCATTTTAACCTAATTTAAATTCAGAGAGCAAACTTGGAGATTTTCGCCTAAAGACAATTGTTTTTTTTTATTTGCTTCTTCAATAAAAATAAATTCACAAGAAATGGTTATTAATTATTAAAGTATGCATTACCGCAGTATGGGCGGCACTCGATCCGTAAAAGGATTGAAAAAGAACGCAAGAAATAATAATTTCACACTTTAAAGGCCGCAGATATATATTTTTTTTATCATCCGATGGTTGAAAAATATTCAACAAAATATATTTGCCTCTTGGAAATTTTTCTTTAAACTAACCGCTTCATTTCATTGGTTTCCAAAGAGGGGGGGGGGGGGGGGTAAAAACAAAAATTGATGAAAATAACATAAAAACAGGCATTATACTTTCGGCAAAAATATATAATATTTTCTGCTGTGTTAAAATATATATAAACAGGAAATAATAATAACCGTGATAAAAATCCTTCTCTTTTCTTTTTGTTTTCTTTTTCTCGTTTTTTTTATTCTCTCTCAGGCAAAACATGTTTTCATGTCTATTTTTACTGCCCGGGAGTTCGAATTTACAAGGACCTCGTGTGCTCCTGGTTGTTGTTGTGTGTGAGTGAGTGTGTGTGTGTGTGGGGGAAAGAACGACGATAATCGTCGATTCGCATTCGTGTATACCTTTTTCCAGAAATGGAGAACACTCCTGGCGAACGGTATCGTATTTCTGTAAAGGTCTTTCGCACTTGTAACAACGCTACCATTCGCGATTCGCGCGCATCGTTGGACGCGTTAAACGCGCCATATCAGCTGCCGTTGTCACGATTCTCCTCGTACCCACTCCATTTCACCACGTTCCACCTCCTTGCAATTCGATTATCGAGACGATCGAAATTTTCAAATAGTTTCGTCATTCCTTCTTTTCTCTTCTTTTCATTCGCTTTGCTTGGGAAAAAAATATTTACATTTTATGTCCCTTATACACTTTTATGTAAAATGTATCTACTTTTTCTTCATTTTAAATTTAAACTTATTTAACTAATTTTTCGTTTTAATTTTACTAAGAAAACATTATTTAATTTAATACTAAAATACAACCTGGCAAATGACAAATATATTTGTCTCAGAACCAACTAGACTTTTTATTTATTTTAAATAAAATTTATATTTGACATAAATAAAACATATATTTGAGTAGAATAAAACATATATTTATTTATAATTTTACCAATAAATAATATTTTCTACTAATTTATTGGTGAAAAGGTTTTTTTTATCAGTAAATTCAAAACCTTTAGGTTTTTTAACAACTTCACAAATTAGTTCACTAATTAAAATTAGTAAACACTTTTACTAATTAAAAAAATTAGTAAAGATTTTTACTATAATTAAATTTTAGAAAGTTTCAATTATTAAATTAAATCTCTTGTGAATCAGTTGAAAATAACTGATTTAGAAGCAAATAGTCAGTCACTAATTCAAATAGTACTATTTCTACTGACAATTTTAGTTAAAAATAATTAATTGTCAGTTAAAAATTACTGATGTTATAGTAAATTTTTTTTTGAACGATACAATTAGTCAAGTTTAACTAATTTTCAATTATTTTTTACTGATTCAGAAGCAAAAAATCGATCACTTATTGTCGGTTAAAACTTGAAACCATGATTTTTAACTGATTTAAATGAAGACAGAGAGAGAAATTCTTCAAAAATTTACACGGGAAAAAAAATTTAATTCATTCAAATAACCAATGAATTGATAATAGTCAATTAAATATTTAAAAATCAATTTAATCAGTCAATTAAATATTTAATTGACAATAGTCAATTAATCGGTTATTTGAATCAATTACATTTTTTTAAATTAATAATTGAAAATTTTTGAAACAATTGAAATTTCGTAAAATTTAAAAAAAAAAATAATTACACTGAAAAAGAAATTTAATTTATTCAAATAACGGATTAATTGACTATCAATTAAATTTTTTTAGTGTAATTATTTTTTTATAAAATTTTACGAAATTTCAATTGTTTCAAAAATTGTCAATTGTTTTTTTTTCTCTAAAAATCAAAGTATTTTCAAAAAAATTAAATTAAAATTTTACAGGAACCTAATTTTTTTAGAATGTATGATATAAAATGATTGGAAACATAGGTTTTCCTATATTTATTAATAAAAACGATTGAAATTTTGACTAATAACTAATTATTTGGTTATAACTCAATATCCCTTTACTTGTCTCACGTAATTTATACTTATTAAAAGTAATGGATTTATGGAAGAGTTTTAGTTGAAAACTAAAAAAAATTGAATTTCGGAAATGTTACAAAAATTAGTAATTTTTAGAAATTATGGAATTTTGAAAAGATTTCAATTTTAATTCTTTGGATTTTTTTTATAATTTTATAAATTAATAATTACATATAACATGTCTCTAAAGTTTTGAACGTTCAAGTGAACGAAATTTTTTTTCTTTCCAATATTTTTTAATATTATTTATCTTAAAATGACGATTAAAAAAAAAAATTTACACAAATATTGAGAAAATAATTTATTTTTTTAATTTGTAAATTAAAATTTTTTGCCAAAATTCAAACATCAAAAAAAGTAATAAAAAGATTCGTTCATTTGAACGTTCGGAACTTTAGGGACATCGTATAACTAATGTTTTGGTAATTTTTAATTTTAGTTTTTGTTGAAATCGTTTGAACAATATGGATGATAAATATTTAAATTCTCCCCATAAATCCAATTATTTTCAGGAATTTCAGTAAAAAGTTTTGTAAAATATAATTATTTTCATAAATATGAATATTTTTATGTTGAAGAAATTAATTTTTTTTCAAGTAACAACATTCTTTGTAGAAATTTAGTTATTTACAAAAATTTGTTTTAAAATCCCCGTCAAGATTTTAATCGTTTTTATTAATGAATATTATTATAATTATTCTGAAAAATTTATCTCAATTAAATGATCTTTAATATCTACAATTTTTATAGAATTTTCAAAAGGATTACAATTATTAAAAAAAAAATGTTGACAAATCACCACGAAAAAAATTTAATTATTTTCATCAGTAATAAAAATTTCACGGGAAATTAATTATTTGAATTATAATAATAATTATAATTATTAATTGAATTTGCATAACATTCTTTCGAAAATAATTATTTGTTTAAAAATTTCTTATAAAATTCTAAGCAATAATTTAATAGTTTTTATAAATAAATAAAAAAAATTCTTTTCTGAAATTAAATTATTTTAAAAAGTTTTTCTAAATTCAATGATTTTCATTTTTTACAATTTTAATAAAGTTTCCAAAAAGATTACAATTATTTAAAAGAAAAGTTTGACAAAATACCACGCGAATATGTAATTATTTAAAATTGAAATTGCATAACATTCATTCGAAAGTAATTATTTACTTAAAAATTTCTTATAAAATTCTTACCAATAATAATTCAATTATTTTCAATTATTATAAATTTTTAAACATTAAAATTATTTTTTAGGATTAAATTTTGTCTTATATAAATAATAAAACTTATTGCAGAATTTCAAGTATTTGAAATGAATATTTTAATTAAATTCCTTGAGAAAAGAAAATTATTCATTAAAATTTTACAAAAATTTGTCGAAAAATTTAATTATTTATTTTTGCTTTTAAATAATTGAATTCTCGTAGAATTTTATAACAAAAATTTCTTTAAAAATTAATTTCAGTTAAAATTTCAGATAATAATTGAATTCTAGAAACAATATAGAAATGGATTTTTTTAAAAAATTGTATTTTTAAAAGGTTTTATGTAAAAAAATTGGAAAATCTGAATGTTTCTAATTTTTAATTGTCAATTCTGTAGCATAAATTTTTTTCCATAATTTAATAGAATTTATTTTTAAATAATTATAAGTTTTTATTTTTTAATACGTATATTTAATTGAAGAATTTCCGATTAATTGAAATTTCGTAAAATTGAATTGTAAACAAATGGATCTAATCAATTTTAGTTTAGAGTGAATCGCAGAATATTTTGTAGAGCTAGGGAAAAAATATAAATTCTGTATCGCAACCCTGAATAAAAGAATTTATTGTTTTAAATACAATTTATTTACTTTAAGTAAAAATTATTTGATTCAATATTATTCTATACAATTACTTTTTTTTGATAAAAGACAAATAATTGATTATTTGAATTATAATTGATAGATTTTTTTCAAGTTTGAATTCATAAAATTAAATTTATTAATTTTATAAACTTATTCAAAATTCTATTCTAAAATAAATTCTAGAAAATCGTTCTAGAAAATAGTTTAACTATTCTAAAATAATTTATTGTTTTTTTTGTTGTAGGTAAGAGACTTTTTCCCTCTAGATCTACAACTGCTTCTTTTCTAAAAGTAAGAGTTTTTTTCTGTATATATGTATAATTTTTTGGGAAATTTTTAATTAAAAAATTATTTAATATTAGATATTTTTTTTAATTCTCTAATCATTTTAAAAGCGAATTAGAATTTAGGTTTATGAAAAAAATCTAAATTCAGTCTGAAATTTAGGGAAAAGTCGAAAAAAGTTTAATTTTTGTAGCAAACCCTGTTATGTAATAAAACACTAAAATAATTGATTAATCAATAATTAATAATAATTAATGAAATAATTAAAAGTTGTGTTTAATAATTAAATTAGTCACACTTATATGACTAGGTAATGATTATATTAATTATTAAACAAATTAAAAATCAAATTATTTATTAAAATTTGAATAATTTCGTGCTTATTTATCTACTAATAATTTTTTTTTGTAAATAATTTTTGTGAAGCAAAAAGTCAACATTGTAACAATAACAATTAGATTTTCAACTAGTTCAGATTTAGAGAGACTATATACATTTTTATGAATAAATAATTCTCGATGAGTGGAAAAAATTCTGTTTTTGTTCTCGTTAAGAATGTGTTAATTTTTCTTTAGAGAGCAAAATTCCTCTTCCTTGTCATTTATGCATGCTTATATAGTAAAGTTGAACTGAATAAATAATTAGATATTCGAGGAACGACTTCTTCTCGACTATTTAAATAGGGCAAGAAACCTCGTACCTGTTTCGTTTCAGAAATAATTTGCATTTCTTATTTTACTTGTGGGTTCTAATTCACGAGCAAACTCATTCCCTCTCATCGTGTGTCTCAATAATAATACTGTCCGTGAATGCCTAAACGAAGAAACTGCGCGTGGAGGACAGAAAAAAATGAAAAATAAATAAAAAAAAAAAAAAAAAAGAAATGGGTATGTTCTAGAATGGGATATATAGGAGTAATATAGAAAGAAAGATGGCATTGTAAAACGAAAGGATAACAAGATGTGCGCCGAGGGGGAAGAAGGGAAAAATTTTTCCAGCATTGGTGCATGATGGTATGTGCATGTGCTGCAACATGTCGAAGCAGTTGAACGCGTGACCAGAGTGAACAAATTTGCCTTTTGAATATAACTTTTCGTTTATCTTAACGATCATTGTCAGTGTAAATTAGTTACGGGAGATTGGAAACTGGAAAAAATTATATTCTTCCTTCTCCTTTGTAGTTATTTGCGGTTTCATACACAGTTCTTGAGTATTTTGAATATTAGTAAAAAGCTGGGTATTTGTCTCTTCTTCTTTCTTCTTCGCCGTATTTATAATAATTTATGTTGTACAAATTATGCAACTACGACTTTTGAATTTTGATTCGGGATTAGAAATTGTTTCTTGGTTATTATTCCAGACTTCCTATTCGTCTAGTGAAACTGACTAGTAAACTCTTTTCGAATTTGCAACTACTTGAACACTTTTAAATTTTTTACTTTAAAATTTCTCTTTTTTTTCTTGCAAATTCCATTACTAATAAATTGAAATGAAAAAATTATTAGAAAAAATTTTTATAACATTCTTTGAAACGTTTCAATTATTTTCCAAACTTGACTAGAATTTTTTTTGCAATAAATCAATTATTTTTTCAAATAATGAATTTTTTTGATGAAATTCAATTATTTTCATTATTAATTTTTTTAATAATGTTTTACAAAAGAATTGAATTATTTAAAAAAATTGTAATAAAATTTTTCACAAAAATATCAATTATTTTTCTAAATAATAAAATTCTTTGCTGAGAATCAATTGTTTTCATTATTTATTTTTCTTATGAAGTTTTACAAAAGAATTGAATTATTTAAAAAAATTGTAATAAAATTTTTCACAAAAATATCAATTATTTTTCTAAATAATGAAATTCTTTGCTGAGAATCAATTATTTTCATTATTTATTTTTCTTATGAAGTTTTACAAAAGAATTGAATTATTAAAAAAAAATTGTAATACAATTTTTAACAAAATTTTCAAACATTTTCATAAATAATAAGATTTTTCAGAAAATTTTCAATTATTTTCATAAATAATAAAATTTTTACAGAAATTTTCAATTATTAGAAATACAATTTTCATAACATTTTTTAAAAAGATATAAATTAAAAAATCTTTTATATATTTCTCCGAAAGAAATCAATTATTATTAATAATAATTTTAATAAAATTTGTTTGGAAAGTTTCAATTGACTATTTTTAAAACTTTTTGAGAAACCTTTTTTTACAGTAATTCAATTATTTTTCCAAAAATAAAAGTTCTTTGCTAAAATTAAATTATTTTCATTATTTACTTATTTTTCATAAAGTTTGACAGAAGAATTGAACTATTCAAAAAAATTTTAATGAAATTCTTTATAAAAATTTAACTTATTATCGTAAATAATAAAATGTTTTGTATAAATTAAATTATTTTCAAAAATTAGTCAAATCCTCGATTTTTAATATCTATTATTTTAATAAAATATCCGTAAACTATTCAAATTATTTTATAAAATTTTGACCAGATTTTAAACAAATATTCAGTTATTTTCATATGTAATACAAATTTTATGCAGGAATTCAATTATTTAAAGTAGAATTTGCTTAAATTTTTTCGAAAGAAAATCAATTATTTAAATTTTTTTTTTTAATTCTTCACAATAATTTAATTATTTTCCTAAATGTCAAAACTCTTTTTAGGGATTCAATTATTTTAATAAACATCAAAATTCTTCGCAGAATTTCAATTATTTTTAATACGATTTGAATTTTTCTTGAAAAAAGCAAATTATTCTTAAAATTTGAATTCGTTTTTCAAATAACAAAATTCAATTATTTTTATCATTAACTATTTTAATAAAATTTGATAAAAGAATTCAATTATTAAAAAAAGTTTTGATAAAATTCTTTTTAAAGTTTCTAGTTATTTTTATAAATAATAAAATTTTCACATAAATTTTGAATTACTTGAAGTACAATTTTCATAAAATTTTTTATAAAATTCTCCAAAATCAATCAATTATTTTTAATAATTTTTATGAAATCTGTTTTTAAAGAATCATTCATTTTCAATACAATTATAACTTTTTTTCAAAAATATTTTAATTATTTCTAAAATTATTAATAAAAAATTCTTCAAAAAAATCAATTACTTAAAAACTTTTTAATAAAGTTCTTTGTGAACATTCAATTATTTAAAAAAAAATTAAATCTTGTTCACGAATTTGATTATTTAAAAAATATTGTTAAGTTTCTTTGTAAGAATTCAATTATTTTAACGAATAATAAAGTTATTCAAAGAAATTCAATTATTTATTAAATTTTGTGTTAAAATTGTTTAAAAGATTTCAATTTTAAAAAATATAATCAATAATTCCATTATTTATTTTTGCATTCTAATAATTGAATTCGCAAAGAAATTTCTAAACAGAATTAATTGAAAATTTTATTTAAATTCAAATTTTTGATAATTATTGATTATAAGAAGCATAATAGTAATTAGTAATAATTAGATTTAAAAAAAATTTGAAATTGAACGCCTTTGAAAGTATTACTTGTAAAAAAAACTAATAATATTTTTATATTTATTATAAAGAATCAATTATCTATTACTAAAAAATTTATTAAAGTCTTGAATGAAATGAAATTTCATTTAAAATTTTCAAAACATGGACTAAAAATTTGAAAGAATTAGAGTTGTTATTTTTTGAAAGAATTGAATTTAGAAAATGTTTTATGTTTAAACTATATTGAAACTGTTAAATCCTGTGGAAAAATAATAAATATTTGAATATTTAACAAAAAATTTTTAGTTTTCAATAATTGAATTCAGAAATTATGACAAAAATTAGTCCTTTGAAGAATTGTCAATAAAATTTTTTCAAATTATGTAGTTAATATCCTGTAAACAATTTAAGAAAATTAAATTGAATTTGCTATTAATTGAAGTTTTTGTCAAATTTAATTAAAGAAATTTTTACTCAGTACAGAAATTTTTATTTTTATTTTCAAAATTATTTTTAAATAAAAATTTTTTTTTTTTTTTTTTGAAGACTTGTAACTGAAAATTGGATTTTAGAGAAATTCAAAGTTGGAGGTAGGATAAAGATAAGGAAAACATATATTTTTTGACGTCGGTGAAGTTCGCAACGTTTATGATCAACGATTGAAAGAAAAAAAATATTTGCCCACTAATAAAAATAATATTTTTTGGTCACAAATATATTTTTTGTAAATAATTATTAAAAAAATTAATCGTACAATTTTCTTTATAAAAATTTATAACAGTTTCCTCAAAAAAATATTTTTTTCTAAAATCGTTGACTGTAAACGTTGTGAACCTAACCAACGTTATTTTTATCGAAAACTGATAAAAGCCAGAAAAGCACTGAATAATGTTTTCGTTAATCAACTTACACTAGTTTTTTAGTCCTCGAATTTAATTTTTCTATGGCTACTTGTCACTACATTTTCATTCATAACGATACTTTTTGCAACTGTCTAAAAATGAATTATTGAGTACGAAGCTTACTATCTATCTAAATTTGAATCAAGGGTGTGATTTTGTTATTCGACTTTGACTCTCGATTTAGATTCAAGTTTTCATTTTCACTTCGACATTGACTTTGACATTAATTTTCACTTTGATTTTCAATGTCAGAATCACTGTCAAAGTAATCTTGAAAAAGCAGAATTAAGAAAGGAAATAAAATTCAAAGTCAAAGATAAAATCAAAATTAGAGTGATAGATTGAGTTTAAATTTGAAAAAAAAATTTGGAATTTAAAAAAAATTTAATTTAAAAAAAATTTAATTTAAAAAAAACTTAATTTAAAAAAAAATGATCAATATAGACGATGAGAAAAGTTTCCTGCTGATGCAGAACGGATTGGGAAAATATCGCCTTAAAACTTTTAAGAAGCGTAATGAGGGAAGCGAGACACACGTCCAATTTGCTTTGAAGTTTTGTGATTCACGACATCGAGACAAGTGACTCGAAAAGAATATCGATATCGCGATAGGCTGTCGATAAGCTGGCATGTTACGCGTGTTTACGATCGGCTATCGAGAGAAGCCATGGAACAAAACGAGCATTTTCTTATCGATTGAAACGCGTCGGTAACAGCGGGTTTATTAGCACAACGATAACATGAAGGCGTGTCCTTTTAAAGACACCTCTCTCGCCTGAGATGGATCGTTTCATTTCGATGAAAATTGTTCCAAACATCATTTAATATCTTAACCGGTCTTAATATCAAATTAAAATCGTTTATTATATAGTTTAATCGGATCAATTTAATTAGCTTCACTTTAAGACTTGATCTCTTTCTTTCTCTCTCTCTCTCGCTCTCTCTTTCTATCTCGCTCTTTTTTCCCCTGATTCATGGGCTCATAAAAAGTATATTCTACAACTACTGTATGTATGTATACGTGCTGATACAAACTTCAATGTCATTAACAAGATCTACTTATTTTATTTCAATTATCAATTTAGTTAAAAGACTTTATTATTAAATTGTGGACAAACTGGTAATGTGAGTTTTCGAGGTAATTTATAAGATGATGTTTATATGGTTGAAGAAAAAGGAAGAACAGATGGGGGAGGGTATTATCAGGGACAAGATAGTGGCGATTCAAGTAATATTTATTAATCTTTCGGCTTTAGATAAATTTTGTTTCTGATTTTTCTTTTTCTACTTTTTCTCATATTTGTAATTTTATTTTTTTTTTTAAAGGAAATTATCTTTTCATCAAAAATTTATGTTCTTCATGTTTCGAAAGTTCTGATGAAGTACAATATTTTTCTCACAATTTTCTTACTTCTTTTAATTTGTATTTTATATTTTATCAAAAAAATTATTCTGCATGTTAAAAAAATTAATTCTTTACATGGAGACGAAGCTTCTACTTTGACATTCATTTTCACTTTCATGGACTTTTATTTTCATTTTCACTTTCATGGACTTTCATTTTCATTTTCATTTTCACTGTGATGGATTTTTATTTACATTCACTTTCCTTTTCGCATTCATCGAAAGCGAAAATATCTCAAAAAGAAGACAAAAATATTTATCAAAGTGAAAAAAGAAGTTCTTTTTAAAAAGAAAGAGAACATGAAAAGAAAAATAAAAGTTTCTTAAAATGAAAATCAGAATGAAAATAAATATTTATCAAAGTGAAAATAAAAATAAAAGTTTGTAAAAGAAAAAATGAAAAGAACAGAAGTTTATTCAAATGAGTGTAAAAATTAAAAGAAAAAATGTATCAATGTGAAAATGAACATGTTAATAGAACTTTGTTAAAATGAAAGTGAAAATGAAAATAAAAATTTGTTAAAGTGAAAATAAAAATTAAAGTTTGTTAAAATGAAATTGAAATTGAAAATAGAAGTTCGTTAAAATAAAAGTGAAAATAAAAGGTAAAATGAAAGATTTTGAAAATCAAAGTGAAAATCATAATTAAAAGGAATGCAAAAATCAATCATAGTAAGAATGAAAGAGAAAATAGTAGTTTTGTTAAAATGAAAGACAAAATGAAAATAATAATTAATAGTAAAATTTAAAGGTAAAATAAAAGATTTTTAGAATAAAAATAAAAATGAAAATAAATATTTATCCAAGTGAAAAGGAACATATAAATAAAAGTTTATTAAAATGAAAGTGAAAATGAAAATATTTATATTTAAGTGAAAGTGAAAATGAAAATAAATATTTATTTAAGTGAAAATAAAAATAAACGTTTGTTTAAATTAAACTGAAATTGAAAATAGAAGTTCTTTAAAATAAAGGTGAAAATGAAAGGTAAAATAGAAGTTTTTTAAAATAAAGGTAAAAATGAAAATAAATACTTATTAAACTGAAAATAAAAATAAAAATAATAGTTTGTTAAAATGAAAATGAAATTAACAATTTATAAAAATAAAATTGAAAGGTAAAATAAATGTTAAAATGGAAATAAAAATTTATTAATGTGAAAATGAAAATTATTATTTATTAAATTGAAAATTAAAATAAAAGTTAAAATCTATCAAAGTATAATTAAAAATAAAGTATGTTAAAACTTGGAACTGAAAATAACAATTTATAAAAGTACAAATGAGAGGTAAAAAAAAATTTTTAAAGTGAAAGTCAAAGTAAAAATCAAAGGAAAAATGGAAGTTTGTTAAAATGAATGTGCAATTGAAAGAGAAAATATTTATCAAAGTGAAAATGAAAATAAATACTTATTGAAGTGAAAAAAAACTAAAAATAGTGATTTGTTAAAATGAAAATGGAAATAACAATTTATAAAAGTAAAATTGAAAGGTTAAATAAAAGTTAAAATGAAAATAAAAATTTATAATAGTGAAAATGAAAATACATATTTATTAAAATGAAATTTAAAATAAAAAGGAAAGTAAAAATCTCTCAAAGTAAAAATAAAAATGAAAAACGTAGTTTGTTAAAATTTAGACCTCAAAATAACAATTTATAAGAGTGTAAATGTAAGGTTAAAAAAAGATTTTTAAAACGAAAGTCAATGTGAAAATCAAAGGGAAAACGAGAGTTTGTTAAAATGAAAGTGAAAATAAATTAAGAGGGATGCAAAAATCAATCATAGTATGAATAAAAAAGAAAATAGAAGTTTGTTATAATGAAAGACAAAATGAAAATAATAATTCATCAAAGTGAAAATAAAAGGTATAATAGAAGTTTTTTAAAATAAAACAATAAAAATAAAAATGAAAATAAATACTTATTAAAGTGAAAATAAAACTAAAAAAAGAAATTTGTTAAAATGGAAATGAAAATGAAAATGAAAATAACAATTTATAAAATAAAAATGGAAGTTAAAATAAAAGATAAAATGAAAACATAAATTTATTAAAATATTAATGCAAATAAATATTTATTAAAATTAAAATTAAACTAAAAAGAAAAGTTAAAATCAATCAAAGTAAAAATAAAAATTAAATTTGTTAAAATTTAAAAGTGAAAATAATAATTTATAAAAGTAAAAAAAAGTTTAAAAAAAGATTTTTAAAATGAAAGTCAAAGTGAAAAGCAAATGAAGTTTGTTAAAATTTAAAACTGAAAATAGCAATTTATAAAAGTAAAATTGAAATGTAAAAAAAAGATTATTAAAATGAAAGTCAAAGTAAAAATAAAAGAGAAAATAGAATTTGTTAAAGTGAAAATTAAAGTGAAAGAGAACAAATTTATCAAAGTGAAAGTGAAAATAAATACTTATTAAAGAGAAAGTAGAATTAAAAATAGTAGTTTATGTTATAATGAAAATGAAAATAACATTTTATAAATTTAAATTGAAAGGTAAAATAAAAGTTAAAATGAAATTAAAAATTTATCAAAGAGAAAATAAAAATAAATATTTATTAAAATGCTAATTAAAATATAAAGAAAAGTAAAAATCTATCAAAGTAAAAATAAACATGAAAAATGAAGTTTGTTAAAATTAAAGTGAAAATTAGCGGTAAAAAAAAGATTTTTAAAATAAAAATCAAAGTGAAAATCAAAATGAAAATGAATTGAAAAGTTTATTAAAGTGAAAATGAAAATGAAAATTTACCACAATGAAAATGAAAACACAAGTAAAAAAATATAAAATTAAATTAAATTAAAAATAAATTAATAAATAAATAATTAATTTTATTAATAATAATTTTATTAATTTTATTAATTAATTAATAAATTAATAATTAAAATTTGTCAAAATGAAAATAAAATCTTTCACAGAGAGAAAAAAAATCAAATTTTTATTTATTTCTTAAATTCGGCTCAAATGTTAAATTTAAGTGAAAAGAGAAAAATACCCAAAATATTTATAAAAGAAAATGCAAAATTATTTTTATTTTTTTTCTTGATCGCACGCATGTTTGTTCTTGAATGGATGTGCGGAACGATAAGAAAATGAGAAAATGAGATGAAAGTTGCACTGCGATCATATAGTAGAGTGTTTATTATTAGATGTCTCGTGTTCTTCACTATGCGCGACGATTCACATTCGACCTCTTGCATCAGACATTCACTGGGGGGTAAAGTAATTAAATTGATAGAAGATTATTATTTCTTGTGATGAAGTGCGTTCACGACTTATCGATGTTTTCTCGATTACTTTGCTCCTCTTGATGTGGCACGTGACACCCCTCGGACTTTGGATTGATCGTTAATATTGTTGACGAGTTTACTCCGTTAATTTCCATTCCAGTTTTTTTTTTCTTGTTTCCTTTTTATTTCATTTTTCAACATTTATTGCGGAAAAACCAGTTTTATAGCTTATGTCGAGGAAAGTTTTCCATAATGCTGCTAATTTTTTTATTGAAGCGTAATTTTTCATTTTCTCTGCAAATTGACTTTTACTTTTTTATAAAAATACACTTTTTATTTTTCTGTTTAAAAAAAAATATGAATTTTTCAAAAATATTTTTTGTTAAATTTAGCAAAATAAGAAATTTTGTATATAAATTTGTTTATTTTCTAAATTTTTTATAAAAAATTTTTCAAAAATAATTTTTAGTCTTATGTGTAAATATTTCACCATAGTAAAAAATTTTTAAAATATCGTTGTCGAGAGAATGGTCGGAAATTGTATTAATTTTTAGTTTCTAACTGTTTCGAATGGAAATTCAAATATATACAAATTTCCGCTTCGTTAAAATATACAAAAAGATTGAATTGAAACGTTTGGCAAAATTCTTCCTTTGTTTTGAAAATATTTTTATTCGATATTTGCGGTTTGGGAGCAATTTTGTTTTCTTTTTTTTGCAGTAACGTTTAAAATGTAGGCAATAATTTTAAAAAAGGAACGCTTCAAATAGAGGAAATTCTTGAATATGATAAAGAAAGTCAATAACCGTGAGTTATCGATTTCTTTACGCTAGAACAACGTTTAAACTTGCTATCGTCTTTTAGAAACAGTTTATCATTTTTTTCCTTCCTTGACATTTTTTTTACACATTTTTATTATCAATAGGAAACGTTCGCCTTCTTTTTTTCGAATTATTCATTTGGGACTTGATAACAATATTCTTCTGTTTGTAACAATTTGTTCAATTGTAACAAACATAATGTTCAATTTTAACAAACAAAGGAATGCTTTCATTCGTTCGTCATTGAAATAAAAAAAAAAGAAAAAGCAGAAAATTATTTTGGAAAAAAATTCTGAAATTCTTTTTTTTTTACATTTTGTGTTCTTTTTTGAAAATGTTATTAATTTTTTTGTAGTAATTCTTTTCCTTAATTTCTAGTTCAGTTTTTTAGTAAATTATATTTTTTGTCAATTTCTTACT
This sequence comes from Leptopilina drosophilae, assembly GCA_032873175.1. NCBI lineage: Eukaryota > Metazoa > Arthropoda > Insecta > Hymenoptera > Figitidae > Leptopilina > Leptopilina drosophilae. The sequence goes on along the minus strand of CM065480.1, from coordinate 43,113,238 downwards.
GTTAATTTTTTGTGGAGTAATTTCCTGTTAATAATTTTTTTTGCTTATTTTTTCGCTAATAATTTTTTGTTGCAATTTTCATTTTTACTGATTTTTTTTGTTGTGATAATTTTTTGTTAAGATTGTTTTAGTAAATTTTCGGTAATTTCTTGTTGTTAGTTTCCCTGGGGTATTTGTTTCTATTAATTTCTTGATGTAATTTTGTAAATAATTTTTTTGATAAAGATTTGGATAATATTTTATTAATTTTTTGTTACTTTTTATTTTTCTCGTTTTTGGGTAATTTTTTCCTTATCTCTTGTTTTTAATTTTTGTTTTGATACCTAATATTAATGTTAATTTCTTTTAAGTGATTTCTTTCATAACTTTGTTTATTTTTTGTACAATCAAGTTTTTTTGGTATTTGCTTGTTTATTTTTGGTTTACTTGATTTATTTTAGTAATTTTTTTGCTTATTTATTGCTAGTTTTTCATTTTGTATTTTTTTTTACTTGTTAATTTCTTCTTTTTCTGTGTTTTCCTTTTTCGTCAATTTCTCTTCTGGTTCAATACTCTTTTCGTATTTCTTTTATTAATTTCTTGTTCTCCGTTTTTGCTTGGGTAATTTTTTTGTTAATTTCTATTAGGTAATTTTTTTTATTAACTTTTTTAATTTTTTGTTTCGAATTTTTTTTTATTGGTAATTTCTTGTTAGTTTTTGTTTTGGCTCATTTCTTTTGGTAATTTTTTTGCTTATTTATTGTTATAGTTTTTCATTTTGTAATTTATTTGTTTGTTAATTTCTTTTTTTTAACTTTTCTTTTTTTTCGTTAATTTCTCTTTTGTTAATTTTTTGCTAATTTCGTTTCTTGTTAATTTATTTTTTTGATAATTTCTTTGTTAGTTTTTCATTTTGTATTTTGTTTACTTGTTAATTTCTTCTTTTTCTATGTTTTCCTTTTTCCTCAATTTCTCTTTTAGTTAATTTCTCTTTTGGTATTTTTTTGTTTTTTTCTTGTTCTCCATTTTTGCCTGGGTAATTTTTTTGTTAATACATATTGGGTAATTTTTTGTAATATTTTTAAAAAATGTTTTTCGAATTTTTTTTTTTTTGCTAATTTTATTATTTATTATTTATTATTTATTATTTATTATTTATTATTTATTATTTATTATTTATTATTTATTATTTATTATTTATTATTTATTATTTATTATTTATTATTTATTATTTATTATTTATTATTTATTATTTATTATTTATTATTTATTATTTATTATTTATTATTATTTATTATTTCATTATTGCTAATTTATTGTTAGTTTTTCATTTTGTAATTTGTTTGTTTGTTAATTTATTATTTTTTTTATTCGTTAATTTTCCCTTTTGGTAATTTTCTGCTAATTTCTTGTGCTCCGTTTTTATTTTGGCAATTTTTTGCTTATTTCTTGTTAGTCTTTCACTTTGTAATTTATTTTCTTGCTAATTTCTTTTTTGGTAATTTTTTTGGTAATTTCTTGTTAGTTTTTCATTTTGTATTTTGATTTGTTGTTAATTTCCCTTTTGGTAATTTTTCGCTAATTTCTTCTTCTCCGTTTTTCTTTTGGTAATTTTTTTATAATTTCTTGTTAGTCCTTTAATTTGTAATTTGTTTTCTTGTTAATTTACCTTTTGGTAATTTTTCGCAAATTTCTTGTTCTCCGTTTTTCTTTTGGCAATTTTTTGCTTATTTCTTGTTAGTCTTTCACTTTGTAATTTATTTTCTTGCTAATTTCTTTTTTGGTAATTTTTTGCTAATTTCTTGTTAGTTTTTCATTTTGTATTTTGATTTCTTGTTAATTACCTTTTGGTAATTTTTCGCTAATTTTTCTTCTCCGGTTTTCTTTTGGTAATTTTTTTGTAATTTCTTGTTAGTCCTTTAATTTGTAATTTGTTTTCTTGTTAATTTACCTTTTGGTAATTTTTCGTAAATTTCTTGTTCTCCGTTTTTCTTTTGGCAATTTTTTGCTTATTTCTTGTTAGTATTTCACTTTGTAATTTATTTTCATGTTAATTTTTCTTTTTGTAATTTTTTGCTAATTTCTTTTTCTTCGTTTTTCTTTTGGTAATTGTTTGCAAATTTCTTCTTCTCCGTTTTTCTTTTGGTGATTTTTTGGTAATTTCTTGTTCGTCCTTCAATTTGTAATTTGTTTTCTTAATAATTTACCTTTTGGTAATTTTTCGCAAATTTCTTGTTCTCCGTTTTTCTTTTGGTAATTTGTTGCTTATTTCTTGTTAGTCTTTCACTTTGCAATTTAATTTTCTTGTTAATTTTTCTTTTTGTAATTTTTTGCTAATTTCTTTTTCTTTCTTTTTGCTTTAAATATTTTTTTTTGTTAATTTCTTTTAAGTGACGTCTTTGATGTTTTTTTATTTCTAGTATTTTTAATTTTTTTGCTCATTAGCTAGTTAGTTTTTGTTTTGACTACTTTATTTTGGTATTTTTTTTGCTAATTTCTTGATGGTTTTTCTTTTTGTAATTTCTTTGTTAAATTGCCCATTTCTTCGTTAATTTCTCTTTTGGCAATTTTTGTCTATAATTTCTTTCTATTTGGTAATTTTTTCGATAAATTTTTTAATTTTAGTTTAAATTTTTTTTGCTAAATGCTTGTTAGTTTTTCTTTTGTTTAGTTACTTTTGGTAATTTATTTTTGCTACTTTCTTCGTCTTGCTTGAAACTAAAAATTTATTTTCTTCTGGATAATTTTTTTTTGTATTTGAATTTGTTTTTATTTTGGCATTTTTTTATTTCTTGTTAGTTTTTATTTTGGTTAATTTTTCTCGATCCTTTCTTGTTCTTAATTTCTTCTTTGCTATTTTTTTTTGATAATTTCTTTGCTAAATTCTAGTTGAATTGCAAAATTGGAAAACTTTCCATTCCTAAAGCTTCTTCTATAGTTTTCTAGTGAATGAAAATTATCTATTGCACTGTGAGCTCACTTGTCGAAAAATCCTTTTCTAACGAGAAATAAAAACAAGTTCCACGAAGAAATTTTACAACCCTTCCACTTTTTCCTCGACAGTGTGGGAAAAATGGTGAATTTTGTTAAACAGCTGATAAAAAGCAAAAGAGGAACAAACTTCTTCTTGTATTACACACAAGATTTGCACAAGAAGGAGTACAAGTCAAGAGTGTATTTGTGTGTCTGTGTATATATATATTGTATTATATGGTGCCGTTAAAAGTTGACTCCATAGGAGGCGAACGAATGAGAAATATGAATAATAATGCCCGGTCAACGTCCCACGAGCTTGGGTTTGTAATGGGAGTACATATACGGTGGCTGCCCGTGACATGTTCACCCTTTTCCACGCCGTCACAGTTCTCATGAAATACTAGACGTGTAGCGAATGGGAGACGTGTCGTTACGATACTTCCGCCGGATAGTTACACGAATCTAACGTCAGTTCAAAAAAAAGAAGCAGAAGAAGAAAAGTCAAGAATGATATATCTTCGCGAAAAAACTCACACCTCTGTATTTTCTCTCCAGTATGAATGAGATTCTTATAAAGTTATTCAAAAATCACCCAACATCCTCTGGAAAAAAACCTCCCCTTTTTTTACAAGTGGAATTCTTTTCTACAAGTGAAATCTTTAGAAACAGCAGAATCCTTTTCTCTACAAATTTAATCCCTTCCCACTTTTAGTAGAACTCTACCTTCTTCCTTTGAAACTAAAACCAAGAAGTCAAACAAAAACGAAAATTTAATCCGAAAAATTCCACTATATGAATTTTTTTTCTCCTCAGACAAAAAAAGAAATGCGCATTGAAAATGAAATGGGGAAAAAAATTATTATGACAATAAATTAAGTAGCACTAAAGCCAATCAAGTAATTTGCCTTAAACAGCAATAGAATTTCATCGTTGATTGAATAACGAGGTGGAGTTTTCGTCTGACATGCCTGATTCAATTGTTGTACAATTCTGGTCAATCCTTCTTTACTTGACATTTAATGTATTTTCGATACAATCGTGAGACGTCTTCGAGCTACAGACACACAAACACACAATGTTCCTATATAATAAAAGAAGCAAAAAAAAAAAAAAACTCAAACTGCACATTGTTTTCGGTCTCCAGAAGAGCCGAGTATTTTTTTGCCGAAGCTGAATAGTCCAGACATGTACAAAAGTCGCGATATAAACTCTCGAGAATCACAATCACATGTTTCGTTGCCAAGATGAGAAAAGTTTTTTGAACATTTTTCAAACTCATTTACTCCGTTTTGTTTGAAACTAAAAATTTATTTTCTTCTCGATTTTACTGGTATTATTTCAATTTTTTTTAAAATTATTATTTTCTTAACAGGGCTTTGGATTGTGCGAGTATTTATTAATGTGTATTTATTAATTAATATTAATGTGACTTTTTTCAACCTTTTTTGTGAAAAGATGCGACTAATCGACTTTCTCGAGATTTTTTTTAGTGAAATGCGACTAAAATTTTTTAAATTTTCAGAAAATTAAAGTTAAAGGAAAAATTTTTAGTCAAAAAAATGTTCTGTTAGGTTTATTTACAGATTTCTTTCAAATTTTTCAAAAAAACTGATGTTCTTTTGAAATAACAATAATAATCAATAACTTCTTTTTTAAATAAATATTTAATTATTATTTTTCCATAAGAATTAAAATTCTTCAAAAGATTCAAATTCAAACCTTTTTGAAATTAAACTACTTATAAAAAATTGTTATAAAACATGACCGAGTGATAAAATCATTATTTTATGTTATAAGATTTTATAAAAAAAAAGAATTTGAAAATAATTGAATTTCTATGATGATTTTTTTTTATTTGTCAAGATAATTAAAATATTAACAATAATTTTTTTTAAAATTCTTTGCAAATAATTGAATTTCCGAGAAGAGTTTTATTATTTATAAGAATAATTGAAATTTTGAATGGGTGTTTTTTAAAATCGATTAAAAGTAATTGAATTTTGAAGAAGAATTTTGATATTATTAAAAAAGTTGAAATTGTGGGGAGAGTTAAAAAAATTTGGAAATAATTGAATTTCTGCGAAGAATTTTCTTACTTTTGAAGATATATGAATGTTGCAAAGAATTTTATCAGAACTTTTGAATATAATTAAATTTCCATGATGAATTTTTTTATTTTTAAAAATACTGATAATTTGACGAGAAATTAAAAAAAAATTTTTAAATAATTGAAATTCTGCCGAGAATTTTATTACTTTTGAAAATAATTTAATTTCCAAGATGAATTTTATTATTTATAAAATTTTTATTAAATTTATTTTAAATAATTGAACTTTGGAAAAGAATTTTATTATTATTTATAAAGATAATTGAAATTTTGAACAGATTTTTTCAAAAACTGTTAAAAATACCTAATTAAAATTTTGCCATTTTTAAAAATAGTTGAAATTGTGGAAAGAATTTTAAAAAATTTAAAAATAATTGAATTTCTGCGATGTATTTTCTTATTTTTTGTGATAATTGAATTTTGCAAAGAATTTTATCAGAACTTTTGAAAATAATTAAATTTCCATAATGAATTTTATTATTTATGAAATAAATAAATTATGAAATAACAATAAATAAATTATGAAATAACAATACATAAATTTTAGAAAAGAATTTTATTATTTATAAAGATAATTGAAATTATGACAGGCACTTTATTAAATTTTTTTGAAATAATTGAATTTTGGAAAAGAATTTTATTATTTATAAAAATATTTGAAATTTTGAACAGATTTTTTAAAAAAATTTTAAAAATACCTAATTAAAATTTTGCCATGCGGCATTTTATTAAATTTTATTAAATATTATTTCAAATTGTTTGATGTTAAAATACATGTTGGCGAGAAATGTAATTTTTTTTGCAATTTTGTAAATTTTGTGTTTTTTTTCGGCGTTTTTTTCCTAAAATTCCATTTAACCTGTTTCCGACTTTTTCGAAAATTTTATTCGACTTTTCGTAACTTTTGTTGTGAATTTATACGACTAAAGCGACTTTTTTTGAGTCTTAAAGACGATCCGAGCCCCGTCTTAATTATTTTTTTACTATCATTTATTAATTTTTCTTTTTTACTAATTTCTTGTTGTTAATTTTTTTTAATTGGTTTTTTTTTTATGAAACATGTTGCGATGTATTTATACGTATATAATCGAATGCTGCGAGATACAGCACCGGAAGTTGGTCAATATATACAAGAGATTAAAAAAAAGAATGTGGCGACGTTGAATTAAGCTTTTATTTTGATTTGCGAGAAGTAATCTGATTCGCGGTAAAGCAAAAAGAAGTCGACAGTGAAACGGAGAACATGACACACGACATTTCCCACTCCAATTCAACTGACCGTGCGCCTTCAATGCGTCATTCAGAATATTTTTTCTCTCCTATTTTCCAAACTAGACAATCAATTTTTTTTATTCTCCGGCACTACTTTTTGCAAACAAATTGTTTCGCTAATATTTCTACACTATTAATTCGTAATTTTTGAAAATAATTTTTGTTAGTCATTTATTATTCACATTACTATTTTATATTTTTTAAAGGATACGTTTTTTGGTCTCAATTTAATATTCTTGCAAAAACTGTAAATTGATACGTTTTTTGGTATCAATTTAATATTCTTGCAAAAACTGTAAATTCCAAGAGACTAAAAAAATTCGACTGGGAAAATATCTAAAAGGAGAGTGAATTGAAAATCGAAATCCGTTTATATTAATTGTCAAACTTCCTGAACTTGATTAAAAATAATTATTGAATTACTGGAATTATTGAATCTGGAGATTCAATATGGAGATGCTTTTCTCCACCTGAGAACGCCAAGGTCACCGCTAGATGGCACCTTAGGTCTTTCTTGGAATTTCCCCTGCCACCTAGCGGCGACCTTGGCGTTCTCAGGTGGAGCAATCAACTCACCATTTTATTCCTCAAATTCTTTTTCATACTAAAATAAATTCTATTGTGGGAATAATTTAAATTTTTTACTGCATTCATTTGAAAACAACATGAATAAATAAATTACAGAAAAAAAATTCGTTAACGGTAGAAAATTCGTCGGTTATAAAATACAAAAATTGACTGTGAATGACTTGGAAGGAGTCACGTGTGAAAGATTAGAAGGAAAAGAAAAAGAAGTGCCGAGTGAACAAACATTATATTGTGGAGAGAGGGGTTGATGGTAATAAGGGCAGTCTGAGAGTGAGAGCGCTTTGTTATCGTTGCTCGCAAGAGTGTAATCTAGAAATCAGATTAAATGTCGGATATCCTGCACGGAGGGTCCGATCGTCCCCGAGCTATGCGGTTTGTACATAAATGCAGGAAGCCCCCAGACCCTTTAACAATCCTCCACAATGCACTCCAATATATTTATTTATACACGTTCATTTTCAACGATTTATTGTTTTTCCGCCTATATTTATATCCTCTTTTCTCATATTCCCGTCATCGAAAAAAAAAAATTACCAAACACACACACGAACACTCATATACAAATTTATATATATATACGAAAACTATTTATAGTCACGGATCATTTAAGAATGAGAGGGAAAAAAATTGTAGTCACGGTCAAGAGATTTTTATTGACCATGATCAAATCAAATCTTGTAATTTAATTCAAGAAGCTTTTGCTTCTTTCTTCTTTTCTCTTTTCTTCAAGAAGCAAAAGCTTCTTGAATTAAATTACAAGATTTGATGTCAATTTTTAGCAGAATTATAAAATTTAAAGAAAATGAAAATAAACTTCTTTGAAATTATTCTGAAGGAAAGAATTACGGTTTCGATTAACGTACTTTTGGGGTAAAGGATTATTATTAATAGATGCACTTGAATAATTAGGAATGTCTTGATATTTATTTATTTTTTTCATCCCTTTTATACACCTGTGTGTCTTTTCCGGTTTGTTTCGTTTCTAGAGCGCTGTATATTAAAAAAGCGACGTTTCTGTCGGTAATTATCGTATTTAACATAAAAAGGGGATGCTACCTTCCTCTTTCAACTTTTGTAACGAATTTGATGAGTACAAGGTTCCCGGATGTAAATTAAAACGAGTTCAAGGATTTAAATTCAAAACGTGCATACAAAATGTATACAGATTCAGAAACACAGATGGTAAATAATATGCACTTGATGATATATGTGTATTATATAAAGTTGCACGTGTTGGATTTACCAAAAGAGTTGAATATTTTGGATGCTAACCTCCTTTTTCAGATTTTAAATTGTCTTTTAATTTTTTATTTTTTATTGTATTTGCAGAACGATTTCTCCTTTTCTATTATTCTTGCTGAAATATTTGAATTTATATTTTGAATTTAGAATAAATAGGTTGTTGATTTGATTATAATTTAATGTGAAATTGGGACTAATTTTATTTTTGAGGGGTGCGATTTTGTAATTTTGCTTTGAGTCTCGATTCGATTTTGACATTGACATTGACATTAACTTTTATTTTTACTCTGACTCTGACCTCGACATTGATTTTGACGAAGACCTTGATTTTTATTCTCACTCCAAGTTTAACTTTGAATTAGATTTGGAAAGGGAAAATGAAAGTCAAAGTTAAAATGAAAATCATCGTCAAATTCGACGTCAAAGTCAAAATCAAATCGTCAGTCAAAGTCAAATTTCAAAATAGAATTTTATTTTTTATATTATTTTCCACTGGGATGCAATTTAATGATTTGACATTGACTTTCAATTTAGTTTTCACTTTAAAATTCACTTTAACATTAACTGTCGATTCACTTTTCCCTGTAACCTTGACTTTTTGTCTTCAACTTTAACTTTCGATTGGAATTCCACTTTGACATTGACTTTACCTTTGATTTTACATTTGATTTTCACTATGACATTGTTTTTGGCCTTTAATTTTAACTTTCAGCTTGATTTCCACTGTAATATTAATTTTTGATTTAAATTTTAACTTTCAATTCAATTTTTGCTTTGACATTGACTTCAATATTTCATTTCAATTCGATTATAACTTCGAAATTGATTTTGATCATTAATTTAAATTTTCGATACGGTTCTTATTTTGTCTTTAATTCAATTTTCTCTTTAACCTTGACTTCTTGTTTTCAACATTAACTTTCAATTAAATTTTGATTTTGAAATTAACTAAAACTTTGACTTGAACATTAGAATTTCACTTTGACATTGACTTTAACTTTGACTCTCAATTCGATTTTAACTTTGAGATTGATTTTGTTCAATAATTTTAACTTTCTATTCAGTTTTTTCCTTGACCTTAATTCAATTTCTCCTTTAAGCTTGATTTTATATATCTTCAACTTTAAATTAAATTTTTATTTTGACAATGAATGTAAGTTTGACTTTACATCGACTTTAACCTTGATTTTCAATTCAAATTTAACTTTGAAATTAATTTTGGTCTTTAATTTTAACATTCGACTTGATTTTCACTTTAATATTTATTTTAATTTTTAACTTTAAATTTAAATTCAATTTTCGTTTTGACATTAACTTTAATTTTGATTTTCAATTTGATTTTAACTTTAACTTTGATTTTTAAATCAATTTTAACTTTAAAATTATTTCTGTACATTAACTTTAACTTTCGATTCGGTTTTTACTTTAACCTTAATTTAAATTTCTCTTTAACGTTGACTTTTTGTCTTCAACATTAACTTTCAATTCAATTTTTGCTTTGACATTGACTTGAATTTTTCATTTCAATTCGATTATAACTTTGAAATTGATTTTGATCATTAATTTAAATTTTCGATTCGGTTCTTATTTTGACTTTAATTCAATTTTCTCTTTAACCTTGACTTTTTGTTTTCAACATTAACTTTCAATTAAATTTTGACTTTGAAAATAACTAAAACTTTGACTTAAACATTAGAATTTCTCTTTGACATTGACTTTAACTGTGACTCTCAATTCGATTTTCACTTTGAAATTGATTTTGATCTTTAATTTTAACTTTCGATTTGATTTTCACTTCAATATTAACTTTGTTCTTTAACTTAAACTTCCAATTCAATTTTTGCTTTGACATTAACTTAAATATTGATTTTCAATTTGACTTTAACTTTAGCTTTGATTTTTAATACGATTGGAACTTTGAAATTGTTTTTGGACATTAACTTTAACTTTCGATTCAGTTTTTACTCTTACCTTAATTTAAATTTCCCTTTGACCTTGACTTTTTGTCTTAAACATTAACATTCAATTAAATTTTAAATTTGACATTGACTTTAACTTTGACTTTACATTTGATTTTCATTTCGATTTTAATTTTAACTTTGATTTTAAATGCAATTTTTACTTTGAAATTATTTTTGTACATGAACTTTAATTTTCGATTCGGTTTTCACATTGACCTTAATTTTTTGTCTTCAACATTAACTTTTAATTTAATTTTTTACTTTGACAATGACTTTAACTTTGATTTCATATTTTTTATTCGATTTTGACTGTGATGTTAACTTTAACTTTGATTTTCACTTTGATCTAAACTTTTTTGTCTTCAAATTTAACTTTAACAATGATTTTAACTTTAACTTTCCATTCGTATTTCTCTTTAACATTAACTTTGATTTTTTTAATTTAACTTTGTCTTTTGGTCCTTAACTGTAACTTTCAATTCGATTTTTATTTTGTCATTGATTTTAGTTTTTAACTTTAATTTTAACTTTATTTTTAACTTTCAATTCGACTTTCTTATTTAAATTGATTAAAAAAGTTAAGGTCAACGTGAAAATCGAATTGAAAGTCAAAGTTAATGTCAATGTCAAAGTGCAAATATTTAAAATCAAAAAACTTTTTATCTTTAACATTAATGTTCGATTGGATTTCGACTTTGACAATGACAACTTTAATATTCAATTCGATTTTTACTTTGACGATGACTTTGATTTTAAGTTTTGAAAATCAAAATAAATGTCAAAGTTACGCTTAAAGTGATTGTCAAGGTGAGAGTTAAAGTAAATTTTGAATTGAAAATTCAAGTCAAACTGTAAGTCAAAATTAAAATCAAGGTCGAAGTAAAAAAGTCAATGTCAAATTCAAAATCGAATCGAAAATCAAAGTAAAATAACAAAATCAAACACCTGTTATAACAATAATAATAAATAAAATAAAATAAAAATAGTTTATTATTTTCGTATAATAATGAAATTTTGTTGTTATAATAAATAAAATAAAAATACTAAAATATTTATTTATTTACTATTTTTCTTATTTCTAATAATTCAACATATTTTTTTTTACAAAAGTTGCATTGTACAGTTAGATTTAAAGTACAAATATAATTAAATTCGACTAATTATCACCATCTGTGTGTAAGTGTGTGTGTGTTTTTTCGGTGAAAAAATTAAAAAGTGCGTCGCTATTTTATCAAAGGAATATCGAATTAAAAACTTTGTTTTTAAACTGTCAATATTATATGACTTTACTTTTATCCGATGAATCGGGCATTTGAAGGTAAAAGGATGCCTGCTCCTTCAGTAAATTTACTCAATTATGTCAAGCATCTGCGCACACGTAGTGGACCAATTAGCTCGTGCATTTCACCGCTCCAATTTACACGTCCCATTAGAATATTTCGAATGTAATAAAATGTCAAGTCAACATTAAATTATCAACCGTAATCGAGAGCCTCAATTACCTTGTGCTTCCTGTGTAGTAAAAATGAATTTGGTGCATAAATTGGACCGCCGATGAGATTGAGCATCCTCTGATATTATATTATTTCAAGTGCTGATATGCGTGCTGAGAGGGGATCGCAAATTTTCGGAATAAATATTATTATACTCCCCGCGTGTTTTTTCGTATTCATATATGTAATTATTTATCTCAAGGTTTTAATCGTTTAATAATGTATTTGGTTTAACCGAGGGCAAATATGTTTTTTATTTGTTGTATTAAAAATATATTTATTTATTTACGAATTAAAAGTATGTAGTGTTTTTTTTTTAATTATTCAACACTGTTTTTCAATTTTTTTCTCTGGAATGCGATTTTGTAATTTTACTTTGATTTTCGATTCAACTTTAACTTTGATTTTCGATTCAACTTTGACTTTGATTTTCGATTCAACTTTGACTTTGATTTTTGATTCAACTTTGACTTTGATTTTCGAATCAACTTTGACTTTGATTTTTGATTCAACTTTGACTTTGATTTTTGATTCAACTTTGACTTTCACTATCGATTCAATTTTTACTTTTACTTTCGATTCGATTTTGACTTTCATTTTTTAATTCAATTTTGCCATTGACTGACAAAGAGAAAGCGAATACCAAAGGCAAAATCAAAGTTGAATCGTAAGTCAAAGTCAAAATTGAATCGTGAGTGGAAGTCAAAATTTAGTCGATAGTCAAAGTTCGATCGAAAATTAATTCAATTTTTTGAATGCGAAGAGAATTTTTTGCTAGTCTGCAGAAATTTAATTTGCACTTTGACATTGACATTGACTTTGACTTTCAATTCGATTTCCACTTTAATCTCAACTTTTTTTACCATTTTTAATATGAATATCGAATAAGAAGTAAAAATTAAATTTAAAATTAAAGTTATAAACGAAAATCAATGACAAAATGAAAATCGAATTGAAAGTTACAGTTAAAGAATAAAAGTCAAAGTCAAAGCTAAAATCAAAAAATTTTAAATTAATGTCAAAGAGAAAAACGAATGGAAAGTTAAAGTTAAAATCATTGTTAAAGTTAATGTTAAAGACAAAAAAGTTTAGGTCAAAGTGAAAGTCAAAGTTAAAGTTAACATCCTAGTCAAAATCGAATAAAAAATTTGGATTCAAAGTAAAAGTCATTTACAAAGTTACAAATTTAATTAAAAGTCAAAGTTGAAGACAAAAACTTGAGGTCAAAGTGATAATCAAATATTGAAGTCAATGTAAAGTCGAACTTACATTCATTGCCAAAGTAAAAATTTAATTGATAGTTGAAGATAACAAATCAAGGTTAAAGGGGAAATTGAATTAAGGTCAAGGAAAAAACTGAATAGAAAGTTAAAATTAATGAACAAAATCAATCTCAAAGTTAAAATCGAATTGAGAGTCAAAGTTAAAGTCAATGTCAAAGTAAAATTCTAATGTTCAAGTCAAAGTTTTAGTTATTTTCAAAGTCAAAATTTAATTGAAAGTAAATGTTGAAAACAAAAAGTCAAGGATAAAGAGAAAATTGAATTAAAATCAAAGTAAAAACCGAATCGAAAATAAAAATTAATGATCAAAATCATTTTTAAAGTTATAATCGAATTGAAATGAAAAATTAAAGTCAATGTCAAAGCAAAAATTGAATTGAAAGTTAATGTTGAAGACAAAAAGTCAACGTTAAAGAGAAATTTAAATTAAGGTTAAAGTAAAAACCGAATCGAAAGTTAAAGTTAATGAACAGAAATAATTTCGAAGTTAAAATCGAATTAAAAATCAAAGTTGAAGTTAAAATCAAATTGAAAATCAAAAATAAAGTTAATGTCAAAGCGAAAATTGAATTGGAAGTTTAAGTTGAAAAACAAAGTTAATATTGAAGTGAAAATCAAATCGAAAGTTAAAATTAAAGACCAAAATCAATCTCAAATTTAAAATCGAATTGAGAGTCAAAGTTAAAGTCAATGTCAAAGTGAAATTCTAATGTTCAAGTCAAAGTTTTAGTTAATTTCAAAATCAAAATTTAATTGAAAGTAAATGTTGAAAACAAAAATTCAAGGTTAAAGAGAAAATTGAACTAAAATCAAAGTAAAAACCGAATCGAAAATAAAAATTAATGATCAAAATCAATTTTAAAGTTATAATCGAATTGAAATGAAAAATTAAAGTCAATGTCAAAGCAAAAATTGAATTGAAAGTTAATGTTGAAGACAAAAAGTCAACGTTAAAGGAAAATTTAAATTAAGGTCAAAGTAAAAACCGAATCGAAAGTTAAAGTTAATGAACAAAAATAATTTCGAAGTTAAAATCGAATTAAAAATCAAAGTTGAAGTTAAAATCAAATTGAAAATCAAAATTAAAGTTAATGTCAAAACGAAAAATGAATTTAAATTTAAAGTTAAAAATTAAAATAAGTATTAAAGTGAAAATCAAGTCGAATGTTAAAATTAAAGACCAAAATTAATTTCATAGTTAAATTTGAATTGAAAATCAAGGTTAAAGTCGATGTCAAAGTAAAAATCGAATTGAAAATCAAAGGTGAGCTTAATGTCAATTTAAAAATCAAATTTAAAGTTAATGTTGAAGACAAGAAGTCAAAGTAAAAGGGAAAACCGATTTAAAAGTTTAAGTTAACTGTTAAAACCAATTTGAATGTAAAATTTGAATTGAAAATCAAGGTTAAATTTAATGTCAAAGTAAAAATCGAATTCAAAATCAAAGTTAAAGTTAAGGTTAGTTTAATTAAAATTTAAATTAAAATTTAAAAATTTTTAAAGTTAACGTCAAAGGAAAAATCAAATGTAAAGTCAAAGTGAAAGTCATTGTAAAAGTCAAAATTTAATTTATTATTTATGTTGAACACAAGAAGTCAAGGTTAAAGGGAAAATTAAATTTAGGTCAATGTAAAATTTGAATGGAAAGTTAAAGTTAATGTCCAAAAAAAAATTTCAAAGTTCCAATCGAATTGAAAATCAAAGCGTAAGTCAATGTCAGTCATAATCTAATCGAAAATTAAAGTTGAAAACATTGTCAATGTCAAAATCGAATCGAAAGTCAAAGTTAAATCGAAAATTAATTCAATGTTTTGTATAGGGAGAAAACTTTTTGCTAGCCCATAAAAATTTAATTGGCGAAATTTTGTTACGTTTCGGCATCTTCCTCTGATTTTGGAAAAGAAATTAACTTTTTTTTTGAGTTAATTGTAAGGCGCTTTTTGAAACACAAGACGCCGGTATTTATAGAATTGAAAAAATAATGATGGATTAGGAAAACTAATGGTTATAGGAAGAGGAACTAATGTTGGTTCACTCTTGAATTTTGCCACGCGTCCTCATTAACAATTTTCAAATTGACTTTAACCAGAAGCGCTTTCTCGTTTTCTTTTCATCTTCCTCACTGACCGTCGAACAATCAATCAAAGTTTGCGGTTTCCTTAAATTCAGGGACTCCTTGAGACCTTTTCCCACCTCCATTTGTCAGACGAATTGCCTATAACGGTAAACCCCAAATGCTTCCTGTCTCTCTCTTTTTTTCTCTCTCTTTCTCTCTCTGTGACCTGTGTGGTTTACCATAGTTTAGTAATTTTTCAGGATCAACTCCATTTCCGCTTTTTGGTTCAGTGGTGCGACACCTTGGAATATGAATATTTTTAGAAGGGTGTAATTAGTGTAACGACTCGACACCACATTTTACACCATTTGTCATTTAGAGATTTTTTTCTCTCTGAGTTATAAATTTTTGTTTTTTTTTCAGAGAATTTCTTTCGATTTGTCTCGAGATTTGTTTAAGAGACTGGAAAAACGGTAATTCATTTATAATTGAAAATCAGGAAAAGTCAGGAAATTTGAATAAAATGATTGAATGAAAATTAAATTTTGATAATTCATAGGAAAATTCTGAATTTAGGTGTCTTTTTTGCTTGAATTACAAAAACAATGAAATTACCCCGAATTCTAACACAAAACCTTCGATATTTTCTTTTTGTAACGATAATTTCTTTTTAAATAACTTAATGCTTGAAAAAGTAATAGAATTATTATACATAAATTATTTAATGAACAATTTTTCTTAAATATTTGAAAATTAATTCAATTTTAAAAGAGTTTTGTTTACAATTTTTATAAGTATATCATTTTTAATTGAAACCTTCAAAAGGTTTTAATTTAAAATTTCAGATAATTTCAATTTTAAATGAATTTAATTAAAGATCATACGAAATAATAAATTACTTAATGAGCAATTTCACTTAAATATTTCAAAAATAATTGAATTTTTCAAAGATTCGGATTCTAATTTTCATAAATCAATAAATAAAAGGTTTACATTGAAAATAATTGAAAATTTTTATTTCGAATGAATTTAATTATATTTATCATGGAAAAACTTAATTTTTCAAAAACTTTAATATAATTAATAATATTTTTAAACTTTTTTAACGTTTTATTTAATTATTAAAAGTATTCCAATAAGAAAAGAATTTTTGGAAATAAAATTGAGTTTTAGAGAAGTCAAAAATAATAGCAATATTTAGAAATAATAACATAAATTTGAAAAGGATTCAAATTCATGCCTATGGAAAATCTAAGTATTTAAATAAATTTAATTAATAATTATAAAGAAATAATTGTTTTGAAAATATTTTATTTCAATTCTGTTAAAGTTAATTGCACTTTTTAATAAAAATTTAGCTAATGATTTTATTACACAGTTATCTTTAATTATTAAAAGTTGTTGAATTTCAAAATAAGATTTGAATTTGAAATTTTTGAAAAATTATTTCCTATGAAAAAACAGTGATAATTACAAATTTTTCCAAAATTTTAATAATTCTTCGGAAATGGTTTAATTATTTTTTTAAATAGTAAAATTTTTGCAAAAATGCATTTAGTTTCAAAAAAATTTCGTAAAAAAAGGCAATAATTTTCTTAATTCTTTACAAAATGATTCAAAACAATTTATAAATAATAAATTCTTCGAGAAAATTCAATTTTATTTACTAATTGTAAAATTGTTTGCAAAAATTGAATTATTTTCAAAAAAATTTCACAAAAAAGTCCATTTTTTTATAATTTGTTATAAAATAATTCAAAACAATTTCACGAAAGAATTTAAGTTTTTCTTAATTCGATCTAATAAATAATCTCAATAGAATTCAATTATTTTCTAAAATTTTAATAAATTTTTCAAAAAAATTCAATTCTATTGATAAACAATAAAATTATTTGCAAAAATTGAATTATATTCACAAAAAGTTTCAGGAAAGAAGTCAATTTTTTTCTCAATTCGTTACAAACTAATTCAAAAAAAATTTCACAAAAGAATTTAATTTTCGCTTAATTCGTTCTTATAAAAAATTTCAAATTTTTAAAATAATAAATTAAATTTTATTAAAACTTTAGACAATAATTGAATTTTTAAAAAATTTTAAAACGAATTAAGAAAATAATTAAATTCTTTCGTGAAAATTTTTTTTAAATAATTGAATTTTTGCAAAGAATTTTATTGTTTATAAATAGACTTAAATTTTTTTCGAAGAATTTATTAAAGTTTTAGAAAATAATTGAATTCTACTTATAAATAATAAAATTCTTTACAAAAATTCAATTATGTAAAAAAAAATTTCACTAAGGAATTCAATTTGTTTCTTAATTCGTTTTAAAATTTTTAAAAAATTCAATTCTAAAGTTTTAATAAAATTCAATTTATTATTTAAAAAATTTTTATTTAAAACTATTAAAAAATTTCCATTATTTAACGAACAAATTCAAAGTAATTTTTATAAAGTAATTTAATTAGAATTGTCAAAAATTTTAACGAAATTCTCCACAAGATTTCAATTATTTTTCTTAATTAGAAAATTTTTTCAATTTTTCGATAAAATTCTTTTCAATAATTCCATGATTTTTAATAAAATTTAATTTAAAATTAAGATTATTATAAAATATGTTAAAAATAGATTCAAATGTTTCAATTTAATATCCTTAGAAAAACTGTATACACTAAAAATAATGTTTGTTTGATTAAATCGTCAGGTGAAGTTCGCAACGTTTATAATCAACGATTGAAAGAAAAAAAATTATTTTCCTACCTAAAAGAATAAGAAATTTTGTTGACAAATATTTTTTTTTGTAAATTATTATTGAAAAAATTAAGTGTACCATTCTCCGTACGAAAATTTATAAAAATTTGCTTAAAAAATATTTTCCTTCAGAAATCGTTGACTATAAACATTGTAAACTTCAGCAACGTGTTTAAATAACCGACTAAATAACTATTATTATTTAAATATTTAAATTAATCAACTAATATTCATTCGAGTCAATAAAATGGTATTTGATTCAAATACTGAAATTATTGATTCAAATACCACTTAATTGACTCTAATAAATGTTATTTGATTTAATGAAATATTTGATTGGTTACGAAGTTGAAGTCCACAGCGTTGATCAAAAAAAAAAATTTGTTTAACTTATTCCAAAATTATTTTTAATTTAATATTTATTTATATAAAAATTATTATCATAACATAATTTTTTTAGTGTGTATAGTTTTGCTAAGGATGACATATGTATCAATCTATTTTTTCTAAATATTTTTATATCAATATTGCTGCTTTATTTCTTTTTTTTTTAATTTATGAAGTGAATAAATTTTTTTCGTTGATAAACGTTGTGAATTTCAACGTCGTTAATTGATAATAGTCAATTAATTGGTTATTTGTATCAAATAATTGTTTTTAGTGTAAGATTTCAATGTATGGTTAGTGTTCTACAATGCAAATCCTTGCGATCAGTAAAAATCCTAAAGTTCTGAAAGCTCAAATGAACGAAATTTATTTATTTCTTCTAAAAATTAAATTTTTATGAAACTATTTTGCGTTAATATTTAAAAAATTAATTACTGAGTTTCTAATCGTAAAATTTTAGTTTAAAATTTTTTTATGATAAGTAATTTATTAAAATATTTTCAATAAAAAATATTTCGTTCATTTGAACGTTCAAAACTTGAGGATCATGCGATCAGTGACCAAATTTCTTTAAAGTGAGAAGTTGTTGACGTTCAAATAAATTTTCTTTTCAATTTTTCTCTTCAGTCTTAAACAAATGAGTGGTTTCCGTTTCTTTTTTTTTCTTTAATTTCTACATAAACTGGTGAAAGCGCACGGAAGGAAATTAGGGTCCATCTTCTACCCTCGCTGACTGTTGGTAGTATACGGAAGTTGAGTGTACAACACTAACATGTGCACATATATAGAAGTTTTATAAGTCCTTTCTTGCTTCCCGAGGACGAAAGATAATTTGCTGTCATTGAGAAGCATAATGGGGGCCACCCGGTACGTTTCGAGATGCGGTTTTTGGAACACTCATCATCAAAAACTCATGAGCTTGCTGAAATTAAGAAATTTTTCAGATGACCATGCAAAATTAGGAGACACACACCGTTTCGTTGGCGAAAATTAAATCACAACAGCTGTTGAAAACATTTTCGATTATTCCTTTAAACATTTTGTATTTCTCTCCTATCTTAAATTATTATTTTAGGTTTTTTAGGATTTTTAGTTTTTCTCACTTTTCTTTTTTTTCGTCGTTGGTAATTATATAGATATCTTGGAGATTTTTCTCGACAATGGCAATTTGTAGTAAGAGGCGAGACGGGAAAAAAATTGTTATCTAAGTCGAGTGTGTGCAAAAGCATAAGTTTAAAGGCGTCATAAAGAATTCCTGCATTTGTCTTTTTATGAACTTAATTTTCTACTGGCAAAAAAACTTGTAGATATACTTGTCCGGAGCTCTCTCGACAATATAGGTTGTGCACAATTACGTTTTTACATTTTATTGGTTTCCTTGAAATTCCCCATTTAAACGTTATCACGAAAAAAAGTTTTCTCCCATTTCAAGAAAAATCTTTGATTCCCCATAAATTCTTTACAACATTGTTTCGAGTCTTTTTCAATCCTTCTTTATTTTTATTCGATTTTATTCAAAAAAAGGAACCAATGGAATAATTCTCGGAGAAGAAGTTTTTTATTTCCTCTGTATTAAAAACAGGGTTGCCACAGGTCAGGGAAGTCAGGGAATTCAGAAAAAAGTCAGGGAAAGTAAAATTGGTGAGGGAAATTAGGGAAAAGTCAGGGATTTTTACTAAAAGTACTGAAAAAAATTGAATTTTTAAAATTCATGAGAAAACTGAATTTTTTTTCTTTTTACCTCGTGAACTATGAAATTATCACCAATTTTAATATACAAAACCTTTAATTTTTCTATTTCTGTCAATAATTTCTTTTTAAATAACTTAAATTTTCAAAAACAATCATAAAATTAATAATTTATCATAAATAATAAATAAATAGTAATAAAAAATAATAATTAAATAAAATTAATAATTATTATAAATTATAACTTATAAATTATTTTATGAATAATTTTTACAATTTTCATAAATTCTAGATTGATAAAAGAATTTTAGTTAAAAATACTAAAAAAATTAGATTTTAGTAAAGTTACAAATGATTACAGAAATCCGATTATTTTCAAAAGTTTCAAAAATTCTTCGCGAAATTTCAATTATGTTCAAAAATTTAAAAACAATTCTCGTCAAAATTACAAACATTTTTAGAAATAATAAAATACTTCATTAAAATTCAATTATTTTTAAAAGTTTTAATAAAAGTCTTGACAAAATTCCACAAGAATTCAATTATTCATTTCTTAATAAATTTCTTTAAAATAATTCAATTGTTTTCATAAGTAGTAATAAACTTTTTTACAGAAATTCAATTATTTAAAATACAAAATTTAATAAAATTTTTTGAAAAATATTAATTATACAAAAATATTTTTGTAAATAATAAAATTCTTCACCGAAATGCAATTACTTTTATAAACTTGAATAAAATTCATTTGGAAGAATTAAATTATTTTTAAAATTAATAAAATTCTTCGCAATAATTCAATTATTCTGAAACATTAAAAAAAAATATTTTCAAAATTTCAATTATATTTATAAAATATAAATAAAAAAATTCTTCATCTAAATTCAATTATATTAAAAAATTAATAAAATTTTTGACTAAATTTTGTAGAAATTCAATTTTAATGAAATTATTCAAAATAATTCTATTATTTTCATAAGTAATAAAATTTTTACAGGAATTCAATTATTTAAAATACAAAATTTCATAAAAATTTTCAAAAAATATAAATTATTTAAAAAATTCTTCACCGAAATTCAATTTTTTTTTGTTAACTGGAAAAAAGGTCTTTGTAAGAATTCAATTATTTATATAAATAATAAAAATCCTTGCAAAAATTCAATGATTTATATAAACTTGAATAAAATTCATTGGAAGAATTAAATTTTTTTCAAAATTAATAAAATTCTTCGCAAAAATTCAATTAGTCTGAAAAATTAAAAAAAAAATATATTTTCAAAATTTTTAATTATATTTATAAATGAAAAAATTCTTCATCTAAATTCAATTATATTTAAAAAATTAATAAAATTCTTGGCTAAATTTTGTAGAAATCCAATTTTAATGAAATTATTCAAAATAATTCCATTATTTTCATAAGTAATAAAATTTTTACAGGAATTCAATTATTTAAAATACAAAATTTCATAAAAATTTTCAAAAAATATAAATTATTTAAAAAATTCTTCACCGAAATTCAATTTTTTTTGTTAACTGGAAAAAATTCTTTGTAAGAATTCAATTTTTTATATAAATAATAAAATTCTTCACATAAATACACTTATTTTTATAAATTTGAATAAAATTCGTGGGAAGAAGTAAATTATTTTTAAAATGTAATAAAATTCTTCGCAGAAATCCAATTGTGTTCGAAAATTCAAAAAAAAATTATTGTTAAAATTCCAAGTAACTTTATAAATAAAAAAATTCTTCACCAACTTTCAATTATTTTATGGAAATTTTAAGAAAATTTAAATTATTTTCAGAAGTAATAAAACTCATCGCAGAATTTTAATGATTTTTTATACAATATATATTTTAATCAAATTCCTCGAAAAATGTAATTATTCTTAAAAATTTTATTAAAATTTGTCAAATTAAATTCATATATTTAAAAATTTATTGATAAAATTCGTTATGAGAATTAAATTTTAACAAAGAACATTCTATTATTCAATAAATTATTTATTTTTTAAATTAAATAATTGAGTTTTTTAGAATTTTCTAATAAAAATTGATTTAAAAATGAATTAACGTATAATCGATTTATTATTATTTATGAAAGTAATTTAATTATTGTCACGAATTTTATTACATTTTTTGAAAATAATTTAATTTTTTGAAAAATTTTACTGCTTGTAAAAATAATTGAATTCTTGCGAAGAATTTTTTTAGGATTTTTGTAAATAATTAACCTATTCTGAAAAATGTTTTGTAATAATATTCTGATAAGTTGTTCAATTTAAAAAGGTTTGAATTTGAATGTTTTGAAGAATTTTAATTCCTACATAAAAATAATAATGATTAAATATTTATTTAAAAAATAAGTTATTGATGTTTTTGGATAATTTTATAATTAATGAAATAAAATTTATTTATTAAATAAATGTAGTTAAACATTTTTTCTTGATTATCTAATAATTTTTAGTGTGAATTAGAATATTCTTTAGGGTCGGGGAAAAAGTTAAAATTTTGTCTGGAAATCAGGGAAAAATAAAATAAAATATTTGTGGCATCCCTGAAAAATCTTGAAGTAAAGGAAAAGGGTCTTGGAAAAAAAGTATTTCTGCCAAACTAAAGGATATTTCCAAATTAGATTACTGGTGAGAAGAAGGAATTATACACATTTTTGAATTTACAGAAGGTCGTTGGCATATGCAGGGTGAGAAGAATACTGAACTTAGATCAGCAATCAGATCGGTATGCTGGTATCTCACGTTTCGATTTCATGGAGATAGGGAAGAATCCAGGGAGAATATAAAGTTTACGGCTCTCCAGTTACAAGGAATCTTGCCGATTGCGGAGATCGGCGCGCTTCCTTTCAAGAACATTATATTGCTTAAACAATGAGCCTCGTGAGTGGCTGTACTTCCAAAATGGCTCCTGAAATCTCAAGCATTCGAAAGGGGATTCTCCACTTTTCGCTATCGACAAAACGACGTTCGGCACTTTGTGTCCAAAATGTTTTTCCTCTTCTCCTTTGCGGTTCCCCTATACACCCACCCACCCCCCTCTCGAAAAAAAAAGAAATCACACACGCCGTTCCATGTTTTGCATGCTAAAGTCACATTGCACTTTCAAAATATATTTGCAGCCATTGCTTTCAATTCCAATAATGGATTGTTGCTGGTGCACTGGAAACAAATTCTAAAATTAGAAATAACTGAAAAATTTCAAGACACTAGATAAATTAGAAAAACTGGGAAAGATATCGAAAAGGAAAGTAAATTAAAAATCAAAATCCGCTATTGTCGAACTCTCGTAATTTGATTATTTCAATTATATTAAAATGTTTTCTTCGATCACCAAATTTTTCTTATTTTATAGTATATTTATGTATATTTATGTATATTTATGTATATTTTCTAAAAAAAATATATTATTATATTAATCTTAACATATATAATGTACTTTTTAAAATAAAATTAGCAATTTTAAACTTTTAACCCTTTAATGCCCAATGGTACATACGTTGTATCATAAACACGTTAAAATCATCATAACTTTAAAACTAATAAATATTATTTAAAAATGTCTAATTCCCAGCTCTAGTTAAACTTTTTCATTAGCTAATAAAAATAAAACAAAAATTAGAAAAAGTAATAAAGAAATAAAATAATAATAAATAAAAATTTTTTTGGTAGATATCGAAGCTGTAGAAATAATTCAGGCTTTAAAAGGTTAAAGAAATAGAATTAAAAAATTTTTAATTCGAATTTTTTTCATAAATATAAAATGTGAATTGGAATATAGATATTTTACTATTATAATAACAATAATAATATGTTCTGAGACAGGGGATTTAAGGAAAAGTAAAACAAAAAATAAAATTCTTAGAATTCATTAAAAAAATCCTAAATTTTGGCGTCTTTTTTGCTATATGAAATCACCTCGAATTCAAATACAAAACCTTCAAATTTGTCTATTTCTGACAATAATATTTCTTTTAAAATATAACTTCACTCTTGAAAAACTATCGTATAATTAATATTAAATAAACGTAAATTGAATTATTTAATAAATAAATTTCAATAAATTATTTAATGAATAATTTTACTTAATTATTTTAATATTAATTGACTTTTAAAAGCATTGAGTTTACAATTTTCATAAATAGACGAACTTCAAACGGCTTTAATTTGAAATATTATAAAAATTGTATTTGTAATGCATTTAATTAGGAATTGAAAACATAGATTTTTGCAAAATTTTAATAATTGAAATACTTCTTGAAATTAGTTAAAATTGTCAATATATATTTAATTAATTATTAATAATAATGGATTTTTAAAAAAATTGAGTTAGAAACATTGTAAAAAATTGAATTTTTGAGAAATTACATTTGGCATCGGAAATTCAATTATTTTCAAAAGTAATGAAATTCTTCTTACAAAATTTCAATTATGTTTAAAATTTAAAGAAAAATTCTCGTCAAAATTAAAATTTTTCTTATAAATGACAAAATTTATTACCAAAATTCAATTATTTAAAAAGAATTTCTGACTTCAATGATTTTCAATATTCATTTTAATAAATTTACTTAAAAAATTCAATATTTTTTAATAAAATTGTACTCTAACATTTACAAATTATTTTCGTAAATAATAAAAATTGCACAGGAATTTAATTATTAATAAATTTTTTGTAAATTTCTTCTCAATAATTCAAGCAATTTCATAAATAAGACATTTTTTTATGAATTAAACTATTTTTATGAGTAATAAATTTGTTTTAGGAATTCAATAATTTTTGTAAATATAAAAGCTTATCGCAGAATTTTAATTGTTTTTAGTGCAATTTTAATCGAATTCGTGAAAAAAAGTAATTATTCTTGAAAATTTGATTAAAAACTGTCAAAAGAATACAATTATTTAAAAATTTGTTGATAAACTTCTTTATAAAAATTCAATTTTAAGAAACATTCAAATATTCAATAAATTTTGTACTTTCGTATTAAAATAATGGAATAATTTTAAAACGGTTTTAAATTAAATTATTTAAAAATGAGAATTTTCTATACTTTTAACTGGCAATTTTGAAGAATTAATTTTTTTGAAAAAGTTTAATTTACTTTTTGTTTGAATAATTTGAAGTTACATGGAAATTTTTTTAAATATAGCAATTTTTCCAATTTATCAGAAATTTTCCCATATTTTCATAAGAAAATTTCCCTAAAAGTTGAAGATAATTTTTCAAATTTTTTCTACGCTTTTTCTTGGCAATGTTTCCAAATTCATTGGAAGTTTTCGGTAATGTTTTAGAAAAATTCCCTTGTCTATAATAGAAAATTTTTCTCAACATTTAGTTGAATTTGCTTCCTGGATTTTTTTGGAAAAGTTTCCAAAATTATCCTTACAGTGTATTTAATTGAAGATTTTCTGAATAATCGAACATAGAATTAAGTTGTGAACAAATGGTTTTAAAAATTCTCAAAGAACAATATTATTATTGATAAATAAAAATTATGCATAAAATTAATATTGTTATAAATATCATTATTATACTTATTATTATTATTATTATTATTATTATTATTATTATTATTATTATTATTATTATTATTATTATTATTATTATTATTAACATTGCCTATTTCTTAATCATAATTTATTAACAATTAACAATTTTTAAATATTTCTTATAAATAAAAAGCATAAAAATTTTCACAATTTACTCTCTAAATTTAAATGTGTTAAAACTAACTAATTGTCAGTTAAAGTTTAAAAATAACTTATGTTTCAGTAAATTTTTTTACCGATTCAATTAGTCAATTTTAACTAATTTTTCAGTTATTTTTTACTGAAAATCAGTTATTTTTTACTAATTCAGAAGCAAAAAGTCTGTCACTGATTGACAGTTAAAACCTCGATTTTTAATTGCGATTCAAATTAAGAGAGTAAATCAGTCAAACAAAATTTGTTATAAAAATCATAAAAAGAAACCAAATTAATTTGTTAACAATATTTTTTTAAATTTTCTAATTTTCTAATTTAAAATTTTATTTTATTATAAATTATAAAAAATATCTACATATGCACGATTTGTCAAATAATAGTTTGACAAAAATAGTTTGACAAATAGTTTGACAATAGTTTGTAAAAAACAACAGAAGCGTATTATATTTAAATGATAGTGAATTAATATTATATTTAATGTTTGCAATTTTTACTTTATTCGTATTTGGTGTAAATAACTATTTATTTGATACTACAAATTAAAACATTTATGACCAATAAATATTTACTTAGCTAAAATATTTAAAAACAAATTAATAAGTAAAAAAATAAGTTTAAATACATTAAATAAGTTTAAAAACGAGCGGCAGCGAGTGAGGATAATATGTCGCTAGTAAATAATTAAAAGTCATGACTATTTGACCTACGAGGTTAATAGACCAACAAACAAAGCCAACAATTATAAACAATTGTAACAAAAATATATATCTATAATTACTTCCACCTTTTTTCCAGGTCCACGACCAGGTTTTTACCATCAAACCAGCGAATCAGAAATGCGACCGAAAAAAATTGATTGCACCTGCATAAATTTTGAAATGGTCCGGAAGGAGTTTGGACACTTCTTTTTTATTTATTTTTTTTTTTTATTTATTTTTTTTTTCTTATACTCGAAACGTCTTTCCAGTTTTGGTAAAGTCACTTTTGGCGACGGAAGGAAGAGGGGGAGAAGTTATATACCAGTTTCAAGTGGGAGTGGGTAAACTGGACGCACGACAAAATCTACTCGGCAACGTCACGTAAAACAAATATACTGTAAGGAAAAAGAACCAAAGGACTGATCAAACAACCAGAGACTCTCGCACCTGTTAACCAGCGACTAAGCGAGTGGTACCGCACCTTATTAGGTACTCAAAGTTCGTCAAATTTATGCTTCGGTGTCGAGGCTGAAAGTCAAAAACGTGCATGAAACCAATACAAACAAAAAGAATCACAAGATTCAATGTGGACTCAACTTGAAATGGAAAATTATTCCCAGAAAAAGTTGTATTGGTTTTTAAGGGCGAAATCACTTACAAGATTTTTGGGAATATTGAGTCAAAGTATATAGGAGGAGGGAAAAAAATTATACCAACTGCACACGCGCTTTTACAATTTGTGGATTCATCATCAGATCATGCATAAAAGATTTATGCGAAATTAACTCGATTGTAGAGGAAACTTCTTTCTTTCCCGTAAAAATAAAATCGATTGCTACTATATATAAATGTTTATATATTTCGAGGAGTATTTTAAACATTTCGAGAAAAACACAAATGTCAATAAAGAAAAATAAATTCCAGTCGAGATATGGTACTCGCTAGTTACCTGGAAATGGCAATAGGAAACATTATCTCTGAGAAAACAGGAATCAACTTATGCGGTGGCACGTACGACCAACACACTTATTCTCTCCTTGAATAAACATCGTCACTTCAGGCACAATTGCCTAATTTTTCACGAATTTCATTTATATATATATATATATATATATGTATATGAATCTTATTATTAGGAATATATTAACAAAGTATGTTTTTCGTTTTTATTTACATTTCTTTATCTCGTTTTAAATTGTGTTTTATCGCGAATATATAATTTTCAAGAAAAAACAACTGAAACACAAACATTCCCTTAAATATTTCTGTAAAATTTTGACCATTTTGATAAAATTTTATGCTCAGTAGAAAGGTTTATTTGACTAAGTAGCTTTAAAAAATTTGTATTTGGTTTAAATACAATTTCTTTGTTACAAATAATTTGGTTTAAATACAATTTCTTTGTTAATAAAATTTTTTTGTTACAAATAATATGGTTCAAATGCAATTTCTTTGTTACAAATAATTTGGTTGAAATACAATTTCTCTGTTAATAAAATTTATTTATTACAAATAATTTGGTTGAAATACAATTTCTTTATTAATAAAATTTCTTTGTTACACATAATTTAGTTTAAATACAATTTCTTTGTTAATAAAATTTCTTTGTTACAAATAATTTGGTTGAAATACAATTTCTCTGTTAATAAAATTTATTTATTACAAATAATTTGGTTGAAATACAATTTCTTTATTAATAAAATTTATTTATTACAAATAATTTGGTTTAACTTTAAATACAATTTCTTTGTTAATAAAATTTCTTTGTTACAAATAATTTGGTTGAAATATAATTTCTTTGTTAATAAAATTTCTTTGTTACAAATAATATGGTTCAAATGCAATTTCTTTGCTACAAATAATTTGGTTGAAATATAATTTCTCTGTTAATAAAATTTATTTATTATAAATAATTTGGTTTAAATACAATTTCTTTATTAATAAAATTTATTTATTACAAATAATTTGGTTTAAATACAGTGTCTTTATTAATAAAATTTATTTATTACAAATAATTTTGTTTAAATACAATTTCTTTGTTAATAAAATTTCTTTGATACAAATAATTTGGTTCAAATGCAATTTCTTTGTTAATAAAATTTATTTATTACAAATAATTTGGTTTAAATACAATTTCTATATTAATAAAATTTCTTTGTTATATATGGTTCAAATGCAATTTCTTTGCTACAGATAATTTGGTTGAAATACAATTTCTCTGTTAATAAAATTTATTTATTACAAACAATTTGGTTGAAATACAATTTCTCTGTTAATAAAATTTATTTATTACAAATAATTTGGTTGAAATACAATTTCTTTGTTAATAAAATTTCTTTGTTACAAATAATATGGTTCAAATGCAATTTCTTTGCTACAAATAATTTGGTTTAAATACAATTTCTGTGTGTCAAATAATTTGATTTGAATAATTTTGATTTGATTAAAATTCATTTGTTTCAAATAGTAATTTTATTCGTATTAAACACAAGTTTAATTGAAAATAAATAAACAATTCAGTATAGGCTCAATAACAATTTTCCTCTAAATTTAAATTTGCCAAAATTTTTTACTTACTGTAATTAATGACAATCTATTTTTTTCTTTTTAATTAGTAATTTTTACTAATATATTTATCAGAAGATTATATTTATTCGTAAATTTTACTAAGAAATTAGTAAAATATATGAATAAATATTAAAATAATAATATATTAATAATAATAATAATAAATAATAATAATAATAATAATAATAATAATAATAATAATAATAATAATAATATATTACATTATCAAAGAAATATTTACTTTAAACAAATAATTTTTATTCGCATGAAATAATTTTTATAAATCAAACTAATTTTATTTTGAACAAATAATTCTAGTATTTGAAATTGATTTACTTGATCGAAATAAAAATTATCAAGTGGAAATTAAATATTTTCTTGATGATAGACAATTTTGTCGTTCATTTGAGTCAAATAGATTGTTTTCAGTGCAAGAATTTTGTTAATAATTTTTTTCAATTAATTATTTTCAATATTTTTAGTTAATTATTTGAAGCAAATTTCATTTACTTGACATGAATCGGAATTATTTTATTGAAATTAATATTTACCTGATAAAATAGACATGGGTAGTCATTTATTTAAATTAAATAAATTGCTTTCATTGTAAGAATTTTTCAAAATTGTTTTAAATAATTTTAGTTACATATATTCATGGATTCACCTTAATAACCTTAAAAGAAAAAAACTGAATGAATGCAGTTTATACTTATTAAAAAAAATTGCGATTTTTTTGAGAACTTTTGGGAAAATTATTCGAAATTATTGATTTAGAGAAGTTTATAGTTTCTGAAGCAAAAAATTAACTTGGTTTAACTAATGAATTACATTCCTATTATCAAATAAATACTAACTTGAATCAAATAATTTTTTTTTAAATCGAAGAAATTATTTTTGGTCCTATAAATTCCGTATTTCAAGCAGATACCATTTAATTGGTTCAAATAAAAATTAGTTTACTGAAGTAAATATTTCTTTTATAGAACACAAGTAATTAGTTATTTGAATCAAATAATTTTTTAACAGTGATTGACAATCCTATAAAATAATTTTTTTTCTATTCATACAAATTTAGAAAAAGTTACAACAAAAATAAAATTTTTGTGCCAAAATTGAATAAAATGCTCGACTTTTTTCGTATATTTAATGGATTAAGACGACTTTCTTGTGCCTTAAAGTCAATCCAAAGCTTATGGAAGAATCTGACAAGCAATCGGATCAAAAGTTATAGTCTACACGGAAAGAAAGTTATTATCAAATTTTATAAAAGTAGTTTACAAGTGTTGGACAAAATGCGAAGAAGGTAAATTTTTTGTACCAGAAATACTAAACTTTACATAAACTTATAAAAAATTTAGTAAAGTTATATGATAATAAAGTTATATGAAAATTTGTGAACAGTTCTTGATTCTTGATATAAACTTTACTATTTACTAATTAACTTTACTTATAACTTTCATTTTTTTTATTGTTTAATACTTTTGATATTAAAATTTACCTTTGTCGCATTTTGTCCTACACTTATGTAACATACTTTTGTAAATATTAAATAATTTTTTAAGTTTTTTTCTTTTAAGGTTATTAAGGTAAATCATTGAATAATTTAGTTACATATGTAACTAAAAATATTGAAAATAATTTAAAAGAAAATTCTTAATACTTTTGTAAAGTTTGATATTAAACTTCCTTTCCGTGCGATGTTATAATTTCTTATTTTAAAAGAGAACTTAAACACTTTAAATTTAAAACAAAAAAAAGCAAATAATAATAAGTATAATATAATTATAATTAGAATAATAATAATAATAATAATAATTATAATATATAATTATTATTATAATAATAATATATAATTATAATAATAATAATAATAATAAGTCTTTTAAACACTTTAACTTTTTAATTCTTTTCGGTAGAAGCGTATGGAATTTAATTTTCTACAATTTGAACAATTTAAAGTTATATTTGAATACAAATTATACTTTTTTGTCAATAATAAATAATTCCATGTAACTTGACCTAAAATTTAACAAATGTTTCTTATTGGCAGAAAATTGTAATTTTAATTCAAATGCAACTTCCAAACTATAAATTCTTCGTCCTTCTAGCAAAAATAATTTAGAATTTAATTTGTCTTTTTCTTTCAAATTACAAAATTACGTCACTTGACTAATTTTTCATTTGACTGTTCGTCAGATTCTTCCTTAAATGGAAAGAAAATCCTCTTCCTCGATCATCTTGTGGAGAGGAGTTACAGATTTGAAATCCATATCATTTGGCGGTATCTAAGCGCGAGAGACATGATTCCTCTCTTTCTCCCTATAATGTAAGAGATGCGCACCTGCTTCTTCAGTATTGAATTTGCGATCCCTTGTAACGAACCTTTTGCATTGGCAAAAACCCCCCTTTGATTTTGCCAATGGTTGAAAGACCAGATTGCGAGATGACGCGTACGAAACTCTTTTCTTTTTTTCTTCTTTCAACTTTCAATATACAATAAAAGAGTTCTGTTTTCGAGATTATAGATTATATCCGGTCAATTGCGGCATTTGTTAAAGATACAAACTCTTTGCCACACCACTGCGGAATTTCTTTTAGCATTTTCATGCGCACAGCAGACAAATAAGGTAAATAAGAAGACTCAAAGAAATCATCGTGTTTAAAAGATAGGGACATTCCTCAGTTCAAAAATGGTAGCGATGTACCAACTCTTTATATCTTTAAATGGCAATCGGTCGCGGTTTCACTTCAAAAAAAAAAACTGGTGTGAAACCTTTAACTCAATTCTCGAAATGAAGAAAAAGCATTCTGTTTCTGTTTTTTTTTAACGAAAACACATCGCACTTGTTTTTAATTTTAATACGATTATTGTAAATTATTTTCAGTAGAAATATTCCATAACGGCATTTTGTGTTTTTGTACGTTAAAGAAACCCAAGATTTTTAGAAAGAAATTATAGAAAACAGGAGTAAATAAATTAGAAAACAAGTGTCAATTGAATTTAAAATTCAAATTTTCCTCGCAGTATTTTCTTTTCCATTAAGACAAAAAAAAAGAAATAACGGAAAAAGAAAAGGATTTTGAAATTGACTTTCTGTAAATAAAAATTTTGTTTAATAGAGAAGGCAAATATATTCGATGGTTGGAATATATTTGAGGTATGAGATAAAATGACATTCCTTCCTTTTGTTGTCTCACATCGCGAGCGGCATCAAACGAATTTCTGCCAGGAACTAATTAGTGAGGACTTGTGGAAACTGAAATGTCATTCAAACGATTTTTTGTTTTTGAAGATGAGTACATTATGATGCGGCTCTACTGGAGCCATGAAAATGGGAATCTTATCTATAGGGTTGAAGAAAAAAATTCACTTTAGGTTCATATCTAACCCACCTAAGAAAACATTTTGATGACCTTAGATACTCGGTTCGTTGCAGGTAGATACATATATTGCTCTCTCTCTTTCTCTCTTTCACTCGCCCATCGCTCGCGTCTGGGAAAGTCAAATATTCAAACAAGTTTCAGCATCAAATGTTTACTCCCAGCATACATTTCGTACGGATATTTTATCCTCGCCATGACAAACAACCTGTCGTGATAGTGATGATACAACGGAATTGTGGATTATTTCGGTCGACAAGAGGACCGAAATATTATCGTTTTACTCCTCCGTTGAATTATCAGTATTGTCCCTTGGCTAACAAATTTTTTTTGGATTTTAATTTTTTACAACTAGACTTTGTTTTTAGCTTTTCGATTGTAGGTTTTTCTCAACTTTTTTTAACTCTATTTTGAATAAGATATGACTCTTTTTGGGATGTTTTAATAAAAAGACAAAATTTTTTAGCTATATTCGCTATATTTATTTATTATTTATTTATTTTATTTGCTATATTTTTTGGCAGTTATATTTGCATCGAAGTCACACTTTTTATGGGGTAAAATGACACTTATTTTGATTTTATGGTGTGAAATGATGACTATAGACTATAGTTTAATTATTTCCCTGTAGTTTTGAAGAAACTTTTTCATTCACTATAATTTAATGAAAGTAAAAAGGTCGTTGTTTCATCTTTCAATTTTTTTTCCAAAATACTTTTTTTCATTTCAATTTCACTTCTATCTTTAAGGTCTCAAACATTTTTTTTTTAATAATTCAACTTCAATTCTTTGATTAAAAAATTTTCCAAGATAAGTTTTTTCAAATCCGTTTTAATTCATTCATCTTTTAATATTGCGAGAAATTTTTTCTTTCACGTGAATTTCAATTCCTGCATCTTTAAATTTGTTAAGATACGTTTTTTAAATTCTATTTCGATTTTTTCAACTTTTACTATTACAAGAAATTTTTTCATTCCATTCAAGTTTAATTTTTTTAACACTTAATTTTTTAATAAGTTTATTCTTACACTTTACTTTCAATTCTTTCACATTTGATTTGTCAAAATATTTTTTACAATTATTTAACTTCAATTCTGTGATCTTTGACATTTTGGAGACTTTCTTTTAAATCCCTATTTTAATTCGTTTATCAATTTAAAAAAAACATTTTTTTTACATGAAATTCGATTCTTTCATTTTTGTTGTCTTTAAGAAAAATTTTTATTCACTTTCATTTCAATTCTTTCGTCTATTAAAATGTCTAAAAAAATTTATTTCACGTCAATTTTAATTCTTTTTGTGTTTCAAATTTTTAAGATTCAATTATTTTCAAAATATCTAAGAAAAATTGTCAACATTATTGGATTATATGGTCAATATTTCAATTATCTTTACAAAAGAATAGCAAAATTCTGCGACCAAATTCAATTATTTTCAAAAGTTTTTCTTAATTCTATAATTGTCAATATTCTATTTTAATAAAACTCAATAGAACAAAATTTTGATAAAATTTTACAGGAATTCAATTATTTAAAATAGAATCAATTCATTCATGTTTTTGTCTTCAAGAAACTTTTTCGTTCGCTTTCAATTTAATTCTTTTTGCATTTTAGGTTTTTAAGATGCATTCCATTATTTCAACATTCATTTATTACTTACTTTAAATTTTTTTGATTCTCTAGCTTTTTAAATATTTTATTTTCATTTTAATTAAATTCAATTCAATTAAATTGTATTATTTTTGGATTTCAAGAATTTTTTTATTATTTAACTTTAATACTTTGACATTTCGAATTTCCGAAATAATTAATTTTTTTATTTCAATTTGAAATCTTTTATTTTTGTAAAATGTTTTTGCGAAATTTCTTCTCTCTCTTCAATTTCAATTCTTTTAAATCTTTGAAGTTTTCAGTAAAATTATTCTTTTTCTTAAATTTCAATTCTGTTAAATTCAAGTCTGTTAAATTATCGGAAAACTTTTTTTAATTCTTCAAATTTTATTTTATTCTATTGTTTTCTGACATTTCAAAATACTATTTCCTCATTCTTTTTTCAATACTTTTATCTTTTCTTTTTTAAAAAAATATTTTTTTTTCTTTTAATTCAAATTGATTTTTTATTTTTCATGAATTGCTTTTTTTCATTTCAAATTAAAAATGAAATAAAAAAGAGTTTTTTAAAAAAACGAAAAGATCAACAAATTAATTGTATAATAAAAAATGTTTTTTGGAAAATTTTTTAACAGTAAAGGAATTTGAATTCAAATAAACAAAAATATCTTGAAAATTTTTAAATTATAAGAATTAAAATTGCAGAAAAAGAACAAAATGTTTGAAAATATGAATATTGAAATTAGTGAAATTTGAATAAAAATAAAAAATTCTTTAAATATAGAAAGTTTATGAATTAAAATTGAAATGAAAAAAAATAATTATTGAAAACTCTAAAGGTTAGAATAATTGAAATTGAAAAATGTTTTCTTTTAGAAGTTGAAAGATAAAAGAATTGAAATTATAATGAAAAAAGTTTCTTGAAATAAAAAAAATGTTAATAGAATTTGAAAAAGGTTGTCTTGAAACGTAAAAAAATTAAAATTAAAAAACAATGTATCGGAAACTTGAAAGGGCAAAGATTTGAAATTAAAATTTGTGAAAAAAATTTTGAAATTTTGAAAGTGGAAAGAATTGAAATTGAAGTTTTTTTAATTGTAAGCTGAAAGAATTGATATTGAAGTGAAAAATGCATATCTTAATATCCTAATAAATGAAAAAATTAAAGTTTATATAGACAAAGGTTTCTTAAAACCTAAAAAATTGACATTGAAATTAAAATTAATAGAAGACTTTTTAACAATTTGTCACATTAAAGAATTGAAATTGAAGTAAAAAAAGAAGTTTTTTGGAAGCTATAAAGTTGGAAGAATTAAAATTGAAATTTTAAAAAATCTTTCAAAACTTTAAAGTTAAAATAATTGAAATTGAATTTTTTTTAAACTTGAAACCTAAAAGAATTGAATTTAAGACGAAAAAAAAGTTTCTCAGAAGCTTGAGAGCCAAATTAATTGAAATCGAACTTAAAAAAAAAATAAGGAAACAAAATTGAAACCCTAAAGTAATTCACGTCTTGTGAATTTAATGAAAATGTTTCTTGTTTGCAAAACAAGAAGAAATGAAAATAAGGAATTCGAAATGAAGGTACAAAAGATATATTGAGAGAAAGATCTCTCGGCGTGGGTGCACGCAAGCTACCAGAAAGAAGGAAGAAAAGGGCAAAAGGAAGTCTCGCGAGGAGCAATGGGAAAAGGAGTATGGAAGAAGAGCCCTGGAGAAGAATCCCAACCATTCATTCCCGCATTCTCACAATTACGTAACTCGCCCACTTATTTTCCTCGTTCGAATTCACCCTTAATGAAAGATAATAACGTTTAATTGTTTTGCTTCAGGCACACGGAACTATTTGTCCTTCAGGCTCTCCCTCTCTCTCTCTGTCTCTCTTTCTTAATTTTCGTATTCCCTTTCACCAAACCTTATTTATTCTAAACTTATCATATTCTATTCAATATAATGACAAAATTGTTACTTCCACTCATCAGTGTTAGAATTTTACTCATTTTTTTTAAAGAGTCTTTTCAAAGATACATTTCAGAAATAAATTTCAAATGCAAAGTAAGACGTATTGAAAAGTTAAAAAAAAGAAAGAAAAGAAAAAGTGGAAATATTAAAATATTACTATTATTATTATTATTTTTATTTAAAAGTGGAAAGTTGCAGTTTAAATTAACATAAAAAAATTAAATTATTCTTTTCATTGATTATTTTGTCCCATGAAAAAAATGTTAAATTTAATGTTAAAAAATGTGTCTAAAATTCTAAATAAAAACTAAATCATTAATATCATTGAATCAGGAAATTCAGGAAATAATCAGGGATTTTTATTTAAAATACTGGAAAAAATTAAATTTTTTGACTTCATGAAAAAAATTCAGAATTTTGGTGTCTTATTTGTTTGAATCATAAATTATGGAATTACCAGGAATTTTAATACAAAACCTTCCTTATTTTCTATCTCTAACAATAATTTATTTTTAAATATCTAAATTCTTTAAGAACTGTGGCAAAATAATTACTGAGAAATTATTTAATAAATAATTCTACTTAACCTTCGCGCTACCGGCTGGCCACACGGTGTGGCCAAGTGATACATAATGTTTTATATCTGCTCGAATTTTGTATCAATCGAATCGCCATTTTAACTCACTGAACCAAATTTTATCTACTTTCGAAAAAAACAAAAATAAATTTTTTTCTTACATTTCTTCTTGTTTATTTATAACAATTCAAAAAGTATGTACAAGAATACTGAAAATTGACCGGGTGTTTTTTTTCGTATACTGCAAAAAAATAAAAATAAATCCATTAAACTTGAACAGTAAAATTGTTTTATATCAATAAATACAATATATTTTGATATTACAATACATTTTTTATTTGTTTAAACAAATTATTGTTGTTATTTTCCAACTTTTTCCAGAATGCACCTAGAAAGTTCGGGGTTTTTCCTAATTTTGCAATTTATTAAATCTTATATGATTGTAGATTAAAGAATAAAAGTTAAATAAAAATTGAACTATTGTTTAAACAATTTTTAAACAATTATTGTTGTTACTTAGCAACTTTTTCCAGAAATGCACCTAGAAAGTTCGGGTTTTTTCCTAATTTTGCAATTTACTAAATCTTATATGACTACAAATAAGGAATAAAAATTTTATTATTATTTAAACAATTTTTAAACAAATTATTGTTGTTATTTACCAACTTTTCGCAGAATGCACCTAGAAAGTTCGGGGTTTTTACTAATTTTTGCAATTTACTAAATCTTATATGACTACAAATAAAGAATAAAAATTTGATTATTATTTAAACAATTTTTAAACAAATTATTGTTGTTATTTACCAACTTTTTCCAGTATGCACCTAGAAAGTTGCAGTTTTTTTCTATTTTTGCAATTTACTAAATCTTATATGATTGCAGATAAAGAATAAAAATTTGATTATTATTTAAACAATTTTTAAACAAATTATTGTTGTTATTTACCAACTTTTTCCAGAATGCACATAGAAAGTTGCAGTTTTTTTCTAATTTTGCAATTTACTAAATCATATATGACTACAAATAAAGAATAAAAATTTGATTATTATTTAAACAATTTTTAAACAAATTATTGTTGTTATTTACCAACTTTTCGCAGAATGCACCTAGAAAGTTCGGGGTTTTTCCTAATTTTGCAATTTACTAAATCTTATATGACTACAAATAAAGAATAAAAATTTGATTATTATTTAAACAATTTTTAAACAAATTGTTATTTACAATGTTAATAATAATTTGTTTAAAAATTGTTTAAATAATAATCAAATTTTTATTCTTTATTTGTAGTCATATAAGATTTAGTAAATTGCAAAATTAGGAAAAACCCCGAACTTTCTAGGTGCATTCTGCGAAAAGTTGGTAAATAACAACAATAATTTATTTAAAAATTGTTTAAATAATAATAAAATTTTTATTCCTTATTTGTAGTCATATAAGATTTAGTAAATTGCAAAATTAGGAAAAAACCCGAACTTTCTAGGTGCATTCTGGAAAAAGTTGCTAAGTAACAACAATAATTTGTTTAAAAAAATTGTTTAAACAATAGTTTCAATTTTTATTTAACTTTTTATTCTTTATCTACAATCATATAAGATTTAATAAATTGCAAAATTAGGAAAAACCCCGAACTTTCTAGGTGCATTCTGGAAAAAGTTGGTAAATAACAACAATAATTTGTTTAAATAATTTTTTAATAATACTTATGACTCGTTTCAGTAAATATTGCAATATTCATAAAACATTATTAAAATACAGTATTTGTATTAGCACATAATTATATACAAAAAGTTTGATGAATTTTAATCGTTTTGGGAACATAAAAGTAAAATAGCGTTTGGCCACACCGTGTGGCCAGCCGGTAGCCCGCGTATACAAAAATCTTTGGTAGCGCGAAGGTTAAATATTTCAAAATAGATGAACTTCAAAAACTAACAACTTGAAATTTTTGAAAATTTCAAGTTTGAAAGAGTTTAATTATAAATTGTAAAGAACATTATAAATAATAATATTTAACACAAAATTTCAATTTTTCATTTATTCAATTTATTTAGAAAATTGAAAAAAATTGAAAAAATATATTTTAGATTTTCATTTTCTTCGTAAATATTAATTTTTTTTACAAAATTAAATTATTTTCAATAATTTTAATAAAATTTTTATCATGATTTTAATTATTTTCAACTATTTTTTCCAATTTAAAAATTTTCAATATTTTCTGTTTTAATAAAATTTTCCAAAAGAATTCCATTATTTACAACAACAGAATTTTTTGCAATAATTCAATTACTTTCATAATTACTTTCACTTATTGTAAAATTTCAATTATTTTTAAAACACTTTTAATCGAATTTCTCGAAAAATGTAAATAAATTCATAAAAATGTTATTTAAATACGCCGAAAGTATTCAATTATTTACAAATTTGTTGATAAAACTCTTCCCTAAAATTCAATTATGTTAAAAATTTTTTAAAAATTTTTGTCAAAATTTCAATTATCTTTGTAAATAATTAAAATTTTTTCTGAAATGCAATTATTTTCAAAAATGTAATAAAATTCTTGGCGAAATTCAATTATTTTCATAAATAAAAATATTCATCAGAAGACGTCAATTAATTTAAAAGTTAATTAAGTTAATTTAAATTTTATTCTCAATTAAATTATTTTCAAAAAATCGAAAAAAAATTTGTCTTTAACATTTTAATTATTTTCATAAATGAATAGCAAATTTTTTTAACAAAATTCTATTATTTTAACGGATTTTAATATAATTCATTGACAAAATTAGATTATTTTCATAAATAAAAATATTTATCACAAAAATTCATTTTTTTTAAATAATAAATTATTTTTAAAATTTAATTTCAATTATTTTCAAAAAATATTCTTAATTCAATAAATTGTATAACAATTATTTTAATAGAAGTTTCTAAAGAAGTTCAGTTATTTAAAAACAATTTTCATAAAGTTATTTACGAATATTTAATTATTTTCTAAAATAATGAAAATTTAACAACAATTCAATTGTTAAAAATAGTATTTGTATAAATTTTTTTTTTAAATCAATTATTTGAAACTTTATTATAAAATTCTTCCTAATAATTCAATTATTGATATAAATGATAAAAATTATTGAAAAATTTCATTTTTTGTTAATAAATTATCGAAAATTTCAATTCTATTATTTTTGTTATTACAATAAATTTTAATCAAACTTCTTGAAAAATGTGATTTTTCTTTAAAAATTGTATTGAAATTCGCCGAAAGAATTTAATTATTAAAAAATTTGCTAATAAAATTCTTCCATAAAATTCAATTAAGTTAAAAAAATTTTTTTAAATCCTCGTCAAAATTTTAATTATCTTTATATAAATATTAAAAATCTTTCCCAAAATAGAATTATTTTCATAAATAACAATATTCATCACAAAAATCCAATTATTCTCAAAAGTAATAAAATTCAATTATTTTCAAAATTTTTTCTTTATTCAATAATTTGTATATCAATCATTTTAATAAAATTTTCCAAAGAAATTTAATAATTGAAAAATTTGTTCATAAAATATTCACTTAAGAATGTAGTTATTGATGTTTTTGAATAATTTTATGTACTTTTGAAGAAATTTGTAAATTAACTTTTTTAACTTCTTTGAGTATCTAATAATTTTTAGAGTTAAGCAGAATATTCTTTAGGTTTTCGGAAAGGGGCAAAATTTTGTCTGCAAAGCAGGGAAAAGTCAAGGAAAAAATAAAATAAATTTTTAGTGGCAACTCTGTTTTCTACGTGTGAATCTCTGAAGTAAATTTCAAAAATAAATTTCAAAAATACTTTTCATAAACACATTTCTTAATCTTCTGGAATATTATACAGTCTCAAGTATATATGTGGATTTTAAGATATCTTGAATACGTATCGTGATAAATTTGTACGAAATATGGAATACTTATATGAAATAAATTCACGTATCATTGAGGGGGATAAATCCTGATATTATAGGGATAATTCTACATATTATAGGTATAAATTCATAAATTATACAGTGCAACATTGGCTGAAATATTTTGCGGAACATTTTTTAGTTCCTATATAAGCAAGAAAAAAACTAGAGAAAAAAAAATTTCAGAATATGCGAGATTAGAGATTTAAAAAAAAACTGCTAGAAGATGGGATTCATGATAGGTTATCAGGATAGTTTGTGCAATGTGACATTTAAAATTTAATCATGAACGAGATACTTTGTGCAATAACGAAATAACGTTTGCAATAATTTTACTCCTAAGTAGTCGAGCGGCGCCTCTCTCAGATGCCAACAAGTCTCTAAATGCTTTCAACTTTTTAAATATATATTCTTCACATCAGAATATTCATATATTTCATTCTTACGCCT
The DNA here is from genome assembly GCA_032873175.1 of Leptopilina drosophilae. Taxonomy (NCBI): domain Eukaryota; kingdom Metazoa; phylum Arthropoda; class Insecta; order Hymenoptera; family Figitidae; genus Leptopilina; species Leptopilina drosophilae. The sequence goes on along the minus strand of CM065480.1, from coordinate 43,072,563 downwards.
TTCTACGTGGACTCTTCTTTCTTTTTTTCTCACATTTTTCTTTTTTTTCTCACTTTTTGTCTTTTCTTCTCTATCTCTCTTACTCTCTTTTTCTCTTTTCCTCTCCTTCTCTCTTTTCCTCTCTTTTTCTCTATTTATTTCTCTCACCTTTTTTCAAAATTATAAATTCTATACACAAATTTTTTTTTTGAGTCATTTATTCCACTGCATTCTTCACATTCTTTTTTCAAAATATAAGAGTTAAAAAATTGATGAAATCTGCGTGGAGATTTTTAATTGGAAAATTTTATCGTTTCTTGATGTCTGATTGATAAGAGAAAAATATAGAAATGATTATTATTTATCTTTCTTTGGAAATGGATTTTCTAATTAATTAACATATTCTTAATGGAGAAAGAATACTTAGTGGGAAAATTTAATTTATTTTTTGGTAGTCATTAGTTACTTTATTGTATTTTATTTTGAATGTATTAAAAATATAATTAAATATTTATATTTTAAATAATTCGAGTAAAATACTAGAATAAAAAAATTATTGTTTGAAAAAATTGAAATAATGAAAAATGTATTTAAATATTTATATTTTAAATAATTCGAGTAAAATACTACAATAAAAAAAATTATTTGATTGAAATAACTGATTATACTTGTTAATGAAATATTTATTGGAATAAGCAAAAATTTCTTTGAATCAAATAAAAATTTCTTTGAATCAAATTAATATTTCTTTGAATCAAATTAGTATTTCTTTGTACTACATACAAATTTTTTTTCATCAATAAAGCAGTAATTGTTTATTTTAGTTAAATAAATTGTTTTTTCAATAATGAATTTAAAACAAAAAACAATTGTTTTTAGTTTCATGTATGGAAAATATTTTTTTTCTTCAATCACTGATCTAAAGGTTGCAGTGAAAAAATTTTACTGGATTTGCATAAACAACTATTTTTCTATTCTGAAAACAATTATTTGTTTTTATCAAATAAATACTAAATTGTAGCAAATAAATATTTTTCTCTATTTACTTTTAATACATATTTTTTATCCAAGTAAAAATTAAATAGCATTTGCTCCAAATTCTAAAATTAGTCTTTCCAGTAAAATTTATTTGATTGTAATTTAAAAATTATTTTATGCGAAAAATATTTATTTGATATTAGACAAGTAATCACTTCATTAAATCAAATACATTTTCTCTCTTTCTCTCCATCTCCTTTTCCCAAAAATATAAATTTCATACACAATTTTTTATTTGTCAAACTATTTATTTCACTGCATTCTTCGCACTTCTTTTTGTTCTTTTTTGTTGAAAGTAATGTAAGAATTCAAAAGTTGATCAAATCTGCGCGTGAAGAGTTTTAATTAAGAAATTTATCTTTTCTTGATGTCTCACATTGATAAGAGAGAAACATGAAAATAATTTGCGCAATTAGGAAATTTGTATATTATTTTTAAGCGAGAGTGGGGTGTAAAAAAAATTTCTAGGATCATTTTATGTATATTGTTAGTCAAGTGAAAAGATGATATCACGATGAATTTTATGGTTCACGTCTTTGGATTGTCGAGATTTTAAACTTGTGACTTATTACTAACGAGGCTATGGAATCATTACTTTTTTCTGTTACTTGTCAGCAGGGAATTAAAAAAAAGAGCTGAGTTTTTTTTATAGAAATAAGTTGTTGGAAGAGACATTGAATTTAATAATGAGAGACGGACTTTTTTTGTCTGTTGTTGCTATTTTTGTCTGTTGGAATAATAATTTTGAAATTTTTTTTTTATTTTTTTCGAATCTTGTCGAATTTAAAATTTTGCACTGTTTTTTTTAATTTGAAAATTTTTAATCATATTTTTGAAGAATTACTAATATATTTTATTGACTTTATAGCAGTTATTTGGTTAAATCAAGAAAAATTCGATTGATTGAAACAAAATTTGATCGGTTCAAGTAAAATTCGGTTGAAAAATTTCGCAATCAATAATTAATTTTAAAAAGTAACAAGAGGCAACTTTCAAACTGAAAAAAGGAATTAAAAAACGTTGCTTTTGAAAACTTCAACTTGACGACCAAAAAAACTCGTCTTAGAAACTTCACAAAACTGAACAATTTCCATTTTATATTTTAGTTTCCTGACTTTTTCCTAATTTTCATCAAAAATATTTACATATTTCTTATGCTGATAATAAATTGATTGCTGCGACGACTTTTATTGTTCGTGAAAAAATTTAAATATTTATAAAAATAATTTAATTCTTGCGAAGAATTTTATAAATAATTTTAAACAATTGATTTCTTTCAACTACTTTTATGCAAAATCTAATTTAAATAATTAAATTCCTAAGAAATTTGTATTATTTTTGAAAAAAATTGAATCCTTACCAAAATTTTTACAAGAATATTTTTAAGTAATTGAATTCTATTTGGAAATTTTATGAAAATAGTAGAATATTGAAAATCATTAAATTGCCAGAAGTTCTTAAAAATAATTAAATTTTCGAAGATTTCTAGTACAATTTTTGACTATAATTAAATGTCTGTGTGGTATTTTATTAAATATTTTGAAAAATAAATGAATTCTTTAAAAGCATTTTATTTTTTGTGAAAATAATTGAATTTTTGCGAACGATTTTATTAGAATTTTTTTTAAATAATTGAATTTTTAAGAAGAAAATTGTAACTTTTAAAAATAATTGAATTCTTGTGATGAATATTGATATATTTTTTAAAATAATTGAATTTTGCGAAGAATCTTATAAAAATGCATCAAAATAATTGAATTTTCGGAAATAATTTTATTATTTATCGACATAATTGTATTCTTTCAAAGTTTTATTTACCTAAATAATTGAATTTTTGGGAAAAATGTAATCAAAATTTAAAGGATAATTGAATTATTTTAAAAAAAAGTTAATTAAAACTGAATTTAAAATAAGATGAACTGAATTCAAAATTAGATTTTTGAGAATAATTAAATTTTTAAGCAATTCCTGTAAAACTGTATTAGAAAAAAATTCTATAATGAATTTTATCATTTATAAAAATAATTGAATTGCAAATTTTTTTTTCATATTTAGAAAGAATTGAATTTCTGTGAAAAATATTGTTTTTTTAAATAATTGATTTATTTGACTAATTTTATGTAAATTCTAATTTCAATAATAGAATTCTTATGAGAAATGTTCATATATTCCTGAAAAGAATTGATTTCTAATGAAGATTTTTACAAAAATGTTTTAAATCATTGAATTTCGTTTGGCAATTTTATAAAAATAGTAGATATTAAAAATTATTTAATTGGGAAAACTTTTTAAAAATAATTACATTTTACAAAGAATTCTATTATAATTTTTGACAACAATTTTATTCATTATTATTTTTCAAAGTTATTAAATTCTTGTGAACGATTTTATTAGAATTTTTTTAAATAATTGAATTTTCAAGAAGAAATTTGTAGCTTTTAAAAATAAGTGAAATCTTGTGATGAATATGGTTATTTATAAAAATAATTGAATTTTGCAGAAAATTATACTGAAATGCCACAAAATAATTGAATTTTCGTGAATAATTTTGTGATTTATCGACATAATTGAATTCTTTTGATGAATTATGTCTGTAAATAATTTATTTCTTGGTATGAATTTTCTTAAAATCTAAGGAAATAATAGAATTATTTCAAAAATATTTAATATATTTATATATTATTTAATATATTTTTGTTTATAAAAATAATTAAATTTTGCAAAGAATTTTATAAAAATGCCTCAAAATAATTGAATTTTCGTGAATAATTTTGTGATTTATCGACATAATTGAATTCTTTTGATGAATTATGTCTGTAAATAAAAAAATTTTAATAAAATGAATAAATAAAATTGCTATTTAAAAAAATTGACATCTTTCAGTTTTATGAAAATATTTTAAAATAATTGAATTCCTGTGAAAAATTTAAATATTTGGAAAATAATTAAATTCTTTCAAAGAATTATAAATAAAACATTATTTGAAATAAATTATTTATATTTGAAATAATTGCATTCTTGTGGAAAACTTTTTTTTTGAAAATATTTTAATTTTTCGACTAATTAATTAAAAATTGTATTAAAAATTATTAAAATTCTTCGATGAGTTTTGTTATTTATAAAAATAATTGATTTCTTCCTTGGAAATTTATCAAAAAAATGGTTAAACAATTGATTTTTTAGAATTTTTTCTTGAAAATGTAAAAAAGGTCGAAAATTAATTGAATTCCTGTGGAAATATTATTATTTATAGAAATAGTTAAATTTTTAGTGAAGTTCGTCAATTTTTTTTTAACAACTGAAATCTTTTTTGCGAAAGTTTACGAAAATACCTAGATATTAAAAATAATTGAATTGCGAATATTTTTTAAAAATAATTGAATTGTTAATATTGTTTGAAAATAATTGAACTGCGAATATTTTTTCAAGATAATTGAATTGTGTATATTTTTTGAAAATAATTTAATTGTGAATATTTTTTGAAAATAATTGAACTGCGAATATTTTTTGAAAATAATTGAATTGTGTATATTTTTTAAAAATAATTGAATTGTGAATATTTTTTGAAAATAATTGAACTGCGAATATTTTTCAAAAATAATTGAATTGTGTATATTTTTTGAAAATAATTGAATTGCGAATATTTTTTGAAAATAATTGAATTGCGAATATTTTTTGAAAATAATTGAATTGCGAATATTTTTTTGAAAATAATTGAATTGCGAATATTTTTTGAAAATAATTGAATTGGGAACATTTTTTTAAAATAATTGAATCGTTTTGAAGAATTTGATAATTCAAAATTTGGTCGTTGCAATAAAAAATTTAGTTCATTTAAGGAAAATTTAGTTGGTTCCAGAAAATCTTAATTGGTTCAAATGAAATTTAAACGTTTCCAACGAACTTGCAGTTGATTTAAACAAAATTCGCTTTGAAAAAAGAAATCCCATCTCTGAGTGTATATATTCTACTCTAAATTCCCAGTCATAAAAAATCTAAATTATTCGCAAAGGAATCTTGATAATTTTCGACTCCGCACATTAAATCGAAAACTGATTGCGAGTATATCATCGTAAATTGAGAGCAAGAGGGAGGACAAGAGGGAGAGAATAAAAAAGAAATATATCTATAGCACTGTCCAATGAAATGCGAATAAATTGAAAAATGAACATAAGGAACTTTGCAAAAGTGAATTTCACGTGAAGAATTTCTAAGTAGCAAAACGTGAATGTTGAATCAATTTCAGCGCCATCCTTACGGTTTTCTGCAGTCTACATGAATGGCTGTCGCGTGCGTATTGCTTTCAACGGAATGAAAAGAAGCGACTGAGTGGAAAAAGAGGTCTTTCCAAGGCTCCGTTTGTTCAAGTCTTGCGCGAGGATGACTCCTTAATTATAATTCTCGTCTCGTTGCAGGATTTCAAGACAGTAAGAGAGAGAGAGAGAGAGAGAGAGAGAGAGAGAGAGAGAGAGAGAGAAAGAGAGGGTTGGGGTTCTTCAGCGAATGTGCCTTGGCCCCTTTTTTTTCTTCTTGTCGTTTTGATCGGGATCTGACTCCGCAAGTCCTGTCGTCATAATGGCGACAAATATTAATTAGCTGTAAAGTTCAACATCTATAACTCCCGTGGTTCCACATGTAGGATCCTTTTTCTCTTTCTTTTTCTTTTTTTCTCTCTTTCCCTCTTTTTCTTTTAATCTCTCTTTCCCTCTTTTTCTTTTTTTTTCTCTTTCTCTCTTTTTCTCGTTCTCTCTTTCCCTCTTTTTCTCTTTTTCTCTTTCTCTCTTTCTCTCTTTTTGTCTTTTTGTCTCTTTCTCTCTCTTTTTCTCTCTTCTTCTCTCTTTCTCTCTCTTTTTCTCTCTTTTTCTCTCCTTTTCTCTCCTTTTCTCTCTCTTTCACCCTTTTTTTTACCATCTTCTTCTCTCTCTATGAAGTATTCATAAATAAAGACTGAAGGAACGATTTCGCGATAAATGTCTCGTGGATAATTAAATCGCAGGGCTGTTAAACTTGACACGTGGCTATTCTAGAGAAGAGACTGGTTTTGTTGACCAAAGAAAGATGTGTCAGTGACTTTAAAAAGACAACGAAATCAAGTTTATATGTATGATGGCCAGTGGTGTAAGGACTTCATTTTCTCCCCATGCGCGAGCACTTTAACGAAACGAACATTTATCTTCGTTCTTGCCTTCAATTAAGATAAGATTTAAATAAAAAGTATAAAATAGCACCTCGAATAAATTGTCGCGACTCATTATTATATTTAGAGACGGGAATTTTTCTAAAATTGATGTTGAAGAATTTTTTGTTTTCTTTGAAAATTAATTTTCTAATTAACATATATTCTTGACGGAAGGAGAATGTTTTCATATTTATACATTTTTATTTAATCTGATTACGTTAATAAATTAACTAATCTGTTAATTAATAAATTAACTAATTAGTTCATTAATAAATTAATTACAAAACAATTCGCCAGCTTAAACTCGCGGTTAATTTTTTCTTACTCTCTTAATTTGAATCAGTTAAAACTCATGGTTTTAACTAACAATCAGTGACTGACTTTCTGCTTCTGAATCTGTTAAAAACAACTGATTCTCAGTTAAAAAATAACTGATTTACAGTAAAAAATAACTGAAAAATTAGTTAAATTTGACTAATTGAATCAATCAAAAAAAATTACTGAAACATCAATTATTTTTAACTGACAATCAGTTATTTTTAACTAATTGTCAGTAGAAATATAACTATTTGAATTAGTGACTGACTTTTTGCTTTTAAATAAGTTATTTTTAACTGATTCAAATTTAGACAGTACATTTTGAATTAAAATTATCAATTTTATAAATAATAGAATTATACAATTTTTAATTCAAATTTTTGTTGAAAACACTAAAAACATTCAATTTTTGAGAAATTAGCACAAATAATTGCAGAAATTCAATTATTTTCAATTAAGAAATAAAATTATTCTCAGAAAATTCAAATATGTTCAAAATTAAAAAAAACTTCTTGTCAAAATCCCAATTATCATTATATAAATAATAAAATTCTTCCCCAAAGTTAAATTATTTTTAAAAATGTAAATAACATTCTTGTCCTAATTTTAATTATTTTCAAAAAAATTTTCCATTTCAATGATTTTCAATATCTATTTTAATAAAATTAAAATTTTTTTTTAATTTCTTCGCAATAATTTAATTATTTTCTTAAATAATAAAATTTTTCTTATGATGAAAAAGATGAAATGAATAAATAATGAAAATAATTTAGAAGAAGTGACATAACATTATTCTTATAATATAAAATAATGCAATTACATCACTTAGTCATCTTTAATTATTGTAAAACATGAAGAAATTGATCATCTTGTCTTTGACTAGGAGGAATCTTTTTCTTTATGTTTTATAACAATTTTTTATAAATTGTTTAATTTCAAAAACGTTTTAGTTAAAAATTTTTGTAAATCTTATTTCCCATGACAAAATAATAATAATTAAATATATTTTTCCAAAAAAGATGTTATAGAAGTTCTCGAGTGACTTTGCAATTAAAGAAATTCGTTAATAAATGTAACCGAAAACTTTTTGAATAAAATTTGTTTGTTTATTTTCTAAAAATTCAAAAAGTTTTAATTTCATTTTCAATTAAAATTTCAAATTCACCAATAGAATTTATAAACATATATGTTTCCTTTATTTTTCTAAAAAATTGAATTTTTAAAAAAAGAATATTAATTATTTAAAAAATTTGTTAATACAATTCTACGAAAATATTCCAATATTTTTATTAAGAATAAAATTTCTTTTATGAATTCAATTATTTTTATCGCAGAATTTTAAATATTTTTAATACAATTTTAAACTAATTCCTCGAAGAATGCAATTATTCTTAAAAATTTTATTACAACTCGACAAAGAATTCAATCTGAAAAGATTAAATAATTCAATAAAATAACAAAATTCGTTGCAATTATTCAATTACTTTCATAAATACCTTTTAATTCGACGCAGAAAAACAATTATTTTAAAAAATGTTTCAAGTAATTCTACAAAAGAATTTAATTCTCTTGGTAAAGAACAAAATTCTTCCCATAAAATCAAATTATTTTGAGGAATTTCAATAAATTTTTTTCTCAAAATTCAATAATTCTGAAAAATATCAAAATTTATCACAAGAATTCAATTCTTTTGAGGAGTAAAAAATACTTTAATGATATAGAATAATTTTTTAGGTTTTTGAAATTCAAAAAAGTTTAAAATTAAATTTTTTTGTTTTCAATTCGTATCTATGGAAAAATAATAGTACCTAATTAAATAATTAAATAGTAAATAAATGTTGCAGAACACTTTTTAAGTTAATCTTTTTCTTTTTTTTCTAGAAATTTAAAAGAATTATTAATTTCATTTTTAATTAAAATTTGTAATTGAAAAACAGAATTTATTAACCTTCATTTTTCTTATTTAAAAAAAAATTTGAATTTGGTGAAAATAATTTTTATTAAGAAATAGAAATGATGCAAATTATTTTTTAATGAAAAATAAGAATTTTCTGCAAAAATATTTAAAAAACGGGCATATATGTTATGTTTTTTACCCCAACAGAAAAAAATTACTTTGTAAACAATATTGTTATTGAGAAAAAAAATTATGCATAAAATGGGTGTATTTCTTATTTTTCCATCATAATTTTTTTAACAATTAACTATTTACAAATATTTTTTATAAATAAAAAGGAGAAAAATTGCTTTGAGTATCAATCAAAGAAAATTTGCTATAGAAAAACCTTTAATAAACAAAATTTGTTTATAGCAGGAAAGATGCCCGACTGATAAAATCATTATTTTATACTGTAATAATTTTGTTACTCTAAGTTCTTCAAAATTGTATTCATCATATTTTTAATACAATGATTATTTTTTAGAATAGTTTAATATTTTTTATGAAAATAATTAAATTATTGCAAAGAACTATTATTTTATTGAATAATTGAATTTTTTTAAATTGAATTTTTTTGTCGAGTTGTAACAAAATTTTTAAGAATAATTGAATTTTTCGAGGAGTTTATTTTTAATTGTATGAAAAATATTTGAAATTCTGCAATGAAAATAATTAAATTCCTAATAGATATTTCTAAAGGAATATGTGCAAAATTTTGAAGTAATTTTCTTAAAATACCAAGTATTTTTAAAAATAAAAAAAATTCTTCCCCAAAGTTCAAATATTTTGTAAAATGGCAATAAAACTCTTGTTCTATAATTTTAATTATTTAAAAAAAAATTCTCACTTTAATGATTTATAATATTCACTATGTTAATACAATTAAAATTTTTTATAAATTTCTTTGAAATAATTCAATTATTTTTATAAGTATGTTTAACAGAACAGTTATTGAGTATATTTTTTTTCCTTTATTTTCTAAAAATTTAAAAATCTAGAATTTCATTTTTAACAATTTGTCATTGACAAATAGAACTAATAAACATTTTTACCCTTCATTTTTAAAAAACATTTAATTATATTAAATATTTTTTAACAATGAACTATTTTCTAATATTTTTTTTATAAATAAAAAGAAAAAAAATTGCTTTGAGTATCAATCAAACAAAATTTGTTATGGACAGCCCCTTATTATTTATTTACTATGCCAATAGTTTACTTTTGTAATGAATTTTTCGTAAATAGTTTTCTTGTCCTAGTAAATTTTATTTAACTTAATTAAGTATAGTATTAATTTCAAATTCTAAAATTATTGGTTCAAATAAAATTTATTCAATTCAAATAAACATCTAATAAAAATAAAATTTATTAGCTCTTAATTAAAATTATTATTTGACGCAAAAAAAATATTAATTTTTATAATAGAAATATAGCCTAATAATAAAAAGTAGAATCAAATAAATTTTTAACCAGCCCAAGTATTTTCTTTAATACCTAGTATAGCAGAGGGTTATTTAAACTTTATTTTAACTCTTGGTCATTTAATCGAAAATTAGATTAATGGGGCAGTTTGAATTTATTATACGTGGTAGAATTTAAATCCCCGGAAATTGTATTATCTTTTTTTTTTTTGAAATAACGAAGTCAACCACCTGTGTGCGAGTGTGTACTACAATAATCTTTCCTGATCGCAACAATGAGAGGGATGCCCCGACAATGTCTAACCCCTAAAAACTCATCAGGTCGGGATTTCCTGTAGGAAGCATTAAAGAAAAAAGTTAAAAGGGGCGGCCTCAACAGAGCGTGACTACTGCATTTGGTGGCACTGTTGGTTTTACTGATATACGTTTCAGTATTTAAAAAAAAAAAAAAAAAAAACAGGAACGCTACTATATTGCTAAATGGCACGAAAAAATTTTACTCCTTTTCTTCTCTGTGCACAAAGTCACGCTCGATTAAACTTATTTGATTTAGGAAAGACTTATCAAGAAAATCATTTATTCTCAAATTGGTGTAACACATGAATGCATTTTGACGAGAATTCGTTGCTTTTTTAAACCGTTGTTGCATTTTTATTTTACTTCTTCTTTTCCTCTTTTTCTATTTGTTACTACTTTTTATTTTTCACTATTTTTTGGGATAACCCTTTTTTTATTTTAACTTCTTTCCTTATTTTTTAACACCTTTTTTTATTTTTAACTTAAATAAAAGTGTTTTCAAAAACATTTTATATTTTTGCTTTTTCTGTTACTACTTTATTTTTTTCTCGTTTCTTTTACTACTTTTTTACTTTTTCACTTTTATTGAAAAAAAAAAAAATAAATCAATTCTTTAAAACAGTTGTTGTATTTTTTAGGTACGTTTTTCCTTTTATTTTTTTACCATTTTTTTTCTTTTATCGAAACTGCTTTCGAAAAGTTTTTTTTTAAAAAAAAGAGAAGAGAAAAAAAAATTGTAAAGGAGAAATTTATCGAAAGGGGACAATTTCTCTTGGGGACCAAATAAGAAGGAACTAGGAAGAAAATATGACACGCGTTTTTGTTTTGTTGAAAAGTAAATTATTGCTTAAATGGTTTTTTTTTCGAATAGAGAAACTAGGAAATAAAATCTGGTATTTCCAGCGAATCTCCGTCATGGAACGATGCTTGTCAGGACATGACAGACATCCGCTTTTGATTTCTATATCGACAAACAGGTGGCCTCGACCTCCCCACTCGTCGACACTGACTATTTCCGGTCACTGGTTCCCTCAAAGATTTGCATTCAGGATGGACTTGCACTTGTCGCACACGAAATGACGTAAGGTGCTTTCAGGTGTTAAAAAAAATTCGCCAATTTTAACTGAAATTGCATTATTTTTTCAGAAAAAAATTTTTTTTTCGTTTTTTTAAAAAAATGAATTGTTTTATTAAAATTAATTTTTTTATGTTTGATTTTTTTTTGTTTTTTTCGAAAAAATTAATTGTTTTATTAAAATTAATTTTTTTATGTTTGATTTTTTTTGTTTTTTTTCGAAAAAATTAATTGTTTTGTTAAAATTAATTTTTTTGTGTTTGATTCAAGTTGAAAAGTACATTTTTCACTTGGGGTTCGATTATGCAATTTTATTTCTACTTTGACTTTCATTTTCACTTTCACTTTCACTTTTTATAGTTTTTTTTCTTCACTTTCATATTCAATGAGTATTTTTCTTTTCAATTGTATTTTTTTTTATGAATATTCCACTTTGACATTCATTTTCACTCTCACAGAGTTTTATATTCACTTTCATTTTCACTTTGATAAATTTTTATTTAAAATTTTTGTTAGCTTCAATGGATTTTTATTTTCAATTTTGTTTATTTTAAAGGATTTTTCTTTTTCCTTTCATTGTTACTTTGATATTTTTATTTTCACTTTGATATATTGTCAATTTTATGAGAGCCTAAAGTTCTGAACGTTCAAATCAACGAAATTTATTTATTTCTTCTCAAAATTAAGTTTTTGTTGCAATTATTTTGTGTAACTATCAAAAAAATTAATTACTGAGCTTCTAAATGTAGAATTTTAGGAAAAAAAAATTTTTTTGATTAGTAATTTATTAAAATATCTTTAATAAAAAATATTTCGTTCATTTGAACGTTCAAAACTTCAGGGTCATAATTTTATTTTCATTTTAATAGATATTTTCACTTTAATTTTCACTTTGATAGATTTTTATTTAAAAATTTTTTTTTATTTTAATGGATTTTCATATTTACTTTTAGGGTTTCTTAGATATTTTTATTTTCACCTTTATTTTTACTTTGGAAGATTGTCAATTCTATTTTCATTTTAATAGATTTTTGGTTATCAATTGCCTTTTCACTTTGACAGATTTTTGTTTCAAATTTCATGAACAAATTTCATAATTTTCACTTTGATAGATTTTTGTTTAAAAGTTTTTTTAATTTTAATGAATTTTGATATTTACTTTCATTGATTCTTTGATATTTTTATTTTCACCTTCATTTTTACTTTGGAAGATTGTCAATTTTATTTTCATTTTAATAGATTTTTCTTATCAATTTCCTTTTCACTTTGACAGATTTTTGTTTCAAATTTCATAAACAAATTTAATAATTTTCAATTTGATAGATTTTTGTTTAAAAAATTTTTTTATTTTAATGAATTTTGATATTTACTTTTATTGTTTCTTTGATATTTTTATTTTCACTTTCATTTTTACTTTGGAAGATTGTCAATTTTATTTTCTTTTTAATAGATTTTTGTTACCAATTGCCTTTTCACTTTGACAGATTTTTATTTCAAATTTCATAAACCTTTTTTTCAAATCATTTTTCTTTATGAAAAGCACTTAAAGATTTTATAAAAATAAATTTATGAAAATAAAAATAGAATTTTTTTGAAATTTCTTTGATGGTTTTTATGAAGAAAACATGAAAATGAAAATTTAAATAAGTATAAATCAAAGTGAAAGTGAATTTAAAAATTTGCCAAAGTGACAGCAAAATTAAGAGTAAAATTAAAATTCCGTGAATGTGAAAATGAAAGTGTAAATAAAAACCACTTAAAGCCGGTTTTAAATAAAAATTTGTCAAAGTAAAAATGAAAGTGATAGTCAAAGCAGAAAAAAATCGCAAAATCAACCCACTGATTAATTTATAAATATTTATATTTTTAAATAATATTTATATTTATAAATAATATTTAGAAATAAAATTTATAATTATAAATCTAATTATAATTCTAAATATAATTATATATCATTATATTATATATTTAAAAAAAATATTATTATTATTATTATTATTATTATTTTTATTATTATTTTTTTTATTATTATATTATTATATTATTATTATTATTATTATTATTATTATATTATATTTAATTTAATTAAAAATTTTCAGGGTGTTGTGTCTTTTTTTCTGAATTAAATTTTTTTTCCGGTGCACAGAAAAAAATGTTCTTGATGATGAAGAAAAAAAAAGACACAACGCTCTGAACACATTTTTAATCAACACCGAATTCATTAAATAAAAATTTTTCACGGAGCATTACGAAATTTAAATAGACAACTAATTGACGTTTAATTTTTTCAAAAACTTTCCCCGTTGTATATATATTAAAATTTAAAAAAAAATTAATCTGACAATCAAAAGAAGATTCTTGCCGCGTTTATTTTTATCGCTCTCAATTTTCGCAGTAGACTTTTGTCCCCTCGATATGGCGTTTACGCTGATGATTTATGAGATCGTGAATCGAATCGCGTCTTGATTATATTCTGCCAGCAGGGGAAAGAATTTGTTCTTTAATTGCTCAATTCTGGATTGGTCCAAGCTTAATTGGCGAATCGTTATTCACCCTCAACCTCAGACGACGAGCAGCTTTTAATTCGCATATTAGCGTCTCCTTTGCCATCGTGAATACATATATACACATATATATATATATATATATATATATTTAATTACTTTGCAACGTTATACTGCGCGCGAGTCATTAATATTCACATAGGCGACTCTCTTTAAAAAAAAGCAGGGCCCTTTTGCTCTCATACGCACAACATTCGAAATGTGTACTTCGAACTTTGAAACGATCAATCACAACCGATTTGACAGCCACGCGCGAAATTCTTGATTGGAAACATTTTTCAACAATGAATTTCGTTTTGCGGTTGATACTCTTTTTTTTTGTTTTTCAAGATCGGGATCATTTTGTATTTTAAATTGTTATAATGATGTTGCGAATCAGTTTTCCATCTGTAGTTATAATATATGTTAAATTGCACTGGTGGTGCGGTTCTTAGTTGCCGGTGTAATTAAGTTATATTTTTTAAATAAGATTTTTGACGTTTGAATTATTGGGTCGTTAAGTATTTTTTATTTCGCACTATCTGATTTTTGTTTCAAGTGGTTTCCATTTCGTTAAAATCAACTTTTGTTTAAAATTTCTGTTTTAATTTTTTTCATTGTGGTTTCAATAGAAAATTTTGTTGATTTAAATGAAAATTACTTGATTCAGGGAACAATACTTGAAAAAATATTAATTAATATTAGTCTATTATTATTTATTTTATAAATTTATTAGAAAAATTAATTTTTCTTTTTTGAATTTCGCGGCAATATAGTTAATTAAATTGCCGCCTAGATGGCATGAAATTTCTCTCGCAAACGAAATGAAGCGAATAACATAAGGTACATGAATGATGTTGGTTAAAATTGTTTTGTTTTTTTATAAAATAAATATTATAAATTAATTAACTATAATAGCCATCGTTTTTCATTCTTTCATTAATTCTGTCTGTTCACACTTTGAAGTAAGTTTTTGTGTATGCTTTTGTTTTTTTTTCTTTACAAAATATTGTTTGACAAATCGAAAATATACAAGTATTTTTCATGATTTATAATAAAATAATATTTAAAATTAAAAAATTTCAAAAAAAAAAATTTTAGCTAATAAATTTTTTCTATTAAATGCGCTTTTATAACAAATTTTGTTTGATTGATACTCAAAGAAAAATTTTTCTTCTTTTAATTTATAAAAAAATATTAGAAGATAGTTCATTGTTAAAAAAAGTATGATTAGGAAATATATCCATTTTATGCACAATTTTTATTATTCAATAACAAATAGTGTTCAGAAACTCATTCTTTTCTTAGGGGGAGGAAAACGTTACATTATATTTTCGATTCTCAATATTTTTGTAAAAAATTCTTAATTTTCATAAGAAACTAATTTGCATCATTTCCATTTCTTAATTAAAATTGCTTTAATAAAATTCAATGTTTATTAAAAACGAGATTTAAACTTTTTAAATTTTTAGAAAATAAAGGAAAAAATTTTACTCAAAAAATGTTTTGTTACACTTATTTATAAAAATAATTCAATTATCTAGAAGAAATTTATAAAGAAAAATTTATTTTATTAAAATAGTAAATATTATAAATCATTGAAATGAGAAAATTTTTTAAAAATAATTAAAATTATAGGACAATAATTTTATTGACATTTTTGAAAATAATTAAACTTTGGGGAAGAATTTATTTTATTTATAAAGATAATTGGGATTTTTAAGGGGAATTTTTTTTTTTAATTTTGAACATACTTAAATTCATTGAGATAAATTTGATTACTTTTGAAAATAATTAAATTTCTGTATGTTTTTGGACTAATGTCTCCAAAATTGAATTTTTTTAGTTTTTACAACAAAAATTCGATATGATTTTTTTTCATGTTTTATAATAATTAAAGATGACAGACTGATTAAATCTTTATTTCATATAATAATATTATTATTGTAACTTATTCAATATTATTTTTATTATTTCAATTAAATTATTATTTTCTAGAATTGAAAATCATTTTTTATGAAAATAATTGAATTATGTTTTAACGAATTTTATTGCTTTACTGAATAACTAAATGTTTTTCTCAAAATTGAATTTTATCACGATTTTTGAAAATAATAATTGACTTCTTGAGAAGAATTCCGCTACCGATTTATAAAAATAACTTAATTCTTGATGAGAATTTTTCAAATATTTAGAAAATAATTGAATTTCTGCAAAGTATTTTTTTAGTTTTCAAAAGAATTGAATTTGTGTGATAAATATTGATATTTATCAGAATTATTGAATATCGGGAAAAAATTTTATTGAAATTCCTCAAAACAATTGATTTTATGGAAAGAATTTAGTTTATTACCAAGAGAATTGAATTCTTTTGTAGAATTACTTAAAACAATTTTTTAAATAATTTATTTTCAGCGTCGAATTAAAAGTTATTTATAAAAATAATTGAATAATTGCAACAAATTTTTTTATTTTACTAAATAATAAACTGTTTCTTAAAATGGAATTCTTTCGTCGAGTTTGAATAAAATTTTGAAGAAGAATTGCAATTTTTTAAGAAATTCGATTAAAATTGTACTAAAAACAATTAAAAAGTTCTGCGATGAGCTTTATTATTAAAAAGAATTGAATTCTTGTGATAAATTTTGATATTTATCGGAATTATTGAATTTTGGAAAAAAAATTTTATAGAAAATTCTCGTAATAATTGATTTTATTGGAAGAATTTTGTTCTATGTCAAGAGAATTGAATTCCTTTGCAGAATTATAAAAAAATTTTACAAAAATAATAGATTTTCTGTGACGAATTAAGATATTTATAAAAATATATTAAAATAATTTGCAACGAAATTTGGTATTTTATTTAAATATGTTTAAATGTTTCTTAAAAAGGAATTCTTTTGTAGATTTACTTACAAATTTTTTAAAATAATTTATTTTCTGCGTAGAATTAAAAGTTATTTATGAAAATAGTTGAATAATTTGTAACGAATTTTGTTGTTTTATTAAATAATTAAATGTTTCTTAAAATGTCATTCTTTCGTCGAGTATTAATAAAATTTTTAAGAATAATTGCAATTTTCGAGGAATTTTTTAAAAAATGTATTAAAAATATTTGAAATTATACAATGGATATAATTGAATTACCAAATGAAATTTTATTATTTAGGTAAATAAATTAATCTTTTTAAAGAATTGTATAAACAAATTTTGTTTAATAATTAAATTTTGTGATAAATTTTATAAAAATAATGAATATTGAAAATCACTGAATTGTAAAAAATTATTCAAAATAATTGAATTTTATTTCACTTGAAGATAATTGGATTTTTGTAATTACTTGTAAAAATTTGTCAAAAAATTGAATTTTCCTAGTATTTTGAAGAAAAATTTGAATTTGAAATTTTGTTTAATTCTATTATTTTTTAAATTGTTAATTTTATTTTTAAAAAAGTAAATAAGAAGTTAGAGGTGCGAATGGTTGCTAGTTACTGTAATAATTGATTAAATGCGATAAAATTATTCTATGACAACAATAATAATTAATTAACGTTAGTAAATCTTAATTACTTTTTTTTACAAAAAAAAATTATATATTATTATTTTTATTTAAAAAAAATTAAATTTAAATAAAATTTATGGAAGTTAATGTTAGTAAATAGTAAACTAATCACCGAAAATTCCAGTGAAAAGCTTTTGTATTTTTAACATTAATTTGATTTAATTGTCCTTTTATTTTATTTTTTTTATTTTTTTTGTGTTGCAATATGAAATTGAAAATTTTTTTTATGAATAATAAAATAAAAAAACAATATCGCTGATTGAAATCGTTATAGGAGCGAGTAGAGTTAATTTGTGAGTGCACTCTCTTTTTTTCTCTCAATTCTCTCTGTCTGTCTCTCGGTGTACGCATTTCTCTATTCTTATTTTCCCATTCATCGCGTTTTCGATTAGTTGAACTAGCCAGGCGAGTAGCATAGTTCCGGAAGGCAAAGTTCGCTATGGGCGATATGTATGCATGCGTCACAGTGGCGCACGCACCCACGATCTTTCGAACTTGTAATTACAAAGAGAACGACTCGAGAAATAGCTTTGCCGCACGACGAACAATTAACCCCACTTGAGGGTGTGCAATGTATGTAAAAGCGCGGTCAAACTCGTGTGTCTCGAGTAATTTAGAGGGTCAAAATCTTTAAGAACCTGCAAAAAAAAGAGACATTCAAGAAAGAAAAAAAAAAGAAAAATTATTCATTCCTCTTGCGAAAATGAGTCAAGTGTTTGCAATTTTAACTCGTCATGTGACATTTGTGGGAATTTATGTATAATGATCCCATATGAAAAGCAGGTCGATTTATGTATTTTTCCGTGGGAAAAAAATTGTTTCTCCTCATTTTTAAACTAAAAAAAAATTAGTAAATTTT
Source organism: Leptopilina drosophilae (assembly GCA_032873175.1). Taxonomy (NCBI): domain Eukaryota; kingdom Metazoa; phylum Arthropoda; class Insecta; order Hymenoptera; family Figitidae; genus Leptopilina; species Leptopilina drosophilae. The sequence goes on along the minus strand of CM065480.1, from coordinate 43,054,353 downwards.
TATTTACTATTATATTTTCAATTATATTAACTTATAATTTTTATTGGTTGTTTAGTTTTTGTGATGCGGTACTGTAAAAGGGGCTTTAAAGCAAACAATAAAATTATTATTATTAATTATAAAAAATAAAAAAATAATGATTTATATTTAAGTGAAAAATTATAATTGTCCACCTGAGAACGCCGAGGTCACCGCTAGGTGGCAGTTAATGAAAACAGGTTCCTCGACACCTAGTGGCGACCTTGGCGTTCTCAACTGGAATAATTAAATCCCTGTCTTATTCCTTTTTAAATTAACTCTTTAAATTCTTTATTTAAATTTCTTTATTTTAATTCTCTTTATATTCAGTTGAAAAATAATTATTCCTAACTTTTAAACTTTCAAATTAGCGAAATATTTTTTATTGAAGATATTTTAATAAATTACAAATCGTAAAAAAAATTTAAAAACTAAAATTTTATGTTTACAAAGTCATTAATTAATTTTTTTGATAGTGAAGCAAAATAATTACAATAAAACTTTAATATTTAGAAGAAATAAATAAATTTCGTTCATTTGAACGTTCAGAACTTTTGGATCTTGGAAAATATTTTTTGTGAAAATAATTCGAATTTGGTTAGTTCACATCTGTACCATCAGGGCTCGAAATAGGTCCGTAAGTCCTGAAAAAGTCCGTAACATTGCTTCAAGTTCGCAAAAATTCCGTTTTTTTTTTGAAAAAAGGTCCGTAAAGTCAGTCATTTTGTTCAAAAAGGATGAAAAGTTCGTAAATTGTACGATGTAATTTGGAGAATTTTAGATAAATTACAAATGATTGCAGAACTTCAATAATTTTTAAAAGTAGTAAAATTCTTCGCAAAAATTCAATTATGTTGAACAATTTTTTTAAATTCTCGTCAAAATTTCAATTATCTTTAGAAATATTAAAATTCTTCTCCAAAATTCATGTATTTAAAAAAAAATTAAAAAACATTGTCAACATTTCAATTATCTGTATAAATAAATAGCAAAATTCTTCAACAAAATTCAATTATTTTCAAAAATTTTATTAAAATTCATTAAAAATATTTTAAATATTTTTATAATTAGCAATACTTGTCACACGAATTCAATTATTTTCAAAAATTTTAATAAAATCCATTGCAAAATTTAAATTATTTTTAAAAGTAATAATATTGTTCGTAAGTAAGAAAATTCTGTTTAGGAATTCATTTATTTTTAATAGAATTTTAATCGAAGACCTCTAAAAAATTCGAAAAAATTTTATTAAAATTCGTCCAAAGAATTTAATTGTTTAAAAATTTGTTAATACAATTTTTAATAGTAATTGAATTCCAAGAAACATTCAAGTATTCAATAAATTATTTATTTTTGTATTTAAATAATAATTGAATTCTGTTAGAATTTTCTCAGAAACATTGTTTTAAAAATAGATTTCAGTTAAAATCTTACATTATAAAAAAATAATTGAATTTGGGAAATTTTTTTAAAATTGTCTTAAAAATAATTGAATTTCTGCCAAAAAAAGTTTTATAAAAACATTTTAAAATGTATGAATTTCTGCTAAAATTCTATTATTATCAAAATAATTGAATTCTTGCGAAGAATGTTATTAAGACTATTGGAAATAATTTATTCCCTGCAAAGATTTTTATTACTTTACGAAAATATTTAAATTCTTGCGAAAAATTTGATTAAAATTTCTGAAAGTAATTAAAGATCTGCTAAGAATTTTGTTATTTTTAATGTATGCCAAGAATTTTATTAAATTTTTAAAAATAATTAAATTCCTGTTAATTTTTTACGAGAATTTAATTATTTTTGAAAATTTTAATAAAATTCTTCGCAAGAATTCAATTTTTTTCATAAATAATAAAATTCAATGCAGAATTTTAATTAAGACAATTGTAATCGAATTTCTCTAAAAAGGTAATTTTTTGTTAAACATTTTTTTAAAATTCATTAATAGAATTCAAGTAATTGATAATTTGTTGATAACAATTGTTTATGGGAATTGAATTTTAAGTAAGGTTCAATTCTTTAATATATTATTTAATTGTGTTTTATTTTTATTTAATTAATTGAATTCTAGTAGAATATTCTAATAAAAATTGAATTTTGTAATTACTTTTTTTGAAAAAGTTTAATTGAGTTTTTTTAATTCTATTTTCTGTTTCTATTTTCTAATATTTATTTAATAAAAGAATTTAACTAATAATTGACATTTCGTATAATTAAATATTGTATAAAGAAATGAATTTGAAAATTGTCATAGAACTTTTTTGAAAACTATTTAAAATAATCGATATTATAATTAATATTTATAATTAATTATTATACAAATTTTTTTTTACTTATAATTTTTATAATTATTGTAAATGTTTTACACACTGAAAAAAATTTAATTGATTCAAATAACCCAATAATTGACTATTATCAATTAAATATTTACTTGAATTAAATAATATTTATTTGAGTCAATTAAATAGTATTTGCTCCAAATAATGAAGTTATTGATTCAAATGCCATTTAATTGACTCCATTAAATATTATTTGATTTAAGTAAATATTTAATTGATAATACTCAATTAATCTATGATTTGAATCAATTAAATTTTTTTTCAGTGTAGTTATGATAAATTGAATATCTAGTTTTATCTATTTTTCTCAGTTAGTCTGTAAATGGTCCGTAATTTTTAATTTTTGGTCCGTAAAGTTCGTATTTTTAAATACTTTCACTGCTTCTAGCCCTGTACCATTTACAATATTTAGTAAAAATGTTTTTTCATTTGAAAAAAAATAAAAAGAATCCTTTACTCAAAGTATCGGGTTTAATTATTAAAAAAAATAATATTTATTTAAAATTTTATATTATTATTGAATATAAAAAACAGGGTTAATTTATTGAAATAATTCCGTAAAATCGAAAAAAAATAAAGAGTGTAAATATGTAAATAAATAAAAATCGTGGAAAATTTTCTTGCAACATTAATATCAGTATGGAGTAAAAGTTGGGGAAGTCTATTTACTTGAGATAAGTTTTTTTTTTGTTTTTTTTCCTTCTTTCTTTCTTTCGAATTTATCATCGAATGTTCCCCCTTAAAGTTATTTGTTGAACTCGATCGGGTGACGGTAAAAGACATGCACGAGACTTATCAATGCGGCTGATAATTTCAAACGCACTCGTGCTCCTTTTGACGCAGGCCTCGTGCAAACGATCGCAAAATTATCAAAACCCCACACGTAGCGTTGTACTCGATTTATCTTACGATGCGTAAACACTTGCTTTTAAGTGTACATACCCATTAAACAATAACCTACAGTTGGCCTGGAAACCAGAAAAGCTATCTTCCCTATATATTTATGCACAATTTTATTTTTTCCTCTTTTAGGTTTTCGTTCTCGTTCCTGTTTTTTATTTTACAATCTTTTTGCAGCTAAGGAATTGAATTATTTTTATTATGCCTATTTATTATTTTTTAATTATATTTGTTATTTTTTAATTATATTTCTGTTCCTGAAAAATTTGGGATTTTTATCAATAGACAAAAAGGACAATTTCCCTTTTTTTTAGTCAATTCTGAAAATTGAAAAACTATCAGGGCACTTTTTAGACTAAAACATTTGAAACAATTAAATTAAATGAAATGAAATTTAATTTAATTTAATTTAATTTAATTTAAAGAGATTTATTTCTTGAGATTGATTCGGAAAAATTGTTAACTTCTTCTATGTTTAATATTAAAATTACCGAACGTAAAAATTCACATTCTTTATGCAGCTAAAGTTTCGAACGTTCAAATGAACGAAACTTATTTTCACCTTAAGTATTATTGAAAATTACTATCAAAAAAAGAAAAATAATTGAAATTTTAAAAATAAAAATGAAAATAAAATATTTAGTTTAGAATTAATTTGTTTTAATCTAAAAAATAAGTTTTTTGGAAGTAAAATACAAATTAGAAGAAGTTAAAAAAATATTGTCGTTCATTTCAAGGTTCGAAACTTTAGGAACATCTTTCTTTAATTTTGAAACAATTGTTATTGTATTTTTATATGGCTATGAGTAGAGAATAAATTTAATAAAACTGTTTTTTTTTCATTGTATATGAAAACTGAAAAGTTATCCGCATGTTCATCGTGCTGCCGTTTCTCCAACACTCGCGATTATATTCAACTTCTCCCTCGAGATCGAATCATTTCGCGATCGTTACATTATGTCTGATCTACACAAACGATCTTGTGCTTGGGATCTTTGAAAATTCCCAAGAATTTCAGGAAATGATAATAAATTTTGTCTACAACTCTTAAGTGTGCGATATGATCGGGAAATGGGTCAGAATTTACTGGTTACATAAGCATTTCACATGATGTATGTTTACTCCTGAAAATGTAAATTTATTCCATGTTGAGAATATGACGTTGGAATAAAATATAATTTTATCTACGAAAAAATAGTCTTTATGTACACAGTTTCTTCATGTTTTATACTAATTAATAAAGTATTCTTCTTTATATCGATTATTTTTAATAATTTTCAAAAAAGTTCTTTGACAATTTTCAAATTCATTTCTTTATGCGCAATATATAATTTTAAGAAATTTCCATTTTTAGTTAAATTCTATTATTAAATAAATATTAGAAAATAGAAACAGAAAATAGTATTAAAAAAACTCTATTAAACTTTTTCAAAAAAAGTAATTACAAAATTCAATTTTTATTAAAATATTCTAATTCAATTATTTAAATAAAAATAAAACGCATTAAAATAATTTATTGAAGAATTGAACGTTTCTTAAAATTCAATACCCATAAAAAATTGTTATCAACAAATTATCAATTACTTGAATTCTATTAATGAATTTTAAAAAAATTTTTAACAAAAAATTACATTTTTAGAGAAATTCGATTACAATTGTATTGATTGAAATTCTGCATTGAATTTTATTATTTATGAAAATAATTGAATTCTTGCGAAGAATTTTATTAAAATTTTCAAAAATAATTAAATTCTCGTAAAAAATTAACAGGAATTTAATTATTTTTAAAAATTTTAATAAAATTCTTGATATAAATTAAAAATAACAAAATTCTTAGCAGATTTTTAATTACTTTCAGAAATTTTAATAAAATTTTTCGCAAGAATTTAAGCATTTTCGTAAAATAATAAAAATCTTTGCAGGGAATAAATTACTTTTCAATAGTTTTAATAAAATTCTTCGCAAGAATTCAATTATTTTAAAAAATATTAGAATTTTAGCAGAAATTCAAACATTTTAAAAAGTTTTGATAAAACTTGTTTTGGTAGAAATTCAATTCTTTTTAAGACAATTTAAAAAGTTTCCCAAATTCAATTAATTTTTTATAATGTAAGATTTTAACTGAAATCTATTTTCAAATCAATGTTTATGAGAAAATTCTACCAGAATTCAACTATTTCAACTATTAATTATAAATATTAATTATAATATCGATTATTTTAAATAATTTTCGGAAAAGTTCTTTGATAATTTTCAGTCATTTCTTTATACAATATTTAATTTTACGAAATTTCAATTATTAGTTAAATTCTTTTATTAAATAAATATTAGAAAATAGAAACTGAAAATAGTATTAAAAAAACTCAATTAAACTTTTTCAAAAAAAGTAATTACAAAATTCAATTTTTATTAGAATATTCTACTAGAATTCAATTATTTAAATAAAAATAAAACGCAATTAAATAATTTATTAAAGAATTGAACGTTTCTTAAAATTCAATACTCATAAAAAATTGTTATCAACAAATTATCAATTACTTGAATTCTATTAACGAATTTTAATAAAATTTTTAACAATAATTACAATTTTTAGAGAAATTCGATTACAATTGTATTAATTGAAATTCTGCATTGAATTTTATTATTTATGAAAATAATTGAATTCTTGCGAAGAATTTTATTACAATTTTCAACAATAATTAAATTCTCGTAAAAAATTAACAGGAATTCAATTATTTTTAAAAATTTAATAAAATTCTTGGCATAAATAAAGAATAACAAAATTCTTAGCAGATTTTTAATTACTTTCAGAAATTTTAATAAAATTTTTCGCAAGAATTTAAGCATTTTCGTAAAATAATAAAAATCTTTGCAGGGAATCAATTACTTTTCAATAGTCTCAATAAAATTGTTTGCAAGAATTCAATTATTTTAAAAAATATTAGAATTTTAGCAGAAATTCAAACATTTTAAAATGTTTTGATAAAAATTTTTTTGTAGAAATTCAATTATTTTTAAGACAATTTTTAAAAAATTTTCCCAAATTCAATTATTTTTTTATAATGTAAGATTTTAACTGAAATCTATTTTTAAATCAATGTTTATGAGAAAATTCTACCAGAATTGAATTATTATTTAAATACGAAAATAAATAATTTATTGAATAATTGAATGCTTCTTGGAATTCAATTACTATTAAAAATTGTATTAACAAATTTTTAAACAATTAAATTCTTTGGACGAATTTTTATCAAATTTTTTCGAATTTTTTCGAGGCCTTCGATTAAAATTCTATTAAAAATAATTGAATTCCTTAAAAGAATTTTATTATTTACGATGAATATTATTACTTTTAATAATAATTTAAATTTTTCAATGGAATTTATTAAAATTTTTGAAAATAATTGAATTTTATTACTTTAGAAAATAATTAAATTGATACTAAAAAAGTGTGGTATCAAAAATTGATCTTTTTTCGACAAACTTTATCTACTTTTGCTATCAATTTTGATACTTTCAAGAAATTCGACTACTAAAATCATTTCTACTACTAACTACTTAAGTTTTTTAATTTAAGATTTAAGATTTAATTTTAAGATTTTTTATTCTTTTTTATTGTTATATTGTAATTAATTAGCTAAACTAATGAGTTTGGGAATAATTATTTTCAATCACTGGGTTGATGGTTGTAAACAGAATCATAATCATCTGATTAGTGGGTTAATTTGTTAACTGATAATATTTGTGGAATTTTTTTTTTTTTTTTGGAGAAAAGAAGCTTTAATATATTTCAGTGTATGTAATGACTGTTTATTGTTTCCGTAAAGATAGTGCGGCCAATGCCAGTACATGATGTACACCTGCCGTTCTGCAATGCACATGTTATCCTTGACATTATTCGGCAACCGTACATTATTAGAATGCGTAACCATTAATAATCGTCTTGGGGTATGAGCATTACTGACTATTTCTACCCAACGGAACACTACCCACCCTCACCAAGTGTGGAGAGAGCCCACTCAAGTAAGAAATTCAACCAAGAAACGTTATACTCTATAAAGATTTGCCTTTTTATGAAAAAAAGTATGTTTCATCCAAATATTCCATTTTCTTTAACGTAGAGAGAAAAAAAATTATTTGGAACAATCGAATTTTAATTGAATTGACCTAGAAAAATTGTATAAGGTACAATAAAATATTGGTGCACCTGAATCGTCCAAAACTGATTGTTTACATTTACCCCGAGATTTTGAAATTTTTCTAAAATTCGGGGTAAATGTAAACACCACTGTAGTTAAGCGAGGTTTAAGAAACAAGTTATTTCAAGTATACTACTGTTTTAAAGGATGGAAAAACTGAAAAAAAATTATTCGTAGACGTATAGTAAATCAACCAGTTGACTGTTAATGTATCATATAAAATAAACAATCAACCATTACAAGATTAGTAATGTAAAACTTGAATAACTTGAACAAATTTCAATAGATTTTCATTCAACTTGGTAAGAAAAAGTTTCTAAGGTTGCTGAATAAGAATCTAAAATCGAATTTTTAAATTTCAAAATGGCAGATCCAATAATTTATTAAATTTATTTTTAATATAGTTGAAGTTCTGTTTCCATTTACCCCGAGTTTTCGAATTCTCCGGGTAAATGTAAACACTTAATTATTTATTAACTGAATTGACGAAAATTAAAAATCAATGTCAACTTTTGTTAAGGCATTAATAAGGAAGAACAAAAAATTTTATTTTGATTTTTTAATTTATTTTTATGCAAATGCGAGACAAAATACTGAAACAGTAAAATTTTTATTTTCAATCTTTTTTGCATTAAAAGACAACTTACACTATGGCATTGCTAATTGTCAAAATAAAATATTGTCAATACTCAGAACATCTTGTAGGTGAGCCGAGGTAAAAATATTGACGTCGAACTTATTTTTAAATTTGTAAATTTAGCAGAAACATCTACTGTTTTCATTTACCCCTTGTTTACATTTACCCCAAATGACCCTATATTATAAAATTTACTTTTTTAAGTCGTATTATATGTTCTGAAAATAAAAAAAATCACACTTTGCATCTCATACTCTATTAGTAAAAATTTTATTTTTTTCTGAAATTTTTATGTATTTTAACTAATTATTAATTTTCAATATAGTTTTTATATTAAAATTTAACAACTTTTTAACTATTTTTCTCACTTTTTTATGTCTATATAATGGTGTAAATAAATAAATCCATCATTTATGGATAAAAAACAGAAAAAAAAAATTAGTAAAATGTAAGTAATGTTTTATTTTCAAAATACGAAGACTTATCTATACAAAAAAGTGAAATTTTTGTCTATATTTGCCAGTTTTTTAACTAAAAGATAAATTTTAATCTTTCCTCTTTAGTTGAAATTATTCCTTTCAAATTGAAATCAATTTATACCAGAAACGAGATTTTTAAGTTGCTTTTTGTTTTTTTTTAACATAGCTTCATACCGTTTAAAAAGTGACATTTAGTAGAAAATATGAAAATGGAAAATCCTCTTAGTTACACCCTAAAAAAAGTAATCTTATAATTAGAGGAAAAATCCTCTTCTAATATCCTCTCACGTTTTCCTCTCAAAACAAAAGTATTCAACTTGAATGTATATTATTTTTATTCTTTGGTGGTTAATAGTAAAACAAAACAATTTTTCGAGGTTCAAACGTCAAAAACATTGAATTTAAATGAAAAAAACAAGGGGAGAAATACGTTAATTAATATAAGTAATTAACTATTAATAACTAATTATATTTATTTAATTAAAAACGCTTAATTCAGTGCATAAAAATATCTTTTCTTTATTATCTGATAACTATAATTAGCAAATAATATTGGAGATGAAAATCCTCTAAAGTAAAGTATATTACTTTTGATATCATATATAAGAGGAAAATATGCATTCAATTTAGAGGAATCCACTTCAAATCAAGATTAATTTTTTAGGGTGTACACTGAAAAAAAATTTATTTGATTCAAATAACCGATTATTTGTCTATAATCAAATAAATATTTACTTGAATCAAATAATTTTTATTTGAATCAAATAAATTGTATTTGAATTAAATATTTCAGTATTTGAAGCAAATACTAATTAATTGATTCAAATAGAAATTATTTGATTCAAGTAAATATTTATTAGATTATAGACAAATAATCGGTTATTTGAATCAAATAAATTTTTTTTTTCAGTGTAGAAATGAAAAATTTAGTCTCCATTTGTAAGAGGAGAAAAATGCTGCAAAAGAAGAGGAATTGCACCCAGAGAAATGATTTATTTGAATTAAATAAAATTTATTTGAAACAAATAAAAAAGGATATTTGTCCCAGAACCAACTAAACTTTTATTTAGCTCAAATAATATTTTTTATTTGAATTAATATATTTCGTTTAAATATCCATTTTTATTTGAATGAAAAATATTTTATATTTTCTTTAAATATATTTTATATTTAGAGCAAGTAAAAACATTTATCATTTTAATAAATTCTGTAAGCATTCTGAAATATTAAAATTCACTTATATCCTACAAATAAATTTAACAATCAAAATCACTAATGAAACTCTTAATATTCATTAAAATAAATGTTTATTTTTATAAGAATATTTGTTAAATAAACTCAGATCTTCTCAGTCATTTTACTTTACTTTTCAACTTCAACTGTAAAAGTCCACTGTCACATTTTTCTCACAAATTCTCAAATAAGACACTAAAATGTAAATGAAATCACATTCAAGTCTGTTACTTTGTACTAATTTAAATTTTCACTTAAAAAGAAAAATTCTGTACTTAAAATAATGAAATTTGTTAACTATTCATAATGAATAAATCTCTTATACTTATACGCGTTAAAAAAGCAACACATCTTATTGTTTTACTATAGTAATGCAATATGCGCAGGCGTCTACTTATAAGTCAAACAAACATTTATTTGAATCAAATATATTTTTTATTTGCTACAAATATTTCCTAAATTGCAAATATATTTCTTTATTTTAGATTACTAAGTGCATTTATTTGAAATAAATATTAGTTTATTTATTTTGAATAAAATATTTATTTGCAACAAATAAATATTAGTTTATTTATTTTGAATAAAATACTTATTTGCAACAAATAAATTTTTTTTAAATATACACTTTTAGTTAAAATAAATAACTTTTTTCTCTGGGTGTGTCTAAGTTTGAAAACATTTTTTTTTCGGTGTAATATCGGGTCCATATTTAGCCAATATTGAGACTAAAGCAAGCCAATTAAGTCCGATTAAGCTGAAAATTAAGACGACATTAAGGCAATATATTAAGCCTGTGTAAGTAATTAAAAAAACTGTTCTGATGAAGAATAGCATGTTCTAATGCTAAAACCGTCTGCAACAGCGTTTTTTGTTTTCAATTTCGTGAGTATTTTTCTTTAAATACCACTAGGGAATCTGTGTTTGTGTGTGTGTCATGATTGAAAGACTTTTGAAGAGAGAAAGAGAGAGAGAGAGAGAGAGATGAGATTGTAGCGATCATAGATTCATGGATTCATGAACGGTTCCGGCTAGTGGTGCGCAGTTCCCCTTTAGTCGTCCACACAGTACTTTGTAGAACCCTCATTTTCTCTCCCTTTCCTTTTTATCGTTTTTCACTTTATCCCTCTCTATCGGCTCATATCCGTGATCGTGTATACGCGGTGTACAAAGCGTGCCACGTTCCGACGGACGCGCTTCCTCCGGGTGTCCGCTCCAGTGGGCCAAACCAACCGGCCAACCCCAACAAACTCAAACCAGTCGGTCCGACGATCATTGAGATTACACTGACTGACCGACTCGCTTCGTCACTCACTGACGCTCCTCTTCGCTCTTTTGATACTTCCCCCCACATTTTTTGTTTTGTTTTTCTTTTAATTGTCACGCCACATCCACCAGTGTATGTCTCATTTTTTTCTTTCAATCTATTTCGAGACTCATTCTTCTTTTTTCAATCTTTTTCGTGTGTTCTTTTTTTCTATCTTTCACATGTCACCAATTTGTATATTTTTCTATATTTTTCGTGTCTCACTTTTTCCCATCTTTTTCGTCATGTAAGCTAAAAAATATTTACTTTTTTGTAATTTATTTTCATAGAAAAAAATTGGACTCATTTTTATTGCAACTCGAAACATGAGTCTATGTTAAATGACATTGAACGTGGCGCCATCTACGAGGTTCAATTTTGTTGCAGCTCATAATGAGTCATTTTTCTGACTGATTTTGAGTTCAATTTTTTTCATTGCCACGTCTGCTAGAATTTATTTTTTCAACTAATTTCGTTGTATAATTGATACTGGTTCCGTGTGTAATGATTTTCAGTCATTTTTTTATTAGTTTTTGGAAATTACTCACCTATTTTGGATCCACTGTCTTGAATTTTGAAACTAACGTGGGATTTGTAATCAATGACTGAGAAAACCCCCGAGTTACGGGTTTCAGTCAAATTTGATAGAATTTTGAAAATTTGTCCGCCATCTTGAATCCGCTATTTTTAATTTTGAGAAACTGACGTGATATTCTTTATCAAACCTAAAAACTACTTTTGGAGCTAAAGTTTTTAAACTATTTTTTGGAAAAAAAATCGTATTTCAAAGGGATAAATGATTCTTCAAATAGTTGTCGAATTTAAATTTATCATAAGTACTTAAAAAAGGTGAATTCGTAATAGAGATAAAAAAAGTCAGATTTTTATTAAAAAGAACTGAAAATTCTGAATTTCTAGAATTCTTAAAGAAATTCTGAATTTTGGTGTCTTCACTAAAAGTCAATTATTTTCAAAACTAATAGAATTTTAATAAAATCAATTATTTTCAAAAAACTAATAAAATTTTAATAAATTCAATTATTTTCAAAAGTAATGGAATTTCAATAAATTCAATTATTTTCAAAACAAATAAAATTGTAATAAAATCAATTATTTTAAAAATTAATAGATTAATAAATTCAATTATTTTCAAAAGTAATGGAATTTAAATAAATTCAATTATTTTCAAAACAAATAAAATTGTAATAAAATCAATTATTTTAAAAATTAATAGATTAATAAATTCAATTATTTTCAAAAGTAATGGAATTTAAATAAATTCAATTATTTTCAAAACAAATAAAATTGTAATAAAATCAATTATTTTAAAAACTAATAGATTAATAAATTCAATTATTTTCAAAAGTAATGGAATTTCAATAAATTGAATTATTTTTAAAAGTAATAGAATTTTTCGTAGAAATTCAATTATTTTCGAAGGTAATAGAATTTTTCGAAGAAATTTAATTAATTTTCAAAAGTAATAGAAATTCTCGTGGAAATTCAATTATTTTCAAAACCAATAGAATTTTAATAAATTCAATTATTTTCAAAAGTAATAGAATTTTTCGAAGAAATTCAATTAATTTTCAATATTTACTTTTTTCGTAAACTTTATTACAAAATTTATTTATTAAAAAAATTAATTTGTTACATTTCTATAAAGAAATTCAATTATTTTTATAACTAGAATAAAATTTATTTTAAGAATTAAATTATTTTCATTGCAGAATTGCTACTATTTTTAATTTAATATTAAATAAATTCCTTGAAAATGCAATTATTATTTAAGGTTTTATTAAAGCCTGACAAAAGAATTCATTTTTAAGAAAAATTCAAATTATTTAAGAAAATAATGCAATTGATTGCAATAATTGAATTATTTTCATAAATAACTTCATTCGTTGCTGAAAATCAATTATTTTTGAAAATTTGTTAAGGAATTCTGCAAAGGAATTCAATTATCTCGGTAAACAACAAAATTCCTCCCACAAAATAATAATTATTTTAAGGAATTTCTATCGAATTCTTTTTCAAAATTCAATTATTCTGAAAAATTTCAAAATTTATCACAAGAATTTAATTCTTTTGAAAAGAAAAACAATTATTTGCAGAAATTCAATCATTTTTTAAATATTTAAAAAACCCTCTTCCACAATTGAAATATTTTTATGAATAGGTAGCGAAATTCTTCTCAAGAAGTTAATTATTGTGAATAATTTTAATAAAATTCTTAGCAAAATTTTAATTACTTAAACAAAATTTAATATCATTCTTCGCATGAATGCAATTATTTTCTTAAATTATTATTGAAATACGTCCCATAAATTCAATTATTCTTTAAAACTTTAATAAAGTTCTTCAAAAGTTTTCAAGTATTTTCAAAACTTCTAAAAAAATTCTTTAAAGAATAAGTTCAATTAATTATTATTTATTTTTCTATTATTATTATTATTATTATTATTATTATATTTATTTATTTTGCTATTTAAATCATTAAATTTCTTGTCGAATTTTTTAATAAAAATGTATTTAAAAATAAATTTTAGGTAACAATTTAAATAATTAAATTTTGAAAATCTGAATTTTGCATAGTTTTTAATGAAAAATTCGTCGAAATTAATTTTTTCGAAAAATTGTATCTGAATTTTCTTGAAATCATTGGAAGTTTTTATTTTTTAATATCTTTTTAAATGAAGAAAAATAGAATTTTAGTTAAAAATTCTATAGAAAATAGTAATAATATTGAATTTAACCGTTGAAAATCATTTCCAAGAAGGTCGAGTAAAAATATTTTTAATATAAAATAATAATTTTATCTCTGGGTTTTTTTTTAATTATAAGTACATGAAGAAATTGATTACTTTGAGTTGAAGACTTGGAGAGATCGATATCTTCAAGTTTTATAATAAAAATATTCTTATAAGTTGTTGAATATGAAAAAGATTTGAATTTGAATCTTTTGAAGAATTTAAAGTTCCATGGAAAAATAAAAAAAATTAAATATTTATTTTAATATTATTAATTGGTTATTCTTATTAATTAATTATAATTTTTAGTTTTTGAATAATTTTACTTTTGAAGAAATTTGTAAATAAATGTAAATAAAACAGTTTGTTTTTTGTAATTTGTAAATAAAAATATTAATATTAAATTTATTTAAAAAAATAAAAAAAATAAAAATATTAATATTAAATTTATTAAATATTAATAAATATTTGTAAATAAAACAGTTTTCTAATATCTTTTTTTTTTGGATATCTATTAATTTTTAGTGTGAAAGAAGTTGAAGTACACAGTGTTTATCAACAAAAAAAAATTTATTTAATTCATCCAAATATTATTTTCAATTTAATATTTAATTGTAAAATAATTATTATCAAAATATAAACATCAGTGTTTCTTTCTGAATATTTTTGTATGAATATTGCAGCGTCGTTTTTAATTAATTTACTTAGTGAATAATTTTTTTTCGTTGATCAACGTTGTGGACTTCAACTTGTTAAAGTGAATCAGAATAATGAGGGTCAGGAAAAAAATTAGAATTTTGTCTGGAAATGAGGGAAAAGTCAGGGAAAAACAAAGTTAAGTTTTCGTAGCAAAAACTTTTTTAGTAAAAAATTGTTTCAAAAATATAGCAAGCAAAAAAAAATGATACAGTAAAGTATTTAGTGAAAAAATGTTAAAACGCCTATATAGAAGGGTAAGAAGTAAAATATACAGTAGACTCTGTCGAGAATCTTTATTTAATGCTGTAGAGCGAATGACTTTGTCTATAGACTGTACAGCCTCCGATGGTTGGGAAATTGCGAGAGTTCGTCTTGGGTCGAATGGTATAACCCCGTCGGTCGGATAGCCTCGATGCCCCCTGCACACTGAGCGATAACGTTAGGCCGTTAGAAGCATGTTTTTCGAACACTCAGAAGAAATAAGAAGCGCATGGGTCAAAAGATTACAGATAGTGGCACACGCAGACACTTTTACGACAATCTTTCTCGGATAGTGGGAGCGAGAGAGAAAGACAGAGTGAGAGAAACAGGCAGAGGGGCAAAAAAGAGAGAAACGGTGGATTAAATAAAATGAAAGTTGGAGGGTGAAAAAAAAATTGTATCAAAAAAAGGATGAGGTCCGTAAATTTCATCGGTAAAAGGGAATTGAGTTTATCACGTCTCTCCTTTTGCTGACCCTTGGAGCGTCCATATAGTCACGTATAATCACGTGAGTGTGAGATAAAAAAAGAAAGATTAACTCCGATGAATTACGGAAAGATGTGTGTGGAAACTCCTGCTGATATCATATATATTATATATTGTATTTATCATTTCTGATACTTATTTGATAATGTGTCACTTGAGTTTAATTCAGTGGCTGTACAATATTATGTGGACACAAGGGGTCAATGCTCTCTTTTTAATTATTTTTTTTGAGGGAGGGGATTTATTTATTTTTTTTTGCGGTTTGAATTGAAATATTAAAGTTCGAATTCGCAAATTGGTTTTACTTTGAATAAAAATAATGAAAGAAAACTGAAGAAAAACTACAAGAATATTTAAAGAAGACCAAAAGAATACCGAAAGAATATTAAAAGAATACCGAAAAAATACCGAAAGAATACTAAAATAATACATAAATAATACTAAAATAATACCGAACGAATACCAAAATAAGACCGAAAAAAACCGAAAGAATATTGAAAAAACCTAAAGAATACCGAAATAAGACCGAAAAAACCGAAAGAATACCGAAAAAGACCGAAAAAAGACCGAAAGAATACCGAAATAAGACCGAAAAAACCGAAAGAATACCGAAAAAAGACCGAAAGAATACCGAAATAAGACCGAAAAAAACCGAAAGAATACCGTAAAAAACCGAAAGAATGCCGAAATAAGACCGAAAGAATACCGAAAAAACCGAAAGAATACCGAAAGAATACCGAAAGAATTCCAAATAAATACTAAAAGAAAGCAAAAAGAAAAAATAACAGAAAATTATAAAAACAAAATAATAAAACATAACGAACAATTAAATTTATTCGACAATTATAAATTAAAAGATAATTAATAATAAATCACCAATTTGAAATTATATATTTCTACAAATAAATTTCGTCATATATTATTCTTTTTCTATACACTTCATTGAACGAAATTAAAATTTGAAAACTAATTAAAATATTTTTCGTTAATTGAAAATGAAAAATGTATTAATTGTTAATTCCTGCCAAAGGGATGATGGCGAAGAGGGGAGGGGCGAGAATTAAAATGAATGTCAAATGCATTTTCGTATCGTGTAAAATATGCATTTTAATGGGCACTAAAGTTTGTTGAAATTTGTTTAAGAGACGCGGTTGTCCTTCCATTCTTGTGTATTTTCATGAGAATCTTCTTTCTGCAACAAAACAAACCAAAAAGAAGCAATGCGGTATTTCTTGTTATTGGGAAGCTTTACAATTAGCTAATTATACCGGAGATGGTTCCTGGCAACAGTAAATGTCGAGATCTCTAACATCTTCGATAAAAAGTGCTTTCAGACGATAAGGGACTTGTGTACTATTTTTGTCCAAGAATATATATATATATATATATTTATATATATATATATATATATATATATATATATATACATATACAGATAAGAAAAGAAGTAATTAGGCATTTATGTGGTGGTATGTACTTTCCACTTCGTTTCAACAGCTGGCCTTCTCTTGGCAATTAAACCAGGTTTTATCTCGTCTGCGTAAAATTTGCAGGTACCTGGAAACTTAAAAGTTTTCTTCAGTCTCTCTCCCCCTTGAATCATTAGTATTAGCATGCGGTTAAAATCTCGCACACAGTATAATCCAGTGAAAAGATAATCCCACGACTCGGGCAATCATTCTTTATTAGAATTATATTTACATATGTTATTAATTGCACTGGTGATAATGATAAATAATTTTCTCTCCAATTATGGTGTACTTGGAGGCAAACATTATGATGGAATTTTTGAGGGAATTTATAATATTTGAAATATAGAGGAAAATGTTTATTAAATTTTTTTTTTTAAAGTTTGGTGAAATTATTAGAAAAATGTATGTCAAATGTTGAAGTGAATGTTTAATTACAGTAAACATTAAAAAAAATTTAGGGAATTAGATAACAAAATGTGTTTTAAAAAAATATTCGATAAAGTTGAGTAAAATATACTGCAAAATAGATAGTAAAATATTAATAAAGTATTTAACTAAATAAATAGTAAAATATTTAAGAAAGTTTAGTAAAAAAATAAAAAAAAGGTAAAAAAGTAGTAAAAATTTTGATACAAAAAATATTACAATAAAAAGTAAAACATTTATCAAAATTTATGCTAATGTATGTAGTGAAAGATAGAGTAAAATATTTACTTAAAAGTTTAGTAAAGTTTAGAAAAATAAGTAGTAAAATATTTTATGCAAAAAGTACTAAACTTTCGATAAAGTTTAGTACAATATACAGCAAAATTGATAGTAAAATATTAATAAAGAATTTAGCTAAATAAATAGTAAAATATTTAAGATAGTTTAGTGAAATATTTAAGAAAGTTTAATGAATTATAAAGCAAAAAATATAGCAAAATAAGTAGTAAAATTTTTGATATAAAAAATACTACAATTAAAAGTAAAATATTTAGCAACATTTATGGTAAAATATATAGCAAAAGATACAGAAAAATATTTAGCTAAAAGTTTAGTAAAATATTTGTTACAAAAAGTACTAAAATAAAAAGTAAAATATTTAGCAAAAAAATTGAGTAAGGTCTAGAAAAATCATTAGTAAATTATTTGGTAAAAAATTGAGTAAGGTTGAGTAAAATCAGTAGTAAAATAAATAAAGAGTTTTAGTAAAATTATTACTAATTTCTTATTATTAATATACAGCAAGGTATATAGCACAAGATTTGATAAAATATTTAGCAAAATTTCTGCTAAAATATAGAGCAACAAGTATAATAGTATATTTAGTAAAAAATTTAGTAAAGCATATTTAAATTATTAGTAAAAAATTCAAGGATTATTAGTAAAATTTTTACTAAAATATATAGCAAGGTAGACATCAAAAGATTTAGTAACATACAGAGTAATATATTTAGTGAAGCTTAGTAAAATTTTTAGTAAAACAAATTACAAAACATTTGGTAAACTAAATACTAAAATATTTATTAAAATTTAGTGCTATTACTACCAAAAATATAGTAAAAGATGTAGTACAGTAAACATTGAAAATTCTAGAAAATTTAAGTACTTAAATTTATACAAATAGTTTTCGGTACAGTTTAGAAAAATTATTAGTAAAATATATACCAACTTATGTAGCAAAATATGTAGTAAAATATTATCAAAGGATTTGGGCAAATAAATGAAAAAATATGAGGTAAAATAGATAATAATGTTAAGTAAAATTTATAGCAAAAATGTGCTAAAATAAATAGTCCTTTTACCAACGCAAGTTCTGGTAAAATATTTAATGATGTTTAGTAGAATATGTATCAATTAGCCAAAAAAAAATTAAAGTTGTACTCATAGTAAAAAAAAATAGTAAAATATTTTATACAATGTGCAATAAAATAAAAGGAAAAATTTTTGAAGAAAATAGTAGTAAAATATACAGTAAAATGTAAATAAAATTATGTAAAATTTGTGGCAAAATATAATATAGCAAAAGATGTAATAAAATACTTAGTAAAATGATTAATAAAACATTTTATGTTCTTCTGTAGAATTATAAGTAATATTATTTCTAAAACATGTAGCAAATCATAATGCAAAAGGTAATGTAAAATACATAGTATAAAATATTTTAGAAATTATATAAAATTTACTATAAATTTTCTGGAAAAAAACAAAAGATATAGTAAAATATTGAGCAAATTTTTGTAAAATATATAACAAAAAATAAAATAATATATAAAGTAAAATTTTTTGTAAAATACATAGTAAAAATATAGGAAAATATAAAGTGAAAAATTTAATAAAGTTCAGTAAAATATAAAGAAAAAAATATAATAAAATAAGTACTGAACTATTTGGTAATATAGGTATTTAAATTAACATTAAAATAATCAGTAATTTTTAGTAAAATTTTATTGTTCTTAAAATTTACATTATTTAAAAAATTGTTAGCAAAATATATGGTAAGAGATAAAGTATAAAGGTATCAGTAAAAAATGTAGTAAATTAAATAGTAAAATTTATAACAAAATGTTTAATGTAAAATGTGTAGCAAAAAATATAGTAAAATAAGTAGTAAAATATTTTGTATAAGAAGTACTTAGTATTAAAACAAATATTAAATTAGCTAGCAGAATTATTGACAAATATACAAAGCAAAATAGTAAAATATTTAGTAAAGTTTAGTAAATATAAGAGTAAAATATTTAGTACAGTTTATTAAAATGAAAAGTAAAATATTTAGTAAAGTTTAATAAAATGATTAGTAAAATATTTAGTAAATTGATTAGTAAAGTGAGTAGTAAAATATTTAGTAAAATGAATAGTAAAATATTTAGTAAAGTTTAATAAAATGATTAGTAAAATATTTAGTAAATTGATTAGTAAAGTGAGTAGTAAAATATTTAGTAAAATGATTAGTAAAATATTTAGTAAAATGATTAGTAAAATATTTAGTAAAGTTTAGTAAAATATTTATTATAACATTTACAAAAAATGGCAAAATATATAGTAAAAAATTAAGTAATGTTTCGTAAAATACGAAGCAAAAAATACAACATAGTGCTTAGAAAAATATTTGATAAAATAAGCATTAAAATTGCTTTCAAAATATTTAGTAAATTTTTAAATTTTAATTTAGTAAAACTGTAAATGTTTGTAAAAATTTTAGTGAAAAGAATAGTAAAACATTCAATAAAATAAATTCTAAAATAATTATTTATTTTTTTAAATGTATATATTTATGTTTTAGTATTTACTAAGTTTAATAGAATGATTATTGTGAAATATATAAAATGAATTTAGCAGAAAAACATGTAATAGAAAAAAAAAGCGGTAAAAATTTTTCAAATAACCGAGAAATCGTTAGTGGGCACATATTTATATGAAATGTAGAAACTTTATTACAGTTTAGATTGCGGTACTATTATCACTTGTTAGATTCCTGGGGAACGAATTTTTTTCATTTCTTTTAAAGAGCCATGAGCAATGTGTTGACAGTATAACAACTATTTGAAAAAGTGGAAGTGATGAAATTTCAAAAATCTCTAATACACCGCCTGAGTACACTTTAGGTTAATCTAGAAACCGGCATGCTTATTCGATAGTATTTAGATAACCTTCTACCATCTATGAAATTTTATACTGCCGTCAATGACAGAATTATGAATTCTTTTGCTAATTTATTACCACAAACGATAACAGTTGGGTATATTAATGAGCTCAGAGATTTTTTTTTCCTTCAATTTTGAATTTACTGCGTTTGAAAATGGACTCTTAGAGCCGAAAACTTGATAAAACACTTTATCTACATGAGTGAAGAACATCCTAAGATAATTACACATTATATTAATATTCAAGAGTGTTTTGGAATAGAAGAGAAAAAACACGCACAAACTTTCTAATATGCGAGAAAAATGAGAAAAAAAATATTTGATTTTAATTTCGAAGATTATTTTTTATAGTTATCTGTAATTATTTTCTTTTGAAATTTTATTTTAATAAAAAAAGAGATTTGGTAATGATTTTCTGAGAGGGATATATTTGAACCTGTTTTGTGTACAATGCACCCGACTTTTGGCTTCTTTGTTCAAGAAGTGGGAAGAAAATGAAGGTGAAGATGAGAGAACGGCCTCTACTCTGATTTTAAGCTAAAGTCAAGGTGCATCCGAGCGCCACGTACCGGAAGTTAATGAGCGCGTTGAATGCATTTGAGGGCGTTTGGAGGGCACATTCGAAGCGTCACTTACCAACCATCAACCGGAACACGATTTACCGACAGTACTTACGCACTAAGCTCATCGACATGAATGTAACAATGCTGGCGACAGTGAATAACTAAAATAATGATAATAATAACAATAATAATAATAAAAATAATAATAATAATAATAGTAAAAATAATAATAATAATAATAATAATAATAATAATAATAACTACTACTTAATAATAATAACAGTAATATCAACAATAATAATCACCAAATCATAATCAGCTGCTATAAAAGGGCGCAGCTCCTTTTATTTTTCAGCCGCAATTGTATTGAAGCGTAAATTGATAACACATTTTTTTTTGGATGGAAATATTTCAAGGTCCCTAAAAAAAATTTACAAAAAATGAATTTTTAATGAATTTTAATTACTTGCCCATTTTTTACTGAAATTTTAGCAATTTTAGTGGAATTGTCACATTTTTTGGTAATATTTGCATGACCCAATTTTTTATTTGGCGAAATATTTGCTTTACTCAATTAATATTTGGCTGAATATTTGACCTACACTGAAAAAAAAAATTTAATTGAATCAAATAGTATTTATTAGAATCAATTAAATGATGTTTGTTTCAAATACTAAAGTTATTGATTCAAATACCATTTAATGGACTCCATTGAATATTATTTGATTGAAGTAAATATTTCATTGGTAATAATAGTCAATTAATCGGTTATTTAAATCAATTAAATTTTTTTTCTGTGTAATTTTTTAGTTTGTTTAATATTTGTTTAACCTACTGTTATTTAACCTATTGTTATTTAACCTGTTATTTGACCTAATCATTAATTGGCTTAATTTTTGATCGACCTGATTGTTATTTGACAGATTTTCCACCTTATTATTTAGTTGTCAAAGAATATGATTTACCCAACTCTTATTTGGCTGACTATTTGACCTTTTTTTATTTCGTTAAATATTCGTTCGGACTGTCATTTGGCAGGTTTTTGACCCAATTAATTATTATTTGTAAAAGAATTTATTCATTCTAACAGCTATTTAACCTGATTTTTACATTGGTTAAATATTTTTTTAACATATGTAGGTTCGACCTAATTGTCAATTGGCTGAATTTTAACCTAATTATTTATTTAGTTAAATATTGGTTTGACCTAATTGTCAGTTGATTGATTTTTCACCTAATTATTTATTTGGCAAAAAATTCGTTCGTTATTATTGTTATTTAGTTGACTATTTGACCTAATTTTTTTTTAATGGTTAAATATTTGTTCGACATTTCTTTTATTTGACCAATTTTTAATTCGTTAAATATTTTTTTCCATCTAAGTGTTAGTTAGCTGACTACTTGGTCTAATTTTTTACTTGGTGAAATATTTGTTCGACCTAAAAATCTGTTATTTGGCTGATTTTCGACCTAATTATCTATTTGACAAAATATTTGACTTATTTAACCCTTCTTTGACGGACTATTTGACCTCATTTTGAATTTGGTTAAATATTTTTGCGTCCTAATTTTAATTTGGCTGAATATTTAACCTAATTTTTATTTGACATCACCTTCTTTAAATTTACAACATCTGTATTTATTTTTATTTTAAATTTTTACGTTTGGAAAAAGTTTATTTGTCCTGATTTTTTAAAAATAGTTCCTAATTGACCGAATTTTTTGGTCTAATCTCTATTTGGCTTGATTTTTGTTTAAATTTCTATTTTGGATTCATTTTTCTTATGTTTTCGGTCTAATTTCAATTTAGCTTGATTTTTATCTGGTCTAATTTTTATTCGGTCTAATTTTTACTTTGCCTAATTTTAAGATAAAAATTCCTATTTGATCTGTTTCTTATTTGGTCTAATTGGTATTAGTAAAAAAAAATAGTCTAGACTTTTTGTTTTTTAATGGATTTTTGATTCTTTTTGGTGAATTTGTTGCTTTTAGATGAGGGAATAAAAGACATTGTACTGTTAAAATATACGCCACCGTCTAGACCTACTGTTATAATCTCGACATTGGAATTTTTATAGTATTGAGTGTAAGACCTGCGAGTCCGATAAGATTGTCAATAAGGAAGCTATTGATTTTAGATAAGAGAGCGAAGGTGCTCCTTGAGACTTGCGTAATCCTATCAACAATAAAAATCTGTCTCTATAGATTTTTGATAGAAAGTTCAAACTCGTTTTTTTAGGTTTGAAAATATTTTTACATTCCCATAATACATGAGAAGGTATTACTTTTTTATTATTATTGATAAGTAATATTTATTCTTTTATTGAATAGTAAATATTTTTATTATATTTTAGGAGGAGTTTTTAAAACATTTAGATTTTATTTTTGATAATTCATAAACAATACACAAAGTGGATGATAAATATTGTGAACACTGTTACCTAAAAAGTATCAAATTGCAACGAATTAATCTTAAAAAGTGGATCAAATCATCATTTGATCTTAATTTTTGGATCATTTCGATCCACTTGGGGATTATTTTGACATTTTTGGAAAAACAGTGAAATAATTACCTAAAGAGTAATTTTTTCTACTTAACAATTTTTTTAATTCATAAATAATACCGAAAATTTTTAAATAATAGAGAATTAATAAAACATAAAATAATTATGAATTTGTAATTTTTTCCATTACATTAGAAACAATTTTTTTAAATTCTCGTATTTTTCTGTTACAGGCACTCCCCGTAGTTTCGAAGCAGCTTCAGGACGAAGATCGTGTGCTGGGCAACAAATTCAAGGTGAGAAATATATTTATAATAATTATATATTTTACACAGAAAGAATTAGGTATTATATTTATAATTAGGTATTATAACTATAATTAGGTATTATGATTATTGTAATTTGGTATTTTATATTATATTTTATATACTATACAATAAAAAAGGCTTAAAATATAATATTCCACGTTCTACATATAATTACATTTGAAATAGTTTTTAATGTCAAACAAAATTCATTTATATACGGTTGCTACAAGTTCAGGATTAATATCGAAAGACAGAATGCGATCTATATTTAACTCGAACAAAAGTATTATGCAAATTTTCGAATACATAGGAATGCTTGATATCCTTGATAGACAAGACTCGAAAAATTATTATCGTCAGCCTTGAAAATACATATGCGCCGTCAGATGCGAATAAGATAAAAAAAAACCTTTTTATGCTTATATATACAGTTTATCATTAAATTGAGAAATTAAAAGGAAAAAAGTAATTCTTGATTTACACGGATCGTTTTAATTTCTTGAAATAGAAATTAACTCGTACAGAAAATATCCGCGGGGCATGAAAGTGTTGGGTGTTTCATTTTTTTTTTTAATGAGGAAGTAATTAGCAAAGGATATTAGAAATCGTTTAAGGCAGAAAAGATGATTCTCGAACAGATTCTTTTTTCTTTTTTGCTTTTTTTTCTCTTTTTTCTTTGAAAAGGCGTGAATCTTGAATTTAATAGCCGGGTTGCGAGTGACGCTAAAGGCGCACGGTCAAAACGATAAGTCATTAAGTGAGAATTTCGCGCGTATGGCAGAAATTTAAGCATTTCGCAAAATTCGGAAAGAAGGAGAGAGAGAGAGAAAATAAATCGTCGATTAGGCGGAATTATTCCGCTTGGAAAAAATATTTGCTTTTTTTGTAAAATAAAATCCGACCTTTTTTCTTTTATTGTCCATTTTTTGACTCGAAATTTTCTTTATTTCATTACTTTCACAATTCCATTTAGTAAAAAGTCGCCCGATAATTTAAAATAGTAAAAATTTTCACTAATTTTTGTCATTTTTCATGAAATTAATTTTTGTTTTTTCTCTTGACATTTATTTATATTAACCATTTTTAATTGTTTTAAATTATTTAATTTTCAAAGACAGTGGGATGAACAAAATTTGCACATCGTGTTTTTTTTTGTATTTTTTCATTCTCTTTCAGAATCTGCAAGAAAATTTAATTTTGGACTTACAATAAGAAGTTATGATTATGTTTATACAAAAAAAAAACAAATTTTTGGCTTTTTCATTAAAACTATATTTTCGATTAGAAATCGTTTCAGAAAAAATTTGGAATGACAAAATATAGAGTCCAAAAATGACAGAAAAATAATCTAAAATTTTGAATAGCCAAAAAATAAATTGCAGACGCAAATTTGTTCATCACAAATGACTAAAATTAGTATAAAACTGATATTTATACGGAATTTTATTACTAGGCCTAATTTAATATTAAACAATTTTTATAAATAAATTGTTTTTTTCAAAGACACAAAGATTGGAAACAAAAATTGTTAACCTATAGCTCTTATTTTTATAATTGAAATAAATGTTAATGATAAAATTTGTTTATTTATATTGTTTATTTTTCATTTAAAAATGTTATAAACAATGTTATAAACAAATTCAAAATTGACAATAATTGACGGTGAAAAATAGTGTTTTTTCTGCTGATTTTTTTTCTGTTCTCTTAATAAGTCTTTAAGTTGAAAAAATTATTTACCACAATTATAAACTATGCTAATAAATTATATTAAATCATAAACAATTATTATTATTAAATTCAAAATTAACAATAAGTAAACATGTAAATATTTCGTTATTTCTTTCACTATTTATTTTAATCATTAAAAGCAGTTAGTAACTATACAAACATGATAAGTTCTCAATAAATAAAAATATTTTTACCTTTAGTTATTGTAAATAAATAATTTGTTTACAAGATTTGTTTATAACAATTTAACATTGTTAAACAATATTAGGGATTAAATTGAATTTTCAAGTTACGTGAACCGTTTTGAAAAAGGATTCCCCAAAGAACGATTTTTTACATTCAATTGTTGTTAATATGTACTTTGTTTAGAACAATTGTTTATAACTTTATTGAAAAATATTAATAGATAAATTATAGTTTCAATATTTAATCCTATGGAAAATAAATAATGAAAGAAATATCTCAATCTTTACATGTTTACTTGTTCTTAATTTGGAATTTGTTTATAACAATTGTTTATGAAATTGTTAAATAATTGTGGTTAATAATTTTTGTCTTTAAGATTTATTAAAAGAAGGGTAAACAAAATCGGTGTAAAAAAACACTATTTTTCTTCTTCAATTATTGTCAATTCTTTATTTATTCATAAAATTGTTTATAGAATTGTTTATAACATTTTTAGTTAAATAATAATGTTAAGCGATTTTTATTCTTAACATTTATTGTAACTATAAAAATAAGAGCGATATATGCAAAAAAAATTTGTTTTCAATATTTGTGTCTTTCAAAATGACAATTTGTTTATAAAAATTGTTTAGAATATTGTTCAATTAGTGCTAGTAATAAAGGTTTATCATAGATGTCAACTTTATACATTTTTTTGTCATTTTTTTGGCTATTCAAACTTTGAGATAATTTTTTCACCATTGTTGAGCTGACACTTTGAATTTCGAAAGAATAAAAATTGTTAATAATATCGTAAAATTCTTTAGAAAATAATTAAATTTAAAAATAATAATAATAGTTAGAAATGTGAATAATAAAACAAGAGAGAAAATAATGCCACAAGATAAATTTTCCACTTTCATTTCAATTATAATTGAAATCTCCATTCTCGAGTCATACACCAACTATTCTAATTAGAGTACAACATATTTTTCTCTCTCTCTCTCTCTGTCTCTCAATTTATTCCAGGGTGAAATAAGGGTTGGGCGTGTATTCAAGATCCAAAGTGGACCTCAATTCTCATTATTGCACTCAACCTTTTAAAATGCATGGTGTCAGTCTCAAAAGCGGGTGATGCATTGTCCTCGGAATTAGTTCTTAGTCTTACACGCACAAGCGTATACAGTGAATACTGCATAAACAACCCCCACACATGCATTGCTCTCTCTCTCTCTATCTCCTTTTCTCTCAGCTGTCCCTCCAGACGAGTTTGTCAGTCCATCACTTTAATCGATTTCGTCCGGACTCGAGAAAAAGAACACGAGCCTAGATAGGCCTGATTAATGGGTCAAATTATTAAAACGAATGAGACAGATGAATATCATTGAAGAGAGTGTGCACTTGGTCCAGCGCAGCTTCAACATTTATATATACACAATCGAGGATAATTGGAAGTCAAACATTGTTTCTCCGAGTCTTTATAGTTTTTATCAGTTTTTTTTCTATCAGAAAGAATAGGAAATAAGGAAGGGAATTAGTTTTTGTCGATAGATGGACATAAAGGGGGGAATTTTCTATATCTGAAGGAGAAAAGTTTTTCTTTTCACTATACAAAATATTCCCCTTTTTATTACAAGTATAAACTATTTTTCTCATTATACACTGAAAAAAAAATTTATTTGATTCAAATAATTCAAATTATTTGATAAATATTTAATTGATTCAAATACTTTTTAGTTCAATCAAAAAAATATGTATTTGATTCAAATAACTCGAATTATTTGAATCACACTTATTTGAACCAAATAAATCGTATTTGATTCAATTAAATAATTATTTGAATTGAATAAATGAATTTATTTAATACTAATAGTGGGTTACTTGAAACTAATCTTTTATTTATTTCATTCCAATAATTATTTAATTAAATCAAATACGATTTATTTGACACAATAAATTTATTTTATTGATTCTAATAAACTTCATTATTTAATCCGAATAATTCATTATTCAAAGCAAATACACTATTTTATCAGGACAAATAAAAAATTATTTGAATCAATTAAATAATTATTTGAAACGAATTACTTGAAACAGTTCATTTATTTATTTCACTTAAATATTTCATTTATTTAATACAAATTAAAAATATTTCGACAAATAAATGTGTTATTTGGATACAGAATATACGACACTGGCATTCATAAAGTAGATCAGCCCGAGTTCTCACCAAGTCTCAGTGGCGGTGTGGCTTAAAGAGGTGTGTTTATAGGCTTGCGGTCAGCGTTATGGGCGGGGGGACGTGAGTTCGATTCCACATGCGAGCGAATATTTTTCATTCTTCGTTTTAAGCGTTATATAAAATAATAAAATTGTGTGTTGTGTTGTGAATAAAAATTGTGTGAATATGTTTATAAATAATGTTAAAAATCTGTTAAAAAATCAGTTAATGTATATAATATATACATATAATATAATAATATATTAATGAATTAAAAAAATACTAAATATTGTTAAAAAATTTTTGTATTAAATATAGAATGAAATAATTTTCATATTTGATTCAAATAATTATTTATTAGCTTGAAATATTAGATTTATTTGATTTGAATATTTTAAATAATTGATTCAATTAATTATTTATTAGTTTGAAATATTCCATTTATTTGAATTAAATAATTTGTATTTGATTCAAATAAATAGTTATTTGATGCGATAAAATCAAATATTTAGGTCAAATAAATATGTATTTGGTTCAAATACACATTTATTGGATTATAACCAAATAAATGATTTATTTGGATCAAATAATTTTTATTTGATTCAAATAAATTTTTTTTTTCAGTGTAGTATTAAAATATTTAATAAAAAAAATATTAATCGATCGTGGAATTTTATTTCTGTTTTGACTTTCATTTTGACTTTGTTGGATTCAAATTCATTTTCACTTTGATAAATTGCTATAAAATAAATTATAAATTTAAGATAAGTTTAAGGTAAATTACTTTCTTTTTTCTTCCACTTTCATTTTTACTAAAATTTTGTTTGATAGATTTCTACTTTCATTTTCACTTTCATTTTGATAGAAATTTATTTTTATTGTCATTTAAACTTTAATAGATTTCAGTTTTCACTTTCGTTTTGACGTTTGAAAATTTTTATTTTCATTTCCACTTTGATAAGTTTTGATGAAATCCATTTAAAAAAATCAATTAAAAAAAATCTATCAAAGTGTAAAAAGGAAAAGTAAAGATCCGTCGAAGTAAAATTGAAATTAAACAAAAATTTACAAAATAAAAATGTAATTAAGAATCTATCAAAATGAAAATAAAGATAAAAATCTATCATAGTTAACGTAGAAATAAAAATAAAAATTTGTCGAAACAGAAATGAAAATAAAATGTCTTTTGAAGAAAAAAATGGAAATAGATATCTATTAGGATAAAATTCATGGTTTCCAAAGGTCCGAAAAATTAAGCAATTTAGGAAAAATTCAGCAATTATTATTAAAGTATTCTGGAAAAAATTGAATTTTGGAGAACTTACAAGTAATTGTAGAAATTCAACTACAATTTTCAAAAGCAATAATTATTTTCAAAAATTTAAATAAAATTCTTGTCAACTTTTAATTATTTCCAAAAATTTTAATAAAATTCTTGTCAAATTTGAATTATTTTCAAAAATTTTAATGAAATTCTTGTCAAATTTTAATTATTTTCAAAAACTTAAATAAAATTCTTGTCAACTTTTAATTATTTTTAAAAACTTTAATAAACATTTTGTCAACTTTTAATTATTTTCAAAAATTTTAATAAAATTCTTGACAAATTTTAATTATTTATAAAAATTTTAATGAAATTCTTGTCAAATTTTAATTATTTTCAAAAAATTTCCTAAATTAAATGATTTTCAACATCTACTCTTTAAAAGAATCTTTTTAAATGAATTCAATTACTTAAAAAAATTTTTACAAACTTCTAAGTTTATATTTAATTATTTTCACAAAAAATAAAAAAATTTCAGAAATTTATCTATTTATAATCAGTTATTATAAATTTCATCGCAATAATTAAATTATTTTCCTATAAATGATAAATTTATTTACAAAGATTCAATTATTTTCAGGAATAATAGAAACACATTATAGAATATCAATGATTTTTAACACACTTTTAATGTGATTCCTGGAAAAATGTTATTATTTTTCAAAATTTTATTAAACTTCGACTAAAAAATTTAATTGTGTTTTAAAAAAATTTATCAGAATTCAATTTTGAGAAACATCCATTTATTCAGTATATTATTCAACTTTGTTTTAAAATAAGTCAATTCTCGTAGAATTTATTATAATAAAACTTGTTTTAGAAATAAATTTGAGTTAAAATTTTAGATATTTGAAAATTAAATAAATTTAGTCATGAATTTTTAAAAATAATTGATAATTAAATTCGTTCGAAGAAATTTAATAAAACATTAAAATTAATTACATTTTTTGAAAAATCGATTTGAAATTATGTCAAAAATAATAGAAATTCTATGAAAAATGTTATTATTTATAAAAAAAATTTTAATTCTTTAACGCATTTTATTACATTTTTTTAAATAATTCAAATTCTGTACAAGAATTTTATTATTAATGAAAATAATTGAATTCCTTCAAACGAATTTAATTGTTATTAAATAATTGAATTCTTTTTTAGAACTTTTATTAAAATAGTAGATCTAAAAAATACTTGAATAACAGCGAAAAATTTCATTATTTGTTAAATGTAATTAAATTTTGGCAAAAATTCTTTGAAAATAGTTCAACTTTTGGAGGAATTTATTTAAAATTGTATTAAAAATAATCCCAATCTTGTGAAAAAAATTGATTTTTTTTAACAATTAAAATCCTGTATAGAATTTTATTATTTATACGAGAATAATTAAATTTCTGCAACGAATTTTATTATATTTTTTAAAATAATTGAAATCTTTTGAGAACCTTTTATTAAAATAGTAATTTTGAAAATATTTTAATGTCAGCGAAGAATTTTATTATTTGTGAAATGTAATTAAATTTTTGTAAAAATTCTTTGAAAATAATTCAATTTTTCGAGGAATTTATTTAAAAATCTATTGGAAATAATTGAATTTCTATAAAGAATTTTACTAATTATTTTTAAATAATTGAAATCCTTTATATAATTTTATTTGATTTTTTTAAACGAATTGAATTAATGTCAAAATTTTATTAAAATAATAGATTTTAAAAAAATATTTAATTTTTAGCAAAGAATTTTATTACGTTTGAAATATTAAATTCTTGCAAGAAATTTTTGAAAATAATTACATTTTTCAAGGAATTTATTAAAATCCTATTAAAAATTATTGAAATCCTGTATACAATTTTATTACATTTTTTCCAATGATTTTTGTAAATGATTAACTTTTTTTTTTTGAAAAATGTTACGAAAATATAATTTATTATAAAAAATGAAGACATCAATGAAAAATCAATAAAAAATTATCGACATCCTAATTTTTTTTTAATAATGTCCTTTTAAGGTTTTGAATTTTATAGAAGTTTTAGTTCGAAATTTTTTCATCTTGAAAAAAATAAAAGTGAAAATAAAAATCTGTCAAAGTGAAAGTAAACATAAAAATTTACAAAATAAAAATTTAAATAAGTCAAAGTAAAAATAAAATTTCATAATTCGCCTAAAATTTCGAATTCTACAGTTTTTGAAACCATACGGAAGAAAATCAGACAAAAACTAAAAAAATCAACTACCGAAAAGTTACAAGTTCGTGAAACAAGGGTGAAATATTACTTTTAACAACTTATTGTCTTCTAAAAAGGAGCCTGTTGAAAGAAAAGAAAAATCGTGACTTCCAGAACAAAAGAAAAATATCTAAGACAATGCGCAGGTGTCTGCAGAAAAACAAAATGATGAATAGCTTTCTTTTGAATTCCCTCCAATTTTCCCTCCGTAAAATTATGATAGACTTTAAAAGCAAAAAAAAAATACAAATTTTTAATACCCGAAACATTTCCATTAACAATCCATTCAATCATAGTTCTAAATCACAAGATACTTAAATACAGTTCCATTATAGATTTCACCATCTATAATTTAGAAACAATAAAAAAATATCCATATTTATAGAAAAAGAGAAATAAATAAAACAGGCCTATATATTCCAAATTTACAAAAATTTCAATTACCAAGAATTGAGAAAAATATTTTGATTGCCAATTAACAAGTTAACAAATTAACAAATCAATCGAACTCATCTTCTAATTAATAATTTAATGAATGCCTTTTAATAAAAATGAATATATATACATCGAGGATGAGAAAAGATAAAAATTTCTTTTTTTATAACCTTAAAAAAAAACAAAGTACTCCGCCCTTTTAAGTAAACGATTTGACGGAGTCGAAGAATATATTAACGAATTTACATATTATCCAATTTGAGATTGAAAATAAATGAGATGTATATTTCGAAAATAATTCTCTATAAACATGTTTATTGGGAAGAAATTCGGCAGTCACATATCGGACTTTTGATGAAAAAGAGAAGCGCTTACGACTTCTTTCCATTTTCGGAATACGATATCACTTAACAGATAAATGTGCAACAAGTTTTGGATCAATCGGAACCCTTTTGCAATGACAACTTTATTACGTTTAAGGAAGAAACAAATGTCCCAAGTTTCTTGGTATACGATAAGAAATTTTTTCTTTTCTCATGCGCGCGTGAGGGAATATCTTGTCTCTCGAAGAGAAGTGCTACCGACTAAAATTCTCCTTATCTACCATATTTACTTTCTATTTTTTCCCAACAAAAATTTTTCCCTTTTTTCTCATCCTTTTTTTTTGTTTGTTTGAAGTTTATTTAAGTTTATTATGAAGAAAGATATCAAGAGGAGTTTAAGTATATTTCAAGGCATAAGGTTTTTTTTCTCTTTTTCTTTTTTGATAAAGTTGCAGGAATACGAAAAAAATGAGCTCATTTTAAACATTATAGAGTCTGCGATAAGAAATCATAAAGCAAATGTTCTCTATATGCGTGTATAATGAGAAGACACCTTTTTGGGTTAATCACGCAGTTTTGAAATAAAAAAAGAAAATGTGAGCAAATTTTTTTTTTTGAGAGAGAAAGTTAAAACTTGCAAACGATCATCCCCCTCATGGGGAGTCTAAAATGGGAATACTGAGACGTTAATGGGGTCTTTAATTGGGTTGTTAATTTTTAGAAGATGAATTCATAGGTTAAAAATGCAAAAGCCTAATAGCTAGAGGGTGGAGCGTTGTGAATTAAACGAGCGCCTTTTTGGATCTGACTATATATAGAATTTGGCCAAATGTAGTTTCGAGAATGACCCAATGGAATTTCATATTTCGTTCTGCAGAATGGAAATTATTTTTTTATTCTCGAGTTATTGCAAATGTTCTCAATGCAGACAGATACGAATTTAATTACAGTTGAAATGCAAATTAATTCTTATTTCAGTATTTTATTATTAGTTTTATTTTTATTAGTTTAAAATAATAAAAAGAACTAAAATAAAAACTAAGAAAAACTAAAAACAAAAAATAAAATAAAAATGAAACTATATTACTTTTTTATTCTTATTACTATTCTTATTATTATTTTTGTTATTACTATTTTTATTTTATTATTGCTACTAGCAATAACTCTAGCGCCTAACTTCTTACGTATTTTTATTAATAAATTTAGCAATTTCAAAAAAATAGTTAAATTTAAAAATTTTTAATTTACATTTTTTTTATACATTTCTAAACATAAAATACGATTTGAAATACTGGTTATTGTACCATTATAACAAAAGAAAATTATATTGAAATTTAAAGACAGACGATTCTAGAAAAAATTAGACAAAGTAGTGGGAAAAAATTTAATTTTTCGAGTTCATGAGAAAATTGTAAATGTCTGTCTTTTTTGTTTGCCTCATTAACCATTAAATCATCACAAATTCTATTTCAAAACCATCAATTTTTTCTATTTCTGACAATAATTTCATTCTTAATAATTAATTCTGGAACAACTATCATAATATGATTACTTAGAAATTATTTAATGAAAATTTTACTTAAATATTTTTTAAAATTATTTAAATTTAAAGAGTTGCATTTAAAATAAATTCATAGATAAATGAATTCCAAAACGTTTTAATTTTAAATTTTAAAAAAATTTAATTTTTAATTACCTAATTTAATTGGAAATTTCATAAAATTTGAATTTTCAAGGAATTTAATTATAAAATATTATAAATAAATTTTATAAAATTTTAATTTTTAATAAATTGAATTAGAAATATTACACAATTTTAATTTTCAATGAACTTAATTAAAAATTTTATATAATTTCAATTTTCAATGAATTTAATTTGAAATTTTATAAATTCGATTATTTTCTAAAATATTAAAATTCTTCCTACAAATGTTCAATAACGTTTAAAATTTAAAAAAAAATTCTCGTCAAATTTACAATTATCTCTGTGAATAAAAAAATTCTTCTCCAAAATTCAACTATTTTAAAAAATTTTCCTCATTTCAAAGATTTTCAATAATTTTCAATATCTACTATTTTAACAGATTTCCCAAAAGAAATCAATTATTTAAAGAAAAATGTAATAAAATTGTACTTAATTTCAAATAATAAAATTTTTCTAAATATTTAAGAGAATTTTTTCAAACTTTTGGTATTTTTTCTACACTATTTCATGGGAATATTTCTAAATTCATCAAAAGCTTTCGATAATTTTTTACAAAAATTCCCTTACCTATGTTAGTAAATTTTCCTAAATAATTATTAGTGGAATTTGCCTTCTAAATTTGATGGGAAACTTTCCAAAATTTTTCTCACTGTGTATTCAATTGAAAAATTTTCGAATAATCGAAATTTCGTCAAAGTGAATTTTAAACAAATATATTTGCAAATTCTGAAAGAACTTTTTCAAAAAATTATTAAAAATAGTTAATTTAGAGAAAGAGTATAGTTAAAAATTCTAGAATATAGTAATTAATAATTATAGAAAATAATAATTGAAAAGATAAAATTAATTTTGAATAAGTTACAAGTAAAAATATTCTTAATAAAAAATAATTATAATACGTAAATAAGATGTTTATTTTCAAAAAGGTTTGACCTTGATATTTTTCTAAATCTTAACATCTTGTGAAAAAATAATAATAAATAAATGTTTATTTAAAAAAGAAGTTTTTGATGTCTTGGAATAATTTTATAATTAAAGAAATTCCTAAAAAATGTAAGAGAACATTTTAAGTACAATTTTTTCATTTATTTTCTAAAAATTTTCAATTTTCAATTTAATTTTTAATTAAAATTTATAATTAACAAACAGAATTTATAAACATAAACCTTTTTAAAAAAATTTAATTTTATTAAAGCAATAATTGTAATTGAGAAATAAGAATTTTGATAATTCTTTCCTTTTATGAAAATGAAGAATTTTCTGCAAATAACCGACTATTTTTTTATTAACAAAAATATTTACTTGAGTCAAATAATTTTTGTTAAATACAATCAAATGGAATTTAAATAATTATTGGAAGCAAATGTGAATAGAACCATTTAACTGACTCAAAAAGAATAACTTCATTCCAGTAATGATTTAATTGATAAAAGTCAAGTTATCAGTCATTTGAATCAAATAAATTTTCTTCAGTGCATTTATTAATAAATTTTCCTAATTTTATTACAATTTCTATTAACATGTAATTTTCTTAACTTTATTTAAAAAATGAGTTCCTTTATTTTACCTACAAGATGATAATTTACAGTCAGATTTTATGAATAGTATAAATTAATCGGCTATTTAGTAACAGTATGTCGCTCAAAGAGATGAAACAATGCGAGACAAAAAGGCACTAAACCAATTTTGATTAGAATCGAACTTTGAAATCATCGGGGTATTATTCCTTATTGTTCTCGTTTTGGTGAAATTTTTTTGTATTCTCTTCTTTTGCTCGCCTGGACCTTGTAAGATCAATTTTTCGGCCCAGCCCATGGAAAACTCCGTGGCATAATTGAAATTTTATAGTTTGAGAGCGTGGAGACAGAATGGGAGTGGAGAATGAAAATGATGCGCAGAGAAGATTCGAGAGCAACATTATATGGATGACGTCGCAAGATTTATGAAAGAGAAAAGATTTTTTGTTTTTCATTTTTTATTAACAAGATAAGTTCCGAAGTGAGGGAATGTTGATGAAGAAATTTTAAAAATTGTTTTCTTTCAATAAGAGTGTTTGTTAAAGTATTTATATTCAATGGGGATTTAATTTATCGAATTTAATCTTTGATTTTAGGTCTTGATATTTTTTTGCAGTGATGTTAACAGAAATAGTAAATAATATTAATTAACGATACTAATCTTCAACATTCTTTCGTTCTGTCTGACAACACTTTGAAGTTAGTTTTTGTGTATGCTTCTTTTTTCTTTTGAAAATATTGTTTGACAAATCGAAAATATGCAGGTATTTTTCATGATTTGTAAAAAAATAATATTTAAAATTAGGAAATTTTGAAAAATTTTAATTAACAATTAAATTTTGTTTTTAAAAAATTTGATTTTTTAAATATGTTTAAAAATAAAATTTTCTATACTTACACTATTTTTAGTAAAATTAATGAAATATATATTAACAAATTTAACTAACTTCAAGAATAATTTGAATTATTATATTTTGCACAAATATAAGTTTTTTAAAATTTCTAAATACCTAAGCTGATTAAAAATTTTAATGTTTTAAATTTGAAGTTGAAACCTTTTGAAGCTCTTCTACTGGTAAAAATTTAGAGCGTAACTCTTTAAAATTGAATTTATTTAAAAATATTCAACTAAAATTTTCGTTAAATAATTTATAATATGATAGTTTAATTACAGTGGTTCAAAAATTAGTTATTTAGAATAAAATTATTGGTGGATATAAAAAAAATCAAGGGATTTGGATAAGAATTCGTGATGGTTTCATAGTTTATGAGACAAACAAAAAAGAGACAAAATTCAGATTTTTCTTATGAATTCGAAAAATTTAGTTTTTCCAGTAATTTTGATGCTACTCTTTATCTACTCTTGAATATCTACATAATTATTGTGGTTATGATATAGTAATAATCTATATTCCAATTTACATTTTAAATTTATAAAAAAAATTTGAATTAATTTTTAAATTCTATTTTTTAAATTGCTAATTTTGTTTTAAAAAAGTATGCAAGAAATTAGCCTCGCTCTTTGGAGCGCAAATTATTGCTACTCAATTAATAAAACTAATAAAACATATTCAGAAATAAATTAATAAAATTAATAAAACGTATCAATTAGTTTTATGGATTTTATCATTTGAATTAGTAATAAATAAAATTAATAATTTTGTGAATTTTATCATTTAAATTAATAATAAGTAAAATTGATAATTTTATTAATTAACGTTTAAATTAATATTAACCTATAAATTAATAAAATTAATAAAAAAATAAATAATGCCATAAAAAGGGACATTAAAGCAAAATAGGAAATGACATCCAAATGAATCATTGAGCATTTTTTACCAATGTAAATAAAAATGCAACGCTCATTCACGCACAAAAGGAAATGGCAAAAATCAACTAGTAAAATTATGGATAATTTCGACTCGATTCTTTATCTTCATTTTTTTTCATGCTGTCAACAATAGTGAACCTGCGGTTAAAGAAAGCGCTTCGATAATCCTCAGAATTTCTGCAAATGCAAAAGAAATATTTCCGCAATGTGGTTTTTCCAGAAAATTTAACATTAAGCATTTTGTAATTAATACGTTAGTCTCGGTGGGAACCGGAGTTTGTGGTCAACGTTCCAACTGACCACTTAAACCAAACTTTATATTCTAAAAAAAAAATTTCCTCATTTCTATTTTTTTCAACTCTTTTTGGAAATAAATATAGATAAATAAAAATTATCTAGAAGAAAAAATTATTTGTAGTATAAATAACAAAGTCTGTAATCGAAAAAAATATTACTTTGATTCCTTGCGAAATGAAAAATGCGAATTTTTTCCAATTCTTTTTGGAAATAAATAGATAAATAAAAATTAGTTGGAAAAAATTTTTACTGTAAATAACAAAGTCTTTAGTCGACAAAAATATTAATTTCATTCCTTGCGAAATGAAAAGTGCGAACTTTTTTAAAACTCTTTTTGGAAATATGTAAATAGATAAATAAAAATTAGTTGGAAAAATTTTTTACTATAAATAACAAAGTCTGTAGTCGACAAAAATATTAATTTGATTCCTTGCGAAAGGAAAAATGCGAATATTTTTTCAACTCTTTTTGGAAATAAATAGATAATTAGAAATCAGCGAAAAAAAATTTTTATTGTAAATAACAAAGTCTTTAGTCGACAAAAATATTAATTTGATTCCTTGCGAAATGAAAAGTGCGAACTTTTTTAAAACTCTATTTGGAAATACGTAAATAGATAAATAAAAATTAGTTGGAAAAATTTTTTACCATAAATAACAAAGTCTATAGTCGACAAAAATATTAAATTCTTGGGAAATGAAAAATGTGATTTTTTTAAAACTCTTGAAAATAACTAGATAAATAAAAATTAGTGAAAAAAATTTTTTATTGGAAATAACAAAGTCTTTAGTCGACAAATATTAATTTGATTCATTGCGAAATGAAAAATACGAAAAAAAATCCTTAACAAGATCAATAACAAGTTGTACGAAACAAAAAAAAACGACTGAAACGTATATTTTACCATATCCTATGATTTACAGCCTATTTACAACAATTACTATTCAATTCGATGAAATTTCGTTCAATTATATACACTGACGAAACGTGGAATCAGAGAAATAAAAGTACAACTGTCTACACTAAATTTGCATTATTAAAAAAGTTGATTTTATACGAAGAGATTTTTTTTCGTATTTTTTTCTGTTTTTTAGTATTTTTTTTCTAGTTGTCTTATGAACCGTGAATATTACCTTGAAGGGATAATGTGACTATATATATATATAGATAGAAAAAGAGAGAGAGAAAAAAATAGGGGGGGAAGGGGAGATATATAATAATAAAGTGAGAGCGTGGCAAAAATTTTTCGCTACTGTATATAGGGAGCTACCCCAATTTCTCTCCTCCTAATACTACTAGAGGTCTACTAGATGGGCAACCGATCGGTTCAAAATTGCATCATAACTACCAACTTGTGGCCTTAATCACCGAGCCAAATTCTGCACGCGCAAGCAAAAAACGAATCAGCATTCAAGACGTGATTTTAATGACTCTTCGGCTCTATCATATAATATCAAAAAGTATAACGAACGCTCTCTTCGCACATAATCGCCCAGACACATCTGCGACCCTAATAATTAATTCGGAAATTCCTCCGATCACACGTGACATGTTTTAACTATTGCTTGTTATAGGCTACTTACATGTGTATACTCTAACAAAATATATAATTAGTTCTCATATTTTTCGGAACGTATATAATATCATTAATATCGCAAGCAGGAAAGTTTACTATGCTAGAAAAACCCTCACTTCACGGAGAAAACGATTTATTTCATTCAAACATATTTTGTTTTAATCAAACTTAAAATATCTTTGCTTTAGAGTCAAACAAATTTAAGTTTAATTTAAACATATTTTTTGGTTCATTTATAGAAATAATATATTTCACATTCAAACATAATTGAGCTTCCGCATCAAAAAACTCGATTTATCGACTGAAAGGTTTACATTAAAATATTCAGATTCAAAGAAAAACTTTTAAGAAAAAAGAGTTGTGCATTTTTATTATCTACACTGAAAAAAAAATTTATTTGAATCAAATAATTTTTATTTGAATCAATTAATTAGTATTTGCTTCAAATACTAAAATATTTGATTCAAATACAATTTATTTGATTCAAATAAAAATTATTTGATTCAAGTGAATATTTATTTGATTATAGACAAATAATTGGTTATTTGAATCAAATAAATTTTTTTTTTCAGTGTATAAGGATATGTTTTTGAAAATTTTTATTTTTTATTTACCTTTATTTTTTCATTGAGGGCTCGAATGAAGTGAAAATTCTGTGTTCTAACGCAAATCGAGTTTTTTGATCCGGGAGCTCAATTTATAGTTGATTTTAAATTATTTATTATCAACTGTTAAGTTTGAATCAAACATAAAATTTTTAAACATATTTTTGGTTTAAACCAAAACAGAAAATATGTTTGAATTAAACATAATTAATCAAACAAGAATTATATTTGAATCAAAGCAGTAAATATTTTCTACATATTGGAATTAAGCTTACAAACTAATTTCAATGAAACAAAATCACTTGAAATTATTTTTTTTACTTGAAACGAGTATTGTAATGATATCGCATAGTTTTAAAGTTTCTGGAAGAGTAAAATTCATTCATTTTCGTATGCTTAGTTTATCTATATATATTACTGAGCTCACTGCTCGGCAGACAGGTAGAGAGTACCGATAGCGCACCCATTGCTGCGCATCACGTGGTTTCTCTCACCTCACGCTACACCTTCTGTGGGCCCAGCGATCTATATACTTGGTTGCACATTTCGATTTACTCAGTCTGCCTACGACCGGACTCGGGGCTTGCTCCGAGGCCGACCGACAGCAGCTCACAGTCTTTTCCCTACCCTCGATCTATTCCTTGGACAGAGAGGAGCTAATCCTGGCCAAGGGATGATTTCCTTCGGAAGAGCTGGAGAACATGAGGAGCTAATCTGTTCACCGGCTCTCCAAAAATTTCCTAGAAGGAGATGTATAGAGACTTCGGGAGCTAACGAGTCTCTGTAACACCCTTCGCTTTCTCAAATAATAATTTTTTTTTACCTGGTGCAAAGTAGACCGTGTGGAGCTCCACCGTGTATGCTTTGTACTCTTTTCCACCTTTTGTCTCAACTGAACGTGGGGCGCTAACCCGGGACGTTGAGACATCCATGTTATTTTTTACCATCCTTACACACACACAATTACATCACTTTCCCCTGTTGAACTGAGGAGCTAATCGTTCAACAGAGATGACACGTACACCTGGACAACTTGGCCTTGAGGAGCTAATCAGGTCAGGATGTTCAGAACATACATGAATTATTACACTTATTTCGCGACGGGCAAGAATATCGACCGTAGTTCGATATCTAGTTCTTTTTCGGTAATTTCTTAAATTCCGTCCTAGCGTGCACGACCCTAGTTTCCGTCCGCGCGCGAAATTGGGGGTTAATTTCTAGAATCAACCCAGTAATTTTCAGTGTCATGAAATTGTAATTTTTATTGTAAAATAACGGGGTAAATTTTATTACAGTCCGAACGAGATCGAGAACGGCGAGAAATGAGTCGAGTGTGAAGGAGTGAATTGGCGGACGCGCCAAATTGTTCATTTTTGTTATACTAAATTTTCTATTTTGTTATTATTAAATTTTCACTTGCTTAAATATTTTATTTTATTAATTGTAATTTAATTCTAAAATCTTAGTTTATTATTTTAATTTTATAATTCTTTCTTTATTATTTTCTTTGCATTGTATCGAGTCAGTTTTATTACTTTATGTTTTTATTGTTTAAATCTATTTTGTTAATTATTAATTTTGTTATCATTTTATTTTTATTTTGTTAATATATATACTTTCGAAGGTTTAAAATTATGTTTTATTATTTTGGTTCTACCCTGTCACAAGTTTCTCTTAATTAGTAAGTAATATAGATGGCGCTTGCGTCACAGTAAATTGATAGAATTTACGATTCTAGAGACCCGGACTCCATCCGGCGAGCAAATCCTTATTGGCAAAAATTAAGATCATTACATGGCGCCCGAACAGGGACTATAAATTTTTCTTAACGAAGAAGTTTAAGTAAAATAGTCAAAATTTTTTTTTTTATTAAGAGAAATCGGTGATTTTGGTGAAATTAAAATGGTATTTTAAAAAAATTAAAGAGAGGTTTTAAACGTTTTCTTTTCGTTTTCTTTACGAGATGAATACATTTTCTCGTCGGTATAGGGGGCGCTCTTTTACAAAATGTAGGAGTGGGGGTAAAATGGTAGTATTTATTAACGCGACACCCTTTGATTAGTCTAGTCGATCAGTATCACTCATCGAACGCGAACAAATTATTATTGTACTCAAGAAAGAAGCAGAAGACATCATGGCGACATCAGGGCTCAACAATTTCATTTATCGAAAGATAGGAAAATGGGAGAGTTGGTTTCCTTGTTTAACCTTGATAGAGGTTTTGGAGAAGGTCCATGAAGATCAGGAGAAATTCAATATAACAGACCAGCAGTTATTGCGAGTTTTTCCTGAAATGGTTTTGAAGGCGGACCTGGTGAATAAACGTCACACCTGGGGTAGGATGACCTATGAAGAACAGGTTGAAATGAAGGAAACCTGCTTTTTCAACCTGGAACCGATCATCCTGGGTAATCGACCAGTTCTGTCTAGCGCCTCAGGACACCGCTTTGACCCTACCACACATTGCCATCGTTGTGGTCAACCTGGTCATAGACGCCGCGAGTGTAGAAATAGAGCCGAGATTTTCTGCTCTAAATGTGGGTTGAGAGGCCTACTTACTAAATTCTGCTGCGGTAGAAAGAGAAATTAATTTTCTTTCTTTTTCGTTTTCCACTTTTGGACACCATCTTTTCTACGTCATTTTGAAAGAACTTCTTTTTTTAACATCATTTTGGAGGAGTGGGGAACGAGCAACTAGTATATAATTATCAACTGTCCGTCTACAATATCACTTTTCATTTGCATCTTGTTCAGTCAAGTTCTCATCTGAAGCATTAAACAAATTTTTATTGTCTTTCTTCAACATCATGGGAGTTCAATGGATCTACAAGTTATCAAAAGCCGACCTGGTGACTCAATTGGAGAGACACAATATCGACGCGACCGGAACAGTATCAGAGCTTCGCCAGCGATTTGTCGCTTTTGTGAAAGCAACTCCTGAATTGATGGAGAAAACTATAGACCCGGAGGATTATAATGAAGAAGAGGACATCTCTCGAGATCATGGTTCGTTAGAGGATCCTAATTTAATTAAACCATACGAGGCACCACCAACTACTAGTCATGAAAATAGACCTGTAACCCTGCCATATTTACAACCGGTAAATTTCAACGGCCAAGCGGACGTTTCAACACCAGTCATTAGGAATAATGACACGTACGTTTTGGAACGAATGAGAAAATGGGGTTGTAATTTTGATGGAGAAGATGTCTATTCTTTTCTGGAACGAGTGGAGGAACTTCAAGCTGCATATGGATTCTCGGATCAACAACTATATAGAGGTTTTCCAGAACTTTTAAAAGGAGATGCCTTACTTTGGTATCGGAATGAAGTAAGGACTACAAGGACTTTAGCTGAATTAACTACAGCACTAAGGAGATTCTACCTAGCACCTAGCGAGTTCAGAAATTTAGAATCTCAGATAGCAAGTAAGCTGCAGGGAAGAAATGAATCAGTTCGAGAGTTCTGTACGTCTTTACGCACGTTGATGAGAAGACATGGTGGCTATGATATCCAAAGAGAATTAGATACTTTTTTTTTGGAATATGCAACCAGTTTACCGGTTGCATATGAGAAGATCGGACTTCAATTCAGTCAGTCAATTAATTCAAAGAGTGGAGGAAATTCAAGAAACTCTTTTAGCAGTTAATCTAGAAAAGTAAAGTGTTAAACTAGTCAACAATTAACTGAAGTTTCAAGATCCTACAACTCTAGTTAACTTCGTCAAATTGTTTTATGGACCGTACTGCTCGCTACCGCCTGCCAGTTGAAGGAGTGAAACACATCATGAGGATGTAAAGAACGACGGAAATTAATTGTATTGTAAATGGTACTGAATTGTGTAATTTGTTTTTTTTTTATTTTATTCTATTCAATTCTAGTTGAAATTATTCTTTTTGCATTCTTCCTAGACGCTCATTAAAATTCGCTTTTCTAGTAGGGGGGATGTAATGATATCGCATAGTTTTAAAGTTTCTGGAAGAGTAAAATTCATTCATTTTCGTATGCTTAGTTTATCTATATATATTACTGAGCTCACTGCTCGGCAGACAGGTAGAGAGTACCGATAGCGCACCCATTGCTGCGCATCACGTGGTTTCTCTCACCTCACGCTACACCTTCTGTGGGCCCAGCGATCTATATACTTGGTTGCACATTTCGATTTACTCAGTCTGCCTACGACCGGACTCGGGGCTTGCTCCGAGGCCGACCGACAGCAGCTCACAGTCTTTTCCTACCCTCGATCTATTCCTTGGACAGAGAGGAGCTAATCCTGGCCAAGGGATGATTTCCTTCGGAAGAGCTGGAGAACATGAGGAGCTAATCTGTTCACCGGCTCTCCAAAAATTTCCTAGAAGGAGATGTATAGAGACTTCGGGAGCTAACGAGTCTCTGTAACACCCTTCGCTTTCTCAAATAATAATTTTTTTTTACCTGGTGCAAAGTAGACCGTGTGGAGCTCCACCGTGTATGCTTTGTACTCTTTTCCACCTTTTGTCTCAACTGAACGTGGGGCGCTAACCCGGGACGTTGAGACATCCATGTTATTTTTACCATCCTTACACACACACAATTACATCACTTTCCCCTGTTGAACTGAGGAGCTAATCGTTCAACAGAGATGACACGTACACCTGGACAACTTGGCCTTGAGGAGCTAATCAGGTCAGGATGTTCAGAACATACATGAATTATTACACTTATTTCGCGACGGGCAAGAATATCGACCGTAGTTCGATATCTAGTTCTTTTTCGGTAATTTCTTAAAT
The DNA here is from genome assembly GCA_032873175.1 of Leptopilina drosophilae. Taxonomy (NCBI): domain Eukaryota; kingdom Metazoa; phylum Arthropoda; class Insecta; order Hymenoptera; family Figitidae; genus Leptopilina; species Leptopilina drosophilae. The sequence goes on along the minus strand of CM065480.1, from coordinate 43,009,854 downwards.
TCCGTCCTAGCGTGCACGACCCTAGTTTCCGTCCGCGCGCGAAATTGGGGGTTAATTTCTAGAATCAACCCAGTAATTTTCAGTGTCATGAAATTGTAATTTTTATTGTAAAATAACGGGGTAAATTTTATTACAGTCCGAACGAGATCGAGAACGGCGAGAAATGAGTCGAGTGTGAAGGAGTGAATTGGCGGACGCGCCAAATTGTTCATTTTTGTTATACTAAATTTTCTATTTTGTTATTATTAAATTTTCACTTGCTTAAATATTTTATTTTATTAATTGTAATTTAATTCTAAAATCTTAGTTTATTATTTTAATTTTATAATTCTTTCTTTATTATTTTCTTTGCATTGTATCGAGTCAGTTTTATTACTTTATGTTTTTATTGTTTAAATCTATTTTGTTAATTATTAATTTTGTTATCATTTTATTTTTATTTTGTTAATATATATACTTTCGAAGGTTTAAAATTATGTTTTATTATTTTGGTTCTACCCTGTCACAAGTTTCTCTTAATTAGTAAGTAATATAGATGGCGCTTGCGTCACAGTAAATTGATAGAATTTACGATTCTAGAGACCCGGACTCCATCCGGCGAGCAAATCCTTATTGGCAAAAATTAAGATCATTACAGTATGTTTTCTCAGTTTTGTCAACTTAGAAGTTTCAAATGGCATAAGGAATTGATACCAAAAATATTTATCAAACACGGAAAAAAATATTCACCTGGAACAAATTTGACAAATTTGACTACAAATAAATACAAAATTTGACTGTATTAGTGAAATTTTTGGTTGTTTCAGTAAATATTTTCTCTACTTTAGTGAAACCTATCGCTATATTCCAGATTAACATTTTTTTCCGTGAATTAAAAAATTGATCCTGGTTTTTGGCAACAATTTGATGCCAAACACTTTAGTATCAATTTTATACTTTCGAGAAAACTGTGCTTTGGAAAAATTTTCCGTTTTTTTCTAGTCTTTTTAATTGTGATTTTATTTTTTTTTGTTCAAAAAGGAGAAATTATAGAATCGATATATTATAAAAACGTGTCTGAACTTGTCAAGGTCAGTTCTCTCTCCGGAATAGAAACATGTTTTTTTTATTCAATCATTCGGATCAATGGGCAGGTGATTCACGTCAGTAATAATGTCCTCACGCAGAGATGGTAAATTTTATATCTTCGTTTTTTCATAAATAGTTTCAAATTTCGATATATTTTGGAACGTGTGGCACCCCATTGTGTTGCTAAATTACTTCGATTATGCTAAATATTTTTCAACTAATAGCAAATGTTACGAGCGCTAGCGCGCGGAACGTGATATTCAATTTATTATAATGCAAATTATAGAATTTTTTTATTTTCGAATTTAAATTTTTTGATAAATTTGTAATGAAAATTTGAAAAAATCACTTACTTAGGTAAATATTTAATTATTGTTGTTTATGTTTTCGAAAAATTTGAAATAACTCTTCGTAAGAATTCAATTATTTACGTGTACATAATAACATTCTTCGGAAAAATTCAATTATTATTATTCTGATAAATAGTAAAATTCTTCGCAAAAATTAAATTATTTTCAACACAATTGAAAAAAAACTGCACGGAAGAAATTAATTATTTTCTGAAATTTTCATGAATCGATTGAAATTATTCAATAATTTAGTAAAGTCTTTGCAAACATATACAATTCTCTTAAAAATAATTCTAAAAGTAATTTAATCTCAAAAATTCAATTATTTATATTTTCCAAATTTTGAAAAAAATTCTTGTAAATTATGAAATTATTATCTTTAAAAATAAAATGACACAATTTCTTTATAAAAATTTTATTATATCAATTTATTAATAAAATTTTACTAAAGGACTCAGTAAAATTTTTTCCAATTTTTAATAAAAATTTTCGAAAAAATTCATTTATTTTCAAAACTTCAGATAAATTCCTAGAAATAATTTAATTATTTTTAAAAATAGTACAATTCTTCGCAAGAATTAAATTATTTTTATAAATAATAAAATTTTTCATAGAAGTTCAATTATATTCAAAATAATTTGAAGAAACTTCAACAATAAAGTCTTTTAATTGTAATTTTTAACAGATGTGATTATTTAAAATACTTGAAAGAAATTCTTCATAAAATTCAACTACTTTTAAAATTTTTCTTTAAAATTATTAAGAAAAATTCATTATTTTTAAAAAAATTCATAAAATTTCTTCAAAAAGAATTTAATTAAAATTTTGAATGTTTTTAAAAAAATTCTTCGCCGGCATTTAATTATTTTCGTGAATAATAAAATTTTTTGAAAGAATACAATTAAAATCCAGTAAAGAAGTTTACAAATTTTTTTAAATAACTTAAATCTTGTGTAGAATTATTATATTTACGAAATTTGTTGAATTCCAGAAACAAATTTTATTACCTTCTTTTAAATAATTTTATTCTTTTGAAAACTTTTATTACAATAGGAGATTTCATAATTGTTTGAATGTCAGCAAAGAATTTTATTATTTGTTAAATGTAATTAAATTTTTGCAAAAATTTTTTGAAAAAAAAATGGTTCCATTTTTTGAAAATTTATTTAAAATTGTATGAAAAACAATTAAAATACTGTGAAGAATTTTATTTTTTTTAAATAATTGAATTTCTGCCATGAATTTTATTAAAATATTTTGAAATTTTTAAAAATGTTTAAAATATTTAAATTTTAGCGAAGAACTTCATTATTTAGGAAATGTTCTTGCAAAAATTCTTTGAAAAAAATTGTTCCATTTTTCGAGAAATTCATTTAAAATTGTATTAAAAACAATTGAAATCCTGTGAAAAATTTTATTAATTCTTCTTAAATAATAATTGAAATTCTGTATAGAACTTTATTGCATCTTTTAGAATAATTGAATCCATGTTCAAAATTTTATTAAAATAGTACATTTTGAAAATATTTTAAAATTTAACTACTTTCAAAATTTTCAATGAAAATTAATAAGAAAAATAGATTATTTAAAGTTATAAAATTCTTCTCAAGAATTAAAATTTTTTTATTAATAATAAAATTTTTCAAAAGGAATGCAATTATTTTTTATTTAATTTTAGTAAAATTGTTCTAAAGAATATTATAAGTATTTTTAAAAGTAATAATTAAATTCATTTATTTGTAAAATTTCTGATAAAATTCTTCGGAAAAACTGAATTTTATTATTTTAAATAGTAAAACTCACTGCTGAAATTTAATTACTTTTGATAGTATTTTGATAAAATTTCTCTATAAAATACATTTATTTTTTAAAATATTTATTAACAGTTTTGGATTAAATAAAATTATTTAAAATTTTTTTTTTAAATTCTTTCAAAACAAGCCATTATTTTCAAAAATTATTCAAAAATTCTTTAAAACAATTTAATTATTTTTATAAATTGTAAGATTCTTCTAAAAAATTTAATGCTTTTTATGAAATTAATTTGGTATCAAATTCAAAAAGAAAATTAAAAAGAACGATTATTAAAAATTTGGGAAACAAAGAAGCAAGCAACAACTAACTTCAAACTGCGAACAGACTATGGGAACATAACGATTAATAATAATTATAAAGATTATCAAGCATTGATAGAAAATAGTTGAAGAAAATAATTAATATTCGACAAACATTGTGAAGGAAACGATACAAATAAGGAACGACTGTCTGATTTTGGATTCTGTGACGTTTTTAAAATTCTTCGGCTAAAAATTTTTCAAGCACTCTTTCACTTTAATTTTTAATCTGTAACCGAATTAATGTCCGATTTGCAAAAAAGAAGCAATTAAGTAGATATCTCCTGAAACTTCAATAAAGGCGCGAGGCATAATAATAATCATACCGTGAAAGATGCGTTTAATTGCATGCCGCAAGATTTTACGATATGGTCATTAGGTTTTTTTTCTTTCTTATATTGGTTTTAATGTCATGAGATGTGCATATCTTCTTTTTCGCGCTCATCTTCATTTTTGTTGTATGTTTGGAATTCGTTTCGGCCAATGCGTATAGAGAATTCCTTTATATTTATTCGATTCCAATCATTTCGATTCGCTCTAAAATTCACAAAGGTTTGCCAAAACTAAAAGTGAGTTGTTCCAAAAAGTACAATAGAAACAAAAGGTGTATATGTACAATCTCAGTTGAACGTGTATATATACTTTTCCCTGAACAATCATAGCTCCCTTTAAAAGGATTCATTTCCGCATCTAAATTCAAACAATTCCTCTCTTTAATCCCTCTCACGAGATTCTTTTTAAATTGCACTGAAATTTCACCTTGGAGAAATGAAAAGTACGTATACCATAATATCATTGCAATGAATCTTTAAATAGAAAAAAGTAGTCTAGCCCTGGTGCTCGTTAAGAGCCTAAGGGGCAAGATAAAAATTCACGAAAAAGTTATTTAGATTTTTTTTATTCTAGATTTGAGACTGAATTTAGAAAGAAAAAATATTCTTATAAACAAATAGAAAAAACTGATAAAAGTTTAAAAACTGATAAAAGTTTAAAAACTAATAACGATTTTTGATCCTACGCGAAAAATTAATAAAGCAAAATGTAAAACTTTTTAAAAAATAATTTGTTTATAACAATTATTATAAACAAATTATTTTTTAAACCATTTTTGACGTCTAATGTCTAATGACAGGCTCAAATAAGTACATGAGAGTGCATTATTACTAAAGAAACATGTCTGACTTTAAAAATTTTCACTCTATTTGTTGTAAATAATTTATAAACAAATAATAATTCACTCTCATGCAACTATTTGAGACCATCAGTAGACAAATAAAAATTTTAGCAAAATTATTGTTGATAACAGGATTGCGAATAAAATAATGATTTTTGACGTCAAAAATTGTTTGAAAAATAATTTATTTATAAAAATTATTATAAACAAATAGAAAAAATTGATAAAAGTTTAAAAACTAATAACGTTATTTGATCCTACGCGAAAAATTAATGAAGGAACATGTGAGACTTGTTAAAAAATAATTTGTTTATAAAAATGTTTATAAACAAATAATTTTTTAAACAATTTTTGACGTCAAAAGTCATCAATTGATACTCTCTACTGTCGCTAATGATAATGTTACTGAAATTTTTATTTATCTAATGATATGCTCAAATAGATGCATGAGAGTGAATTATTATTTTTTAATAAATTATTTACAACAAACGAAGTGAAAATTTTTAAAAAGTCAAACATGTTCCTTTAGTAACTTCTCGCGTAGAATCAAATGGCGTTATTAGTTTTTTTTTAATTTTATCAATTTTCTCTAATTGTTTATAACAATTTTTATAAATAAATTATTTTTTAGACAATTTTTTATGTCAACAGTCATCATTTTATACACAGTTCTGTTTCCAATAATAATTTTGTTGAAATTGTCATTAGTCTAATCGTGGGTGTTAATAGGTCAAAGGTACTAAAAAAATAAAAAAAATAAAAAAAGGTATAAAAATTTAAATTTTAGATAAGTTACAAATGATTGCAGAAATTCAATTATTTCTAAATGTTATGAAATTCTTCGCAGAAATTCAATTATGTTCAAAAATTAAAAAAAAATTTTCGTTACAATTTCAATTGTCAGAAATTAAAAAAAATAATAAAACTCTTCGTAATATAAGTACTTTTAAAAATTTTAATAAAATTCTTAGCGAGATTTCAATTATTTTCAAAAAATTTCCTTAAATCAATGATTTTTAGTATCTACTATTTTAATGAAATTTTAAAACAATTCAATTAAACCAAGATGAATTTGGGTTAAAATTTGAGATCTATTGAATATTAAAAATACTGTAGTATGAATTTTTAACAATAATTGCAAAAATTGAAATCTTACGCTGAATTTTAATGAAATTTTTTAAAATAGTTCCATTTTTCGAAAGGTAATATATTTTAATGAAATTTATAAAAATAGTTATATTTTTCGAATTTACTTGATATTGTATTAAAAATAATTTAAATCCCCAAAAAGAATTTTAATAATTTTATTTTATCTATATAGTTAAAATTCTATGTACAGAATTTTTTTATTTTCGAAAATAATTGAATTCCTGCAACGAATTTTATTTATTTATTTTTTTTAATAATTAAAATATTTTCAGAACTTTTATTGAAATAGTGGAATTTGTAAATATTTGAATTTCACCAAAGAATTTAATAATTTGTGAAATATTATTGAATTTAAAAAAAAACTATGAAAATAATTACATTTTTGAAGAATTTATTTCAAATTTTTTAGGTTCAAAATAATTTCAATCCTGTATAGAGAATTATTATATTTACGAAAATTATTGAATTCCAAGAAAGAATTTTATTAATTTTTTTTAAATAGTTGAAATCTTTTCAGAACTTTTATTAAAATAGTAGATTTTGAATATATTTAAATTTCAGCAAAAAGTATTGAATTATTTGAAAAATGTAACTGAATTCTTCGAAAAAATGTATTAAATTCATTCATTTTTTTTAAATTTACTTAAAATTGTATTAAAAATAATTGAAATATTATGCTGAATTTTATTAATTTTTTGTGTAATAATTTAAACCCTGCATTATTATTATTATTATTATTATTTATGAAAATAATTGAATTCCAGCAACGAATTTTATTGCATTTTTTTAAATAATTGAAATCTTGTATAAAAATTTATTCTATTTTTCAAAATAATTGAATTTATGAAAATCATTTTATTTTTGTGTAATTTTTTAAAAATTGAATAAAAAATAATTCAAATCTTTTGAAGAATTTTATTATTGACGAAAATAATTGATTTCCTGTGACGAATTTCATTCCATTTTTTTAAATAATTGAAATCTTGTATAAAAATATATTCCATTTTTCAAAATAATTAAGTTTTTTAATTTCGTTTAATTTTTTAAGTAATTTTTTAAAAATTGAATAAAAAATAATTTAAATCTTGTGAAAATTTTTATTATTGACGAAAATAATTGATTTTCTGCAACGAATTTCATTACATTTTTTTTTAATAATTGAAATCTTGTATAAAAATATATTCTATTTTTCAAAATAATTAAATTTATGAAATTTGTTTAATTTTTTAAGTAATTTTTTGAAATTTGAATAAAAAAAATTTAAATCTTGTGAAGAATTTTATTATTTACGAAAATAATTGATTTTCTTCAAGAAATTTTATTACATTTTTTTAAATAATTGAAATCCTGCACAGAAATTAATTCTATTTTTTTAAATAATTGAATTTATGGAAATCATTCCATTTTCGAGGAATTTGTTTAAAATTGTATAAAAAATAATTCAAATCCTGTGAAGAATTTTATTGTTTACAAAAATCATTGAATTGCAAATTCCTATTATTGCAGCGAATTTTATTCGTTTTTTTTAAGTAACAGGATTATTTTGAAAATGTTATAAAAATAGTACATTTTAAAAATATTTGAATGTCAGCGAAGATTTTTACTTTTTTTTTAATTGTTATTGACATCATGCAAACAATTATTTAAACTATTTACATTTTTCAAGGAATTTATTTAAAATTGCAGAAAAAAATAATTGAAATCCTATTTTAATACTTATTAAAATAATTGATTTTTTGAAAAGGATTTTATTAAAACTTTTGTAAAAAATAAAATTTTATTTTTGAAAAATTTTATAGAAATTTAAGTAAGTTTTGCACTTAAAGGAAATATATTTTTAATTTTGTAAAAATATTTTACAAATTGTGGAAAAAGTGCGACGAAGCAAAATATTTATATATAACTTTTTCCCTACAATTTATAAAATATTTTTGCAAAATTTAATATATATTTTCTTTGCGTGTAGTATAGAGAGAGGTAAAAAATATTTCCGACGCTCGTTATATTTTTATTTTATTATTTAATTTAAATTATTTTTTTGAATGCGAAAAAAGGAACCTTATTTGCGTCTTTATTTGGTCACAAGGGAATAGTTATAGGAGGCATACTCAATTTATGGTTGCATGAGTAGATGCAAAAATTTGCATGTCGAGTAATGCGAAAAAGGTGCGTTTGGACCAAGGAGGCTCTAACTTTTTGAGGATGGCAATTATACTGGTATTTACTGCCTTGGTTTACGTCAGAAAGCCATTGTGTTCACGAGCTAAATTTGCATCCCCTATATATAAAAGCGAGAGCGCTCGCGCTTTGGCGACCGATGATTGTTTTAATGGTGTCTGCCGCTACCCGCGGGACTATTGCCATAAACTTCATTGTTTAGACACGCCTTTTTGGTAGTCCTTGGGCGACAAAAAACAGTGCGCCAAAAAAAGTGTCTGACTTAAAAGTCGACCCTTTTTCTCCCCTTTCTTTCTTAGATATATACTAACAATTCTTTCGTCCCCTTAAAAAAAAATTATATTCTTATAAAATATTTTTATCTTTTTTCAGTAAAAATTACATAATTAGCAAATAAATAGGAAATGTATTCATTTTATGCATCATTTTTATTTCTCAATAACAATTTTGTTTTTTGAGAATATTTAAAATCATTTGTTCACTATTCTATGAAATTTCGATTATTCGCAAATTCTTCAATTAAATACACTTGAAACAAAATCTTCACCTGTAACAACTACAAATTTCTCTATATTAGCGAAATATTTAGTTATTGCAGCGCATACTTTTGCTATTTCAACGAATACTTTCGTAAATTTAACGAAAGTTATCGCTGTTCCAGTTAAAGGTTTTTTTCGTGTTTAAGAATAATTTTGGAAATTTTCCCAAAAAAAATTCAGGTACAAAATTCCACTAATTATTTAGAAAAGCTTACTAACATAAATAAAAGAATTGTTTTAAAAAATTACCATGTAATTTCAAATTATTTTTAAAAAAATTAAATTTAACTTTTTAAAATAAATTAATTGTTCCAAATTGTCAGTTTAAAGGGCAGAAAATTAAATATAAATTTACTATATTTCAATTTGATACCTTTTTTAAAATTATTCCGTTATTTAAATACAAAAGTACATAATTTATTGAATAATTGAATGTTTTTTTGAAATTTACTTTTTATGAAGATTTTTTTAAACAAATTTTTAAATAATTCAATTATAATTACAATTAAAAGCAATTAAAATTCAGCAATGAGCTTTATTATTTATGAAAATATTTAAATTCCTAAAACAAATTTATTACTCATAAAAATAATTTAATTCATAAAAAAAAATTTATTAACTATGACATTAATTGAACTATTGAAATGAAAATTACAAAAAATTGGTTAATACTTGAGCTCCTGTACAATTTTCATTATTTATAAAAATAATTTACAAAAATAATAATTTATAATAATAATTTATAATAATAATTTCATAAAAAAAATTTATTAACTATGACGTTAATTGAACTATTGAAATGAAAATTACAAAAAATTGGTTAATACTTGAGCTCCTGTACAATTTTCATTATTTATAAAAATAATTTTTGATTAAATAATTTTTAAAAATTGAATTCCGTTAGGTAAATTTATTAAAATAGTAGATATTGAAAATCATTAAAATAAGAAATTTTTTTTTTAATTAATTAAATTTTGGAGAAAAATTTAGTTATTTATAAAGATAAATTGTGATTTTGAAGAGAATTTTTTTGAAATTCAGACAAAATTAGACTCAAAAACATTTAATTATTATTATTTTTCTACAAAAAATTAAGCTTTAGCAAAATTTCGAATTCAAACCTTTTTGAAATTAAACAGTTTATAAAAAAATTATTATCATTATTGTGTATTGAGAATATTGTTACTTGGAACTTTTTCAAAATTGTTTTCTTTTTCTCAATTTAATTATTATTTTCCAGAATTTTTAACTTAATGTTTTTTCTAAATCAACTATATTTAATAATTTTTGAAAAAGTTCTTTAAAAATTTGCAAATACATTTGTATAATATTCGATTTGACAAAATTTTGATTATTCGAAAAATCTTCAATTGAATACACAGTAAGAAAAATTTTGAAAGTTTCCCATCAAATTTAGTAAGCAAATTATAGTAATAACTATTTAAAAAAATTAACTACCATAGATAAGGGAATTTTTCTAAAAAATTATGGAAAATTTTCTATAAATTTGTGAAGTTGGGAAATTGTGTAGAAAAAATCCCAAAAATTTGGAAAAAATCTTCTTAATATTTAGAAAAATTTTATAATTTAAAATTAAGTGCAATTTTATTACATTTTTTTTAAATAATTGAATTCTTTTTGGAAATTTGTTAAAATAGTAGATTTCAAAAATCATTAAATTAAAGAAAAATTTTTGAAAACAATTGAATTTTGGAGAAGAATTTTTTTGTTTATAAAGACAATTGTAATTTTGACCGCAGTATTTTTTAAAAATTTTGAACATAATTGAACTTTTTAAAGAAGAATTTTAATACTATAATAAATAATCGAATTTCTGCAATCATTTGTAACTTCTCCAAAATTTAATAAGAGATTGAAAAAATTTGCTTCTAATCAAAATTCGAAAAATTGAGTATAGAAGATGAAGAATCCTTTTTTCGAAATATCGAGTAGAGACCTTGGCCGAAAAATGAGGGGCGGATGTCGATAATTTTTTTTTCCTTTTTTTTCTGGGACTTTTTTTAAGACTTTGATGGCAAAACGTGAAACACGTGTGAGAAACAGTGACAAACATAGAGGAAAACTCATGGGTCCAAAACGAATTGCATATATATACGAGGCATGCGTGGCGCCTCGTTCAACCAAATGGCCAATTCGTGTTTGCAGATTGCTTCTATCTCGGCACACTGTCAAGGTTTTAGATTGTCGTTTCCTCTTTCCGCTCGGAAACAAGAGAAAAAAAAATATAAAAAGAAAGAAAAGTCGAAACTGTTTATAGTCTTAAGTCCGAGGAATCTATTAACCCATTAAGAGCCGAGAAAAAATTAGCCGCACGCATTTTTTTCAGAGAGAGAGAGAGAGAGAGAGAGAGGGAGAGAAAGAGTTTAAAAATAGATCATAAACGTTCTGAAAGAAACGGAAATTGAAAATTTTGGAATAATGACAAAAATTGGTTGTGAATAGAAAAAAAGAAAACATGAAAAGAATACAATAAATGCGAAAAATATGAAAAGTACAAAAAGTGCGAAAAATACAAAAAAAAACGAAAATACAAAAAATAGGAAAATAAATAAATAGGAAAATAAGAAATAGGAAAATACAAAAAACAGGAAAATAAAAAAAAGGAAATAAACAATACGAAAATACAAAACATACGAAAGTACTAAAAATAGGAAAATAAAAAAATTCGAAAATACAAAAAATAGGAAAATAATAAAATTTGAAATTAAAAAAACATACGAAAATACAAAAAATAGGAAAATAATAAAACTTGAAAATAAAAAACATACGAAAATACAAAAAATAGGAAAATAAAAAAATACGAAAATACACTGGGTTGCCACAGATCAGGGAAGTAAGGGAATTCAGGGATGTCAGGGAAAAGTCAGGTAATTGTACTAAAAGTACTAGAAAAAATTGAATTTTTAAAATTCATGAGAAAACTGAATTTCTTTTCTTTTTGCCTCGTAAACTATGAAATTACCACAAATTTTAATACAAAACCTACAATTTTTTCTATTTCTGACAATAATTTATTTTTAAATAACTTAAATTTTCAAAAACTATCATAAAATTAATAATTAATAATAAATAAATAATAATAATAAATAATAATTAAAGAAAATTAATAATTCCTACCATAAATTATGACTTATAAATTATTTTATGAATAATTTTTACAATTTTTCTAAAAACTAGATTGATAAAAGAATTTTAGTTAAAAATACTAAAAAAAATTAGATTTTGGAAAATTTACAAATGATTACAGAAATTCAATTATTTTCAAAAGATACAAAAATTCTTCGCAGAATTTCAATTATGTTTAAAAATTTAAAAACAATTCTCGTCAAAATTACAATTATTTTTATAAATAATAAAATACTTTATTAAAATTCAATTATTTTTAAAAGTTTTGATAAAATTCTTAACAAAATTCCACAAGAATTCAATTATTCATTGATTAATAAATTTCTTCAAAATAATTCAATTATTTTTATAAGTAGTAATAAAATTTTTCACAGGAATTCAATTACTTAAAATACAAAATTTAATAAAATTTTTTGAAAAATTTCAATTATACAAAAATATTTTTATAAATAATAAAATTCTTCACCGAAATTTAATTACTTTTTTAAACTTAAATAAAATTCGTTGTAAGAATTTAATTATTTATATAAACTTAATAAAATTCATTGGAAGAATTAAATTATTTTCAAAATTAATAAAATTTTTCGCAAATATTCAACTATTCTCAAAAATTAAAAAAAAATATTTTCAAAATTTCATATATGTTTATAAATAAAAAAAATTCTTTATCTAAATTCAAGTATTTTTAAAAATTTTAATAAAATTCTTAGCAAAATTTTGTAGGAATTCAATTTTAATGAATTAATTTAAAATAATTCCATTATTTTCATAAGTATTAAAATTTTCAGAGGAATTCAATTATTTCAAATTTAAAATTTTAGAAAATTTTTCGAAAAAAATAAATTATTTGAAAAATTCTTCACCGAAATTCAATTATTTTTATAAACTGGAATAAAATTCTTTATAAGATTTCAATTATTTGTATAAATAATAACATTCTTCGCAAAAATCCAATTGTGTTTGAAAATTAAAAAAAAATTCTTGTTAAAATTCCAAGTAACGTTATAAATAATAAAATTCTTCTCCAAAATTCAATTATTTTATGGAAATTTTTGGAAAATTTAAATTATTTTCATAAGTATTAAAACTAATCGCAGAATTTTAATAATTTTTTATACAATATATATTTTAATCAAATTCCTTGAAAAATGTAATTATTCTTAAAAATTTTATTAAAATTTGTCAAATTAAATTCACATATTTAAAAACTTATTTATAAAATTCTTTATGAGAACTAAATTTTAACAAAGAACATTCTATTATTCAATAAATTATTTATTTTTTAAATTAAATCATTGAATTTTTCTAGAATTTTCTAATAAAAATTGATTTAAAAATGAATTAACGGATAATCGATTTATTATTATTTATGAAATTAATTGAATTATTGACACAAATTTTTTTGCATTTTTTAAAAATAATTAAATTTTTTGAGAAATTTTACTGCTTGTAAAAATAATTGAATTCTTAGGAAGGATTTTTTTAGGATTTTTGTAAATAATTAACCTATTTCTGAAAAATGTTTTGTAATAATATTCTTAAAAGTTGTTCAATTTAAGAAGGTTTGAATTTGAATGTTTTGAAGAATTTTAATTCCTACAGAAAAATAATAATGATTAAATATTTATTTAAAAAAGAAGTTATTCATGTTTTTGAATAATTTTACAATTAATGAAATTTGTAAATAAATGTAACAGAACATTTTTTCTTGATTATCTAATAATTTTTAGAGCGAATCAGAATATTCTTTGGGTTTAGGGAAAAAGTGAAAATTTTGTCTAGGAATCAGGGAAAATTCGCAGAGAAAAATAAAATTAAATATTTGTGGCAACCCTGATACAAAAAATATGAAAAATACAAGAAATAGGAAAATAAAAAAAATACGAAAAAATGAACAAATACGAAAATACAAAAATTACAAAAATACGAAAAATATAAAGAATACAAAAAATGTGACAATAAGAAAAAAACGAAAAGTGCAACAATAAAAAGAAATTTAAAAAGTATGTTTACAGATTTAAAAAGTATGTTTACAAGTTTATTAACAACCGTAAACTCCTCAATATATAAGTTTCGAGTTTCCGGACGGTTAATAAATTTTGCGCGCTCTCGCAAACGAAGAAAAAAAATTGAAAAAAAAATGAAAGAACGAATGTAATAACCCGAAAGTCGAATGAGGCTGATTTAGCTAAATCATTATAGCAAGGGAAAATATTCTTTATTTTTGACACGAACCCCGAACTCAATTCGTGAAAAAAATGCGAAGGCGTTTAAAACACGTAGTTCATGTTCGTCCAGCTTGTTTGGGCTACGGCGGGAGATTAATGAATTCCCGAATGGTGTATTCGAACTAAGCCCAAAAAACGGTTCGTGAAATATTTCTAAACACACGCGCGCGGTGCCGCCTCTCGTGCATATAATAATAGCTAATAAAGTGGACGTAAGGCCCCAATGGCAAAGCAGGTGGGACCACAAGAGAGAAAAGAAAGTGAGCGAGAGTCTCTCTCTCTCTCTCTCTCTCGATTTTTAAGAACGGGCGCGCACACACTCCCCTTACAATTGCCAAAAAGAAGCTTGAGGCCTAAAGAGAAACCCTTTTGCACACTGCAAACGGGGTCTTTCACGAAGCGACAAAAAATAATACACAATTTCATGATCACAGCCCTCTTATGTATATTATGAAAACGCTAATTCTTTTTTTTGTGCTTTTGCCCAACTTGGAAATCATGGGGCTATAATGGACCAAACTTGCGGATGATTTGCTTTTTGCGAAATGCATTATCGTAAACTAATAATAAAAGTTTACCACCTGTAGGAGTTGTTACTAGTTTTGTAATCATTTTTCCGGAGTTGAGACTTTGGAATTTATAGGCCAAGGTATTGTCATGGGAGATAAATCATAGAATTTTTAAAGGTCCTACAACAGAGTTGCCATAGGTCGGGGAAATCAGGAAAAATTTAGGAAAGTCAGAAAAAGTATAGAATTGGTCAAGGAGTTAAGGAAAAATTCAGGGAAAAGTCCGGAAAAAAAGAATTGGTCAAAGAATTTAGGGAAAAGTCTAGGAAAGTAGAATTGGTCAGAGAATTTAGGAAAAATTCAGGGAAAAGTAGAAATAGTCAGAGAATTCAGGAAAAATTCATGGAAATTAGAATTGGTCAGGGAAATCAAGGAATTCAGACAAAAAAATCAGGGGAAGTAGAATTGATTAGGGAATTCAGGGAAAAGTTCTGGAAAGTAGAATTGGTCAGAGAATTCAGGAAAAATTCATGGAAATTAGAATTGGTCAGGAAAATCAAGGAATTCAGACAAAAAATCAGGGGAAGTAGAATTGATTAGGGAATTCAGGGAAAAGTTCGGGAAAGTAGAATTGGTCAGGCAAATCAGGGAATTCAGAAAAAAATCAGGCGAAGTAGAATTGGTCAGGGAATTCAGGAAAAATTTAGGGAATTCAGGGAAAAGTTCTGGAAAGTAGAATTGGTCAGAGAATTCAGGAAAAATTCATGGAAATTAGAATTGGTCAGGGAAATCAAGGAATTCAGACAAAATATCAGGGGAAGTAGAATTGATTAGGGAATTCAGGGAAAATTTCGGGAAAGTAGAATTGGTCAGGCAAAACAGGGAATTTAGAAAAAAATCAGGCGAAGTAGAATTGGTCAGGGAATTCAGGAAAAATTCATGAGAATTAGAATGGGTCAGGGAAAACAGGAAATTCAGGGAAAAGTCAAAGACAATAGAATTGGTCATGAAATTTAGGGAAAAGACAAGGATTTATATTAAAAGTACGTGGAAAAAAATAGGAATTAAATTTTTATAATTGATGAAAAAATTCTGAACTTTGATACCATTTTGATTTGTGTCTCAATAAACTGTAAAAGTTTGAATATTATTTAATTTTTTCAAAAGGTTCAATTAAATTATAATCTAAGATAAATAACAAAATTCTTCACAAAAATTTCATTGTTTTCAAAAATTTTAATAAAATTCGTTTCAAAATTTAATTATTTTCATAAACAACAATATCCATCAGAAGAATTCAAGTATTTTCAAAAGGTAATTAAATTCTTCGTAGTAATTCAATTATTTTCAAACATTTTAAGGTACCTCGTGAAGAATTCAACCTATCTTTAAAAATAGCAAAATTTTTCACCAAAAAATTAAATTATTTTCAAAATTTTTAAATAAATGCGTTTGCAAAATTGCAATTATTTCAAAGAGTTTTTCGCAATTCAATGATTTTGAATATTTATTATTTTCGTAATTTTCATAAAATTTATAAAAAAAATTTAATTACTAAAAAAATGTTTCATACAACTCTACGAAGACATTCAATTACTTTCATCGCATTTTTAGGAATTTTAATAGAATTCTTTGCAAAATTGAATTATTTACATAAATAACAGTATTTATCGCAAGACTTCAATTACTTTCAAAAGTAATAAAATTCTTCAAAGAAATTTAATTATTTTTAAAAATTCTAACGAATATAGAGTCAAAAATTCAATTATCTTTAGAAATAGCAATATTTTTAAATATTTACTATTTTGATAGAATTTATCAAAAAATGTAATAATGGAAAAAAATTTTTTTCATACAATTCTAAGAAGACATTCAATTATTTTCATAAATAATAATAAAATTTAATTTAAGAATTTAATTATTGTCATTACAGAATTGTAATTATTTTTAATACGATTTTAAATACCTAAATTTCTTAAAAATGCAATTATTTTCTCAAAATTTAAATTTTTTTGAAAAGTATTAAAATACTTTGCAAAAATTAAATTATTAAAAAAAATTTTTGAAAAAATTCTCGTTAAGAATTAAGTTGTTTTTATAAATAGGTAGCGAAATTGTTCTAAAGAATGAAATTATTATCAAAAATTTAAATAAAATTCTTGGCAATATTTCAATTATTTAAACAAAATAATGAATACAATATATGAATACAATTATATTAATAAATTATTATTTAAATTATTTTCATGAATTTAATTACTTTTAAAAAATTAATAAAATTTTTCAAATGTTCTCTATTATTTTCAAAAATTGTGATGAAATTCTTTATTTCAACAGGTTTCAGTAAAATTTCCTTTGAATTCATCAAAAATAATAAATTATTTTCAAAAGTTGTTAATAATATTTTTCATCAGAATTAAATTTTAAAAAACGTTTTATTATTCAATAATTTGTTTACTTTTGTATCTAAAATTTAAATGTAATTGAATTCTCGTAGAATTTTCTAATAAAAATTGATTCAAAAGTGAAATTCTGTTAAAAGTTTTGATAATATTTTAATAATAAAAGCATTACTAGAATTTTGAGAAATAATTGAATTTTGAAAAGGTTTTAAATTATCTTAGCAATCTTAGCAATTATCTTAGCAAATCTAAATTTTTTGTACTTTCAATGTTTAATTTTCAACAAATGATTGATTTAGAGAAGAACCTTTTTCATAAATTTTAGATGAAAATTCTAGAAAATAATATTTTAATTAAAATGATGAAAATATAATTTAGAGTAACAGTATTCTTAATTTCTTATATAAAATAATAATTAATATTAATAATAATTAATATTAATAATAATATAATTATTATTAATAATAATAATTTTTATCATTGGATTAAATAAAGTTATATAAAATAAAATAAAATTAAATTAAAAAGTTTTTGATGTTTTCGAATAATTTTACAATTAAAGAAATTCTTAACAAACTGTATTAGTAACACCAGTAGTAGTAAAAATGTATTCTTAACAACATTTTTCTTAGTATCTAATAGTTTTTTTTAATGAATCAGAATATTCTTTAGGATCAGGTAAAAAGTAAAAATTCTGTCTTGAAATCAGCGAAAAATCAGGGAATAAAATCTGAATATTTATAAAGACTAAAACTATATTTTAAATTATTTGGCCAATGTTATGAGACGTTAGAGTGTTTTCAGAGTAGAAACGGTGGCATCTTTAGCCATAGTTTTGCCCCTGTAAAGAAATCCTATTATTTATATAAAGAATCCACAAATACTTCATCCATTTAGTTTTCCCACACAGTTGTGAGAAAATGCTAAAAAATCATAAATTACCAAAATTTGTGTCAAAAAAATAAATCTACTGAACTTTTCCCCAAGAAATATTCCTCGAATTCAGCACAAATTTTAACACACGAGCAAAAAGAAAACAGAAAATTTTTTTCTTTCTCCCTCAAGTAAAGGCAAACTATTTGGAACACAATGTGGAGAGAATAAAAGCTGTCGTCGAGAGTTTAAAAGTTGGCAACTTTTCCTCGATGGTTACAATCGGTTTCTATTCTCCTCTACTGTAGTTTTATTACGTCTGAGATTGTAAGTGCACGGAGCGAAAAAGTGAGCGACTTTAAGAGGCCATCCCCCGATATTCTTCGATTACCCTTGGCGATTTCAGTGTGTATATCGATTTTGTGGTTTATTCCTCGCCTCACACCATCCTCTCATCATCGAGTTCGAAATTCGACTCTCTCTCACTCTTTCTTTATATATTTATTGTGTGGCAGGAAATATTCAATCGTAACGACTTTCCTTGCACCTTACAGGACTATCATTATCATGAATTTATAGTCATCGATATGTGCAATCCTTTATTTCAAATTGTCAGGTGTATGTAATATGATTGTATGTTTAAAAGTATTCTCAATTTCATATATAAATATATTCAGGTACATAACACACATGCTGTACTTGCCCTTTCATTATAATGCAAAATATATGTAGTGTTAGGGAGAAGGAATGTTATTATTGAACTGGGGGAAATTTTGTTTGAAAATTAAATTTGTTATGCTAGTACAAAATTTACTCAAAAAATTACTAAAAGAAAAAAACTGAAATTTTTTACTGATATTAAGAAAGATGGTGACCGTAACATAACATGAAAATCTGTAAAAAATAAAAATTATATTCTAACGCAAACAAAAATAAAATAAATATAGCAATTACAAACAATTATAAAAGATCTAGTTTTATTGCTTTCGAAAAAATTATTTTTAGGCAATATAGTTTGTCAACAATGACTTTTTTTACCATTTAATTTTTTTTCTTTCAGATCAGAGAAAAATTACAATTTTTAATCAATTTTTATAAACAATACCTTATTTTAATGAGTAAAACATTCTCTAAAATCGTTATCTTGTTAATATTATTAAAAATATGTTATTAAAAATTATTTAATAAATAAACAAGGTTTTTTTATCATTTTTAAATAACATATTTTTAATAATATTAACAAGATAACGATTTTTGAGAATGTTTTACTGAATCAAATGAGCTATTGTATATAAAAATTGGTTGAAAACTGCAATTTTTGTCTGATCTCAAGAGAAAGAATAATAAATGTTGGAAAAAACATTGTTAACAAAATATAGTGTCTTATTATAATTTTTGTCGAGAATAATAAAACAAGATCTTCTAAAATTGTTTATAATTAATATTTATCTTGTTTTTGTTTGCGTTAGAAATCATTTTTTAGTTTTGACATATTTTGGAGTTATGTACTGTCACCATCCTTCTTAAAATAACTAAAAAGTCAATCTGTCTGGCTAAAACTGAAACTTTCTTTACTAATTACAAATTTAATGGATTTACAAAGTTTTGTCTGACAATGTACTACTTTTACCACTGATGACAAAATTAACTAAAATATTTCGTCTCACTATCAAAAACTATTAATATTGATACCAAAATAAGAAAATAATAATTTGTCTGACTGTAACTAACTATTACTACTGTTACAAAAAGTAAAAAGACTATTACGTCCGACTTTAAAGCACTTTTTCCACTTCTTTCAAAATTAAAAAAATATTTTGTCTGACTTTAAATAACTATTACTACTGATCAAAAAATAAGAAAATAATAGTTCGTCGGACTATAAATAACAATTACCACTGCCAGAAAAATTAAGAAGAATAATTTGTCTGATTATAAATGATTATTACTACTCGTTGCAAAAAAAATCGTCTAACCAGAAATCACTATTACTACTGATACCAAAAAATGAATATTCTTTTTGACAATAAATCACATTTACCACTGCTACCAAAATTAATCGTCTTACTATAACTTACTTGAGCTACTAATACAAAAATCGAAAAAATTGGTCTTAAAAATCGGTTTAACTTCTGTAGCTAAACACATAATAGACACCAAACGTGCATGTAAATCAAAATTACAAATTTAATTTGTTTGACTAAAAACTGTGATTTTCTACTAATTTAAAATTGAAAGAAAAATAATTTTTGGCTCACTGTAAATTGCTTTTACTACTAATACCATAATTCGGGATAAATGTTTTTTTAATTGTTTTCGAGTGGTCTTTAATGGAAAATCTGTAATCTAATCTATGCCTGGCTAAATTTATTTTCGACTACTAAACCTGAAAATTTGAAAATTAGTCTGACTAAAACTTTCTTCTCCTACTTCTAAAAAAAATTGCAAATATTTATCCAGTTTTATGAATATTTTCCATGTATTTAATTACAAGAAATTATTTTACTCTCTTTAAAAGCATTTTTACTCTCATGTGCGGCAAAATTGAAGAAAGTTTTAAACTTTCTTCAAAGAAATATAAATATAAATATAAATATTTATTTATATTGTCCATTACTACTGAAAGTAAAACAGATTTAGTATCATAATAGTCAAAAATAGGCAAAAATTAATAATAATAGAAACTATAAAGCACTTTTTCTACAGTTACAAAAATTAAATCGAAAATTTTCCCTAATTATAATTATCCATCACTAATAGTACCAAAAAATTAAATAAAACCAAATATTGAAAAAAAACAATTTGGCCTGACTAAAAATCGTTTCCACTACTACAGCTAAAAATATTAGTGTTAAATTGTATTTAAATCAAAATTAGAAATTTAATTGGTATGACTCTAAGTGTCTAATTTTTAATTGCACTAACTTTTAATTAATTCCAAAAATTTTGCCTGGATATAAATCACTTTTTCCACTGATACAGGAATTAAATAAAATATTTCGTCTGGCTGTAAATCACTTTTACTACTGTTACAAAAATAAAAAAAAATAATTCTTTCCCTGACTAAAAATCACTTTTATTACTCCAACTAAAAATATCATAGCCGCACATTAAAACATTGAATTTAATTATTGTCCTTTTAAGAATTTCTTTTTCCACTAATAGTAAAATAATTAAAAAATTATTGAAAAAATAATTTCATTGAATTATTATTATTTCATTTAATTGACAATTGTTTTGGGAAAAATTCTGGGAAAATTTGAATAAAAAATGATTATTTTTCTGAAATTTTGATTACTGCAGGCTTCGCACTCATCTACTAAGATCTACTATTTACTACTAAAAATTTAAAACAATGTTTATAAAATTCTTAGGGGAAATTCAATTATTTTAAAAAATAACAAAAATTTTTCACAGAAATTCAATTCTTTTCAAATATTTTAATAAAGTTTTTCATAATAATTCAATTAGTTTCAAATATTTTAATAACAGTTTTCACAATAATTCTATTATTTTCATAAAATAAAATTCTTCTTAAAAGTTCAATGATTTTAAAAAATATCAATAAAATTCATGGTACAATTTCAATTTAAAAAAAATTATTTTTTATTCAATAACTTTTAATATCCTACAATTTGAATCAAATTTTCCAAACGAATTCAATTATTAATGAAAAATTTTGAAAATATTCTAAACGAAAATTCAATTATTTCCTCGAAGAAATAAAAATTTTTACAAAAGTTGAGTTATTTAAAATAGAATTTGTATACATTGTTTTGAAAAATCAAATGTTTTAAAATTCAATTATTTTCAGAATTCCATTATTTTCAAATATTTTAATAAAATTGATCGAAAGAAATCTCTTATTTTAAACACAATTTTAATGAAATTTTTGTTAAATAATTTAATTATTCTTTTAGATTTTAATAAAATTCTTTCCAGGATTTCAATCATTTACATAAATAATTCTTCAAAACAATTCAATTATAAAACATAAATAACAAAATTATTCCCAAAAATTCGATTATTTTGAGACATTTCAGAAACATTTTTTGCAAAATTCAATTATTTTCATAAATAACAATATTCATTACAAGAATTCAAATATTTTTTAAAAGTTTTAAATTTCTTCTTGTTAATTAAATTATTTTGGAAATTTCTAATAAAACCTTGCTCGAGAATTGAATTATTTTTATAAATAATAAAAATCTTTTCAGAAATCGAATTTTTTTTATTAAATTTTAATTAAATACCACACAGATATTCAATTATTGTGGAATATTTTAATAAAATTAGAATTTTTTTGTAAAATTTAATTATTTTCAAAAAACTTATCTAAATTCAATGATTTTCAATACTTAAAAATAATTTGCAAACAGAATTCAATTATTTAAAAATGTTGTTGTAAAAATCTTCGTAATAATTTATTTTTATCATGAATAATAACAATTTCTCAGGAATTTAATTATTTTAATAAGAATTTGCATAAAAGTAGTCGAAAGAAATCAAATATTAAAAAACAATTTTTTTAATTCTTCGCAACAATTAACTGATTTTCAATATTTAAAAAAAATTTGCAAACATAATTCAATTATTTACAAATTTTGTTTTTAAAATCTTCATGAGAATTTATTTTTTTCATAAATAATAACAATTTCTCAAGAATTTAATTATTTAAATAAGAATTTGCATAAAAGCAGTCGAAAAAAATGAATTACGAAAAAACAATTTTTTTAATTCTTCGCAGGAATTAAATGATTGTCATAAATATTTAAATTCGTTCATTAATAATAAAATTTATTGCAGGAATTTAATTTATTAGCATTATAATAAGAAGGAAGTAAATATTTCTTATAAAAATTGGAAAAATGACAGGAAAATAAAATATAGAATGGAATTTTCGTATATTTTATAAAGTTTTCAAAACGAGTTTTTTTGGTCGTCAAGTTTAATTTTTCGATAGATAGTTTTACTACTTTTTTTAGACTGAAAACTACTTTTTGCTACTTTTTTAAAATTAATTATCGTGCAACGAAGTCTGTTAATAGCAAATTCATAAAATTTTACCAAAAAAATAATTTTATTTTATTTAATATTTTAACGCGTTCGTAATGTTTTATCAATTATCGAATTTTTTAGGAAAATTTCAAAAAAAAAAAAACTTAAAATGTAATTCTGGAAAAACTTTCCCTCAATGACAAAAAGTCCTGTTGTCTTTCTCGAATAGTCGCGACTCAAAAGTACATTATTTTGGATCACTCGTAAATATAACGTTGTTGTACTTGTAGCACCGGTCCAGTTGTAACGCTAATGCTCTCGTGTATTTTACGTGGGCGTGGCATGTTGTACGCACGTTCATTACTTCACGAGATTTGCAATTGGTCATAAAAAGCCCGAGGCAACCAAAAACTGATCGTATCTCTTAAAAAAAAAAAAAAAAAAACCAACGGAAATTCAAATCGTTTCTACGACTTTATGTCCTTCTTATTACGATCGAATGCAGGAAATAATTCATTCGTTATTCGTTATTAAACACTGTAAACAAAAAATTTATTCATCTGCAATTTTTCTACTGTCACTTTTTTCATCAAAAGAAATTATAAACCATTCTCTCCTCTTTCTATATAAATACAAACTTGAAGAGCGTTCGAGACAAATTACCCCACACTTATAATATTTATATTCGCCACACCTTGAATGCAAAAGTATATAGTAATTTCATAAAAAAGAAAAAAACTTTGAAAACTAAAACTATATAGAGAAATTGGTATTGTGTGTCAAAATTTATATTGTTAAAGAGATGATCAAAAAATTATATTTTATTACTGTTTTAGTATGAAAAAGTGTTTTACAACATGAGCGGTTCACTTAATTCTTTAAGTTGAAAAATTAAATTTATTATCAATAAAATGTTTGAGTTAGTTTCTTGGAAAGTACATATCATTTAAATAATTGAATAATTTGTATGTGCGCCATAGCAATGTCTATTTTTTTTTTTTTTTTTTGAAACTAATCAGTCATATAATCCGTTTCATATGCGATTAAAGATATATAGCTCGGCTATATAATATCCGAAGAGAAAGAACCCATATTATGCACTTAGCAGCTCTCGATTCCGGCTGACGTTGATTATTAACGGTTATTACATTTCTGCCATTTGCTGATTAAAAAAAAAAGAATTCTTTGGCTTTTAACGTTGACGACGACATATGCATGTACATCGGTAAAGTTCTCTTTCATAGCTATTGAGGCTCTTTTACAAGGAAAAAAAGAAATGTGAGAGAGAGAGAAAAAAGGGATAAAAAAACTCTAATGAGGAAGTTTTAAATTTCAACAAGATAAATATATTCCATTCCTGCGAATTATTTTATTTCTCGAGAGAAAGTATAATAATCACAGCTTTTTATATATCAATGTAGAGAAAAAATAATTATTCACATTATGAAGATATTTCAAAAGTAATTATTTTTGTTTTTTTGTGACAAAATATTTTATAAGTGCTACAGTTTGTTTAATTATTTTTAGAACTAAAAGAAATAGGAAAAATAAAATTAGGGGTCAATTGTGTTGTTTCATTTTTATTTTAACTTTCATTTTCACTTCCATCCTGACAGATTTTTTATTCACTTTCATATTCATTGCATTTATTTTTATTTTCTATTTTTTTGCATGCCTTCCACTTAATTTCCATTTTGCTTTTTTTATTTTCGTTCCTTCTTTCAATTACACTTTCACTTTCACTCTCCTACATTTTTAGTCTAATTTATTTTTCCCCTACATTGATTTTTATTTTCAATTTCGTTTTTTTTGCCTTCCCTTTTCACTTTCACTTTCATAGCCTTTTATTTTCATTATTACAATAAATTAAATTTTCACTTTCACTCTTAGATTTTCTTAGTCATTTCAATTTTCACTTACACTGATTTTTATTTTTAATTTCATTTTCACTTTGAAAGATTTTTATTTTCATTCTTGCTTTGAGAAATTTTTATTTTCGCTCACATCGACTTTTATTTTTACTCTTTTTTTTCTAATAGTTTTCTATCTTCATTCTCATTTTTAAATTAAATAGGATAGAAAGTAAAAATAAAAATGTCTCAAAGAGGAAGTCAAGATAAAATTTTAATAATCAAAAAATAAAAATTTTTTAAAATGAAAGTATAAATAAAAATTTTTAAAAGAAAAATGAAAAATTTATAAAAGTAAGAATAGTAGTGAAAATAAAAAAAGTCCTACAAAATCCAAATGAAAGTGTAAGCAAGAATAGAAATCTATAAAAATAATAAATCACCAAAGTAAAAGCGAGAATGAAAATTGAAGTAAAAATAAAAATTTATAGAAGTAAAAAAAGGTGAAAATAGAAAATGGAAGTAAAATTATAAAATTTATAAAAGTAAAAATAGCAGTGAAATTAAAAATAAAAATCCTACAAAGTCAAAATGAATGTGTCAGTAAGAATGGAAAATTATAAAAATTGAAATTCATCAAAGTGAAAGCCAGAATAAAATTGAAGTAAAAATAAAAATTCTTAAAGTGAAAATGAAAGTGAAAGTACAATTAAAAATTTATAAAAGTGGAAATGCAAGTCAAAATAAATATAAAAATTCTACAAAGTCAATATGAAAGTGTAAATAAAAATAAAAATTTGTCAAAGTGAAAGCGAGAAAAAAGTTAACGTAAAAATGAAAATTGTCAAAGTGAAAATATAAGTGTAAAATTAAACATTTATTGAAGTGAAAGCGAGAATTAAAATGAAAATAAGAATAATAATTCTTAAAGTAAAAATGAAAATAGAAGCAAAATTAAAAATTTATAAAAGTAAAAATGAAAGAAGAAGCAAAACTAAAAGTTTATAAAAGTAAAAATGAAAATAGAAGCAAAATTAAAAATTTATAAAAGTAAAAATGAAAATAGAAGTAAAATTAAAAATTTATAAAAGTAAAAATAGAAATGGAAATAAACATAAAAATCCGACTAAGTTAAATTGAATGTGTGAGTATAATTCAAAGTTTATAAAAGTAAAGAAATGAAAATAAAAATCCGTCAATGTTAAAGTGAAAGTGAAAATAAATTTTGAAGTAAAAATTAAATTACAAAATCGTCCTTGTGATTATCGTATTCATAAAGAGATTAAACCTCCTAGAAAAAAATTACAAGTACTAAAAATTTAAGAAATCAAACAAAAAGGAAACAAAAATAAATTAGAAAAAAAATAAAAAACACTGAAACTAAAAAAAAAGAATAAAACAACTGAAACAAAAAGAAGATAAAACAAAACACTGAAGCTGTATAGAAAGAAGTTTATAACGAAGTGGTGTGTAGCCTCACTGTAAAGACGCGATTAAAAGAAAAATAAAAAATAAAACAGGCAAGATAAGAAAAGAGAAAAAAGAAAAAAAGTTGCCAACACGGGTGCACTAGGCGTGACAGAGAAAAGAGAGTAAGAATAAAAAAAAAATAGTAAGAAAGAAACATATACGTGAGGTTTGTGATTTATGGAAACTAGGTTTGGGTGGAGTAAGAAACTCCCTCAATGACCACCAAAGAGGTGGTGGTGCTATGAAAAGAAAGAAATTATGGAGCTTGCCAACTAAGTTAGAAAAAAAAGAACTGCGCAAAAGTTTATCCGAATAAAGCGGGAAAGTTGTTGGGAACAGAAACCAGGAACAATGCAGTGTCTTAAAGTTTGTAGTGAATGTGATTTCAAGTAGAAATTCAGTTCGTTGTGCGAGAGTAACAATTTTATTTTATTTTATTTTATTTTTTTGCTACGAAATGTCGAGTATTTTTTGTCGTTGTTGTGCGGAGACTATTTTAGCCAGAGGGAATAATTTTTTTAAACTCATTTTGAACACATTTTTGAAATATTTTTTACAACTTTTAAATATTTTTTTTTATCTTTTTATAACTGCTTTAAATTTTTTACTACTTTTTAAAACTTTTTTACTACTTTTTAGAATTTTTTACAATTTTGACAATTTCTTACAATTTTGACAATTTTTTACAATTTTGACAATTTTTTACAATTTTGACAATTTTTTACAATTTTGACAATTTTTTACAATTTTGACAATTTTTTACAATTTTGACAATTGTTTAAAATTCTTTACTATTTTTTACTTTTTTTAATGCTCATTACTTTTTGTTCCGTTTTCCTACTTTTTATACTATTATCTATTTTTTATTGTTTAACATTTTTTTTACTAATCCTTGTTATTGTTTTACAATTTTTCCTTTCTTTAACTGCTTTTTTTACTAATTTTTAACATTTTTTTACTGTTTCTTCACTACTTCTTACTGTTTCTTATTACTTTTTTACTGATTAACAGCTTTTTTTCTTCTTTTTTACTGTTTCTCTAATTTTCTTATTATTCGTTAATTTTTTTAAAAATATTATATAATTTTTTACTATTCTTCAGTATTTTTAAATGTATTTTACTTTTTACTAATCTTTATTATTTTTTACTCATTTACAATTTTTTTACTATTCTTCAGTATTTTTTACTGCATTTTACTTTTTACTATTTTTTATTATTTTTTTTTTTACTGATTTACAATTTTTTTACTATTCTACAGTTTTTTTTCTGTTTTTTTCCTACTTTTTACCGAAATGAGTGTAAAAATGAGTTTAAAGGGCGTAAAACAATTTCTTGTATTTTAATATATTAAAAATACTAGTAAAACTAGACAAATATTTGCAATTTTTTTAATAAGTAGGAGAGGAAAGTTTTAGCAAGACTAGTTTTATGAATTTTAAGGTTGAGTAGTCGACAATAAATTAAGTTAGAAACGAATTAGATTAGATTCAGACAAAAGTTATTTATTTTAAAATTTTTAGTTAGTAGAAAATCACAGTTTTAAGTCAATTAAAATTTCAGTTAAGTCATTTTAAATTTGTAGTTTTGATTTACATGAAACTTTAATCTCTATAATATTAATTCGCTGCAGTAGTTAAATTAATTTTTAGTCAGACAATTTTTTCTCTCGATTTTTGTGTCAGTAGTTGAAATGAATTATAGTCAGACAAAGCATAATAACTAATTTTGACAGCAGTGGTAAAAGTGATTTACAGCCAGACGAAATATATATTTTTTATTTTGGTATTAGTAGTAATAGCGAGTTTCAGTCAGACAAAATATTATATATTTATTTTTGCTACCAGTGTTAATAATTACTTTCAGTTAGACAAAATATTATATTTAATTTTTGTATCAGTAGTAATTATGGTTTATATTCGGACAAAATATATTTTTCATAATTTGTTACTAGTGGCAAATGTTATTTACAGTCAGACGAAAAATTCGATTAGTAGTAAATGTAATAAATTTTCAGTCAAACATGAAATTTACTTGAAATTTTTACTTAAAATACTGCAATTATTAACTGTTTTTCAAAGGGTATTAAATTGAGACGAAAAGTTAGTAAAATGAATAATAATAATAATAAATGAAATAAATAATAATAATAATAATAATAAATAAAATAAATAATGAAATATAATTGAGACGTTTTTTGTTTGAATTTGGTTACCCTTTGAAAAGCTGTGTTGGTTCAAACATATTTTATTTTCCATTTTTTTGTTATTTAACTTAAATTAATATTATGCACGGAAAACACCTTTAACTGGAACAGTGATTACTTTAGCTGAAATGTCGAAAGTATTCTTGAAATGATTGCAATAACTAAAAATTTCGTTATTTTAGTAAATTTTTTAGTTGTTCCAGGAGAAGATTTTTTTTGTACGTGTAAATAAATACAATTTTCTTCAAATACACTGAAAAAAAAATTTATTTGATTTAAATAACCGATTATTTGACTATTATCAAATAAATATTTACTTGAATCAAATAATTTTTATTTCAATCAAATAAATTGTATTTGAATCAAATATTTTAGTATTTGAAGCAAATACTACGATACGTCGATCTCATCAAGATTATTGTACTCTGATTTAATGTTTCTTTTTAAAATTGTTAATGGCTTAATTAATTGCCCGAATATTCTATGTAAGATTAATTTTTCCGTGCCTTACAAGTCAGCACGTAATTTTCTTCCTTTTAAAATTAAATTTCATAGGACCGACTATGGTGATAATAATGTTTTTGAAAGAATATGTCGTGAGGCTAATGAATATGCATATGATTTAAATTTTTTTGAAAGTCTTACTCCTAGACTTGTCACTGCCCTGAGAAATTTATTATTTACTTTTAAGAATAACACAGCGTAAATTTTTGTTTAATTTTTGTTTACTTGACTATAAGTTATAATTTTTTTTATTTTTTCCTCTCTTTTTGTTTCTTATTATTAGTACTTTGTACGAAAGGGCGTTTTTTTGTAAGCCCATTGATACTTAAAATAAATAAATATTTATTTGATAATAGTCAAATAATCGGTTATTTGAATGAAATTAATTTTTTTCAGTGTAAACAGTTATTTTGATAACAGACAATAATCGGCTATTTGAATGAAATAAATTTTTTTTCAGTGTAAACAGTTATTTCGATAACAGACAATAATCGGCTATTTGAATAAAATAATTTTTTTCTCTCCCCTATGCGTGTAAAAATAATTTGTAATACACATTTTATATATCGATGACTTTTCCATGAATGAAATGCAAGACAGTCGTTGGATATTGAGACGCTTCTAGTACGTGTAGAAGAAGTATTTGATACCACATGAGTAGTTTGCGGGGTTCGAGAGTCTGAGAACACTTTACAGGTAGATATACATAAACCTTCGTCGAGTAGTCGTAACAAGGAATTTTGCTCATTCCCAAGCGAAATCCGAGACATGCATCCGTATGTGCACACAAACACTCACACCACTTGTGATAATTTGCATGAGTGCGCGTTGCAACATTCGAGAGAGAATATGCCACGGAAACTTATGATACTCGCGAGGCAAGGAGCGAGCGCGTTATTCCGTACGTGCAACATATTCAAGTAATCGGAGATTCAAAACTGGTTTTTTGGAACCCAATAAACTTTCGTGAAATCTGGTTCACACTTATGCCACATTAATAACCACTTGCGATTTTATAGGCATCAATTTTGACCCCCTTTTTATTTTTGCGCTCTCTTATCATATACGCTCGAAAAGAACTATATATACACATATACTCTCACTTTGTGTCAACTTTTTTCCCTCCGATTTATATTTAAAAGTGCCTTTTTGATTGCCATCATTAGTTTGAATATTTTATTGACTTTATTAACTTTGTTTTTTATTATATTTTACACGTATTTATAATATACGTTTTTATTTATAATTCGTATTTTATATTTTATATATTTCCCGTGTTGAGAAATTTATTGTTGGACATAAAGTAAATGGAAATTAATTTTTCAATTAATTGTTGTGGGCGATAGCAGAATTATTATTGCAAAATAACACGATGATAATAATATTAATAATAATAATTTTCGTACTATTTGTACGAAAGGGCTCGTCCAATTTATAAATAAAAAAATAAATGCATGAAAAATTAATAATAATAATAATAATTTTGGATATTTTAAAAACTACAACGATACTCTCACAAACAGCTACACAGATACAAACACAAAATTGTACCTGCACTACATGTTTATTTTTATAACTACGATTGATACCTTACGGGCCAGAAAGGTTCAGTGCAAAATTAACTACGGTCGAGTATAGTTGATTGTCATTTTTTCTCTTAAACTAAACTTAGCAGATTATTTTGTTTAATATTTCTAACAAATATTAATTATAATTTTAATAGTAATAATAATATTAATAATAATATTAATAATATTAATAATAATATACAATAATATTAATAATAATATACAATAATATGATAACAATATTATTATTTTTTATTTATTTTTTGTAGTCGTGGAAAATCTAAAATAAATTAAAATTATTATTTGAACATGACAATATATTCAAGTCATTAGCCCAAAAAAAATTAATATAAAATCCATATTATTTATTATTATTGTTATTATTATTATTTCTTTTATTATCCTTACTAGCAACAAACGCGCGGCTAACTTCTTACTACCTTTTTAAATAAAATTAGCAATTTTAAAAATAATAAAATTTGAAAATTTTCAAATTCAAATTTTTGTTGAAAATACTAAAAAAATTCCAATTTTGTAGAATTTAAAAATAATTGCAAACATTCTTTAAAAACAATAAAATTCTTCATATTAAATTCAACTATGTTCGAATCTTGAAAAAAAAATTCTCGTAAAAATACCAATTATCTTTATAAATGACAAAATTCTTCTCCAAAGTTCAATTATTTTCAGAAATTTTTCTAATTTTAATGATTTTCAATTTCTACGATTTAAATAAAATATTTCCCAAAACGAATTCAATTATTTAAAAACAAATTTAATTTGAAATTTTAGAAAATGACAATTTTGAATGAATAAATTAAATAATACAAATTTCAGAGGAATTCTACTATTTACAAATTTTTTATAAATTTCTTCGCTATAATTCAACTATTTCAATGAAAAATAACATTTTTTAAACCGGGAATTCAATTATTTTTATAAATAATAAATAATTCAATTATTTTAATAAACAAATTACTTTGAAAACTTGTAATTAAGATGATTAAAGAAAGGCCATTATTTTAAAGAAACTCAAAGAAATTCTTCAAACGAATTTAATTAATATTATGTAAAATTTTAATAAAATTCTTCCTAAATTTAATTATTTTCATAAACAATAAAATTCTTCGAAGAAATTTAATTAGTATCAAATTTTTTGATAAAATTCTTTGCAAGAATTCAATGATTTGCAATTTTTTTCGC
Organism: Leptopilina drosophilae; assembly: GCA_032873175.1. Classification (NCBI taxonomy): domain Eukaryota; kingdom Metazoa; phylum Arthropoda; class Insecta; order Hymenoptera; family Figitidae; genus Leptopilina; species Leptopilina drosophilae. The sequence continues at coordinate 42,978,327 of CM065480.1, read as the reverse complement.
AATAAATCACTTGTTTTTATAAACAATAAAATTCTTCGAAAAAATTCAATTATTATAAAATTTTTTGATACAATTCTTTGCAAGAATTCAATCATTTGCAAATGTTTAATAAATTTTTTCGCAATAATTCAATTATTTAACAAAAAGATTAATAAAAGTTCTTCATAAGAATTCAATTATTTTTGAAAATTTTAATAAAATTCGTTGCAAAAATTCTATTATTTTAAAAAAGTTTGATAAAATTCTTCGAATCAATTCAATTATTTAAAAAAATTTCCTCAATTCAATGATTTTTAAAATATCTACTAAAATTTTTCAAAAGAATTCAATTATAAAAAATTTTATTGAAATTCTGCGCAAACATTTAATTATATTCATAAAATAATTAAAATTTCACAAGGAATTTAATTATTTTCATAAATAGTAAAATTTTTTAAGGAATTCAATTATTATTTTCATGCAAAATAATTTAAAATTCTAGAAAATAGTAACTTTTATAAGTTGTTAAATTAAAAATGGTTTGAATTTTGAGTTTTTGAATGTCTTAATTCCTGTGGAAAATCCTGTTTCAAAGATAAGATTGAAATATAAATTGTACAAATATTTTTCTTCTTTTTCTAAAACAAAATAATAATTTTCTTTGAAAAATTGTGATTGAAAAAGATAATAATGGAAAATAAATAGATTTTCTATTTCTTAATCACAGTTGTTTAATAATTTTTATAATTTTTTAGAAGTAAAGAACAAAAATAATTTTAATTTTACAAAATATAATATTTAACAAAATTTTAGTCTTTTAATGAAAAGAAGTAAAAAAAATTCTGATGATTTCTATTTTCTATCTAAAGTTAACAAAAAACAAAAGTATAAACAAAAGACAACTTCAGAGTGTGTGGGACAGAAAAAGTGAATTGTTAATTATTATTATTATTATTATTATTATTATTATTATTATTATTATTATTATTATTATTATTATTATTATTATTATTATTATTATTATTATTATTATTATTATTATTATTATTATTATTATTATTATTATTATTATTATTATTATTATTATTATTATTATTATTATTATTATTATTATTATTATTATTATTATTATTATTATTACTATTATTATTATTCGTCACAATTATTATTATTATTTTTATCATCATCAGGAAATAACATGACATTACGATTTGATTTGAAAATAAACAGAAAAATAAAATATTTAAAAATCGTTTCAAGATTAATTTGAAATTGTAAAGAAGTTTTTTGAAAAAAAGAAAAATGATGAGGAACATTTTACGAGTCATTGGTGCAGTATTATCTTTTACACTCGCACTCGATTATACGTTGAAACAATCATTTAATAATGATCGGGCAAAATTTTCAAGGAACTCGTTCAGTCCATTAGTGAGATAAGCACTTGTGAAGACCACAGGAAACAGGGGGTGATTTTTCGAAAGGGTTGTCTTTCAAGCTACTAATTTTTGTGAATTCCGAAAGAATATAATATATAAAGAACCCATTGTTGTTGTTCTTCTTCTTTTGGACGTTAATTAAAGAAAGGATTCCGGTTCATTAATCCTCTAATACGATTATTATTTTGTACCTGTGCGGGTAATTTCTAGTTTTTAATAAATGTAATTATATAATTAGTTGATAGTAAATTTGGTATATTATTATTTTTGTGATAAATGGGATTTTCTAATTGTATTATAAATGTAATTATGTAATTGTTTTATAACAAATCCAATTATCTGTTTTTTTATACAGAATGTAATTATTATTTTTATTATTTAGAATGTAACTGAAATTTACTTCCGAGAGCATTGGATTAATTTTTTTAATTAAATTTAGTTATTATAAATTTTTATGATTATTAATAACTGAAATTTACTTACAATACGTTGGTGAAGCTGACAACGTTTATAGTAAACAATTTTAAAAAAATATATGTTTTTAAGGAAAGGTTTATGAATTTCTGTAAAAAAAATAGTACGATTAATTTTTTAAATAATTATTTACAAAGAAAAAATATTTGTGAAAAAAAATATTTTTTTTTTAAGTAGGAAAATTATTTTCAATCGTTGATCATAAACATTGCAAACTTTACCGACGTCTTCCTATGGCATTCGATTAATGTTTATGTGGTTAAAGTTTCGAACATTTAAATGTCTGAAATTTTTTTTTCACCTGAATTGTTTTACAAAATTACTATAAAAAAATAAATAAATAATTAAAATTAAACATTATTTAGCTTACAATTAATTTTACTTTAATCTAAAAATTAAAAGAAGTAAAAAATATTGTCGCTTTATTGAACGTTCGAAAATTTAGGAACATTAATTTTTTTTATCTATAAATTATAATATAAAAAATTATTATTATGTATAATTATAAATATTTTAAATTATTAATAACTGACAATTACTTTAGATTACATTCGATTAGTTTTTATATTTAATTTCACTTCTTACGAATTTTTATGCTTAGGTATTAAAAAACTGAAATTAATTTCTGATATTATTTGGATTATTTTTTTAATTTCCTCTCTAAATATTTAAATTAATTGAAAATAATTATAGTTAAACCTTAGTAATAATCTGGGCAGATTTTCTTTCCAAATAATTCTTCATTATTAACTATTTGATTATTTACTTTTAAATTAGTATCACTTTTAAATTTTAACTAATTAAAATTAAGAGAACAAAAAGTTACGAAGACAAAATTTTTAAACCCATACAAACGAGGTTATTTTGTGTTTCACATCAGTGCAAAAATAAAAGGATAAAAACGTTTTGAAAAAACAAAATTCCTCTGCACAATTATTCTCTTTTATAATATGGCAAAACATTTAAATTGCTAGACTTTCACACACTTTGACTCTCCAAGTAATTTAAAATCTCCGACTCAATAATTTCGTGATTTACAATCCAGGTGTTTTGTAAATTGTAAATTCACTTTTTCCACATGAAATTCTTGACTAGCTTGGCTTTCTATTAACGCATTTGAGCTTTATTATATTCGAAGAAAATTACAAAAATTATATTTTATTACTTAAGTACTTTGAAAAAATGCTTAAAAATTTTCAAAATAATTTTTCAAAATTAACAATGAATAACAACAAACAATAATTGTAAATTATTATTTAATCGTGTTTATTTGTTTTTTTTGTTTTTTATAACCAGATTTTTAGATTTTTGTAAAAATATATAATAATAATAATATTAATCCACAATAATGGTAGGTGGTCACTTTTTCTAAAAAATATTTTCTAATCCTTTTTTCATAAAAAAGTGATTTCTAAAAAAAGTTTTTTTGATGAGTTTTAATTTCTAAAAAAAGTTTTTTTAATGAGTTTTAATTTCTAAAAAAAGTTTTTCTAATGAGTTTTAATTTCTAAAAAAGTTTTTCTAATGACTTTTGATTTATAAAAAAAGTTTTTCTAAAAGTTATGATTTCTAATATTTATTTTCCTAAAATTTGTAAAATTTCATAATTTTTTATAAAAGTTAGAAAATTGGTGGAAATAAGTAAAATTAAAAAATATTTCTCATTATTTTCTATTTTTTTTAAATAATAACTCTGTTTACGTAATTAGTTTCCTTTTAAAAAAGAAGAGAAATTTTTATAAAATAAATATTTGTTAACAAAAACTCTGTTCTTTAAAAAAAAATAATTTCCATCATTTTTATAATTATAATTTCTACAATTTGCAATAAATTTTTAATACAATTTTTTTTCCAAATATCAAGAATTTTTTTTAATTAAAAAAATTTTTGTAAACTTTATTTATTCATCACATACTTATTGATTGTTATTATGGAAATTAAATATTGTTAGGAAAAGAATTTTTTTAAATTGTCCTTTATTTAATTTTCCTTTTTAACCCTTTGCCGTACATAAGCTTTCCCCACCTCAGAAAAAATAAGTTTGACAGTGGAATCACGTGGATAATATCAGGGCCGGAAATTAGTTTGATTTTGAGGTTATGTTTACATTGGTTATGTAGATTTGATAAAAGTCTTTAATAATCAAATATAGCTATGTTTAAAAAGTAATAAATTGCAAATACACTTCCACTTTATACAAAAAAACAGATTTTTAGGTATTAAATATTATTTTGAAATATAATTTATTTTAAAATATAAATGGATTCATTTTTTAATTAGGTACGTTCCTGCAAATTCAGAACACTTACATTCTCACACATAACTAATTTATCAACACAAGCATACCGCCTTTTCTCATTGGTTGTTCCCCCAGAAAAGACTCTAAACGACATTTCGTAACACAAGAACGGCAAAGGGTTAAAAAGACATTTTTAGAAAATATCCTTTATTAGAAGAAAGAAAATCAGAAATTCACCTTTATTAGAAAAAAGTTTTTTTAAAAATTCACCTTTATTAAAATAAAGTTTTTTAAAATTTCACCTTTATTAGAAAAAATATTATTAGAAAATAAAAAATTAGAAAATACATTTTAGAAAAACTGTACTCCAATCACAATAATAATAATTATAATAATATTTATTATTATTATTATTTAAATTTTTCCAAAAATATTATTATTATTATTATTACTAATAAATTGATAATCGATTTGAAAAATTGTTTTAAAAAATTTACAAAACTAGCATCGTTTTTTATTAAACAATGTTTTTCTAAATTGGATATATATTCCATAAAAGCTCTGAGTCCCTGCCTGTTTCAGAAAAAGCTCTTCTTAAATAAAAAAGTTACAATTTGATGAAAAAAATATCAAATTTGTTAAAAGTTTTTTTTCTAAAGCCAAAATAATTTTGAAAAAGTTTTGAGTACCTTTGGGTTTCGAATAGAAATATTCTGGACTAAAAATTCTTTAAGTTGATGAAAAAAGCCCAAATTTAATATTCGCCTCCAAAAATTAAAAAAACTGAATTGAAAATTATTCAACAAAAACTGAATATAAATTTACATATTTAAAAATAAATGTTTAATTAAGATAGTAAAGATTTTACTCCTAGGGAGAAAAGAATCTATTTTTAATCGTAAATACACACAAAAAACCCAGTCTCATTTTTGTTGCATCTCAAAATGAGACTATGTTAAACGCCATAGAACGTGGCGCCACCTAAGAGTCTCATTTTTGTTGCAACTCAAAATGAGTAGCGTATGATACTCATTTTGAGACTAGGTTTTTTCAGTGTAGTAAAGTACAATAAAACCATTAGCTCCAAATTAATAAATAAAAATTAAAATTAATAATGTCAATAATTTTCTTTAGTATAAAGAAGACGTCAATTACAAACACAATTTCTTTTTTTTAATTATTTACACAGTTGTTTACACAATTATTATTTTTATTATCATAATTATTATTATTTTTATTATAATTATCATAATTATTATTAATTTTATTATTATTATTATTATTATTATTACTATTACTATTATTATTATTACTATTATTGTCGTTGTAATTGCATTTATAATTACAATTCTTACAAGCAATTTAACGTGTGCTTTTTCCGAAAAAAAATTTACATATTCACGATAAGAAATGAAATAAAAACAAAAAAATAATAAAAAAGAATTTAATCTCGCCTTTCTCACCTAAAATCGGCTGTTAATTATTGTGAAATTTTTTTTTCTTCTCTCCACGTATTTTCAGAAATATATTGAAAAAAAAAGAAATGACACATTGTTATCTTATACTATCGTCTTGGTGTGCGCTTTTTTTCAGGTAAAATTATACGAGCGTGCACTTTAAAATTTATAGCACGGATATTCCAAATTTACGGCATCTTGAGCATATATTTGCGTTCAATAACCCCTGCAGGTGAGTTTACTTTTCGCGGCTCGACAACTTCCTCATATACCTATATATATATACATTATACGATTGGTCTCTGCGGTCAGAGGTTAATGAAACTTTTGCGAAAAATATGCAAATAAGTGTGGTGACTTTGCATACAAGAGGAGCCAAATTAAACAGACGGGGCCGTTTGGTCTTTCGAAGATATATACGTGACGTGCCACCAAATGTTCCCTTTCGCAATTTTTTCTTTTTTCTTCAATTTATTCTTTCTGCGAATTGAAAGTGAATTTAGAGAAAAATTTCTAGTTGATTGATAATAACTTAATACAGATTTTTGTAAGAATTTTTACCTTCGAATAAGAAATCAAAAAAGCAAAAAAACAGAAAAAACAAATTTCAAACTTCTGAAAAGAAAAAAAAAATTTTCCCAAAACATTAATCTAATTCATGCAAGAAAAAACAGACTGTGATGAGAGAATATTTAAGTATAAGAACTTAGTCATCAAATGGATGTTAAATTTACAAGTAACACCCACAGGTTTAAAAGATAAAGTGCGATCCATCTCTGCCTTGTTTTAAAATCTTTTTTTTTTTGTACACTCTCTTTGTTTCAAATATAGTATGGTCAGAAAAAAATTATGAATACCTGAGTGTGAGTGTATCGTATACTTTTTTTTTTATTCTCAAGATTTGTATCGTTGACATCAGACGCTTCCTGACAAATTCATTCAGAAAATTATATTCCTTCGTCATTGGAGTTGGACTTCGGGTCTCCCATTAGCGTCCCTTTACAACCCACTTCCTGCAGAGGAAACGATAACCTGCCACATGGCACTTGCAGGGGACGAAATCACTTTACTACTGAATTACACCTGAGTGTGTGGTTATTTTTTTTTGTCTACTATTATTTTTTTTACATTATACATTAAATAAATTTAATCGGAATTAATTTATAATTGAAAATTGCGAATAAATATTGAAAATAATTTTGAAATTAATCACGCGCTTGCAAAAAAGGTGCCTAAGAATGTTTTTGAACGTCAACCGAAAAAGCTTTTCTTTAATAAAAAAGCTGTGATTTGGTAAAAAAAGACAAAATTTAAAAATCGAGTCCTAAAAATGTTAGCAAAAAATGTCAAGACTCGTCGTACTTTTGGAAAAAGCTCTTCTTAATTTAAAAAAGCTCCAATATCAGTTAAAAAAGATTAAATTTAATAATTAAATTTAAAAAATGGTAAAAAAAGACAAGACCAGCGTTGTGTTACGAAAAAGCTTTCCTTTTATAAAAAAAGCTTGAATCATTAAAAAAAATCCTAGATTTTAAATGTCGTAATTCAAGACAAAAAAATTTTTCTTAATCAAAAATAAATTCCAAGAAGTTCTCAGTACCTGCGTGTTTCAGAAAAAACTATTCATTAATCAAAAAGCATTAAATTAATTCAAAAAAGTACCAAATATGTTAAAATTTGTTTTTAAGCGGAAATAAATTCTGAAAAAATTCTGATTATCTTCGTGTTTCAGGAAAAGCTCTTCTTTAAAAAAAAATTTAATTATTAATTAAATCCTAAATTTTATATGCGACTCCAAAAATTGTTTACAAAAATTGTCAAAACAAACATCGTTTTTTTAAACACACATTTTTTTCAAAATCAAAAATAAAATCTAAAAACATTCTTAGTAGCTACTTGTTTCGGAAAAGCTCTTTTTTTCATTAAAAAGCTGTAATTTAATGCAAAAAGACCAAATTTGATAATTGCATTCCAAAATTGTTAAAAAAAAAATTGCCAAGAGCATCGTTTTCAAAAAAAGCTCTTCTTTAATAAAAATGCTACAATTTAAAAAAGAAAGACCAAATTTCATAATCGCATTCCAAAATTGATAAAAAAAAATTTGTCAAGAGCGTCGATTTTTAAAAAAGCTCTTATTTAGTTAAAAAAAGCACAAATTTAAAACAGGAAAGACCAAATTTGATAATTACATTCCAAAATTAATAAAAAAAATTGTCGAGAGTATCGTTTTTAAAAAAATTCTTTTTCAATAAAAAAGCTCGAATTTAATGAAAAAAGCCAAATTTGGAAATTGCATTCAAAAATTTAAAAACAAAAATTGTCAGGAACATTGTTTTTAAAAAAGCTCTTCGTTAATAAAAAAAAGCTTCATTTTATGAAAAAGACTAAATTTTATTATCACTTTGAAAAAGCCTGTAAGATAAAAAGGTCTAATTTAATGAAAAAACCCAAATTTGATAATTGACTCCAAAAATAAAACAAAATTGTCAACACCAGCGACGTGTTCGGAAAAAGCTCTTCTTTCATAAAAAAACTACAATATGATACAATAAAACCAAATTTAATTATCGCTTTCAAAAAAAAAAAAAAATTCTAATAAAAAAACTCTAATTTGCTGAAAAAAGACAAAATTTGATAATCGACTCTAAAAATACGGATTATTTTTTTCTAAACCAGAAACGAATATTAAAAATATTTTCAGTATCTGCATGTTCGAATAACCCTTTCTTAATAAAAAAAGCTCCAATTTGATAAAAAAATCTCAAAATTGATAATCGAGTTTACAAACTGTTAAAATAAATTTACAAGACCAGCGTCCTTTTTTAAAAACAAATTTTTCCTTAACCGGGAATAAATTAAAAAAGGTTTTGATTACCTTTGTGTTTCGCAAAAAGCTTTTCTTTAATAAAAAAGCTTCAATGTACTAAAAAAACACAAATTTGATAAACGAACCCAAAAATTAATTAAATATACTTACAACATCAGCATCTTCTTTTATAAATCAAATTTTTTCTGAATCGGAAATAAATCCTAAAACAGTTTTGATTTCCTGTGTTTCGGAAAAAGTTCTTTTTTATTAAAAAAAGCTTTAACTTTGATCAAAAAAGCACAAATTTCTTAAGGATATGCAAAATTTGTTAGAAAAAATTGTGAAAAGAATTTTTCTGAATCGAAAATAAATTTCAAAAAGTTCTAAGTATATGCATGTTTCAGAAAAAGCTCTTCATTAATAAAGAACCATTAAATTAATTCAAAACATTACCAAATTTGATTTGGAAAAAGCTCTTCTATAATAAAAAACTCCAATTTGATGAGAAAATCTCAAATTTGATAATTTAGTTCTAAAACTGTTAAAATAAGTTTACAAGACTAGCGTCTTTTTTTTGGAAACAAATTTTTTTTTAATTAGAAATAAATTCGAAAACGATTTTGATTACCTTCGTGTTTTGGGGAAAAGCTTTTCTTTAATAAAAAAGCATTAATTATTGAAAAAAGTCTGAATTTTATATGCGACTCCCAAAATTGTTTACAAAAGTAGTCAAGACCAGCGTCGTTTTTCAAAACACCAATTTTTTCTGATTTGGAAATAAATTTAAAAAATATTCAAATATACTTATTTCGGAAAAAACACTTCTTTTCAAAAAAGCTCCAATTTGATAAAGAGAAACCAAAATTTGCTATTCGCCTTCACAAATTATTTTTACAAAATTTACTAAACCAGCTTCGTTTTTCGAGACATAAATATTTTCTGAATCAGAAATAAATTCTAAAAAAAGTTTTGAGTATACCTGTGTACTTCGAAAAAGCCTAAATTTTACATTCGACTACAAAAATTGTTAAGAAAAATTACATTAAAATATATTCAACAAAAACTGATTTTCAATTTAGATAAATGAAAATAAATTCTTAATCGAGATGGTAAAGATTTTAATCAAGATTGTAATATAATAGTATAATATTATAATATTCCAAAAATATTCTAAGTAGCTACCTATTTCGGAAAAAACACTTCTTCCAAAATAGCTCCAATTTGATAAAGAGAAGCCCAAATTTGTTATTCGACTTCAAAAATTATTTTTTAAAAATTTACAAAACCAGCGTCGTTTTTCAAGACATCAATATTTTTTGATTCAGAAATAAATTCTAAAAAACTTTTAAGTACCTGTGTACTTAAACTTAAATTATTTTTTAATAAATAAAGCTCCAATTTGATGTAAAAAGCCTAAATTTTACATTTGACTACAACAATTTTTAAGAAAAATTTAATTGGAAAATATTCAACAAAAACTGATTTTCAATTTACATAAATGAAAATAAATTTTTAATCAAGATGGTAAAGATTTTAATCAAGATAGTAAAGATTTTACTCCTAGCGAGTAAAGAATTCATTTTCCATCGTAAATAGTGAAGTACAATAAAAGCTTTAGCTCCACATTAATAAATAAAAAATTAAAAACAATATTGACAAAAATTTTCTTCACTATAAAGAAGACGTCAATTGACAGACACAAATTCTTTTGCTCTTGAAAAAAAGAACCATTTACACAGTAGCCGGACAAATTGTCAGCGATATGATCGTTAAAATTATGCTAAAAACGGGTAAATCGATGGGTATGAATTTTTGTTTTTCGTTTAAATGGAAAAAAGGAAGAGAATTTGGTGACGGCATTCTGAAGAAGTCACGAGTGATTTACGTGACTAATAAAGTACTTGAAAATTTACATAATGCCCGACGCGATGGTTAAACTCACTTTGGCTTTCCCGCAGTTAAGTTTACAATAATGTAACGTGATTTACAACCACTTGAGACATCCAATGGTCCGTTGCATCTTTCTTGGTTTCGAATATGTGTGCACTTTCACATGTATATATTGTATTTGTGGGGTTGTATTTTATATATATATATATATAGTTATAGACATCGTTATGTGTATTAGTGGTAAATACACTGATCGACCTTCTTGCGGCTTTTACCACAACGTATGTTAATTACTTTACATTGTTTTAATTTCCTTGTGGTACACTTTATTATCGGCTTCCGCGTGATTTACGAGCCGCCTCCTTACTTTGAAGACCGTATGTGAGCTGAAAAAAATTGCGAGTCATATATATATAGTATATAGAATATATGCTGTAATTTCTTTCTCTCGCGCGGTGAATGGATTGAGGGACTTGAGAGAAAAGAGCTTGACCTCTTTGTTCTTTCGTGACCTTTATAAAAGCATACGATAGGAAGTAGATAGAAGATTATCTCCACGTGGTGTGAGATTTGTTAATTTGCGTCTTGCGTGGCGGCTATTTGATAGGAAATTATCTCAGTTGCGTTATTTATTTATGTAAACAATTAAATAATGAGTCAAGTGGAAAAAGTCAACGGGAGACTTTTCTTCTTTGTGTAAAAGAAATCACTCTTTTTTATTCTACAAACAGAATTTTAAAAAGGTAAATTATTATTTTAAAAAAGTAATAAATAGACGTTTATTTTACATTTTCGTTTATTTTCATTTTTAATTCTTTTAAATTTATAATTAAAATTGTTTTTCATCAGTAGTAACTGTAAGTTGCAGTTAAATAACTGAAAATTACAGTTACTACTGATAAAAAACTATTTTAATTATAAATTTAAAAGAATTAAAAACTTTTATCTGGCTGTGTCTTAATTTCACTACTGCTAAGTACTAAAAAACAAAACAAAAATTTAGTCTGACTAAAATAACTTTTTCTACTGATGTCAACACAAAATTGAATATTACGTCTGATTGTAATTTACTATTTCTACTGATACAAAAAATAAATATAATATTTTGTTTAAGTATAAAGCAAGATTACTACTGACGCAAAAAATAAATAGAATATTTTTTCTGACTATAATTAACTATTACTACTAACAAAAAGTAAAAAAAAAATTGTCTGCCTAAGAATCGTTTCAAATATTAAGCTAAAAAGATAAGTCTTCGATTTTACATAAATTCCATTGGTCGGACTGAAACTGACACTTACTACTAATTTTAAATTAATATGAAAAATTTTTAGTCTGACTACAAATGACTGTTTCTACTGGTACCAAAATAAAATAGAATATTTCGTCTGACAGTAAAATACTATTTTTACTGGTAACAAAAAACTAGAATTTTTCGTCTGGCTATAAATTACAATTACTACTGGCACTAAAAATAAATATAATATATCGTCTGACCATGAATCACTTTTTCTACTGATGCAAAAATTTTATATTTCATATTTTTTTTAATAATTTCATATTTCGTAATTCGTACAACTATTAATGACTATTACTACTGGTACGAAAAAAAATGGAATATCACGTATGACTGTAAATTACTATTTCTACTGATACAAAAAAAATTTACATGTTCCTGTAAACTGTTCGCACTTTAAAGGTAGTTGTTGTTTGCTTTTTTGTTTCCCAATTTTTTTAATAATTGTTTTTTTAATCAAATATAATAAAAACAATTCAAATTCTTGAGAAGAATCGTACGTTTTATAAAAGAAATTAAATTGTTTTAAAGAATTTTAACATAATATTGGAAAATAATTAAATGTTTTGAAAGAATTTAAAAATTTTTTTGAAATAATTGCATTTAATCGAAAACTTTTATAATTTTTTTTAAATAAATGTATTCTGTTAAAAAAAAATATTTTACAATATAATTTTGCGATGAATTTTATTATTCAAAAAAATTAATCAATTTTTCAGAACAATTTTATCAGAATTTTTGAATATAATTGAATGTAATTAATATTTTTTTTAATAATTGTATTCTTTCAAGAAATTTTACTACAAATAAGTAAGTAATAATTGCATTCCTTTGAAAAATTCTATTATGAATGAAAATAAATGCAATTCATGTGAAGAATTTTATTTAAAATATTCAAAATCCTGATACAGTTCTTTTGAAGAATTTCTTAAAAGTTTTTTTATAACCTATTTTCCTTAATAATTTTAATTGTAAATTTCAAAAATGTTTAATTTTATAAAGAATTTACTTAATATTGTATTAAAAATTATTTACATTATGTGAAGAATTTTGTTTCGTATGAAAATAATTAAATTCTTACAATGAATTTTATTAAATTATTTTTTATTAATTGAAATCCTGTAAAGAATTATATTATTTATGACAATAATTCAACTCTTGCAAATAATTTTTTATTCATTTTTTAAAAATAATTGAACTATTTTGAGAACTTTTATTATTAAAATAGTAGAATTTAAAACTATTTACCTTAATTTCAGCGAAGAATTATATTATTTGTAAAATGTAATTTAATTCTTACAAAAAAATTCTTAAATTAATAACATTAATCGAGGAATTTATTTTAAATTGGATTAAAAGTAATTAAAATATCATAAAAATTTTTATTATTTAAGAAAAGAATGGAATTTCACAGAAGAATTTTATTATTTATGTAAATAATTGAATGCATTTTTAAAATGTTATTATTTCTAAACATGATTAATTAATTGAATTCATGTGAGAAATTGTATTATTTTTAAAAATAATTTGATTCTTGCGAATAAATTTACTTTTTTTACAAATAATTTAATTGTTTCTAAGAATTTATTAAAAGTTTGAAAAATAAATGATTTTTTTCGAAAAATTTTATTAAAAATTTTGAAAATAATTGAAATTTTTGAAATAAATTTTAAGGACAACCTTAGGAATAATTGAATTTTTTAGATTAAATCCCTTTAAGAATTATTTACAAAAGAATTGAATGTTTGCAAAAACTTTACTGAATATTTGAATTGTTTCAATGGATTTATGCAAATTTCAAAGAATGATTGAATTCTTTTGTGAAATTTTGTGAAAATTCTATTTATAATAATTTAATTTCTGCGAAGAATTTTTCTAGTTGTGAAAACGATTTCAATCTTCCGAAGAAAGATTATGATTATGATTAAGTTGACATAATTAAAAATTCTGTATATAAATAATTGAATTCTTGCGAAGAGTTATTAAAACATTTTTTCAAATTTAAGCAATAATAATGAAATATTTACTTAATGACTGAATTTTTCAGATTTGGAATTAATTTTACAAACAAAACATCAAAATTCCAAAAAAATTAAAAATATAAAAGAATGTTAATTCAGAAAAACATAAATTTAAAAAAAAAAATTCCAAAAAATATAAATATATAAAAACTTCTACGTAGAAATAAAATGTGAAATATAAATTCACCTTCGGTTTGGATAAGAGAAAAAAGAAGTGAAACAAAAATCCGCATCGTGCGCGCACAATGCAATTAATAAAAACTCAATTTCATTCGACGTCAATGTTGATATCGTGAAGTAAAAAAATTATATTTCATTTTAATATTAAAGATTTTAATGCTCGCGTTTTGCGACGATAATTATTGCGGCAATTAGGTGCAGGGTAATTAATTGGGGGTCCGAAATGTTGGCGGTCGGAACTCTGAACTCGCCGTGGGAATGGACTTTTTGGCTCCAGTCCGCGCTCACGAAGAAACATGCCATTAAACTTCAAACATTTCTTAAAACCAGAACGCACCAAAAATTCAGTTCATTTTTATTTTATCTTTTCCTTTAACATTTGCTGATTTTCTCTCACAGTTTAAAAGTTGATAACAAACGTTGTGAATTCTTTTTTTTGCGTCGTATTAAAGTGAAATTTTCATACAAGGAGTAAAAGAAGAAAAAAAAGTAGAAAAGTAGAAAAAGTAAATAGAATAAAATAAATTATAAAAGTAATAGAAAAATGAAATAGAAAAAATGGAAGAAAAGGAATAGAAAAAAATGAAAGAAAAGAAATAGAAAAAGTGGAAGAAAAGAAATATAAAAAAATGGAAGAAAAGAAATAGAAAAAATGGATGAAAAGAAATATAAAAAAATGGAAGAAAAGAAATAGAAAAAATAGAAGAAAAGAAATAGAAAAAAAGGAGAGGAATAAAAAAAATAGAAAAAAGTAAAAATAGGAATAGAAAAAGAAGAAATAGGAAAAGAAAAAAACACCCAAAGAAAGTAAGGCAAAATACAGGAAAGTTAAAGAAGAAACCATTTTTTGAAAGTAATGGCGGCAATAATTTTTGATGAACTCGTTAATAAAAGCGCGAAAAATAAAAGCGACTAATTGGTTAAATATAGTCGAGACTAAAAGTTTTTTTTATTAATATTATACTATTTAATCCTGAAAGTTGTCCTATTTACAAGAACAATTTATATGACAACCGTTCTTGTTTTTCACTCTTTGTTTTTTTTTTGTTTTTTCAAAAACTGTATATAATAAGTTTCAACTGGAAGCAGAAATTCACAACTAATGACTTTCCTAAACTAATAAGAGACCGAGTTTAAAAACTCTTTAGCGTCAACAAATCAAAAAGTAATCAGCGTATTCATATTCAGAAAATTAATTAATGTCGAGTGTGATACTTTAGACGAATAATTTCCATTTAATTCATTTCAGAATTCTTAATTAAGGAACTATTTATCAAAAATTAAGATTCACTTTTATGTCTCATATTAATATGCGCACATGTACAGTTAAATGTAGATTAAAATTTTTCATTTTACTCTTTTTCTGTAATAATCCAAACTTTATCAATAAATTGATTTTTAGAGTCTCGATTTAGGAAATTAAATTTGTAATTATTTAATAAATGTTAGTAAATTTTTCAGTTGAAGTAAAAAATAGTAAACTAGTAATACTGAAAATAGTAAATTACTAAAAATTAGTAAATTACTAAATTACTAAATTACTAAATTACTAAATTACTAAATTACTAAATTACTAAATTACCAAATTACTAAAAAATAGTAATTCTAAATAGTTGTACGAGGGGTAAAAAAAAGTGTCGCGTAAGTCTGAGGCCTGAAAGTTAGCAATGTTCATAAACAATTTTTCGAGGAAACAAAAAAAAACACTAATCATACACATTTCCTAATGGATATTATAAAAACGCACTGCAAAAACGTGTAATTTAAATGATATTAATTTTCGTATATTATAAGCCCTTAAAAGTTTTTCAAAACTTAACGATTTTTTCGGGCGATAAATTTGTGAATGCCACCTATTAAATTTTAAGGGTTCGCTCCACTCTATTTCCACGAAGCAAGATTTTTCGGAATCGTGTTATGGTTCTCGATGGAAAGGAAACGTAGTATTTTGACGTGCCTGATGCGTTACGGTGTGCGGGAATTATCTCTTTCTCTCTCTTTCTTAAAAAAAAAAAATTGGTACCTCCAAATGGCAATTTCGTTTACAAGGTATTTCCAAAAAAAAAAAAAAAAATTCCCATGAAATCCGTCTCTAATCGAAACATTTTTTTTAATAAAAATTCTTTTAATTTTATTTTTGATTTTGAGATTTTGAGAAATTTTAATTAGGAATTTTTTTCGAATTTTTTTCTTTTTACCCTAATTGAATTTATAGGGCAATTTGGATAAAAATTGATGCACACGAAAGAGAGAGTTTGTTGCTAAAAATCGAGGCAGGCCCCTGTTTGTTGGTCGTAGACATCGGTTAGTAAAACCCGAATGTACTTTAAATGCCCAATTTGGCAGCCGTAAAAACAACATTTATTTATGGTGGTTCGCCCATCGACGAAAAAACCCCTATGGACGAGAAAATTATGCTCGCTCAAAAAGGCATATTACTGCTGACTTTGGACTTTTTTTAAAACATAGTATGTCTGATGCTTGAAACACTGAGGGGCCTTTCGCTGTCTTCCTTCTTTACATCAGCCCAGGTGGTAGCGAATTTTACGAGTTGCTCTCCTGTATACAACGATTTGAATTTACTGAGGAGACCGATTAGGTACCTGTATATATATATATATATCCCAGAAGAGAGGCTTCGTTTTCACTCTTAAGCATAGGTTATAATTCAAAAGGTTATAAGCCAGTGCCTTAGCGCCGATAATAGGTTATGCCTTATATATATATATAGGTTTATAATTCCGCTCCACATCATTTTTATGTTTTCAGAATCTAAAAGTTACGACCCGATTGTTCTCCTGACCCCATAGAGTTCTAAACAACAAAGTTCGTATTTCTCTCTAAAATCTGATTTAGTAGAATTCTACTTAGAAATAGTAAAGTTTTATTAATTTTTACTAGTTTTCGTGGACGACTCTTCACCTTTTAATTAGTAGAATATTACTAATTTACAGTAAAATTTTACTAATGTTGCAGTAGAATAGTACTAATTTTTAGTAAACTTTTACCAATGTTTAATGTTTTCGTAGAATACTACTAAAATTAGTAAACATTAGTAAAATTAGTAAAATTTTATTAATCTTTTAGTAGAATATTACTAATTACTAATATTACTAATTTAGTAAAATTTTACTAATGTTTTCGTAGAATTCCACTAATTGAAAGGCACTTATTTTACTAAATGAATTAGTGTATCTGTTTTATCGACTAAAACAGTTTTACTAATTGTTAGTCGAATTCTACTAAGCAATTAGTAAAATCTACTAACCATAAGTAGAATTTCACTATTTGTTATAGCACAATTATTACCAAATCATTTCGTTAAAGACCTTTCGTCATTTCATTTGTAACTTTATACTAAAATTCAGATTTAGAAAGTTGGAGAAAAAAATAACCCCAGTTGCAAAAATTTCACTTTTTAGAAATAACAAACTTCTTCTATGAAATTAAAATATTTTGAAAATCTACTATTTTGAATAAAGTTTTCCAAAGAATTCAATTACTTCAAAAAATATGACAAAATTCGTTGCAGGAATTTAATTATTTTTACAGATAAGAACATTTTTTACAAGTATTAAATTATTTAAAAAAAAAAAAATAAAATTCTACGCTAAAATTTCATTATTTACTTAAATAATAAAATTTTGTATGATATTTCAATTATTTTCAATACAATTTTAAATTAATTTTTTGATAAATGTTATTCTTTTAAAAAAAATGTTTACAAGAATTAAAGTACATTTTAGAAATAACCAAATTCTTTCAGAAAATTCAAGTAGTTTTAAAATCTATTATTTTAATCAAAGTTCTCGAAAGGTTTCAATTATTTAAAAAAAATATAACAAAATTTGTTGCTGAAATTGAATTATTTTTGCAAATAACAACATTTTTTACAAGCATTAAATTATTTAAAAAATAATGAAATTCTTCGCTGAAATTCCATTATTTACTTAAATAATACAATTTTTTATGATATTTTAATTATTTTTAATACAATTTTAAATAAATTCCTCGATAAATGTTAATATTTTAAAACAATTTGTGCATGAATTCAATTACATTTTACAAATAACGAAATTATTCCATGAAATTAAAAAATTTTTAAAATCTACTATTTTGATAAAAGTTTTCAAAAGAATTCAATTTAAAAAAAAATATAACAAAATTCGTTGTAGAAATTTAATTATTTTCACAAATAATAACATTTTTTACATGTATTTAACTATTTAAAAAAAATATAAATTTTTTCTCTAAAATTCCATTATTTTCGTGAATAATAAAATTTTTTTATATTTTAATTATTTTTAATACAATTTCAAATAAATTCTAAAATAAATGTTATTATAGAAAAAAAAGTTTGCAAGAATTCCATTACATTTTACAAATAACAAAATTCTTCCATGAAATACAAATATTTTAAAAATCTAATATTTAAATAAAAGTTCTCAAAAGAATTCAATTATTTTTAATAATTATAACAGAATTCTATACAGAAACTTAATTATTTTTCTAAATAATAACATTTTTCACATGTATTCAATTATTTAAAAAAATATATATAATTTTTCTCTAAAATTTCATTATGTTCTTGAATAGTAAAATTTTTTATAAAATTTTAATTATTTTTCATAATACAATTTTAAATAAACTATAAGATAAATGTTATTATAGAAAAAAAAGATTTGCAAGAATTCAATTACATTTTACTAGTAATAAAATTCTTTGCTAAAATTTAAATATTTTTAAATTCTACGATTTTAATAATAAATGTTCTCAAAAGAATTCAATAATTAAAAAAAATAGAAAAAAAATTTTTGGAGGAGTTAAATTTTTATAAAAAAATAATAAAATTCTTTACAGGTTTTCAATTAATTTAAAAAAATATTTTAAACTGTATTGTAAGAATTTAATTCTTTTCATAGAAAATAAAATTCTACACAGGATTTAAATTATTTTTAATATTTTTTTTTATTAAAACTTTTAAAAATAATTAAATAATCAATTCTTTCTAAAAATGTACGCTTGAATAGTTTTAATATTCAATCATAATCGAAAATTTTATGTGAAATTCTTTTTTAAACAATTGTTATTAGAAATTTCTTTGAAAATTCAATTATTTAAATAGAAAAATAGATAAATTATCGACTAATTGAATATTTTCCAAACTTAAATTCTCGTAATGAAATTTACTAAGATAATTAAATTGTTTCAACAAATTTTTAAAGAATTTTCAAGAATAATTACATTTTTCGAGGAATTCGGTAAATATTGTATTACAAATATTCAAAATTCTGCGATGAGTTTTATTATTCATAAAAATAGTAAATTAAGGAAAATTTCTAAAAATAATTGGAATTTTGCCAAGAATTTTATTAAAATTTCTAAAAATAATTTAATTTTGAAGAAGAAATTTATTTTTTTTAAGATAATTTCAATTTTTCCTATAATTTTTTTATATTTTTAAACCTTATTGAATTTTGGCAATGAATTTTATTACTTTTGAAAATAATTAAACTTCTGCAATCATTTTTAACTTTTCTAAAATTTAATTTTTTCTCGTACTTAAATGAAAATTGCTGAATTCTCAGATTTCTTTTGCTTTTGAAAATAATGAATATTACTTTTATCGAATAATAATAATAATAATAATAATAATAATAATAATAATAATAATAATAATAATAATAATAATAATAATAATAATAATAATAATAATAATTATTATTATTATTATTATTATTATTATTATTATTATTATTATTATTATTATTATTATTATTATTATTAATCATCAATATTACAATTATAGAGAATCGAATAATATTATTATTATCATCATAATTAATCATCAATATTATAATGATAGAGAATCGCACATATAATTAAAATTAAAAATTATTCTATTCAATTCTCATAATTGATCGTAATTCCTGTTAATTAATTAATATTCATTCATTTCTTTAATTGACCAGAAAATTCAAATGTAAATTCCATATTTGCCCATCTCTGCGGGTTTAATATATAAATTACATATATATAGAAAATTATAGAAACATAAATTATATAGAAGTTTGCGAGGAAGATAATTTAATTTTATATTTGTGCAATCGAGGGACCCATTATTAACAGTAATAAATTAATATAGAACCTATTATTCTATACGCATACTCATACATATTATTGGTCGCGCAGGTATATATATCGTTCACGCAGTCTTCGCGCCTTTTTAGCTTTTATGATTCTATTTAGTGCGGCCAACACTATAACTATGCGCGCGCGAATCACCGGATGTGCTCCTATACTAAAATAGGGAAAAACCACCTCAACAATATCAATTTCTTTTTTTTATTTTTATTATTTTTAAATTTTACTCTCGCGCGTAGACCACAAAATACCAACTTTTATGTTCATTGTAAAATTATTATCTAATATTTTTGTGTTAAATCATCTCGGGGGCAATTTTCCATTTCCGCTGAAATTATTATTACACTTTAAAGAATAGTTATGGTAAATTTGAAAATGGCCATTTTTCACGGCACATTAAAGTTGGAGAAATAATTTTAAAATTGTATATTTTATCGCGGTAGTGTTTTTTATTGTTGTTTTTAAAGTATATAGGCAATGAATTAGGATTTTTTTTTGTTGAATAGGATTAGAAAAATGTGGTGGTTGGGAAAAATTGGTTGAATGAAATTGTTGGGTGATTATTGACGAATGAATGTTTATATGAATATTTATTTTATTTTTAATTTATCTTGAATTTATTTTGAATTTATATTGAATTTGTTTTGAATTTATATTGAATTTGTTTTGAATTTATATTGAATTTGTTTTGAATTTATTTTGAATTTATTTTGAATTTATTTTAAATTTATTTTGAATTTATTTTGAATTTATTTTGAATTTATGTTCTTATTCAATATTTATTTTATTTGAATATTTAATATTTAATTGAACAAAATGAATATTTCATTGAAAAAAATGAATATTTACTTGATAACTAAAAAAAATTTTTTGCTCGGCAAATGAATAATTAATTGTACTTGAAATAAATATTTCATTGAACAAAATTGAATATTTACGTTTGAAATAAAAAATTTAGTTCAACGTTTGCTTGAATAAATAATAATTAATACATAGATGAAAATAAACATTTGCATGAAAAAAAGTAAATATTTACTTGAACTAAATAAATTTGTTACTCGTGCAAAATGAATTTGTTTAAAAAAAATAAATAAACAAAATTAATAAAAAACGTAAATGAAACATTTACATTTGAAATAAAAAATTTAGTAGAACATTTGCATGAAAAAATAAATATTTACTTGAACTAAATAAATTTTTTGCGCGTGCAAAATGAATTTGTTAAAAAAAAAATAATTAAAAATAATGATACATTTACATTTGAAATAAAAAATTTAGTAGAACATTTGCTTGAAAAAACAAATATTTACTTGAACTAAATAAATTTTTTGAGCGTGCAAAATGAATTTGTTTAAAAAAAATAAATGAAATAAATAAATAAAAATAATGAAACATTTACATTTGAAATAAAAAGTTTAGTAGAACATTTGCTTGAATAAATAATTAATTCTTAAAGATAAACATAAATATTTGCTTGAAAAAAATATTCACTTGAAATAAATATGCACTTGTGCTAATAATTTTATTTCGCCAAATAGTTGGAAATAAATATTCATTTGCAAATAAATGCTAAGATTTATATTCCATTCTTCTCTTTGCATCAAGTCAGTAAATAACAGCACGCATTAAAGCTCATCAAGTTCATTAGGAATCAAAGAAATTACACTATACGCAGTTTAGCAAAAATGGCAAAAACAGATGTTATATATAGTTCTTTTGCGGTGAAACCGCAGGTAGAAATTGTCACTAACGAACCAACGTAAGAAACCAAAGAGAATATATATATATATATATATATATATAAACCACGAAACATAAAAGCCTGATGAAAATGAAGAATCGTAAAAGCTCCGACAAGAGGGACATTAAAATCAAGAAACAAGCATGAGAAGAATCGTAATCGTCGCCTGGAGGCTGACTTCAACATCATAGAAATGAGAATTCTACTCACATTTTGATTTTAATCTTTAAAAATAATAAAAAGTAACGTTTCTCCACTTCCTTTATGTATGTATTACTTTTTTTAGATCATAAGAAAAGAGTTTGATTAAAAAAATAGTAGATAAAATATTTCTTTTTATTTTTGTAATAAGAATTTATTTATTTTATTTATTTCATTTATTTTATTCACTTCATTTATATTTTAATCAAAATAAAAATATCGTGATAAAAATAAAAATATCATCACGATACTATTGTTATATTTTAACAAAAAAAAAGAAACATTTAGCAATATTTTTGTTTTATTTTACATTAATAATTTTTTATTTCCTTTATTTATAGCAAGAAATAAAACGTTCGAATTAATTTTATAATTTCGAAATAAATTAAAATACCTACAGTTCGAAAATAAATGTACTTAAAAATATATGTTAAAAACTGGTTTTTGAATAGATTTCGCGGATTTACGGATAGAAACTCGGTCGACAGGTTGTATTTACAAGTGGTGGGGAGAAGAGTGGGGACCGAAGCGTGGCGGGGCGTGTGCCTCTTTGAAAGAAGTGTAGCGCCTCAAATGCCCCAGGTAAAGCCACGAATGCCTTGTTTCTGCTCAACTTTTTTATTCAACGTTCCCACAGGCTACTTGCAACATAGGAATTCTCTCTTAATGCTCTCTTAATCCTCCTCCTCCTCCCTCTTTTTCTCCCTCCCCCCTCCATTTAACCATATCATTACAAAATTTATTTTTTCCTTTGTTTCAAACGTGGGGATTTTTTTTTCGTCTCTCAGGCAAAAAATTATTCTTATATAACAGGGCTCGGATTGTACGATTTTTTCGACTTTTTTCGACTTTTCGAAGAAAATATGACTTTTTTCGACTTTTTTGTGAAAAAATGCGACTAATCGACTTTTTCGAGGTTTTTTTTACTAAAATACGAATGAAATTTGAAAGATTTCTTAAATTTAAAGAAAAAAAGTTTGAGTAAAAAAAATGTTCTGTTACATTTATTTAAAAATTTTTCGACAACATCAATAACTTCTTTTATGAATAAATATTTAATTATTGTTTTTTCATAGAAATTAAAATTCTTCAAAAGATTCAAATTCAAACGTTTGAAATTAAACAACTTATAAAAAATTATTATAAAACATAAAGACATCGATCACTCCGATTCTTCGACTCGGAGCAATCGATATCTTCATGTTTTCATAAGACATATCATAAGACTTTATAAAAAAATTTCATCATTTTTTTATGAAAATAATTGAATTATTGGGGAAAAATTTATAAAACTTTAGTAAGTAATTGAATTTTGCAAAAAAATTCTATCAGAACTTTTAAAAATAATTAAATTTCCAGGATGAATTTTATTCTTTATGAAGATATTACAAATTTTAAGGAGAAATTAAAAAAAAAATTTTGAAAATATTTTAATTTCTGCGAAGAATTTTATTAATTTTGAAAATAATTGAATTTCAGAGAAGAAATTTATTAAAATTCTTTGCAAATAATTGAAGTTTAGGAAATAATTTTATTATTCACAAAGATAATTGAAATTTTTAACAGATTTTTTCTAGAAATATTTAAAAATAACAAATTGAATTTTGCAGAAGAATTTTAATATTTATAAACATAATTGAAATTTTGAGAATTTAAAAAAAAAATTTTAAAATAATTAAATTTTTCTACAGAATTTTCTTACATTCGAAGATAATTGAATTTTGTAAAAAACTTTAACAGCACTTTTGAAAATAATTAAATTTTTATCATGAATTTTATTATTTATAAAATTTTGACGAAAAATTTAAAAAAAATTGATAATAATTGAATTTCAGAGAAGAATTTTATTAAAATTCTTTGCAAATAATTGAATTTTAGGAAAGAATTTTATTATTCACAAAGATAATTGAAATTTTAAACAGATTTTTTCTAGAAATATTTCAAAGTAATTAAATTTTGCTGAAGAATTTTGATATTTATAAACATAATTGAAATTTTAAGAATTTAAAAAAAAAATTTGAAAATAATTGAATTTTTGTAAAGAATTTTCTTACTTTCGAAGGTGATTGAATTTTACAAAAAATTCTATCAGAACTTTTGAAAATAATTAAATTTCCACGATAAAATTTATTCTTTATGAAGATGTTACAAATTTTAAAAAGAAATTCAAAAAAATTTTGAAAATATTTGAATTTCTGCGAAGAATTTTATTACTTTTTGAAAATAATTGAATTTCAGAGAAGAATTTTATTAAAATTCTTTGCAAATAATTGAATTTCAAAGAATTTTATTATTCACAAATATAATTGAAATTTTGAACAGATTTTTTCTAGAAATATTTCAAAGTAATTAAATTTTGCAGAAGAATTTTGATATTTATAAACATAATTAAAATTTTGAGAATTTAAAAAAAATTTAAAAATAATTGAATTTTTCTAAAGAATTTTCTTACTTTCGAAGATAATTGAATTTTGCAAAAAAAATTTATCAGAACTTTTCAAAATAATTAAATTCTTATGATGAATTTTATTATTTATAAAATTTTGAAGAAAAATTAAAAAAAAGTTTTTATCATAATTGAATTTCTGGGAAGAGTTTTATTACTTTAAAAATAATTGAATTTCTAGGAATTATATTATTATTTATAATGATAATTGAAATTTTGACAAAAATTTTATTAAAATTTTTGTTAAATAATTGAATTTAGAAGAAGAATTTTATTATTTATAAAAATAATTGGCAATTTAAAGAGAATTTTAAAAAAATGTTAAAAATACCTAATTTAATTTTTGCTATGAATTTTATTAAATTTTTAAAAATTTTATTTCGAATAGTTTGACATTAATGTATCTGTTGTCGAGAAATGTGATTTTTTTACAATTTTGACAATTTCGTGTTTCCTTTTTGTCGCTTTTTTCCAAAATTTCATGCGATTTTTTTACTACTTTTTCGTAAATTTTATGAGACTTTTCGTGACTTTATTATTATTCTAAAAGCAGAGTTGGAGAAAAAAAATTTCTTTTTTTTCCCTAATTTCCAGGCGGAATTTTGATTCCCATACGCAGGAAAAGTAGAATTGAATTAGGGAAAAGAAAATTAAATTTTTATGGTAAAATAAATTTTTAAATAAAAAATAAAAGTAAAATAAAAAGTTTATGGTGAAAAATAAATACAAGAGTAGGAAATTAAATCTTCACTTGCAGAACAACTAGAAATTTTACTATATTAGCGAAATTTTTAGTTATTGCAGCGAATACTTTTGCAATTTTGCAACGAATATTTTCGCTATTTTAGCGAAAGTTATCGCTGTTCCTGTTAAGGATTTTTTTCGTAAGGAGTGAATTTATTATAAAAAAAATTGTCTATTAAAGTTGAAAATTAAAATAAAAATCTTTCTTGGAGAAAATAAAAGTGAATGTTCTTTCAAAACGACAATAGCAATACACGAAAAATAAAATTCAAGCCGACAGTTTATTTTCACAGCAAACTGTTTTTTTTCTTTATTTTTTTCTTTATTTTCATAACTTCTATATAAGCCTTCTTCTTGCGGCTTAAACAATTATTGATACAGTGAATTATAATCCAATTAGATTCCCAATCCTCAAATAGCGAGTCATGCCAACATCTTGACCTTGTTTTGAGAGGCGCGCAGAAAAAAGAAAAAAATAACCCATCGTCACGATACTTTTGTTATTTTTTTCCGCTTCATTTTTTTTTAGAAAACAAGCCTATAATAGAAACTTTTGGATAATTTTTCTGATTGACCTGAAAATATTTGATTTCACGCACTTTAACGAATATAACGAGATAAAAAAAAGAGAGACAGAGAGAGAGAGAGAAGCAACAAAAATGGTCACATGCTGTTTTTCGAACGAAAATCTATATTTTTTATTGGCTTCTCGTCCATTAAAATTCTCGCGCGATCACCGCGGGATTTTTACAATCGCAGCTATATATACGAATAACAAGTGGGCATTTATTACTGCGCGTCCGCTTAAAACGTGATGCGTCCTCATCGAGACCATTAAGGATATTTTTTTTCCCCAACGCAAGTAAATATCTATACGTCTGGTCGAAGTCGACAGACTATAAAATTATCGACGTCCTTCCACAACAGCAGTCTGGTGTCGATTTTATGTTCGAATAAGTCACTTGAATTGAAAGGTTGATAATTCATATATATTATAAGACTCTATAATATTTAAAGTAACTTCATCTTTTATGCCTTGGGGACATTTTTTTTAATTTTAAATACAAAAAGTTCTATTTGTTTTGGAAATTCTTCGTTTGAAACTTTCTGATGATTTCTGACATCAAGATATATAAAATAATGATATAATAATAATAAATTAAATAATATACGATTTAAAATAATTCATTTCAATTATTTGCAATTTCTATTACTTGAAGAAAAATTTTTTCACAAAAAAATTCAATTATTTCTATAAATAATTCAATTCTTCTCTGAAATAAACTTATTTAATAAAATTTTAATAAAATCTTATGAAAGAATTCAATTATGTTAATAAATAATCAAACTAGTCGCAGGATTTTAATTAGTTTTGGTAACTTTTTAATAAAATTCGTTATTATTCTCAAAAATTTTAATATAACTCTTTAAAAAACTCAACAAAATTTAAAAAAAAATTATTTCAAACGATTCAATTATTTTCAATATTTACCATTTTAAAAAAATTTCCGAAAAAATTTATTTTTTTATAAATAATCAGATTTATCTTAAAAATTGAATTTAAAAAACCTTTTAATTAAATTCGCTGAAAGAATTGAATTATCTTTATAAATAATAAAATTTGTCGCAAAGTTTCAATTTATTGTTAGGAAATTTAAATAAAAATCGAAATTATTATTCGAAATTTTAATGAAATTCTTAGAAAAAACTTAGTAAATTTTAATAACATTATTTCAAACGAATTAACTATTTTCAATTCTATACTATTTAAAAAGAAAATTCCCTAGGAATTCAATTATCCTTATAAATAATAAAATTATTTTTAGAAATTCAAAAATTTCGAACAAATTTTTAAATAATTTTGTTGCAAGAATTTAATTATTTTTATGAAAAATAAATAAAATATAAATAAAATAAATGTCAATTATTTTTAAAAATTTTAATGAAATTGGTTGAAAGAATTCAATTATTTTCATAAATAAAAAATCTCATTGCAGGTTTTCAATTATTTAAAATTTTTTTTTTAAATATTCGTAATAATTCTTAAAAAATTTAAATATAATTCTTTCAAACGATTCAATTATTTTCAATATCTAGAATTTAAAAAGAATATTTCAAAAGAATTCAATTATTTTTATAAATATTAAAATTCTTCTTAGAAAATTAATTATTTAAAAAAAAAATTAATAAAATTCGTTGCAAGAATTTAATGATTTTTACTAATAACAAATAAATAAAATAATTTTTAATTACTTTCATAAATAAGAAAACTCTTCACAAGATTTCAATTATATTTTTAAATTTCAATAAAATTCGTAATTATTCTCCAAAATTTTAATAAAATTCTTTCAAACGTTTTAATTATATTTTCAATATTTACTATTTAAAAAGAAAATTCCTAAAGAATTCAATTATTCTTATAAATAATAAAATTTTTTTATAGCAATTAAATTATTTTTAAAAAAATTAAAATTAAATTCGTTGCAAGTATTTAATTATATTCATAAATAATAAAAATCATCATCACAAGATTGCAATAATTCTTGAAAATTTTTATACAATTCTTTGAATTCAATATCACAGTAATAATTTTATTAAAATTCTTAGAAAGAATTCAATTATTTTAATATTAATCTAAATATAATTTGTTTACTAGAAATCAATTATTTTCAAAAAGTTCTTTTTAAATTTCTTAAGAGAATTTAATATTATTTTTAAAAATCTTAATGAATATCTTTATAACAATTCAGCTGTTTTAAAAAATATTTTTGTTAAAGTCTTTAAACATTTTAATTGTTGTAAAACTAATAATGTTTAAATTTGTAATTTTCGATTAAAACTATCAATGATTTGCCCAATTTTGTTCTAAAAATTTCAACAACAAAAATGATTGAAATTTTTTTTTGAAAAATTAAAGTTATAATAAGTTTAACAAATAATGTCAACAGTCGTCACATTTAAATCATTAAAAATATTTTAATTCCTGTGAAAAAATAAATTGGTATTAAAATATTTATTAAAAAAAATTATTCTACTCTCAAAATTCGAATTCGTAAAAATGTTGATTAATTTGAATCAGTGACTGACTTCTTGCTTTCGAATTAGTGAATTTAACTGATAAATTAGTCGAAATTACTATTTATTAGTAAAATTTTCTTATTTAAGAGCAAAAATTTAGTCTCTAATTCGAATTAGTAGAGATTTTTACTAATTTAAATTTAGAGTTTTTTTTTATTAATTTATTAATTTTTTAAGTGAAATCAATAATGAATATTATTAATTTTTTAAATAATTTAATAATAATAATTTTTTTTAATATTTTTTTTTTTTTAATAATTTAAATAATTAATGTGAAATCAGTAATGGAAAGTAAAAGTGGAAAAACAGCGAAATTCATTAATTAATTGTGTAAATTATTATAATTTTGAATTTTAATTATAAAATAAAGTTATAACAAAAATTACAGCTTAACTTGTAATTGAAACACAATTCGATAATAATGAGCAGACTGCGGTAAATCAAAAGTCAGTAGTAAGGCCAATATACTGGTTTTTTGATTGGATGATTTCTATAAAGATAATTCCGTGTTAGAATAATGTACATGATTTAAGATAATGTGATTTAAATGTGCGTGTAATTGCTGATTATAAATGAGAGGATAGGCGTCTTATATAACAAATGCTGTAAATCACAATACAATAGTCGATGTTTGTATGAACCCACATGATTGACATACATCAATGTCATCGAAAGATTTATCGATTTTCTAGTCAAATTCTCCTTTCTCGCTTAAATACTCAATTCACGTAAAAAATAAACCATTAATCGAAGAGATGGTTTCAAAAAAAAATATATATATTTTTACAATTTGTCTTCACTGACAGTCAGTTCTGAACCAATGGGAGAAATTTATAATTTATTTCACATATACTAAAGCTACAGTGGAAAAAAATTTATTTGATTTTAAATAACCGATAATTTATCGTTTGTCAAAGAAATATTTATTTGAATAAAATAATTTTTATGTTAATCAAATTTGTATTTTTACTATTTTAACCAATTATTTTTGTGTTTGAAGAGAATAGTATTTCATTGATTTAAATAAAAATTATTTGCTACTCAAAAAATTATTTCATTGAAGTAAATATTTTATTGATTATTATAAATTAAATATAAATTAATTATATATGTTAATAAATACAATACATAATTTTATTTAAATATAAATATTAAATAAAAAATTATTTTATGCAAACGAACTTTATTTAAATATTTACTTTTAAATATTTACTTTTTTTAAATATTTACTTTTAAATATTTACTTTTTTTAAATATTTACTTTAAAAAGTAAATATTTAATTGATAATAAACAATAAAATATTTACTTTTTAATCGTTCATTTGTATCAAATAATTTTTTTCCGTGAATTTTATACAACGCAGTAAACTCGAATTTTTTTGCAAAACATTTCGCCATAGTTGCGTAATTTCAGATTGGAAAGCATTTCTTAAAAAATTTTTTTTTTGCTTGAAATGTTTCGCTTTTTGGAGGGTACTTTGTTCTGATGTATATGCCTTCTCTGCGGCTTCTATATATATAATATACAAACAGGAATGCGAAACGTGATGAACTTATCTGTGTCTATTCGTTCGCGAATTGGTAGCGTGTATGTGTGAGAGACATTATGAGAATGTTTGAGAAGGACCTGCGGCTAGAAGGTGCGTGACGAGTCGACCTGATCGTTATGACTTTGCAAGGCACAAACCGTGTGCTGCCACGAGGCGCATTCGTGCGAACAAAACTCGTGGGATCGTGGCTTATTCAAAGAGTGCAAAGAAGGGGCACGAAAACAAGTACACACGGGGTCTCTCTCTCTATCTCTCTTTCTCTCTCTCAACACGAAACACCTTCTTTTTTCTCTCTCTCTCTCTCTCTCTCTATCTTTGCCTTTTGCGAAAAAATGCTATGGAATTCAATAATACTTTCAAATTTCAGACGTAAATCATGTTTTTTCGGGAAAAAACGATTTCTCATTCCAATAAAGAAACCATAGTTTGAAAAAAAATTTTGACTAAAAAAATTTTGACTAAAAAATGTTTGACTAACAAATATTTGACTAACAACTATATTTTTTATTGAGATAAGTAATTTTTTCTATGTTTTGTACAATAGTTTTAATGTGAATCCTCGTAATTAAAATTGTGGGAAGCGCGGAAAAGGGTAAAATTACATTAGGGAAAAATTATCTCCGAATAAATCGCACTGTCGATGCAAAAATTCCACTGGAGATAAATCTCATTTGACATAAATTTCATTTGACATAAATTTCATTTGATATAAATTTCATTTGACATAAATTTTATTTGACAATAATCGCTCATTTAGCGGTTAGGACAATTAGCGTACATCGCACAATGACATAAATCTCACTTGACAATAATCACACTGAATGGTTTTGACATTTGTCGTCAATTTTATTCAACGAAAATCACACACGACGTAAATCTCGTTTTACATAAATCGCACTTGACAATTGCATTGAATGCGGTTTGAAAGTTTGTCGTAAATTTAATTTAACAAAAATTATATGCAACGAATTTCATGCAATCAAAATAAGATACGACATAAATCTCATTCAACATAAATCTCACTTGGCAACAAACGCTTTGAATAGTTTTGAAGTTTGTCGTAAAATTTAATTCAACAAAAATCTCAAGCAACCAATTTCACTCAATCAAATTCAGATACGACATTAAATCTCATTCAACATAAATCTCGCTTGACAACAAACGCATTGAATAGTTTTGAAGCATGTCGTAAATTTCATTAAACAAAAATCACATACAACGAATTTCATGCAATCAAAATCAGCTACGACAAAAATCTCATTCAACGCATAAATCACATTGAATAATTTTGGCGTTTTGTCGTCAATTGTATTCGGCGTAAATCACATACGACTTATAAATCTCATTCGACATAAATCTCACTTGACAATAATCACATTCAGTATGTTTGACATTTGACATAAATCTCATTTTGAAAAAATCTCATTTTACATCGGAATATTGATCCCCATTTGAACTTGGCGATTACTTTTTTATAAAAAAATACGTAAATACGTAAATCTCACAAAAAAGTAATCACAAATCTTGTGTTTGACGTAAATCTCACACTTTGGCTAAAAACAACGAAAAAGTTATTTCCAACAATGATAAGATAAATATTAACAGCATTTCTAACATAAATCTCATACTGAACAAAAAATTTTGTTTCCATAAATGTCAATTATAACATTAATTATATTTGACACGATTTGACATTAATGCATAACAAATATTATTTGATATAAATATATTTATTGTTGAAAATTTCGTTTGACATAAATATTATTTGACGTAAATCTCATTCAGCAAAAATTGCAATTGACATAAATTTATATTATTGTGAATCTTGTTTGATATATACGTAATTTGATTATTTATAAATCAATTTTGGCAAAAATCTCATTAAGCATAAATCTTATTCTGCACAAATCAAATTATCGATGAATTAAGTTTAACGTAAAAACCATTTTATATAATTCTTGCTTGATTAATAATAATAATAATAAAAATAATAATAATAATAAAAATAATAATAATAATAAAACTAATAATAATAATAATAATAATAATAATAATAATAATAATAATAATCATTTGACATAAATCTCATTTGATATAAATCTTATCTGAGACATAAATTTCTTTTATAGCATAAATCTCTATTAACAATTTTTTTATTTGACGTAAATCTCTATTGCTATGAATCTCGTTTAATATAAAATTTTTTTATTATAAATCTCAGTTGGCAAAAATCTCATTGAACATAAATCTCATTTGGCATAAATACTATTTAACATAAATCTCGCTGTACATAAATCCCATTTGACATAAGTTTCGTTTGGTTTCAATTTCGTTTGACATGAGACATAAATCTCAATTTTACATGAATATTATTGTAAGTTAAAAAATTATAAATCAGATATGTATAAAAGGTGATTTAAAAAAAGTGAACGTGACAGCATTTAAATTTTATGTGTGTGTGTGATTTTTGTTAAATTAAATTAAACACTTTTTATCAAGTGCGATTTGTGTCAAGTTTGGCTTATGTAAAATTGTAATTTATGTCAATTGTAATTTATGTCAATTATGATTTATGCCAATTGTGATTTATGTCAATTGTGATTTATGTCAATTGTGATTTATTCAAATTGTCATTTATGTCAATTGTGATTTATGCCAATTGTAATTTATGTCAATTGTGATTTATGACAATTATAACTTATGTCAATAAAGAATTATGTTAAATATAATTTATCTTGATTGCGATTTATGTATAAAATTTCTTAAAATTGCGATTTTTACAAAGTAAAAAAGTTGTAGAATAAAAGAAGTAATAGAATGTATACCATTTTTATCCCTTAAATAAAGAATATAAATAACATTATTGTAAATAAAATTATTTATTTCTCTATTTTTAAAAAACGGTCAAACAAACAAATATTAAATTTTAAGTTAAAAATTGTCGTTTTCTTAACATCACACAAAAGTGAATAAAAAATAGAATATCAATCAATCATAGTAAAATTACATCTCAACAATCTACAAAATTTTAACAAAAAAGAAATTTTTATTTATTTTGAAAAATAACTTTCATTCCATGAATAATGTCCCGCTGTGTGTGTGTGCGTCTAAAAATAATTGACACTTTCGAAATTAAAGTGTGTTTTTACGACCTCTAATGATCGGATGATACATTTGAGAGGTGAGAAGAATAGTTGCATTTTTAAAATTTAAAGGTGTCATTTCTCTCGAAAAATGTGAAAAAGCCATGTCATTTTATCTCACTTTTTCAAACTGTTGGAGTATATATACTGTATTTTTGAAATAATTTTCGCTAAAAATTCAAAGAATAGAAAATTTTTCGTCCCCACGGGAGACTATGAGGGAACCTGTCATTTTCGATGATGCGCGCACTCCCCTCCCACGCTTCGGGTGTTGAGAACAATTGCTGCCATTGTCATTTTAACCAAAAAGGTATCCTCGAGGAGTTTAAACCGCAACTTGATGCTGGGCACGTGCCACATGCTGCGACTTAACGGTAACCCGACAATTTTTAACAATAATTCTTCAGTTTTTCGAGTTATGGTGGAATGGAAATTTTTTTCTGTGAAAGAGTCGAAAGAAATGAAAGTGTATTTCTTTCTGTATGACAATGTTTTTTTTTAATAATTTCCTGGGAGTCGATGTGAAATTTTTTTTTTGTATTTTTAATTTTTTTCCACTTTTACTTTTGACTTTCATTTTCAATGGCACTTTGAAAGTTTGTTATTTTTATTTACACTTTCATTTTCACCGACAGTTTTTTATTTTCTGCTTTTATTTTTATTTTCGCTTACATTTTCACTGGAATTTTTTAAATTTGTCTGTTTCTTTTATTTTCACTTAAATTTTCACTGGAATTTTTTATATTTGACTATTTCTGTTATTTTCACTTTTATTTTCATTGGCACGTTTTTTTTGCTTTTACTTTTATTTTCACTTTCATTTTTACTTTTAGTTTCAAAGCTTTTATTTTTGCTTTTATTTTTATTTTCCTTTTTAGCCAAATAAATTTTTATTATATTTATTACTTTCATTTATGTATTTGATAGAAAGCGAAAAAAACATTCTATCAAAGTGAAAATGAAAACGAAAGTAAAAAATTTTTCATAATGAAACTTGAAAATAAATTTTAAAGAATATTAAAGTTAAAGTGAAAATGAATGTTAAAATAAAAATTTATAAAAGGGAAAGTGAAAATTGAACAGGTAAACAAAAATTCATCAAAGTGTGACTTGAAAAAAAATAAAACCCATAAAGTAAAAACGAAAATAATGGTAAAAGTAAAAATAAAAAGGTAAAAATCTATAGGAGAAAAGTGAAAATAAAAAGTAAAAATATAATTTATAGAAGTGAAGATGAAAGTGAGAGTAGACAAGAAATTACACAATCAACCCTGTGATACCAAATTTTTGAATCTAAAAATTACGAATTAGTTTGAATTTAAAGGCCTATTAAAAAAATTCCAAATAAAAAACACAGAAAAGGTTAAGTTTTGCGTTAAGAAAAAATGAACCTTTTAAAAAAAGCTGAAAATGTTTTTGAAAAATATTTAAAGGCTCGGTATTTGATCAAGAATTTTCGAAAATTGCCCTCAATTACCAATCGTTTAAAAAACAAAAAAGTTACCTATTTTTGGTTTTCGAATGATTGTCAATTGAGGCCAATTTTTGGAAAAAAAATTTTTTAAAGTTTTGTAATTGAGGATATTTTTTGAAATATTTTTATAAAGTTTCGTAATTGAGGACAATTTTTGAAAAATTTTTTTAATGTTTGGTAATTGAGGACAATTTGAAAATTCCTGAAAAAATATCGAGACACTATTGACCATGTTTTTTGGTTATTAAAAAACTATTTTTTCAAAAGATATTGGTAATTGATGACAATTTTTGAAAAAAGTATTTTTTTCCCTTTTTCGAAAGATTGGTAATTGAGGACAATTTTTAAAAATTCCAGGACAAATATCGAGACACCCTTGACCATGATTCTTTGGTTATTAAAAAAAAAATAAAAGAATAGAAAAAAAGGGGGAAGAAGAATGAATTGTGGACTTTGAAAGCTATAGTCTCACTCTTTCTCTCAAATCTCTCGTCGCAATTATCCAAGGACGAAGGAATAGGCGGCAGGTGATCCTGTGAAACGTATTAGTAGATATCCTGATTTCTTTTCTCGGCTTGCCTCGGCAAAAAGTGTAGACTTAGATGCCTAGAATCTTCTCTATATAGCATGCGGACGCGCCTCCTTTCGAAGGACCTCATCTGCTGCTATTTTCGGCAGGTGAAACCGAAAAACTATCGCGAAACATTAATAGAAAAAAGAAAAGAGCAAATTTAACGACTCTTGACGCCTGCAGTGAGCTAAGACACCTCGGATAATAAGAACTCATTACCACCATTAGAGGGAAAATTATAGTTCTTAGAAGGTCACGGACTTGAGGAAAAAAAAAAGATTTCGACTAATACACACGACGGGGAAAGATTTTCCACGCACCAAATGGCGAATTTATTGAGACAGTGCGACTGTGTTTTATGTGCAATTATTTTTTACTTTCTACTTTTGTTTTCTATTTTTATTCTTTTTTTCTATTTTTATTCTCATTCTCTAATTTTTTTCTTCCTTTCTATTTTTAATCTCATTTTCTAATTTTATTCTCATTTTGTATTTTTATTCTTACTTTCTATTTTTATTTTCCACTTTTATTAACTTTTTCGATTTTTATTCTCAGTTTCTATTTTTATTTACCATTTTTATTATAATTTTCCATTTTTATTAACATTTTTATTTTTTATTCTTATTTCTTCATTTATTTTCCATTTTTATTATAATTTTCCAGTTTTATTAACATTTTCGATAATTATTCTCATCTTTTATTTTTGTTTACCATTATCATTATAATTTTCTATTTTTATTAAAATTTTCAATTTTTATTCTTATTTTCTATTTTTATTCTTATTTACAATTTTTATTCTCATTTTCTTCTTCTATTTTCCATTTTCATTATAATTTTCCATTTTTATTAACATTTTCGATTTTTATTCTTATTTTTTATTTTTTTACCATTATCATTATAATTTTCCATTTTTATTAACATTTTCGATTTTTATTCTTTTTTTCTATTTTTATTCTTATTTACAATTTTTATTCTCATTTTCTTCTTTTATTTTCCATTTTCATTATAGTTTTCCAGTTTTATTAACATTTTCGATTTTTATTCTTATTTTTTTATTTTTATTCTTACTTTCTATTTTTATTCTCATTTTCTACTTTTATTTTCCATTTTTGTTATAATTTTCCATTTTTATTAACATTTTCGATTTTTATTCTTATTTTCTATTTTTATTCTTATTTACAATTTTTATTCTCATTTTCTTCTTTTATTTTCCATTTTCATTATAATTTTCCAATTTTATTAACATTTTCGATTTTTATTCTCAATTTCTATTTTTGTTTACCATTTTCATTATAATTTTCGATTTTTATTAACATTTTCGATTTTTATTCTCATCTTCTATTTTTATTCTTACTTTCTATTTTTATTCTCATTTTGTACTTTTATTTTCTATTTTCATTAAAATTTTCCATTTTTATTAACCTTTTCTATTTTTATTATCATTTTCTATTTTTATTTATTTATTTGTCTCACTTAAAATGAAAATTTAGAAAAATAAGTTTGATTCAGGAATTTTTTTTACTATTTATCTAAACTGAAGAACACTTTTGTAATTTGACTTTTGCTATAGGATTTAACCTATGACAATGATTCTAACTTTCATTTCCATTTTCACTTTGAATTTTACTATAATTTTGAAAGATTTTACTACACTTTAATTTCTGTAACTTTGCCGTTTATTATTTTATTATAATTTTTTTTTGAAATTTGAAAAAATATTCCAAAAATTGAATAAATATTCTGATCATAGAAAAAATATTCTAAAAATTGAATAAATATTCTGAAAATTGAATAATAAATAAGTCAACAACTTTGTTTTTAATTTTGACTTTACTTTTATTTTCACTTTGACTTTCAAAGATATTGTCAAAATCAAAGTCAGAGGGATAATGGAAGTCAAAGTGAAAGTCAAAGTGAAGTAGAAAATTGAAATCGGTTTCTAAATTTGCACCCCTGATTTTTTTCTGAAAGTTGAAAAAATATTCCAAAAATTGAATAAATATTCTGAAAATTGTAACAATATTTTAAAAATTGAATAAATATTCTGAAAATTGAATAATATTAATATGTCAATAACTTTCGTTTTAATTTTGACGTTACTTTGATTTTCACTTTGACTTTCAAAGATATACATAATCAAATTCAAAGCCAAAGCGATAATGGAAGTCAAAGTGAAAGTCAAAATCGAGTAGAAAATTAAAATCGATTTCTAAATTCGCGCCCCTGAATTTTTTTTTAAACTTGAAAAAATATTTAAAAAATTGAATAAATATTCTGAAAATTGAAATATATTCCAAAAATTGAATAAACATTCTGAAAATTGAAAAAATATTCTACAAATTGAATAAATATTCTGAAAATTGAACAAATTTTTTTTTTCGTCTATAATTCTATAGTTTCAACGAAATTTTTTTATCTTAATTATTGTTTGTCGATTTGGCGAAATAATATACGAGAATCCTTTCAAATTCAATCATGTGGCGTGACTGAATTGCAAAACCAGTGATTCGAATTTTTTTTCTGTTTTTTTTTTTGTTTGCAGAAAAAAGGAAGAAATAGCAAAAATCATCCTAGACACGAGAGATTCGTTTCTACGATTTCGGAGAGAGAGAATGAGTTGACTTTTGGATTAGTCGAGCAGCTGCTTCATTAGATGGTAGACTCGCAAAAGTTTTGCGATTTTTAGTTGCGTGCCATTCGTCTGGGACGCGATATTCTGTAGAATTGAAAATTGCCGAGTCGCCAGACGTGGAATTAGATAATTATAGTAGTCAAAGGCTTTTTAATAATATCGAGAGATGAAAAGAGCGAGAAAAAGGAATGAAAGAAATGAAAATTATCGAGAGGGAATCAATTCTATTTGAAAAAGTCGCGAAGAAGCTTTAATTAATGATTATGATGTAATTAATGCGTGCGCGAGGAAAAGTCGCAAAGAAAATTAAATTGGAAGGAAAGGGGGTTAGGGAAATGTCGGGAAAGTTTATCGAAAGTAGGGGGAAAGTGTATCGAATTTATAAAATGACTTCAAAATAATCTGGTTTTTGTTGTGTAAACATATTTTTGAAGAAAATAGTAAATACCATGAATTCCACTCGAATTAATTTATTTAAAATAATTATATTTTGTAAAATAAATTGTCTAAGGTTAATTAATAATAATTAATAATAATAAATTAATAAAATTAAATAATAATAATAAATAATAATAATAATAATATAATAATTATATTTTTATTTAATTATTATTAACTATATAAGTAATTTTAAGAAAAGATTTTAGTTGAAAAGAATTTTCAGAAATAAATAATTTAATTTCAAAATGTTTTAATCATCAGTTTCAAACCTTTTAGACAATTTCAAAATAGTTGACCTAAAATTAATAACATATTTATTTAAATTTTTAATTTATTACAATTATTTATTACATTAATAATGATATTTTTCTAAAATTCAAAAAACAAATTTCTGAAAAATTTTCAATCAATTTTCAAATATAATTGATTTTTATACGATTTGAAACTAAAATTTTACAAAAATTCTAACATTTCTACAATAAAATGTTAGGATAATAGCAATAAAATATCGAATTAAATTTTTATTTTTATATAAATTTTTATTGTGTTTATTATATTTATTTGAAATTGAGAAAAAAAGTTTTGTGACAAATTGCAATTGAATTTTCAGAAATAATTGAATTTCACAAAGTTTTAAACAAAACTTTTGTAAAAATTTTTTAAATTTCTCTCAGGATACAAATTATAAACAAATGTTTTTAATTAAAATTTTTTTAAGGTTTTAAATATTTGGTTTTAAAATTCTGAAAAAAATAGGTTCCTGAGAAAATTCAATTACATTTTGAAAAATCATTAAATTTTAGAAGATTTGGAAATTAAAATTTTTTCTTATTTTCAAAAATGCCGGAAAAAAATAAATAATATTAAACTCTTTGGTAAAAAAAATTGTTAAGGTTTTAAATAATTGGATTTTAAATTCTGAAAAAATAGGTTTCTGAGAAAATTCAATTCCATTTTGAAAAGTAATTAAATTTCAGAAGACTTGGAAAAAAATTTGTCCTATTATTTTAGAATATGGCCGAAAGACATAAATAATATTAAATTTTTTGGTAAAAAATTGTTAAGGTTTTAAATAATTAGATTTAGAATTTTCAAAAAATATCTTGCCGAGAAATTTCAATTCTATTTTGAGAAATAATTAAGTTTTAGAAGACTTTAAAATGAAATTTTTACAAATTTTCAACAATGTCCTAAAGAAATAAATAGAAATTAATTTTATTAAAAATTCTGAAAATATATTTTTTTAAGAAATAATCACAATTTAATTGTAATTTAATTTTTGAAAATTTTAAACTAAAATTTTTCCAAATCTTCTAAATTGTTCGCAAGAAATAAATGACATTTAAATGTTTTTATTTACAAAATTGTTGTGGTTTTAAATAATTTGATTCAAAATTCTAAAAAAAATTAGTTTCTGAGAAATGTTAATTTCATTTTATAAAGTAATATAATTTCTAAAGATTTCAATGTAAAATTATTGCTCTCAACAAATAAATTACAATGAAATGTTTTTATTAAAAAAATTGCCAAGGTTTTTAATAAGTTGATTGAAAATGATAAAAAATTGGTTTCTGAAAAGTTTCAATTACATTTTCAGAAACAATTGAATTTCAGAAGATGTTCAATTAAAATTTTTCCAAACTTTTCAAAATGCCCTGAAGAAATAAATAATAATTAACTGTTTATTAAAAAACATTGTCACGACTTTAAATTATTTTATGTAAAATTCTGAAAAACAAATTTTTATGAAGAATTTTTAATTCAATTTTCTAAAGCTACTTGGATATTAAAAAAAATGTCTATTATATATAAATAATTATGAAATTATTATAAATTTTGTGCCAGGAATTGAAAATAATTTAAATTTCTTACAGAATTTGATTAGTAATTTTTTAAACAATTAAATTTCCAAACAATTGAAATTTAAAAATTGGCAAATATTTAATAGTCTTCAAAGCGTTGCGCAATCGAATTTTTTATAAGTAATCGAGAGAAAATAATTGAATTTAAAAAAAAAGTTATTAAATTTCGAAATCATTGGAATTTTTCAAAAATGATATAAAAAGGAATTAAAAATCTCAACAATTTTATTCAAATTTGAAAAATAATCAAGAAAATTTCGCTTTTGTAAATTTGTAACTAATTTTATTTTTAAAAGTAGGAAGAAATCTTTTTAAATTTAAAATATAGTTTCTGCTTCTAAAAATTATATGAGTTTTTATAATTAAACTCCTCCAGAATTTTTGTTAAACAGATCAGAAAGTTAGTCACGATTCCGTATAGAAATTAGGGAAAAAAGGAGAAAAAAACAATTTCAAATTTTCGTATCAACCCTGCAAATAAATTTCTTTAATTAATTCTCTTTATTAAAAATTTTAATTATTCTCCTTGATTTTAATAGCTCGAAATAAAAATACTTGGGAATTTTATTTCCTTTCTGAAATATTGAAAAAAAATTTTAACTTAATAACTAAAGGAGAATTTTTCTCTCACACGCACGTTTCGCGTCACCTGTTTCTATTCTGCAATAAAATAGATTAGATTTTCATGTACATTGCTTTTTTTCTGCGCAATTCTTGCATTTCGATGTTTTTACATTCATTTACGATCCTCATTTATACGCAAGAATTCTCGGTCTTTACTGCTTAAGTCATAATCGACTCCTTATTTCAAGCGAGGGGAATTACTCTGAAGGGATATCTTATTGCGGATTTTCTTCTTAAAGTAATTTTTTTTTCTTCCCTGTTTTTTATCTTATTTCTCAAGGGATTTTATACCGGAGCGTGAAATCCTTTTGAGACATGATTCAATATTAATTCGACTATATAAAAAAAAGAAGAAGGATTCATATTATTTTTCTTGGGACTAATTTTCTTTTCATCTTTTGGCGTCTTTACCGCGATACTGTGGTTTTGAGAATTATGGATTTCCATTTTTACGAGTTATTCTAGGTATATATTTATCTTCTAATGGCTCTCCTTTCTCTCTCTCTCTCTCTCTCTCTCTCTCTTTCTTTCTTTCTTTCTCTCTTTCTTTCTCTCTTTCTCTCTTTTCATCGTTTTAGTTTTGCTTGAGTGTCGCAATTTTTATTTCTTGTTTTTCTTATTTTTCAAAAAATGATACTAACTTAAGAGTGAAGAGGAGAATGCCTGCTGAGAAATGAAGAAGACCTGGACCGGCTCCCGCGGAGTAGGGATGCTCGGAAACAATATCCTCGACATGCGGAAATAGTTTTCTGAGCACACCAGGAGAACGCCACGGCACGTGCCTCTCTCCCACTGACACCCACGTGTCGTTATATTCCTTCGCTCTTTT
Organism: Leptopilina drosophilae; assembly: GCA_032873175.1. Taxonomy (NCBI): domain Eukaryota; kingdom Metazoa; phylum Arthropoda; class Insecta; order Hymenoptera; family Figitidae; genus Leptopilina; species Leptopilina drosophilae. The sequence continues at coordinate 42,937,065 of CM065480.1, read as the reverse complement.
TTTTTTTTCTTGTCTTCATCCGGGTATTTTTGAACGTTCACCCGCGACGAAAATTCGACACGCGCACGAATTATTTTTTATTTTGTCATTTATTTAGCAATTTTTTGAAAAATTGTTGATTGTTTCTGTTTTTGGAATTTTAATTTATTTCATCAAATTAATTTCTTAAATGTTTGAATTTTTCCGGAATTATTTACGACACTATTTTTTAAATTTATTTGTTAAATTAATTTTAATTAATTTAATTTTAAAAAAAATTTATGATAATAATATATAATATATAATTAATATATTAATATTAATAATAATAATGAAAATAATAATCTGTAGTAATATATTATTATAATAATAATTTATTTCAATTTTTTTTTATTAATTTAATTTACTAATTTGAATCAATGATTGACTTTTTACTTTCAAATTAGTCAATTTTATTAATAAATAGCAATTTCTACTAGTTTGTTAGTAACATTTACTAATTCGAAAGCAAAATTCCAGTCACTAATTCAAATGAGTTAACATTTTTACTAATTAAAATTCAGAGAGTTAGGAGCTCATTAAAATTATTGATAAAATATATATTAAAAAAAAAATTTATCGAATATATTTGAAAAAAAAATTTAACAAAGAATTTTGAAAAATAAAGATCGGAAATAAATTTGAAAAATGAATATAAAAAATTAATTTTTCAAATGTATTTGTTAAATTTATTTTTCAATTGCATTCGTTAAATTCATTTTTTAAATATATTTTATCAATTGTAATGAGGTCCGTACCCTCTGAATTTTAATTAATAAAAATGATTACTCATTGGAATTAGTGGCTGAAATTTTGCTTTCGAATTAGAAAATCTTACTAATAAATTAGTAGAAATTGATATTTATTAATAAAATTGACTTATTTAAAAGTAAAAAATCAATCACTAATTAAAATAAGTCGATAGTTTTACTAATTAATATTTAGAGAGAGAGGAACAATACGTAAGACGCAAAAAATTTTAGGTCATGTTTATAATTTTTTGAGTGAAAATTCAGAATGAGAATTAATTACTATAATAAATTATCGACGTTCACGTCTTCATTACATCGAAAATATTCAATAAAAACTGGTTTCAAATGAAAATAATTAAAAAGGAATTTTTATTAAAGATAATTTTAATACAAACATACCTTATTTTTCTACTTCCAAAGCTAAGTTTTTAAATAATATTTTTAACTTTGTTAATTTAATTTTTCAAACTATATTTTCAAACCTTAATAAAAAAATGATAATTTTTTTTTTAAATAATTGAATTTCTGCGAACAAATTTATAATTTATTAAATTAATTATTAATTAATAATTTATTAATTAGTTAGATAATTAATTATTAATATTATTTTCAAAAATTATAAGAAAATTCTTCAATGAAAAGAAATTATTTTTATAAATTATATAATTATTCACAGAAATTCAATTTTTTTCAAAATGGATAATTTTTTTTTTACAAAAAGTCAGTTTTTTTAATTTAAAAAGAATTCAAACTCAGAAATTTATTATTTTTTTTTATTAATAATGTTGCATAATAATAATAATTTTTTATTCATTTATTTTCAAAAGTTTTATTAAAATTCTTCTTAAAAATTTAATTGTTTTCAAAAACTGTAATAAAATTTCTCAAAAAATTCAAAATTATACTTATAAATATTGCAATTCTTTACAGAATTTCAATTATTTTGGGATTGTTTTAATAAAATTATTTTTGAGAATTCTCGTTAATTTTTTAAAAATATATTTGAATTTTATTATTTTCGAAATTAGTAAAATTCTTCCAAAAAATGTTTTTAAGAATTTCATGAAAATAATTTCATTTTTTAAAAAGAATTTTATTATTTTTGAAATTAGTGAAATTCTTCCAAAGAATATTTTAAAAATTTAATAAAACTAATTTTATTTTTGAAAAGAATTTTATTATACTGTTCTAAAAATAATTGGATTTTTTTGAAAGTAATGGAATTCTTTTTAAATAACTCCTGTTGAGAATTTTGTAAATATAATTGAATTTTATGAACAGATTATTTTAACAACAAAGAACAAATATTTTAAAAAAATTTCTTTTAAAGCTTTTAAAATAATCTGTTCATAAAAAATTGTATTTAATAATTTCATTAATATATTTTAATAGAATTATTAATAGAAAATTAAATTCTTTTAAAAAGTTTTATAATGTTTTGTAAATAATAAATTTCTTTAAAGAACTTTTTTTTAAATTTCTTGAAAATAGAGTAGTTTCTTTGAAGAATTGAATTTTTCAAAGAACTTTAACAAAATATTCAAGAATAATTGAATATTTTTGAAAAAATTCATAAAATTCTATTGTAAATAATTAAATGTTTCGAAAAATTTTATTGAAATTCGAAAATAATTCAATACTTTTGCGAAATTTTATTCAAAGTTTTCGGAAAATATTTGAATTACTGTGAAAAATTTTACTATTCATAAAAATAATTCAATTCTTACAAAGAATGTTATTTATAATAAAAATAATCGATGTCTTTCGAAATTTTTAATAATTCTTAAATTTTTCTATTATGTTTCAGACTAAATAAATTCATCATCGAGGATGATTTATGCAAACAACAATATACAACTTGTGAGTCCTATAATTACTTCTTAAAATAAACCAAATATTTAAATTAAATTTTTTTAAATATTTAATGAGCTGTCTAATTGAAACGAAAATTCTTTTCATTACAGAGGGACTGTAAAATTTTTAATATTTTCAATATTGTAAAGTAATTCTCATTCTATTAAATTAATTCTAAATTAAAATGTGGTATGAATATTTTAAAAACCTAATATTTTTTATCTAAACAAATTTTTTTTAATATTTAATTATTTACGAAAAAAATGTTTTTAAAGAAATTCAGTACCACAGAGAAAATAATTTGACAAATAACTGCAAATTCTTACACATTCTTTGCCTAAATTCTTATTCAAAATTCGTGAACTCTAAAAATTATAACTATCAGTAAAATTCGAAAAATTAAAATTTATTTACCGATAAAATTTATTTTGAATTTCAAATAAAGAATTGCGAGTGTCGCGCTGCAAAATTGAAACTTTAATGAGAAATGAAAGACGTTTAATTTTGAGATTGTTAATTTTGCACGATTCGTTATGCGCGACGCGATTCCATAGGCATCGAATAAGCGATAAGCGGAATTCAAATAAAGATTTTGTTTCTTTTTCAATTCTTTTTCTTCTCCTTTGGTCACTGTGCCGAAGATAGTGCATGATTACCGTTCGTGATAAATTGCTTTTTGAAAAAAAAATTTCTCGTTGGTCAACTGCATATAAATATATATATATATAGTTGTCCGATAATCTTTCTCCTTCTCTATATATAATAAAAGACAATTTTAATCGTGCCTCGATCATTTATTTTCATCCTCTTACATTTATATAAACTTGGCTTTCTTTCTCATCTCATATAATAAAGACATTTACTTTAATGTTGCCTTGTATTTTTTTTTTTTTTTTTTTTTTGAAAGAAAAAAAAGATCCCAGAGAATTCAACAAATGACGATTGCGACACATGAATAGAACATCATTTTTAATTCGAATGTATTGCCTTAATGGGAATATATACAAATTTCTGTTTTTGATTAATATTCATTTTATCATTTCGATATTTATCATATTGTATACACGCACAGGTGAATGATAAAATTAGTCTTCTTCTCTATTCAACAAGATTCTCAAAAGTCTCAATTTTTTATAACTTTCGAAAAAAATTGATGTCTTGAAGACATTTTTTTTTAGTGACAATAATTTTTCTTTGGTTAAATTTTTACTTCGTTTTTTCTGATTATAAAAAACGTTAAAAAAATATAATGTAATATAATTTATAATAATTATTAACGTAATTAATATTATTATTATTATTATTAATATTATTATTATTATTAATATTATTATTATTATTATTATTATTATTATTATTATTATTGTTATTATTATTATTATTATTATTATTATTATTAATAAATAGTAATTAATTTAGAATTATTAATAATAAATATGAATTAATTTTTAATTATTAGCAACTTAAAAAATACGTAATGTTTTCGGAGGGAGAAAGTAAAATTTAAAAAAAAGCTTTACATATTTTTTTGACGTATTTTTTGTTAAATTAAAAACTAAAAATTAATTAATTTACACGTGAGGATTTTAGGGGAAGAGGGGGAAAGGGGACTTAAAATTTTCAAAAATAGGTTTGCCTATTTTTTTATATAAATAAATAATAATTTATTTATTATTAACAAAAAATATTTATTACTCAGAGGCCAATAAAAAAATATGTAAAGCTTTCAGGGGGAAGAATAGGAGTGAGGGATAAAATTAAAAAATAATACAAATAGTGAATTGATTATTTATAATATACAGTATTCATTTTGTATTAATAATTATAGAAAATTAATAATTATTAAAATAATAATTAACATAATTACAATTAATAATTAAAGTTACTAAAAATAATAATTATCATAATTACAATTAATAATTAAAATTATATTTAAAGAATTAACATAATTACAATGATTAGTTAAAATGACGCAAAATTAACAATAATTAATTTATTAATTAATATTAATAAAAAAAAATTCAAAAATTGTAAATTCACACACGCGATGATTTCGACAAAGAAGGAGAAACAAGTCTCATCTTTGTGTTTTTCGACTGCGGACGTATAAAAATTCTCGTTTCATAAACAACAATTAATTGGCAATGAATTTCATCCTAACAAGTTGGAAGGGATAGGGGAGAGACAAAAGAGAGAGGGGGGGGGGGAGGGCGAAGATTCTGAGGATTGCATTCCTTTGGACATCTTTGGAACCAAAAGAGTTCTCTGCGTGCGCGCGGTTAAACTTCCGGTAGCTGAAATAAAAACAATTTGTGTCCACTATATATATAAACGACGAGCAGGTGCGACTCAAATTCGAGGAAAAGATTTTTAATTGATTATTTTTGACAAGTTTTCTTTTATATTGTGCGGTTAAAAGCCGCGCGCTATATGCTAATTTTGACTCGTGAAAATTTTATTCCCTTTTATGCTATACGCGTGGAGCTGAATTTAATATATTTTCACATTTTAATGTCTTAATGTGACATAATCTGTGGTATTTAATCTTTGTGGTTTCGCTTTTTTTTGTTTGTGTTTTCGATTTCTTTTGATGGAATACTTGATCTTGACCCTGAGGAATTAAATTGGGAAAATTTTTGTTTTTTGTTTTTTTTTAATTGATGTTTTAAAAAACTCGAATTAATTGCAGACTTTGCACTTATTTACGAAAACCTACTGTTTACTAGTTTCTTTACGTTTTGTAAATTATAATAATGTAAATAAATAATTAAAAATTTATAATAAAAGGTATTTTTTTAGATTTCAGAAATCATATTTCTGTTTCTTTTTTTGAGAATTTCCACTAGTTTCAATTCGATAATACTGGAAATCAAAAAATATAATCAAAAATTATAATCAAATTCTTTAAAACGATTCAATTATTTTTATAAATAATAAAATTTTCACAGGATTTCACAGGAAAATAAAATTAAATTAGAACAGTATATTTTCAAGAAGATTTCGAAAAAATCAAATATTTAATAAAATTTTTATCCAATTCTTCACAATAATTTAAATAATTTTACTAATATTAACATTTTTTAACGAAAATTCAATTTATTAAATAAAATTTTTGAAAAATCTCTAAGTAAAAATTTTATTATTTTCATGAATAATAAACACGCTTCGAAGAATTTCAATTATTTTTAATATTATTTTAAATTAATTAATCAAAAAATTCAATTATTCTTAGAAATAAAGTTTTTCACCAAATTTCAATTAGGTGAAAAAAAATTTTCATATTCTATTGTATTTCGACAAAATTAATTTTTAAAACATTGTTTATAAAATTCCAATGAAAAATTCTATTATTTTCAAAAGTAACAAAATTTTCTACAGAAATTCAATTATTTTTAAACATTTTAATATAATTTCTTACAAAATTTTAATTATTTTGATAAGTATAAAATTTTTCTCAGGAATTCAAATATTTTTAAAATTTTTAATAAAATTCTTAGCAATTTTTCAATTATATTCATAAATAAAAAAAAATTAATGGCAGCACTTTAATTATTTTTAATGCAATTTTGGAGGAATTGATCAAAAAATGTAATTATTCCCAAAAATTTAATTCCATTTCCTCAAAAAATCAATTATTTAAAAAAAATGTTTTTTGTATACTTCTTTCGAAGAATTCAATTATTTTTAAACATTTTAATATAATTTTTAGAAAGAAATTAATTATTTTAAATACAATTTGAATAACATTTTTTGAAATAATTCAATTATTCTTTTAGATTTTATTAAACATTCTTTAAAACATTTCAATTATTTACAACAATTATTATTCTTCAAAAGAATTCAATTATTTTGATTAATAACGCAAAATAATTTCCGAAAACTTAATAATTTTGAGTCATTTTAACAAAACTTCTTTGCAAAATTCAACTCTTTTCATAAATAATGCTTCGAAAGAATTCAATTTTGTCCATAACTATAAGAAAATTATTCTCGAAAATTCAATTATTTTGAATCCCGATAATTCAATTATTCTTTAAGATTTTATTAAAATTCTTCTCGACAATTCAATTATTTAAACAAATGACTATTCCAAAGAATTTAATTATGTCGATAAATAACAAAATTATTCCCGAAAATTTAATTATTTTGAGTCATTTTATAAGAGAATAATAAATTTTTAATTTAACTTTTAATAGAATTCTTGTACAATTCAATTATTTTCATAAATAACAGTATTTCTTATAAGAATTCAATTATTGTTAGTAGTAGTAAATTTCTTCTTGAAAATTTAATTATTTTTAAAAATTCTAATAAAAATTAAAATCATTTGCAAAAAGTCAATTATATTCAAAAATAATAAAACGCCTTTAGGAATTTAATTATTTTTAAAAAATATTTAATAAATTACCACAAACACATTCCATTATTATACTAACAATTTTGATAGAATTCATGTAAAATTTAATTATTTTTATAACCCTAATACAACTTTTAAAGAATAAATTCTTGGAAAATTCAATTATTTTCAAGCATAATACAATGCTTTTGAGGAATACAATTTTTTTTCAAAAATTATTTAATAAAATACCACACAGACATTAAATTATTACAATTATTACCAAAAATTTTAATAGAATTCTTGTAAAATCTAATTATTTTTAAAAAATTTCGCAATTCAATGATTTTCAATATCTACAATGTTTTTTAAATTTCTAAAAAGAATTCAATGTTTTGAAAAAATTGGTGCAAAAATCTTCCTAAGAATTCAATTCTTTTTATGAATATTAATTATTAATCAGGAACTCAATTATCTAAATTAGAATTTGCATAAAATTAGTCGAAACAAATGAATTATTTAAAAAATTTTATAAAGCTATTCACAAGAATTGAATTATTTTTATAAATATTAAAATAATTCTTTTATGAATAAAAAAATTCATCGCGAGTCAATTCAATTTATTAGTAGGATAAGAAAGAAGTAAATATTTTTTATGAAAATTAAGAAAAAGTCAGGAAAATAAAAAATATTGAATTCAGTTTTGTGAAGTGTCTAAAACGAATTTTTTTGGTCATGAAATTTAATTCTTCGATAGCAATTTTGAAATTATTTTTTTTACATTGAAAGCTGCTGTTCACTACTTTTTTTAAAAATTAATTATTGAGTGCGAAGTCTGTAATTGTATCGTTTTTTTTTTGGTAAAAGAAGAAAAAGTTTTTTATAATTTTTGTAATTAGATGACATACAACTAAGAATGGTAGCTAAGAAGTAAACAATTTTAGGCTATGTTAAGAATTTTTGGAGTAAAAATACACAAAAGGGGTTAAACTTTGAATAAAATGCAGCGATGTTCAAGGATTTGTATAAAATAATTAATAAATACTGATTTTAGATTTAAGGAGTCAAACAGAATCTGTAAACTAAGCTAAAGATAATAATAAACCAACATGGTCCTAAATTAATACGCAACAAAAATCACACTAAATTCAAACGAAATTCACCAAATAGTAGACTAAAATTCTTGTAAAATTTAATTATTTCTAAAAACATTTCGCAATTCAATGATTTTCAATATCTACAATATTTTTAAAATTTCTAATAAAAATTCAATGTTTTAAAAAAATTGATGTAAAAATCTTTCTAAGAATTCAATTCTTTCATGAATAATAATTATTTATCATGCAGGAACTTAATTATTTAAATTAGAAAACACCTAATTCAAACAAAATCGACCAAATAGTTGACTAAAATACTTATAAAATTAAATTAATAAATTAAATTAATTAATTAATTATTTTTAAAACATTTGTGACGCGCTCCGAAGAAAAGTACCTAAAAAGTAAACGAATTATAGGTTAGGGTCGTGTTAGATTCCTTTCGATTAAAAAATTTTTTTTATTATTTGAATTTGAAACTAATTTTTATTGAATATTTTGAATATAATGAAGACTTGAAGACCAATAATTGTAAATTAATCATTGATTTTCTTTGTTTATTGTTACTTGAAAAATTAAAAACAACCTCAAATTTTTTGCTTCTTAGGTACCTTTCTTCGGTGCGCGTCACATTTCGAAATTCAATGATTTTCAGTATCTACAATATTTTTAAAATTTCTAAAAAGAATTCACTGTCTTTAAAAAATTGGTGTAAAAATCTTCCTAAGAATTCAATTCTTTCATGAATAATAATTATTTATCAGGAACTTAATTATTTAAATTAGAAAACACCAAACACCAAATTCAAACAAAATTGACAAAATAGTTGACAATTTGGTGAATTTGGTTGGAATTTGGACCTATTTGCTCCAGATAAGAGAAGAAATGTCACTCAAAAAACCAAAAAATTTGGTTTAAAACAATCGAATTTAGGTGTACTAAAGAATTCTTTGGTACCTAAATGTTTTTTTGAGTGACATTTTTTCTCTTGACTGGAGCAAATAGCTTGACTCCTCTTCTCCTTAAAAGCTTAAGGTATTTTTTTTAATGATCCCTTTTTCTCTCTCTCTTGATAAAATCAAGACCTTGAATAATTAGATTAGATCTTTAGGGTAAAAAAAATGTAGAATACTTCTTTGCGAGGGGAGGTTGAATTTTGATTTCTGACAGTTCTCTTGTCACGTGGAGAGAAGTTTTCTCGCGTGTGATTCATAGCCATTCAGCTATCATCGGACCACCCAGAGATCCTTGACTGCTCTGGAATATATGTCGAGAAATCTCAGATCTGAATGGACGGGTTGCGCCCACGCCTGCGACTTTTAACTCAGCTCTGATTCCATGATGCACTATATGTGTGTATATAGAGAGAGAGAATGAGAAAAGGAAAGATAAAGGGAAGGAGCGAGAAAAAGAGAAAGAGAGGAGGAAATTTCACTTGGTGAGGAACCAAAAGACAGGCCACCTGGAAGCAATCAATAGAAAGATATTGGGATAACCTCGTGGCGTTGTCGGTCGAATTAGGGGCCTTGCGAGTCTTTAATTGAACCTCTGAATAATGATCACAGATTTGGCGATATACCCTCTCTCTCGTTCTCTCCTCTCCCTTTCCTTGAGGCACATTCACTCTGAATGTCAATGTCGATCGTCCGATTAACCCGAATAGGACCACCAAGAACTCGCGATAATAGGATTAATGATCCATTTCCATTCGATTCATTGATTTATGAGTTTTGCTCTCGTAACATGTAGACAGTATTTTTTTCAGTTCAATTCTTTGGTATTTGTTTTCTCAACTGTTTTTCATTTTTCATTTAGTTTATTCTTATGCAACATGTACATTTTATTGAGCCAAAATAAGTGAAACCGGCCACTTGAAAAATTTTTGTCTCCAATTATCAAGTTGTCTATGATTTTTGGTAGATATATGAGTACAATTTTTCCCCCTAAATTTTTTTTCAAAAAAAAAAATTTATTTTTGAAGTAATCAGATGTTGAAGTTTTGGGTCATTTTATTTTCATTTTATTATTACTTTGAAACAAATAAAGATAATTAAGTGGATTTTTTTAAATTAAAGCTTAAAGTCTATACTTTAAGAATTAAATAAAGCGATTGCGATTTTTTTTCAAAAAAAAAATTTATTTTTGAAGTAATCAGATGTTGAAGTTTTGGGTCATTTTATTTTCATTTTATTATTACTTTGAAACAAATAAAGATAATTAAGTGGATTTTTTTAAATTAAAGCTTAAAGTCTATACTTTAAGAATTAAATAAAGCGATTGCTAGAAAATAAAAATTTATAATTGTTATTAACATTTCTTTTAAACAATTGCAAATTGAAGAATGTTCTCAATCCTTTTCAAAGATTAAATTACGATGTATTGATGCATAAAATTCCAAGCATTTAAATAAAAAAAAGAAAAATCAGTAACCTCCAATATTATAGATATTGTGTAGATTTTTCTTCCAAAATGCAGGCGAAAATCGACTTTTAATCATAAAAATCCGCTTGAGAGCGTGAAGTTTCTAACAAAACAAAAGACGATCTTATTTATTCGTTTGCAATTTTATCTTTTTCCAGTAACTCGAGTCGAAATTTGCCTGCATTTTGTCAGAAAAATCTACACAATATCTATAATATTGGAGGTTACTGATTTTTCTTTTTTTTTATTTAAATGCTTGGAGTTTTACGCATCAATACATAGTAATTTAATCTTTGAAAAAGATTGAGAACATTCTTCAATTTGCAATTGTTTAAAAGAATTATTAATAACAATTAAAAATTTTCATTTTTTAGCAATCGCTTTATTTAATCCTTAAAGTATAGACTTTCAGCTTTAATTTAAAAAAAATTTACTTAATTATCTTTATTAGTTTCAAAGTAATAATAAAATGAAAATAAAATGACCCAAAACTTCAACACCTGATTACTTCAAAAATAAATTTTTTTTTTTTTTTTTAAATTTAGGGGGAAAAAGTGTACTCATATATCTACCAAAAATCATAGATAACTTGAAAATTGGAGACAGAAATTTTTCAAGTAGCCGGTTTTACTTATTTTGGCTCTATTCATTGATATATTTATTGATTATAGACCTTAATTTATTCAAATAAGTTTTATAATAAAAAATTGATTAAAAACGAATTATTTTTTTGTAATTCCACCATTTTTATTTTGTAAAAATGTCTTCGGATTTGTAATCAGCGACCTCAAAAACCCCCAAGTGGTCATTTTCATTATCTTAGCTTTATTTAATTTTCGATTTTGTAATTTTCTGTTGTGTATCTTGCTATAAATATATTTTTTTATTATTATAAAAATTAAAAGATTGCTAATTCTTTATTGCACTATAAATTTTTTTACAAAGTAGAGTAAATTTGTGGGTGTTGGGTTTTTGAAAATCAAAAATATTTTAATTTTCGTCAAAGTCATTAAGATTTAAAGTCAAAAGTGGTTTCGATCGAAACCGCTGGGCGTTAAAGGGTTAAGAATATGAAATGCTTCGCAATGCTTTTGATTTGTTTTTTAGTTTCAATGTCACAGAAAAAAATAATTGTTAATATAGAACCCAACAAAATTTTGTTGTTGTTACAAAATTTTTTGTTGCCTCATCAGGTAAAGAAAGAGAAAAAATTGTTAATATAGAAAACAAAAAAATTTTGTTGTCGTTGTTACAAAATTTTTTGTTACCTCATCAGGTAAAGGAAGAGAAAAAAAATTGTTAATATAGAACACAACAAAATTTTATTGTTGTTGTTACAAAATTTTTTGTTACCTCATCAGGATTTTTATAATTAGAAAAAAATTTTTATTAGTAGGACAAAAAAAATTTGTTGGTTCTATATTAACAAACATTTTGTCGATGTAACAATCCTTTTTCTCCGTGATTGATTAGAAAAACTGTACTTGCAGTAATCTGAGAAAAGAATTTTCTTGAATTTGCCACAGGTCAGAGAATTCTGGGAGAAGTCAGGGAAAGTAGAATTGGTCAGGAAAATCAGAAAAAAGTCAGGGATTTTTATCAAAAGTATGTTCCAAAAAATCCATTTTTTAGAATTAATAAGAAAATTTCGAATTTTTGGTAACTTTTTTGTTTGTCTCATAAACCATTAAACATTTCGTTCGTGACAAACTACCAACTTTTTAATACAAAACCTTCAAACCTTTTTCCGTTTTAGACCAGAATGAATTTTTTTTTGAAATTATTTTACTATTTCAAAACTTTTAAGACAATTATTTTGATAAATTACAAAATTCTACAGAGAAATAAAATTATTTTTAGAATTTAAAAAAATTTCTTTGCAAAATATAATTATTTTCATAAATAACAATATTTAAAGCAATAATTCAATTCTTTTGAAAAATGTTATAACGAATATCTCATGAAGTCGTCAATTATCATTATAAATAGCAAAAATATTTACCAAAAAATCAATTATTTTCAAAACTTTCAATAAAATTCGTTGCAGAATTTCAATTATTATTAAAAGTTTTTTTCACAATTCAATTATTTACGATATTTACTATTTGTACAAAAATTTAACAAGAAATTTAATTATTGAACAAATTTTGGAAAACAACTCTACGAAACAATTCAATTATTTTCGTAATATAAAATTCATTTAGGAATTTAATTAATTTTACCTTAGAATTTCGAATATTTTCAGTACACTTTTAAATAAATTACTTAAAACTCCAATTATTTTGTAAAACTTTATGAAAACTTGACGAAAGAATTCAATTTTAAGAAGCATTTAATTATTCAACGAAATAATAACATTCTTTGCAATAATTTAATTATTTTCATAAATAACTTTTTTTCGTCGTAGAAAATCAATTAGGTTTTCAAAAATTTATAAGCAATTGTGCAATAGAATTTAATTATCTTGATAAACAACAAAATTCTTGCCTTAAAAGGATAGAAACGATAAGGAATACGGAAAAAGAATTTTAATAAAATTCTTTTTCAAAATTTAATTATTTTGATAAATATTAAAATTTATTACAAGAATTCAATTCTTGTGAAAGGTAATTAAATTCTTTTGCAAAAATTAAATCATTATCAAAATTTTCTAAAAGTTCTCGTCAAGTATTAAAATTTTATGAATGTATAGGTAGCGAAATTATTTTCAAAAATTCAATTTTTTTCAAATATTTTACTAAAATTTTTGGCAAAATGTCAATTATTTAAACAAAATATAATGAAATTCTTTTTATGAATTCAAATATTTTCATTAATTATTATTTAAATTCTTTTTAAAAATTTAATATATTTTAATAAATATAATTTAATTTAATAAAAGTATATTGAATAGTTTTTAAATATTTTTAAAAATTGTAATAAAATTCACCAATTTAATAAATTTTAGTAAAATTTCAATTCAATTCCTTAAAAGAAATTAATTATTTTTTAAAAATTATTTTAATAAAAGTAACTTGAAAAGCTTTTAAATTTTTTTAAAAATTGTAATAAAATTCTTCAATTTAATAAATTTTAGTAAAATTTCAATTCAATTCCTTAAAAGAAATTAATTATTTTTTAAAAATTATTTTAATAAAAGTAACTTGAAAAGCTTTTAAATTTTTTTAAAAATTGTAATAAAATTCTTCAATTTAATAAATTTTAGTAAAATTTCAATTCAATTCCTTAAAAGAAATTAATTATTTTTTAAAAATTATTTTAATAAAAGTATATTGACTAGCTTTTCAATTTTTTAAAAAATTGTAATAAAATTCTTCAATTTAATAAATTTTTGTAAAATTTCAATTCAATTCCTTAAAAGAAATTAATTTATTTTTTAAAAATTATTAATTATTAATTTAAATATTATTTTCTCTTAAAAGTTTAGATAATAATTGAATTCTTTTAAAGCTTTTTAACAAAAGTTTTGAAAATAATTGTTTTTTTATTAATTTAAAAAAAAATAATTCTTAATTTTTATATAGCCACGAATGTCACTATTTTCGTTTTAATAATTGAATAGTAGCAAAGAATTTTATTAACAGTTTTAAAAATAATTAAATTCTTGCTAAAAATTTTGCAAAATTTCAATTATTTTTTAAACATTTCTTTCGTTAAATTTCTTAAAAACTATAATTATTTTTAAAATTTTTAATAAAGTTCGTAAAAAAACTTAACTATTTCAAAGAATAAAATTCTTTATAAGAATTCCATTAAAAAAAAACATTCAATTATTGAACAAATTATTTATTTTTGCATTTAAATTATTGAATTCTCGTAGAATTATCTGATAAAAATTAATTTAAAAATGAATTTCGGTTAAAATTTTAAATAATAATCGAATGTTAAAAGCATTACAGTGGAAACATTTAGAAATAATTTATTTTCGAAAAGGTTTCGTATGCAAATAATTGAAAATCTAAATATATTATACTTTTAACTAAAATAATTGATTTAAGAAAAAATTTTAGTTAAAAATTCTAGAAATAATATTAAAATATTTATGAATTTTTTAATTTTTTTTTAATTTTTATTTTTAGTTGTAATTTTGAAGCCCTCATAATCAATTATTAATTTTTGACCAAGATTTGTATTCAGTAACCCTGAAAACCCCCTAAGTAAGCATTTTCAGACAGATTCGTTAGCTTTAAAATTTTTTAGTCCCTATTTTGAATCCGTTATTTTGAATTTTTAATTTTCGACAACGAATTTGGATTCAAGGATCTAAAAAGAACCCTGAGTTCCGAGTAAGCATTTTTACCCACACGGTAAATCGTTAGGTATTAAAATAACACCAAAATGGATTAAAATAACACTAAATTGGATTATTTTAATCCTTTTTGGTGTTATTTTAATACCTAACGATTTACCGTGCAGATTCGTTAACATTTAAATGTCTGTTTATTCGATGCCCCTATAGGTGAAGGGGTTAAAAAAAGAAGTTATGGAATATTGATGTTTTCGAATAATTTAACAATTAAAGAAATTTTTAAATAAATGCCTTAGAACATTTTTTTCAGTGTCTAATAATTTTTAGAGTGAAGCGGAATATTTTTCAGGGCCAGGGAAAAGACGAAATTTTTTTTGGAAATCAGGAACAAGTCGAGCAAAAATAAGCCAAATTTTTGTTTGCAACCCTGTTATTTCACCTTGAAATTTATAGAACCAAAAAAAAACCTTGAGACTTTGCAAAGTGGTAGTCGTTTATTTTCCAATGAATTTCTCGTTTATCGACGACCGCAACTTGTAACTAAACGTTAATTACCTGAAGCTCGATTTAGTAATTACTCATGCGCACGATATATACCCGCGGGGTCATTACAACAAGTCGTGAATCCGCGACATAAGGAACTATATGTGCATATAGCAGCAACATAGCGTGCGCGTTTAAAAAGTTCCCTAATAAGGAGCGCACGAAACCAATAAATTTCGACATTTATTCCATGAATTACCATTTCAGTTGTGCGCCTTATATTTTATTGATGCTCATACTCGCACAAAACGCGTGAGAGAGAAAGAGAGTGAGAATTGCAAAAGAAAAATAAAACTTTTCTTCTTATTATTCTTCTTGATGTCGGTGTTGCGAAAGCTGAGAAAAACTTCACCTTCGTATAGATCGCGCGCATTTCGATTATTCGATAATGAAGACTACTCTTTTTTGCCGTACATTTATAAATATATTCAATTCGAATCCTTATTCCCACCCCCCTTTTTCTCTTCCTTCACTCTTTCTTTGTCATTTCGTTTGAGAAATTCTGCCGCACTTATAAGGGTCCCGCTTCTTGTTTTTCGAAAAGTTTCGAATTATTTTTCTTGAATGAAATTATCCTTTCCGTCGCAGACTTTCCATCGTTATGCTTTTTAAAAAAGGAAATTTAATTCTCCGAATGGTCAAAGCCTGGAAAATTAAAAACCTCAAAATTTTAATTTCCAAACTGCGCGGCTAAAATCGAGAAAATTAAAAACCTCGAAAGTTCAACTTCCAAAATGGCCAAAACGGAGAAAAATAAAAAAACACGAAAATTAATTTCCCCGAATGGTAAAAATCTAGAAAATTAAAAACCTCGACAATTCAATTCTCTGACTGGTCAACACCTTAAAAATTTAAAACCTCGAAAATCCAAATCCTCGAATGGTCAGAAAGTCCAAAATTTGAAATATTTGCAATTCAAAAGAAAATTCGAAGCCTCGAATATTTAAAACAAAGAATATTCAAATCCTCGAATATTTAAAACCTCGAAAATTTAAAATACTCGAAATTCAAGTTCTAGAATGTTCACCTCTGAAAAATTTAAAAATCTAAAAAATTCAAAACCTTGAAAATTCAACTCCCCGAATGGTCAAAACCTAAAAAATTAAAAAAATTTTAATGTAATAAAATTCTTTGCAAAAAATCAATTATGTTTAAAATTTTTTAAAAATTTTTAGCTTAAATTTCAATTATCTTTAATAGAAATATTTAAATTCATCTCCGAAATTGAAGTATTTTCAAAATTTTAAATAAAATTGATTTCAAGATATCAATTGTTTTTAACAATTTTGCTTAATTCAATGATTTTCAATATCTACTATTTTAATAAAATTTTTGAAAAAAGATTCAATTAAAAAAAATTTTATAAAATTCTACGCAAACATTTAAGTATTTCCATAAAGCAAAGAACATTTCTCAGAAACTTAATGTTTACAAATTTTTTGATAAATTTCATCGCAATCATTCAATTATTTTTAAAAATTTTCAAAAATAATAAATAAAAACAATGTTTTGTTAAAATTCATACACAAAAAATGTAATTATTCAATAAACGTTATTTCTTTTGTATTTAAATAATAAAATTGTAAAGTAGAATATTCTGAAAAAAAAATTATTTTAAAAATAAATTTTACTTCAAATTTTAGATTATAATTGAATTTTAAAAATATTATAGCGGCCATTTTTGGTAATAATTGAATTTTTAGAAGGTTTCAAATTATAATCTTTGGAAATTTGAATTTCTCATACTTTACCTATAACAATTTTGTGTTTTCAAGTTTTTACTTTCAAACATATATTTGATATTGAAAAATTCTGGAATAATCGAAATTTTGTAAAATTGAATCGTAAACAAATGAATTTTAAAATTCTCAAAGAACTTTTTTAAAAATTATTAAAAATAATCGATTTAAAAATAAATTTTAGTTAAAAATATTTTTAAAATAATTGAATTTTGGAAACGTTTTATATTATTGCAAGAAATTGAATTTTTTTCAAAAAAAATTGAAACGTTCAAATGAACGAAAATATTTTTTGCAATTTTCCAATTGGTATTTCTTCACAAAAAAAAAATTCTTATTGAAAATCAAAACAAAATATTTCTAAACTAACTATTGTTTAATTTCAATTATTTTTCTTTTTTAAATAAAATTTTTCAAAAACACTTACGATGAAAAAAAAATCCGTTCAGTTGAACGTTCGAAACTTTAGCCACATTAGGGATTCAATCATTTTCACAAATAATTATAAAACTTATGACAGAATTTAAATTATTTTTAATACAATTTTAATCTTATTTCTCGAAAAATGTATAATTATTCTTAAAAATTTAGTTAAAATTTTTCGAATGAATTCAATTATTTATAAATTTGTTGCTAACATTCTTTGTGTGAAAAAATTACGCTAAATGATGAATTAAGCCTAATTTTTTAAAAATAATTGAATTTGGAAATTAATTTTTATGAAAAAGGTTAATTGCGGATTTTTTTTAAAGAAATTATTTCAAGTTTTTATTTTCTAATTTATATTCAATATTGAAGAATTTACGAATCATAGAAATTTCGTAAAATGTAATATTGCAAACAAATGGATTTGCAAATTGGCAAAGAACTTTTTCGAAAATTATTAAAAATACTCGATTTAAGGATGAATTTTAGTCTAAAATAATTAAATTGATAATAATTTTATCACTCGGTCATCTTCAATATTAAAAAAAATTAAATTTTTAATTAAAATGTTCTCTTCCTTGACTCGGACTATGTGGAAAAAAGGATTAGGTATAAAAAAAAGGAAAATAAAAAAAAAGGATTACGTTTTTTTTATAAAAAGGTTACGTTCACAACAAAATTGTTAATATTGAACTAACAAATAACAACAAATAACAAATAACAAAAAAACAAACAAATAACAAATAACAGAAAACAAACAAATAACAAAAAAACAAACAAATAACAAAAAAAGCAAACAAATTTATTTTATTGTCCCAACTAATTCAAATTCTTTGTTGATAGCAATAGTTTCGAACGTTCAAATGAATAAAAATGTTTACTGGTCAAAACCTAGAAAATTGAAAACCTTGAAGGTTCAACTCCACAAATGCTAAAAACCTAAAAATTACAACTATAACTGTAACTTTCGCAAAATTTATCGAAAAATAATTAATTTCCTGTCTATAAAGCGAGAAGCCTGCGCCACGAAAAGAAGAAAAAGAAAATTTCGACTCGCTCTTTTTGGAGAGAGGAAAAAAAATATCACAATTCAGAATTCGAAAGGAATTACTGTCGGATCCCTTGGGGGAGCAAAGCATTTTTAGAAAAAAGTTTCAAAAATACAGAAGCGCTAGCAAATGTTAATGACCGGATACTAATTTCGTGGATGGCCCGGGGGAATTAATTGAGAGAATGCGTCTCTCGGCGAACTCGAGGACCAATTTGTCCGAATTTTTTTGCCCCGCACACTGCTACTTCCATTTTAGCTCCCCCTTTTCACTCTCTTTTCTCTCTCTCTCTCTCTCTCCTTCTCTCTCTTTATACGCTATCGCGCGCGTGTTTCTCGTTTGAGAGAGCGAGTACAATTTTCATTTGGTATAGAAACTGTTACATCGCATGCACAAACGTGTTGAACCCCTTCGAGGCAAAATCTTCAGCGTATATATACGATATACGTATATATACGTATAGATACGTAAATATGTGTGTATGCGTATATATATATATATATATATATATATATATATATATATATATATATATATCTATACGATATAAATAAAAAAGGAGGAAAAAACTAAAGAAAAAGAATCTAAAACATGTAAAGTGCACAATCCTTATGAATATTTACTAGGCAGCTGTAATTGAAATCTTGCCCATCGCAACAAAAAAAAAAAAAAGAAAAATAATCCCTCTTCGGACACTAACTATTATCCTTTTACGCAAAATGACACAGAAATTAGATTTCTTAAAGACAAAAACGATTTTGTATGTTATACGCCTCTAAGGAAGATTATGGGTCATTTTCGAAATGAAAAGAAACAATTTCTGCTATTCAAATTTTATTGAATTCTAAATTGATAAATTTTCTGGTCCCCAGAGAAAAATTAGCCGCATGTACATAATTATCTACATTATTATAAGTAAAAATAACTAATTGGATAGTAAAAAGTCTTTCACTGAGAAAACAATATATATTTGAATGAAAAATAAATATCTTTCTTATACAGTCAACCAAAAATTATTTTTGAATTAAACATAATAATTTTGATTCAATACATAATAAATTTGATTCAATACATAATCAATTTGATTCAATAAAAATTATGTTTAATTCAAAAAACTTTAAAGTTTTAAACTTTCAAGTGAACGAAATTTATGTATTTTTTCTTCAAATTAAATTTTTATTACTACAATTTTGCGTCACTATATGAAACGAATTAATTATAAATGACATATTTCAATGATTTAATTGATCCTTAATGTATAATATTCAATATTCAATTAATTGGCTTAATTGAATATTGAATATTAATTATAAACTTTCTAGATGAAAAAATTTGTGTTTTTAATTTTAATCAGTAATCTATGGAAATATTTTTAATAAAAAATATTACGTTCATCTGAACGTTCAAGACTCATTGTTCATTCGAACGTTCAAAATTTTTTGTTCCTTAATTCAATTACAAAATCTGTTATTATTTAAACATATTTTTTTTTGTTGACTACTTATTTTTGAATTAAAAAAATATTTCTCAATGTGTATGATCAGAGAGCTCGAACCAGAGAAAGTATTAAAGAATAAAAACTTTAAGGACTGAAAATGAAAAATTGCGGACCAATTACAGACCAATTGCTGACAAAAATAAAACCACACAGAGAAAAAAGAATTGTTAATATATAACTAATAAATTTCGTTGGTTGTTGTTGCAAAATTTTTTATTACTTCAACAGATTTATTGTTATTAGAAAAAATTTTAATTAGTTAGAACAAGAAAATAACATTATTAGTTCAATATTAATAATTTTTTTGTGACCGTTTAACAATCCTTTTTCCACCTAGTTTGAGTCAAGTAAGAGAATATATAAATTGAAAATTAAATTTTTTATAATAATTAAAGATGACCGAGTGGTAAAATTATTATCAATTTAATTATTATTTTCAAGAATTTTTAACAAAAATTCATTTTTAAATCGAGTATTTTTAATAATTTTCGAAAAAGTTCATTGACTAAAATTTTCAAATCCGTTTGTTTACAATAATAAATTTTACGAAATTTCCATGATTCGTAAATTCTTTAATATTAATTATATATTAGAAAATAAAAACTTGAAATAATTTCTTTAAAAAAAATCCGCAATTAACCTTTTTCATAAAAATTAATTTCCAAATTCAATTACTTGTAAAAAAATTACGCTAAATTAACAACTTAGCGCAATTTTTTTCACACAAACAATGTTATCAACAAATTTATAAATAATTGAATTCATTCGAAAAATTGTAACAAAATTTTTAAGAACAATTACATTTTTCGAGAAATTAGATTAAAATTGTATTAAAAATAATTTAAATTCTGTAATAAGTTTTACAATTATTTGTGAAAATGATTAAATCACTAATGTGGCTAAAGTTTCGAACGTTCAACTGAACGGAATTTTTTTTCATCTTAAGTGTTTTTGAAAAATTTTATTCAAAAAAGAAAAATAATTGAAATTAAACAATAGTTAGTTTAGAATTATTTTGTTTTGATTTTAAATAAAAATTTTTTTTGTGAAGAAATACAAATTGGAAAATTACAAAAAATATTTTCGATCATTTGAACGTTCAAAACTTAAGGAACATAATCCCTAAAAGACATTTTATTAATTTTTGCGAAGAATATTATTACTCTTGACAATAATTCAATTTCTGCAATAAGTTAAAACTTTTCCAAAATTCAATTATTTAAAAATATTATGAACTAAAATTCAACTTTAAATTGATTATTTTTAATAATTTTTTAAAATGTTCTTTGAGAATTTTAGAATTAATTTCTTTACGATTCAATTTTACAAAATTTCGATTATTCGTGAATTTTGCAATATCAAATATATATGTTTGAAAATAAAAACTTGAAATAATTTCAAAAAGAATCTGAAATTATACTTTCACAAAAAAAATTAATTCCACAAAATTATTGTAGGTGAAGTATGAGATATTCAAATTTTCAAATATTTTAATTTGAAACCATTTTAAAATATAATTATTTCTAAAAATGTTCGCTTTAATATTATTAACATTCAATTATAATCTAAAATTTTTAATGAAATTTATTTTTTAAACCATTTTTATTAGAAAATTCTACTATAAAATATTAATATTTAAATACAAAAGAAAAAAAGTATTTTGAATTACAGAATTTTTTTTACATATTTTAATAAAATATTGAAGAATAATTATTCTCTATTTTTTCATTTTTTCATTTTTCGAGAAATTCGTTAAAAATTGTATTAAAAATAATTGAAATTCTGCAATAAGATTTATTATTTATGAAAATAATTGAATTTCTATAAAAAGAATTTTTTTATTTACGAAAACAATTAAATCCCTGTAAGAATTTTTTTATTTATGAAAATAATTAAATAATTGCGACGAAATTTATAAAAAATTTGTAAGTCGTTAAATTTCTGTGAAATTTTTATTGCTTTATAAAAATAATTAAATGTTTACGTCGAATTTTATAAAAAAAGATTTTTTTTAACTCATTGAATTTGTTTGAAAAATTTTATTAAAATACTAGATATTGAAATATTGAATGAAGCAAAATTGTTAAAAATATAATTGATATCTTAAAATAAATTTTATTTAAAACTATGAAAATAATTTAATTTCGAAGAAGAATTTAAATATTTCTATTAAAGATAATTGAAATATTTTAGCTAAAAATTTTTTAAAAAATTTTAAACATAATTGATTTTTAGCAAAAAGTTATATTACATTAAAATTTTTAATTTTCTCGGTTTTGACCATTCGGGGAGTTGAATTTTCAAGGTTTTGAATTTTTTAAATTTTTAAATTTTTCGAAAGTTGCGAACATTCTTGTATTTGAATTTCAAGTTTTTCAAATTTTCGAGGTTTTAAACATTTTGGGGATTCGACTATTCTTTGTTTAAAACTTTCGGGGCTTGGAATTTTCTTTTGAATTTCGAATTTTTCAAATTTTTGCCGTTCTTACCTGGATTTAAATTATTAAATTTTTTTGAACAGTTATGATTTTGACCATTAAGAAAGTAGAACTCTCGAAGTTTTAAATTTTCCATTTTTTGACCATTCGGGGAAATGAATTTTATAGATTTCGCCCATTCGGGGAGTTGAACTTTCGAGATTTTGAATTTTCTACAGATTTTTAATATTCGGAGAGTTGAACATTCTAGGTTTTGAATTTCGATTTTTTCAAATTTTTGACATTCTGACCTGGATTTAAATTTTCAATGTTTTTGAACAGTTAAGGTTTTAACCGCATTAAAAGAGTAGAACTTTTAAAGTTTTAACTTTTCCATTTTTTGACCATTCGGGGAATTGAATTTTATTGACTTTGGCCATTCGGGGAGTTGAACTTTCGAAATTTTTTTTCTATACTTTTAATATTCAGAGTGTTGAACATTCGAGGTTTTGATTTTCGAATTTTTCAAATTTTCGAGATTGTCAGCATATAGAGTTCAACTCCGAATATATTCGAAACCTAAAATTTTTAACACCCTGAATGTTCAAGACCTAAAAAAAATTTGATGTTCTTAAAAAAACTGATAGATTTAAATTAAATTTATTTCGATATAATGATGACGATGATGATTTATTCAACGGATAAGAATTCGGAGAAAATGTTTTCAAGAAAGTTTTGAGGAAAAAATTCAACGTGTCTTGACTCTTGGACATCAAGGATTGTAATCACATGGTGAGCGAAACTTATTGCGATCAAACGACGATATCGAAGGACAAGGGAGTACTCTCATCTGTCTCTGTCTCTCTCTTCTTCTTTCTCTTGGGTGTATAATTAACGAAAGAGAAATGCCACGATGGTTTCTGGGTGCTCCTCTCCCTCCTGATCTTTCACTGTCGGGAGTAAGGCACACACTCAATAGCTGCGCAAATTGGATGCTTTGCAATGGAAATTCGCTCCCTCGTTTCTCTTCCCGGAAGCCAAGTTCGAGAGGTTGCCATCCTTGAATGTTGGTCCTCATCAGCGCAAAGATTTCGGTCACCCAAAGGCAAAAATTAACATACAACTCCACGCTCGATTATTAGCTCTTTACTAATAAGAGAAACTCAAAAAAAAAAAAAATATTTTGAACGAATTTTATCCTTTTTTTACTTCCTGTTGCGCCAACGAGAGAAATATTTACATTTTTTTAATTGAGGATAAATTTTCTTTCACCTTTGATATTCGGAATTGTATTCGGAATTGATATTTGAATTATTGTTTTTGGTTTCTTAATAAAATGTCCACGCATGGCTTGAAGATGTATCGCTTCAATTGTTAATTGAAGATAATCAAGGGTTTTTAAAATATTCAATTGTTAATTGAGACTAATTTTCATTATAAGCAACTAATTGAAAAATAAAACTCGCTCCGTTATTATTGAAGTTAATTGAAGCTATATCTTCAGTCAGCCGGTTTAATTAACATTAATAGTAATTTTTCGACTCGGAAATATGTAAATTTGGCATTGGAATGTTTTTTTCTTTCATTCTTTTCTTTTTTTGCTCTCGTGTCTGAATATAAGCAAGTCCTCATCATGGAGCAGAGGGAAAAAAACAGTGAAGTTAAACGAAGTGTCGTTTCACTGAGGAATTCAGAAGCTAATTACCATCAAACGAAGTATAAATCTAATTTATGACATCATAGGAGTCTGAAAATCTCGAGGCCTATATTCTAAAAGGAATATAGAAGAGAGAGAGAGAGATATGTATAGGGAGAGAAAGATCATCATCATCATCATCGTCGTCGTATTTATGCTGCGAGAGGAGAGTAAATGGCAGCTGGCGAAATGGCATTTTATTGCCCCTTGCAAACCATTTTACGGCTTCTTAATTCCTTTTTGCTTATGGATTCTCGAAGAAGGATCTTACAACACCGTAAGGATGTGCCGCGCCGAATCGGATCACAAGTCTTTGGGAAATTCACACTACACTAAACGCCCTCTCACAATATACTTCTGGAGGAGTTTTGTGTATTATGTACTTTTCAGAAAAAGAATTATGCCACTACTAGGTAACTCTTTGATTGTTGAGAGAGAAAAAAAAAACTCTTTTGCCCCGAATCTCATCATCCGAAAAAAATACCGTAATAGTACGTTTTTTTTTCTTCTTCCTTTTTTTTCTTCAATCTTTACATCCTGCTCAGCGGCAATTCTTTGATTTTTCGAACTGAATTTCAATTTTACAACTTAAAAAATATCGACGATGAGCATCGAAAACAATTGTTTTTCACGAAAACGAAAAATGGGAAACAATTCCTTTACAAATGATAACAAAAAATAAATTAAATGATTCCATTCATATTTCCTTCAAATACTCGAATTATTGATTCAAATTATTGCAAAAAATCAATTAAATAATTCAATTTATTTTTCGTTCAAAAATTTCAAAGACTGAAATTATTGATTCAAATGATTGCGAAAAATCAAATAATCGATTCAATTTATATTTCCTTCAAATACTGAAATTATTGATTCAAATAAAATTTAATAGACTGAAATAAAAAATTATTCGATTCAAGTTAAATTGTTCTTTAAGTATTCTACACTGAACAAAAAATTTAGTTGAATTAATTAAATAGTCTTTAACGTCCGAGATACTTCATAAATAAGTCAAAAAATGAAAACGAAAACATTCGGACAAAGTAACAAATTTTATTTACTCTAACGTTTCGAAATAAAATCGATTTCCTCTTCAGGGAGTCAAAAAATAATAATTAAATAAACGATTTTTTGACTCCCTGAAGAGGAAATCGATTTGATTTCGAAACGTTGGAGTAAATAAAATTTGTTACTTTGTCCGAATGTTTTCGTTTTCATTTTTTGACTTATTTAGTTGAATTAAATAAATTTGTTTAGTGTAGAATATCTTAACTTTTTTCCTGACTCTATAAGAATATTTCGAAACTGAATTGTAAATTAAAATTCAATAATTTAAAAAAATTGATACTGTAACTTCTCCAAAATTACTTTCAAGATTTCAATTAAATAATTATTTCTAAATTTTCAACTAAAATTCTTCTTTAACTCAATAATTTAAAAAATTTACGAATAAAGTTCAAAAGAAATTTTCAAATCCAATTGTTAACATTTGAATTTCGAAAAATTCCGACAATCCGGTTATTCGCAAATTCTTCAAGTAAATATATATTAGACAAAAACAATTCAAAAGAATTCAATAATTTAAAAAAAATGTAATAAAATTCATTGCGGGAATTTAATTATTTTCATATGAATAAAATTATAAAATATAAATAATAATAGTTCTTTGATTTTTCAAACAGAATTTCAATTTTACAATTTAAAAAATATCGACGATGAGCATCGAAAACAATTCTTTTTCACGAATTTGAAAAATGTGAAACAATTCTTTAACAAATGATTGCAAAAAATCAACACTTTCCAAAAAATTAATTATTTTCACAACTTTGTCAAATGAATTCAATTAAGTTAAACAAATTTTGATACTCTCTAAAGTTTTTAATAATCAATTAAAATCTAAAATTCTAATTGAAATCTATTTTTAAATCAATTTTTATTAGATAATTCTATTATAGAATTAAATTATTTCAATAAAAAAAAATTTATTGAATAATTGAATATTTTTTAAAATGGAATTCTAATCTCGAATTTTATTTATTTAATTAATTAAATTTCATTTACGAATTTAAAAAAAAAATTTTAAATAACTATATTTTTCAAGAAATTTTATGTAAATTCTATGAAAAATAATTGAAATTTTGCAATTAGTTTTAATATTTTTTAAAATAGTTGAATTCCTATAAAAATAATTTTATCATTTACGAGAATAATTGAATCCCTGTAAAAATTTTATTTTTTATAAAAACAATAAAATGATTGCAATAACATTTATAAAAAATTTGTAAATCATTCAACTTCTGTAAAACTTTTATTATTTTATGAAAATAATTAAATGTTTGCATATAGAATTTTATTAAATTTTTTTCTAACTAATTGAATAAAGTTCATTGCTGAAATTCAATTATTTTTAAAAAATTAGTAAAATTTGTTGCAAGAATTCAAATATTTCTTTAAAAATGAATAAAAAAACAATTAGTTTCAAAACTTTTATTAAAATTCTTCAAAAGAAATCAATTATTTTTTAAAATTCATCATTTAATGCTTTTTAGTATATTCAATTAATATCTAAACTTTTAACAGAGAGTAATATTTAAATAAATTTTTATTTGAAAATTCTATACGAGAATTCAATTTGTCAAAAACAAAAATAAATAATGTATTGAATAACTAAAAGTTTTTTAAAATTTGATTCTTTAAAAAAATTTCGATCTAGAAATTTTAAATAATTGAATTTGTTCAATATATATTTGAATGAAATTTTTAAGCAGAATACATATATCAAAATTGAATTCTCACAAAGAATTTTGTCAAACATTTTTTTTTTAATTTAATTTTTTTGACTAATTTTTAAAGAAATATTTAAATTCTTGCAACGAATTTCACTAATTTTTTTTTTTTTAATTAATTGAGTTTGAGCAACGAATCTTATTAAATTTTGTAAAAATAATTGAATTCTTGCTAAACATTTTTTATGTATGAAAATAATTGAATTAAAAACTTGAAAATAATTACCTGATATAATTAAATTATTGCGAACAATTTTATAAGAAATTTGCTAATAAATAAATTTCTGGAAAATTTTTATATTATATTTTTTTAAATAATTAAACGTTTGCGTACAATTT
Source organism: Leptopilina drosophilae (assembly GCA_032873175.1). Classification (NCBI taxonomy): domain Eukaryota; kingdom Metazoa; phylum Arthropoda; class Insecta; order Hymenoptera; family Figitidae; genus Leptopilina; species Leptopilina drosophilae. The sequence continues at coordinate 42,909,845 of CM065480.1, read as the reverse complement.
TTGTAATATTTATATTGTATACAATTGTGTATTATTTATATTATATAGTTGTATTAATTTAAAGAATTTTTCAAAAAACATTTCCAATTAATTGAATACTTTTTATGAAGTGCGTGTTAACATTTTTTAAACATTATTGAGTTCTTTAGAGAATTTCGATTATAGAAAAAAACTGATTATTTTAAAAGAAGTACTTAATTGAATAATTGAATTGTTTCAAAGAAATGTATTATTAAAATTTTTAAAAACATTTTTATTCCTTACAAAATCTTCATTTTTTAAGAAAGTAATTGAACTACTGTAAGAAAATTTATTAACGTTCATTTTTAAACTAATTGAATTCTTTAAAGTACTTTATTAAAATTTTTCCAAAATGTAATTAAATTTAATAAATTTTTATTAGTTTAGAAACTAAATGAATAACTGCAAAAAAATATTAAAATTTTTAGAAAATAATTGAATTCATTCGAAGAATTTTATTCAAAATTTCAATCGAAATTATATTTATTATAAATTACTGTAAAACATGCTTTATTCACGTTGTATAATAATATTATTATTAATTGCTGAATTTCAAAAAAGTTTTGTATTGAAAATTTTTGTAAATCTTTATTCCTATGGAAAAATAATAATAATAAATTATTTATCTATCAAAAAAAGGTTTTTGATGTTTTCGAACAATTATTCCAATGAAGAAATTCGTAATTTAATGGAATGGAACATTTTTAAGTATCTAATAATTTTTAGCGTGAATCAGGAAAACAAAATTTAATTTTTAATATTCATTATAAGCTTTGTAAGTTTGTCAAATGTTTTTGTACACGAAAAACCATAACTTTATGTAATAACTATAGCAACATTTTTTTTTCTCGATAAAATAACAAAAAATGATACAATCTTTTTTCTCCCACCCTCCTATCAAAGTGTGAATTCGATTTTGAATTACAATTGAGGCAATGCGTTCGATTTGACACAGTTTCTCTTGCGAAGACAGTTTAAAAAGACACCGACTTGAGTTACGAGTGTGGTTGCCGCAGTTATCTCTTGCAGCTGGCATAATAAAATTGAAATCGCATTGTGCGCGGTGACTCGAGGCACCGGTAATCAACCTTACTTTTATCGTACGAGTGCAAAAAATAAAAGAAGCAAAAAAAAAATACACATATATATATATATATGCTCACGAACATTTTGTGCCCGTAAAAGCGAAATGACACGTAAAAAAATACGTTCAATTTTTACAACGACGGAAAACTTTGATTGGCTCAAGAAAGAATTCTTTTATTTTTCACCTCCTTTTTTACCCCGCGCACCGCATCTCAAACCGAACGCACACCGATATAATAATTCTCCACCAACAGATACAATTTTTTTTTCCATTCCAGAAAAAAAGGCAGCAAATTTACGACATCGAATAAATTCCAAAAAAAAAAAATAAAGCAATTTGTTTTCTTTTCTTTTTTTTCGAAAATTGTACCGCACAATTTCGTCTTTTTAAGTAATTGCAGCGAATAACATCGATTTTTTCTTCGGAGAAATATTTCAAGTTAACGTCGAAAACTATTATTTTGGAGAAGAAAAAAAAAGTGAAAATTCGATGACATTTTCTATATTTATACTGTCTGCAATTATAACGATGAAAATTGGATTTTTTTTCCTGAAAATAATAAAGAGTAATTACTCAATTGTGATTTTTTTTTTTTTGAATTTTCAATTAAATAGTTTTTTTTGCATCTTCAAGTTTACTAATTTGCACTTGATGAAGGCATAATTTTTCAATGTCATTTTTTCTTCCTTGGCTTTAAATTATTATAAAGAATCAACAGCTGTGAAATCAGCTGGGGAGCAATCAAGTTGAATTAAACTCGAGTGAAATATATAATTTTGTCTTTTGTCCCGTTGAAATTGCAAGTAGACACAAGTATCGAATTTTCGTTAATTGCTCCAGGAAATTTTTTGATGAAATCAACGACGCGTCAAAGAGAGAGAGAGAGAGAGAGAGAGGACGTCATTTTATTTTGTCGTAAATCTGGATTGTAAAACGCGTGAGCAGAGAGGACTCATCGTCTCGACTATATAGTTAACAACGTTTCAAAGTAATTAGGCCTTCCGTTGTAAAACACGGAGAGAGAACAATTTCGCGGTATATAAGGACAAACAATAAACGATGATGACTGAACGAGAATCTCGCAGACAGTATATAGAAAATGACAATATCGTGTGTCAGACTTGAGAGAAGAAAATAAATAAATCCCATAAGATTCTCTTCTATTCTTATTTTTCAAATTTATCAAATTTTACAATTATTCAAAATCAAAAATTAAAATATAAATTTTAATATAAAGAAACTGATGACTTTGAAAATAGTAAACAAAAATTAGATTACAATTTTTGCAAAATAAAATTCTCTGTGTTTTCCTCAATTTCCAAAGAAAACAAAAAACGTCAATTTAAAATCATCTCGAATATTTCTAAAGGAAACGATAATCGAAGAATGGCAATTTACTAATACACCGAATGTAAATGGATTGTCCAAGTCACTCCTCCCGTTTTAATGTAAATGAAAGTAATCATGTCAAGCGACCTGCGAAATGTTTTCGAAGGACGTTAATTTAAAAGCAAATGATTCGAATTTAATTACTTATTATTATGCCAGATTGGTCTATTACTCAGAAAAAAGATGCTTGGTGGTCCATGTTGAATTTATTAATTGCCACTGATACAAGAATCGAAATTATTAATTAAAAATCTCGTTATTTATACGCATATACTGTAAACACATTTCCAATCAAATGCGACATGATACTTAATAATATCGCCCTCGTAATTTGCTTTCATGTATACGAAAAATAAATAAAAGTCTTATGCTAAATTGAAGAAACGATGGCTGCCATATTAGACTCGCCATTTTAAATTCTTAAATTAAAATTTGATTTATTGACTTGAATAATAATAAATTATTAATTAATTAATTATTATAAATATAAATTATTATATGTTACTTTCAAAAATTTTAATAATGTTTATCGAAACATTACAATTGTTTTCAAATATTTAAAAAAACCAAATTCTTGAATTCAATTATTTTGAATAAAATTTTAATTCAATTCCTCAAAAAGATTCAATTATTTTTGAAATATTTGAGGTTTTTTATAAAATTTTCCGAAAGAATTGAGTAATTTTAAAAAATTTTGATATTTTATTACAATAATTTAATTAGTTTTTTCAACAATAACAATTCTCTAAATTTTTTTCAAATAATTGAATTTCAGCAATGAGCTTTATTAAATTAGATGGAAAAGTATAGTAAATTTCTGTATGCAAACATATAATTATTTTCATAAAATAATAAAAGTTTCACTGAAGTTCAGTGATTTACAAATTTTTTCTAAATTTAATCGCAATCATTCAATAATTTTTATAAATTATAAAATTTTTACAAGAATTCAATTATTCTCGTTAATGATAAAATTTTTTTGATAGGAATTCAATTATTTAAAAAAAAGTTTAACTCATTGCAAAATTTCAATTATTTTAATACAATTTGTATCAATTTTCTTGAAAAATATAATTATATTATAAAATTTTAATAAAATTCTCAAAAAAATTCAATTATTTAAATGAATAAAATTCTTTATTAGAGTACTTCATTCAAAATCAAAATTCTCTAAAAAACTCAATTATTTTTAAAAATTGTTAACACGCATGTTGTAGAAATTATTCAAATAACTAATAATGTTTTGGAAAAATTCTTTAAATTAATAAAATAATTGTATAATATAAATAATATACAATTGTATATTTTTAAGAATAATATAAAAATTCCCCATGAATTCAATTATTAGCAAATTTTTTATAAATTTTTTCGCAATAATTTAATTTATATCAGTTAATTAGTTTCAAGTTTTTAATTCAATTATTTTCATAAATAAATAAATAATAACTTCTTTGCTGAAATTCAATTATTTAAAAAAATAGTGACATTCGTTAGAAGAATTCAAATATTTCTTTAAAAATTAATCAAAAGAATTAAATTATTTAAAAAATTTTGGGGAAAATTCGCTTTATGAGAATTCAATTTTGAGTATGTAATTCTGCTTAAAAGTTTCATTAAACATTATTGAACGAATTCGATTATTTATAATTTCTAGATCAAAATTGTTTTAAAGAATCAAATTTTAAAAAACATTTAGTCATTAAATACATTATTTATTTTTGTTTTTGACGAATTGAATTCTCGTATCGAATTTTCAAATAAAAATTGATTTAAAAATTACTTTCTGTTAAAAGTTTAGATAATAATTGAATATACTAAAAAGCATTAAATGATGAATTTTAAAAAATAATTGATTTCTTTTGAAGAATTTTAATAAAAGTTTTGAAAATAATTGTTTTTTTATTCATTTGTAAAGAAATATTTGAATTCTTGCAAACAAATTTTACTAATTTTTTAAAAATAAGTGAATTTCAGCAATGAACTTTATTCAATTAGTTAGAAAAAAATGTAATAAAATTCTATATGCAAACATTTAATTATTTTCATAAAAGAATAAAGATTTCACAGAAGTTGAATGATTTACAAATTTTTTATAAATTTCATTACAATCATTTTTATTATTTTTATAAATAATTAAATTTTTACAGGGATTCAATTATTTTAGTATATGATAAAATTTTTTTATAGGAATTCAATTACTTTAAAAAATATTAAAACTCATTGCAAAATTTCAATTATTTTCCATAGAATTTGCATAAAATTTGTTGAAAAATATAATTATTTAAAAATTTTTTTTGAAATTCGTAAATGAAATTCAATTATTTAAATAAATAAAATTCTAGATAAGAATTCCATTTTATGAAACATTCAATTATGCAATAAATTTTTTTTTATTTAAATAATTGAATCCTATAATAGAATTATCTAATAAAAATTTATTTAAAAATAGATTTCAACTAGTATTTTAGATTGTAATTGATTATTAAAAACTTTAGAGAGTATTTAAATTTGTTTAACTTAATTGAATTCATTTGGCGCAAATTTGTGAAAATAATTGATTTTTTGGAAAGTGTTTAATTACTTTTGAAAGTTATTGATTTTTTGCAATCATTTGTTAAAGAATTGTTTCCCATTTTTCGTTTTCGAGAAAAACAATTGTTTTCGATGCTCATCGTCGATATTTTTTAAGTTGTAAAATTGAAATTCTGTTCGAAAAATCAAAGAACTATTATTATTTATATTTTATAATTTTATTTATATGAAAATAATTAAATTCCCGCAATGGATTTTATTACATTTTTTTAAATCATTGATTTCTTTTGAACTGTTTTTTTCTTATATATTTACTTGAAGAAGTTGCGAATAACCAGATTACCCAAATTTCGTTAAATTCAAATGTTGACAAATGGATTTGATAATTTCTTACGAAATTTTTGTGAAAATTTTTTAATTACTTGAGTTAAAGAAGGATTTTAGTTGAAAATACAGAAATAATTATTTAATTAAAATCATGAAAATAATTTTTGAGATGTTACAGTATCAATTTTTTGAAATTATTGAATTTTAATTTGCAAATTTACAGTGAAAGATATTTTCAAAATAGAAATATTTTTATTTATCGCTATTTAATTTCAAAATATTCTTTAGAGTCAGGAAAAATGTCAAAATATTCTACTCTAAAAAAAACTTATTCTATTCAACTAAATTTTTTGTTTAGTGTAGAATACTTAAAGAAATGTTTGACTTGATTCGAATAATTTTTTATTTAAGTCTATTAAATTTTATTTGAATCAATAATTTCAGTATTTGAAGCAAATATAAATTGAATCATTTAATTGATTTTTTCCAATCATTTGAATCAATAATTTCAGTATTTAAAGGAAATAAAAATTGAATATTTTAATTGATTTCTTGCAATCATTTGAGTCAATAATTTCAGTGTTTGAAGAAAATAAAAATTGAATCATTTAATTGATTTTTTGCAATCATTTGAATCAATAATTTCAGTATTTAAAGGAAATAAAAATTGAATCTTTTAATTGATTTCTTGCAATCATTTGAACCAATAATTTCAGTGTTTGAAGAAAATATGAATTGAATCATATAATTTATTTTTTGCAATCATTTGAGTCAATAATTTCAGTGTTTGAAGAAAATAAAAATTGAATCATTTAATTGATTTTTTGCAATCATTTGAATCAATAATTTCAGTATTTAAAGGAAATAAAAATTGAATCTTTTAATTGATTTCTTGCAATCATTTGAACCAATAATTTCAGTGTTTGAAGAAAATATGAATTGAATCTTATAATTTATTTTTTGCAATCATTTGAGTCAATAATTTCAGTGTTTGAAGAAAATAAAAATTGAATCATTTAATTGATTTTTTGCAATCATTTGAATCAATAATTTCAGTGTTTGAAGAAAATATAAATCAAGAAGAAAAAAAATCAAAATTTTTAAAGCATGTCTGTTATATGGAAATATGTATAAAAATATGATATCATTAAGAGAATGAAATTCATCGCAAGTCGAATAGAAAATATGTGTTCTCAAAAAGAAGACACGACGAGGAAACTTGTTATACACCTTTTTCGATAAACGATAGATCGAAAGGAAAGAGGCCTCAATTCTCATTTGCTTGTTCTTAAGTGCTCTGAAAGGGCTCTTTCGAAATAAGCCGAGCATGTTCGGAATATTCAAATTCGACAGAGTACACGCGAAATGGATTAAGGGCGTTCGAAGGATATGTTTATAAAAGACAGGGCAGGTGATGAAAGGATAGTGTTGATCTTAAAGGTTTTTTCCACCCACGCGCAACAAATCGAGAAAAAAAAATCAACTCAAAAGAAGAAGAAGAAGAAGCAGAAGAAGAAGAAGAAGAAGAAGAAGAAAATAACTATCAAGAACTTGGTCAAAAGAGAAAGAAAAAAAGAAGAAAATGAAGAAGAGGGAGAAAAAAAATTCAAAGAAGATTTATTAATACGCCAAGTTATTAATAGAGAATAAGCGCGGAAATAAAAGGATTGCGCGTGGGTGTTTGGGGGGGCCGCCCATGTCGATTGGCGTGCGGTCTGCCCGCAGTAACAATTTAATTACAGCATCGTCATGATATGTATAGCAGCCACCCACGATAAATTGAATTTGCTACGGTATTAAGGCCCGGACGGAACTCGATTTATTCCAAGCTTGGTTTGTTGGTTACCCGGCAGCGTTAAACAGTAGTCATGGAAATAGAGAGTGAGGAGACATTATAATTAAGAGGTTCATCATCTTGCAAAATTTGCTCATATAACTTCCCCTCTGGCATTGTATCCGATCAACCAAACAAAATTGTTATTTTCTTTTTTCATTACAATTTTTTTATTTTAAATTTTATTTTCACTTGAATCCCCCCGGGGGCTTGATTTCACAATTATTGTATATATACGATATAGGGATTTTGAAAAAAAAGAAAGAAAGAAGTGGAAAAAAATCAGAACAGATGCGAATCGTTTTGCGGAAGTTTCACAAATGTAATTAACAATACATCTATACACGAATTCCAAGCTGTATCGTAAATAAAGCTATAAATTTCCATTCAATATTTTATGTTCTGAAAGGCCATTGCCGGAGTATGATCGCGAGTATACTCGTTTATTCATATCTGTATTATAATAACTATTAAGTGAGATGGTAATAAAATCAGCGAATTTATTTTATCCTGACGTTATTTCTGTATTTTTTCTGTATTTCTTATTTTCCCCCGTGTTTTTAATATTCAATGTTCGATTATTGCGATTTCGTTTCCACTTTGACTTTCATTTGGACTTTAAAAGGTTTTTATTTTCGTTTCCACTTTAACAGGTTTTTCTTCTCACTCTAACTGCGAAGGATTTTTATTTTTACTCTTATTTTAATTTCATTTCCACTTTGATATTCATTTTCACATTCATTTTGACTTTGATAGGTATTTATTTACATTTTCACTTTCATTTTCTTCTTCACCTACAAGTAGAGATGGTTTTTTACGATCAATTTCAGAAATCCACTATTCTCACATTCGAAACCAAAAAGCGTCAGAATTAATGTAGCGTAAGCAATAAAATCTGTGGAAATAAAATTTCACGCATTAAAAATAATTTATTAATCTTATTCTTAATAAATATTTATTTTCTAGAAAAATAATAGCTATTTGAAAGTATAGTGTTCAATTCTGGAAAGCTGCAATAAAAAAAAATGTATTCCATTTCTTACGAATTTCTTTAATTGTAAAATTATTCAAAAACATCAATATAGTTTTATTTCAAATAAATATTTAATCATTGTATTCAATTATCATAAGTAAAACATTAACTAAAATTCTTTTGAACACAATTTTTATTTGAAAATTCTACGAAAATTTAATTCATCTAATTACAAAAATAAATTAATTGTTGAATGATAAAATTGAATGTTTCTTAAAATTAATTTTTTATAAAGAGTCTTATTAAAAAAATTTTAAATAATTAAATTCTTTCGACGAATATTAAAACAGTTCTTAAGAATAATGGCGTATTTTTCGAGGAATTCAATTAAAATGGAATTAATAATAATAATTTGAATTCTGCCGTAAGTTTTATAATTTACGAAAATAATTGAATTTTCAAAAAGAATTATTTAAAAAAAATAATTGAATAAAAATAATTGAATTCTTGTGATGAGTTTTACAAAACATTTTTAAATAATTGATTTCTCTTTGAAAAATTTTACGCCAAATCTCTTCTAAATAATTAAATTAGTTTCAAATTTTTATTTTTTATCGAAAATAATTGAATCTTTAGGTAAATTTTTTCAAAAATTTAAAAAAAAAATTAAATTTTTATGAGGATTTTTATTAAAATAAGAAATGTTGAGAATCATTGAATTTAGAAATTGTTTTTTTAAATGAAATTTTAACAAGAATTTTATGAACATTTTTTTAAATAATTGAATTTCGAAGAGGATTTTTAAAAAATTATTTTGAAAATAATTGAATTTCTGTAAAAAGTTTTATTAATTTTAAAACATATTAAAATCTTGCGATATGAATATTAATATTTATGAAAATAATTTAATTTTGTAAGAATTTTATTGAAATTTCTGAAAATAATTGAATTTCTGGTAAAATTTCGAAATTCATCAAAACAATTGAATTCTTTCAAATATTTCTGTTTTTGAAAAATTTTTAACTTTTTGAAATAATATTAAACATGTATTTAAAAATCCAACCAATTTCAACAGAATTGAAATGAAAAATTATTAAAAATTATTAAAAATAATAAAATTCCTAAAATTACTTTTATATTTGCAAAAATTCAAAAAATTTCAATTCCTACAAAGAATTTTATTATTTATAAAAATAATTGAAATCCTGTAAACGATTTTATTATATTTATTAAAATTATTGGAAGAAATTCATAAAAAATTTGTAAACAATAAATGAATTTCTGTAAAGATTTTTTAATTTATGAAAATAATTAGAAGTTTGCACAAAATTATATCAACATTTTTTTTGATAATTTTAATTCTCGTGTGAAATTTTATTAATAGTGTAGATATTAAAAATCACTGAATTGAAAAAAATTTTTTGAATTTGAAAAAATCTATCGTAATGAAATTAAAATTGAAAATGAAAGTCAAAGTGGAAATTGAATTACATAATCGACCTCCAGGGTTGACAGAAGTCAGGAAAATTATGGAATTTTATTTAAAGTACCGGAAATTGAATTCAAATTTCTAAAAATTATTTTTGAAAATTCGCCTCTTGGCGCCTAGTAGAAAGACTGTTAAAATTTAATAATAACTAAATATAAGTAAATAATAAAAGAGAATAATAAACAATGAGTGAAAAAAATAATATGTAAATTTTATTTTACTTTCAGTCCACTTTTCCTAAAATCGTTTAAATTAAAAAATCATTTTCTCAACTGAATGTAAGCCTATTATTAGTATAAGTGAAAATTTTTTCAATGTATATGTATAATTTTGTTTGCCACATAGTATTTTTTCTTCCTTTTTTCCTCCAAACTTTGTGGATAAAAATACAAAAGCTTTTTGGGTTACAATATAAATATTAGAAAATGGTCGGGAGTTTTACGTCTTTTTTTCCACGGAAATGATTCCTTTTTTTGAACGTTTGCAAACTGTAAAGCGTGCGTGCCACTGCATCTTATTAACTATATATATATTCTATATATACATATATATTGTCCCGAGCTTCTTCTAAAGTTTATCTTCTTCTTGTTCTTTTTTTTCCTATTTTTTGAATTTCTTAGAAAGGAAATTGAATATGATTTCCATTGTCGGGAGAAAACGGAAAATCTTCATTATCTTTCTTCTTTTTTTGTGTCTGTGTGATGTGTGTATCATAAACCGGCGACGAAAGAATATATACATATATAGAAATCTTCCGTTTATATTAAGTTGCATTGTCATCGGATTCATTAATTTCACGAATCTGGACCATTAAATTTGATGAAACTGATTTTGGTGATTATTTAATAAGTGACAAAAATTTAGGATATAAAAAAATTAATTCGTGAGAAGATATTCGAGAAAATTGTTTTTATCCCTCTCTGAATTTAAATTTATAAAGAAATAATTTTGATACAAACTACATTCAATTTCCAATTCAATTCAATTTAAATTCAATTTAAATTCAATTTAATTTGACTTTTTTTTACTAATTTTGAGTAATTTTCTACTAAAACTAAAGAAGAAAATTGAAAAATGCTAAATTTCTTCGACAAATATTATTAATATGGAGATTCAATTAAAAATTTCTACAAAGTTTTAGTAATTTTCTACTAAAGATGGAAAAGAAAATGCAATGTAAATGACAAATTTTAACAAGAATTAGTAGAGACGAAAATTTAGGATATAAAAAAATTCATTTCTGAGAAAATATTTGAAAAAATTCTTTTTGTCCCTCTCTCAATTTAAATTTACAAAGAAATAATTTTGATACAAACTACATTCAATTTTCTCTTCAATTCAATTAAAATTCAATTAAAAGAGATATAATTAACAATATGATAATATAATTTAAAATTTAATATTTTTTACTAATTTTTAATCATTCTTTTATTAAAAAAAAAATTTCAAAAAAATAAAAAAAATTAAATGTAATTAACAAAATAAATAAATTAATTAATTAATTAATTGACAAATTTTAATAAAAAATAGTAAGGATTGAATTAAAATTTCATCTAACTTTTAACAATTTTCTAGCAAAACAAGAGAAGAAAATCTAAAACTACTAAATATTGTTTATTAATTTAAATAATAATTAGCATGTTTTAAATTGAAAATTTTCTACTAATTTTTAGTAATTTTACGCTAAAACTAGGGCAGAAAATTTAGAATCACTAAATTGAATAGTAAAATTTTAACATGAATTAGTAAAGAGTGAAATTAAATTGCTACAAATATTTAGTAATTTGTGTTTAGTATTTAATAATTTTATTTTAGTAATTGGAGCGAAAGGTTTAAAACTACTAAATGCAATTGACAAAGTTTAACAATTAGTAGAGATTGAATTAAAAATTTCTACTAACTTCGAACCAAATTTTTATTTTCTATACCAAAACTAAAAAAGAAAATTTTAGACCTACTATAAATATTATAGTTGATTTATTTTACCAATAAATAGTATAGAAATTCATTTAAAAATTTCTACTAATTTTTTGTTGTTTTAAACAAAACCTGAAGTAAAAAAATTAAAAATTCTAAATGTTGTTGAAAAATTGTTCTAACAATTAGTAAAGATTCGTTTAAAAAACGTCTACTAATTTTTAATAATTTTCTATTAAAATCGAGATTAAAATTATAGCAGAATATTTAAAATGGCTAAATAAATTTCTACTAATTTTTAGTAATTTTCTACTCTCTAAATCTGAATAGTAGAATTCTACTAAGAATTAGTAAAATTTTACTAATTTTTAGTAATTTTCATGAACGACTTTTCACCTTTTTAATTAGTAAAATATTACTAATTTTTAGTAAAATTCTACTAATGTTTTAGTAGAATTCTACTAATTGAAAGTCACTTTTTCACTAAATGAATTAGTGAAACTGTTTTATCGACTATTAATAAACAGTTCTACTAATTGTTAGTAGAATTCTACTAATCAATTAGTAACGTTCTACTAACAATTAGTAAAATTTTACTAATTGTTAGTAAAATTATTACTAAATCATTTAGTGGACGACTTTTCACCATTTCATTAGTAACTTTCTACTAATTCAGATTTAGAGAGTACGAAATCTATGGAGTAAATTAAAAATTAAATTTGAAGCTATTAAATTTAGTTTAAATAAATTAATTAGAATTACTAGAATTCAATTTAAAATTTCTACTAATTTTCAATTTACTACGAAAGATGGAGTAAAAAAATTGAAAACTGTCCTAAATGTCATTCACAAATCTTATTATAATTTAAAAAAACCCCAAAAATTTACTAATTTAAATTATTTTACGACTTTTCACTAATTTAATTCAGATCAAACACCTAAAATTTAGTTCTACTAAATTTTTCCAGATTTATTTTTCAAATGAATTAAAAAGTAATTTATGAAAATATTTTTAATGAAAAGTATTTCGTTCATTGGAAAGTTCGAAAATTTTTGAAGAATAATGAAATTAATTATGGATTTGCTTTCTATAAATAACGGAACAGATTCGTAATAAATTATCTTATTTTAATGTTTCCCAAATTAATCAAAATTTGAATATAAATTAGTGAAACCGTAAATAAAAATAAACTAGGTATATTTAATAAAAATATTCGACATTTGAAAATAAATTAGTGAAATCGTAAATAAAAATAAAGTAGACATATTTAAAAATAATATTTATAATAAATATCATCAACTTCAGTTAGCGAATAAATTTACATAAATTAGAATTTTTTCAAAGAAACAAAATTTATGTTCGTCAAAATACTAATTTCCAAAATTTTCAATGTTCGAACTAACGACATTTTTTTATTATTTTTGTAAATTTTTTAAAAACAACTATATTGAAGTGGAGTTTATATAATTTTTTATTTTATAATTCTTTAATTTGAATTTATAATTTATATAAATTATTATAAATTTATTTATAAATTATTATAAATTTATAAATTATAAATTTATTTATAAATTATTATAAATTTATAAATTATTCTAAATTTATAAATTATTATAAATTTATAAATTATAAATTTATTTATAAATTATTATAAGTTTATAAATTATACATTTATAATTTAAATTTTATAATTCTTTAATCTTTTTAAATTGTGTATACACGACAAAAAACCTTTAACTGGAACAGCCATTAGTTTCGCTGAAATAGCGACAGTATTCGTTGCAATAACTAATAATTTTGCTAATATAGTGAATTTTATATAGTTGTTCCAGGTGAAGATTTTTTTTCCTGTATAAAGTTTAGATAAATTATTAGTTGATATTTTCGGTATTAATGGAAAAAATTCATGAATTAAGAATTAGGATTTAGAATTAAAAAATTGTCTCAAAGAAAAACTAAATTTTCCAGAATTTTCTTTTTTTTTTAATTTTTCCACGTAATTCATGGCACGTGGAGCTAGTTTCAAAATTTAAGAATGGAGCTGCTAGAGAGTCCTTGGTTTTTCGTTGACGACCTCGTGTAGTATATATGAATGAACAGATGTCGTTAGGCGTGCTGAATAACACAACACAACACAATCGAAAAAAAGAAGAAGAAGAAGAAGAGGAAAAAAAATAAGGGACATTAGATGTTGTTGGTGTACCATTTCAATCAATAAAAGTAGGTGCAAAAGGGGGAAAACGTACGACCTTGTGAATACTTTTAACACCCCCACATTCACAAAAATCTTATTGACAGATCCTCTCTTGTTAGATACATAAGTGTGCATAGTGTGTACGTAAAGCAAGTTACAAATAGAGTGGCACCAATGGGTTTAAAATCCTTTTCCCTTTTTTCTTCTTCTTCTTCTTCTTTTTCTTTTCGAGAGAATTGCGTCTTTAGTGTGCCGCGCACTCATTCGATTAATACAGGTGGGGGAGGAGAGAGGGGGGATAAAAATAGGGGATTTTATATCCTAATCCTTTAATATTAGGTGAAACCCGTTCGAATTTCCTGCGAATGTTTCCAAAACGATAGTTCCATTTGGAGGGGGGAAAATCTTTTCCTTTTTATTCGACGGATGCTCTCCGCATTATCTCACACAGCATTCGAATTCTTTTTTTTTACTCTCGAAAAATTTCCAAGAATGTGAAACTAATTTTTATTTATCTTCATTCTTTTAATTTTGATTTGGTAAATAATTTATTTCCTCCAGAAGCTTAGAAAGAATTTGTAAATTTATTCTTGTTGAATTTTTTTCTGCTGTCAAAATTGTATAACAATAAATCTTTTTGCCAAATAATTTCCCCCTTGGAGCGTTAAAAAGAATTATAAAATTCAATGCAATTTTGCCCACATGAATAATTAGAATAAATAAAATTTTTATATTCATTTTAATTCGTTTAATTTTTTAAATTTTGGTTATAAAAATTTTAATTCATTTTTAAAACATTTTTTAATTCCTTGAAAGAGGATGGAAGAAAAAAATAATTGCAACCACTTAATTAATTTGACTAATTTTTTTTACTGTTGTACAATTTTTTCTTGAAATTTCGAGAAGAGTGAAATGAAGTAAAAAAAAAATTTGGGAAAAAAAGGAGAGAATGGAAATTATTACTCTCTCTAATGATGTTTATATATTGAGAGAGAGGACAAAAATATACCTGGAAACTTGAAGCTATTTTCAAGTGAGTGCAACTTACTGTCCTAGTTAAAGATGGAGGTGAAAAAAAAGGCTTAAAGTATTTTCAGATTATAGTTATTATTTGAGCCTTGGGTATATTGTAGGCATGTGCAATTGTGCACCTATTACTACACAAGTCTCGGCTTTAGGTGATAATCTTTATGGTAAACTGCGAAGAAGGTCATTCGAGCCATTGTCTTCCTTGTCTACATCCCAAACATACAATTCCGTAAACTTTAAATCTTTATGTAATTCAGATTATACATTACGATTTTAAAATACATATTATTCAAGGCACTGTATGTGTATAAACGTTTCTCAAAGAAAATTATCCCTCTCGAACATTTAATCGCACATTTTCACAAACAAGTTGCGTAACTAATAATATTAATGTTGGTTAAATATTTTAGAGAAATTCGCTATTAGAGTGAAACATTATTTTCAATTAAATTACATAGACGGTTGTTTTTTTTATTTTAATAGCATGTGGCGAATTTTAATGTTATGGACATTAATTTCGAAGGGAAGAATAGTTTACAATAGCATTTCTGTTGTAAAAAATGGTGGAAAATATAAAACAGTCAAAAAAAATTTCTGTGGTGGCAAATTTATTTCCAATTACACAAAAATGATTTATAATAGCAAAATAATAATTTTTCCAACTGGACGTTAATTTCTAAGGGCATAATAATTTACAGTAGCAAAATAATAATTTTTTCAACAGGACATTTATTTTTAAGGGCAAAATAGTTTACAATAGAAAAATAATAGAAATAATAATAATAAAAAAAATAATAATAATAATTAATAATTAATAATTAATTCACTCTCTTTAATTAATAATAATATTTGTTTGCTGTTGTAAAAAATATTAAAAAAATATAAAACAGCAAAAAGATTTCCAACAATTTACAATAGCAAAGAAATAATTGTTTCAATTATAAACAGTAGCGAAAAATTCCAAAAAGTAAAATTATTATCGATAACAATTATTCAGAATAGAAAAATAACAATAATAATTTTTTACCCTTGAAAATAATAGCAAAAAATTAGAAGCAGTAAAATAATGTTAAATAGCAGAAAATTTGAAATGAAAAAAATTTACAATTTAAAAATAATAACAAAATATTTAATTAATGTAAAAAATAACAAAAGAGTTTGATACGGAAAAATAATTTACAATATAGGAAAATAATATTTTCTACTACTGTAAACAATAGCAAAATATTTTAAAAGGCAAAAGAATTTGCAACAACAAAATGATTTACAATGGCTAAGAATTTCCAAAAGCAAAATTTTTTAAAACGAAAAATTATTTACAATATAAAAAATAATTTGAGTAGGAAAATAATAATAACAATTTTTAATTAGAGAGAGCAAAAAGAGCAAAAATTTTCGAATAAGCAAAATAGTTTACAATAACAACTATCAACAATAGTGAAATAATAATAATTTTCTGCTACTATAAACAATAGGAAAATAATTCCCAATAGGAAACACTATAAAAAGAAAAAAAAATGAATAAATTCCCAATGTCAGAAAAAAGTACAACAGCAAAATAATTCACTCCCTATTATACAAAAACGATCATCGTTTGCGGAATATTACAAGCATCAACAACAATAACATAAAGAAAAACGGCTTTTTTTCCTCAGTTTATTGTTGTCATAGGGGAAAAAAGGAAAATATAAAATTTCTGAAAATGGTAATAAATATACAAGAGGAGTGAAATGTCGAATATGCAGTGAAGTATGAATTAAGAGAGAGAGAAAGAGTGGAGGGTCTTCTCTGTTGGAAAATATTTTTCTAGTGTGCCAAGTCTTTGGAGCGAGAAATTGTAGCCACAACTTTTCGAGTCTTTGAACCACAAACAGGGAATTTTAAGGAGATCCCCCGGGACGAGACAGACGCCAGAAGATTTTTCAAGAGGCCGTTTTTCTGTATAATTAGGGCAGGTCTGCTGCTTTTTAATAAGTACCTAGACGAAGATTTAGATCCCTTAGCGCTTTGGGAGAAAAACAAAAAATTAAGTAATTATCAGTCATTATCAAGTTTTTCATGGATGAAAGAGGAGACAGTATTTCAACTATTTTTCCCCCCAACATCTCTGCAGGTATGGGGAGAAAAGTTTTCTTTAAAAAAAAGAGAAAAAAGGAAAAGGAAAAAAATTTCTCTATGTAAATTCTTTATGTAAATAAAAAGAGACAATGGGAAAATATTTGCTGATCGATATTTTTAAAAAACATTTATTAATTTAATTAGATCGTTAATATTAAAATTCTAACATATTAAATGTTAATTTATTCTTTATTAATAATAAAAAGAATTTATTTACTATTTATTTTTTATTCACCGGTATTTATAATTATTATATTTATAACAAATATTTAATTATTAATATTTACAATTTTTTTGTTACAATATTTCAACAAAATATTGTAACAAAACAAAAAATAATTTTTAACATATTTCATTATTAACAAGAAAAAATAACTTTTTACTTCATTTTTTAAATAAAATTATCAATTTTAAAAATAATATCATTTAAAAAATTTAAATTCAAATTTTTGTTGAAAACACTAAATTC
This sequence comes from Leptopilina drosophilae, assembly GCA_032873175.1. NCBI lineage: Eukaryota > Metazoa > Arthropoda > Insecta > Hymenoptera > Figitidae > Leptopilina > Leptopilina drosophilae. Next base: position 42,892,465 of record CM065480.1, on the reverse strand, counting down.
AATTTTGTAAAAATTGCAAATAATTTGTTGTAGAAATTCAATTACTTCCAAAAGTAAAAAAAATTCTTCTTATAAAATTCAATTATGTTTAAAGTTTAAAAAAAATTCTCGTCAAAACCCCAATTATCTTTGTAAATAACAAAATTTTTCCCCAAAGTTCAATTATTTTCAAAAATGACAATAAAATTCTTGTCCCAGTTTCAACTATTTTCTATACCTACAATTTTAATAAAATTTCCGAGAGAAATTCAATTATTTAAAAGAATTTTTAATAAAATCGTACACAAACATGTAATTATTAGGAAAAATATTAAAAATTTCAAAGGAATTCAATTATTTCCAATTCTTTATAAATTTGTTCGCATTAATTCAATTATTTTCATAAATTTTTAATTATTATAAATTATTATATTTTGTTTAATTTCAAAAAGGTTTGAATTTGAAATTTTTGAATGTCTTAATTCCTGTGGAAAAATACTAATAATTAAATATTTATTTATAAAAAAGAAATTACTGATGTTTTTGAATAATTTTATAAACGAATTTCTTTAATTGTATACAATTAAAAAAATTCGTAAAAATAGAACGGAACATTTTTTTTAGTAAAATTTTTTTCTTTATTTTCTAAAAATTCAAAAATTTTCATTTTCAATGAAAATTTGTAATTGACAAATAGAATTTTTTAACATTTGTTTCGTTTATTTATTGAAAAAACTTTAAATTTTATTAAAACAATTGTAATTAAAAAATTGAATTAATGTAAATTATTCCCTTATGAAAATTGAAAATTTTCTACAAAAATATTAAGAAACTGAAATATATCTAATGTTTTTTTCCCAAAATAAAAGAATGCGAGTTTGTGAACAATGTTATTGAAAAATATAAATTATGCTTTTTTTGTATAAAATGGGTATTTTTTTCTATTTCACAATCAAAATTTTTCAACAAATTTTCTTTTTTTTATAAATAAATAAGAGAAAAATTTGCAATAATTTAAATTAGTCAAACGAAATTCATTATAAAAAAAGCATATAATAAACAAAATATGTAATTTTTTCATTTGTTAATCAATCTTTTTTTTCAGGTGTGGACAGAAAAAAGGAATGAATAAGACGATTATTATAGTTAATATTTTAATAATATTTATTAATAAAACTTATTAATTGTATTATTTATTTAAGAACATACTAATTTATTAAATCATTCTTTAGTCCTTGAATAAATATTTGAGTTAAAAAATAAATAATAATTAAATTAAAATAAAGAAAATTTTATAAAACTTTCAATTGTTTGCTAAATTTTTAAATATAAAGAAAATTTTTACGAAAGATTCTAAATGAATGGAAAAAAAATTTATTTATAATTTTTGCATATTTGTATAAATTTATAAATATAAATATAAATTTTCTACTTATACTCCTTAAAACTTAATTTATTAATTAAAGAGTGCATATTTATTTATAATTTTAGTAAAAAATTAACCAATTTGTTGTAAAGAAGCTAATTTCATAATAAAAAGGAATTAAATGACAGTAAATAATAAAATAGTAAATAAATGTTTGATAGAAATGTAAAGTAATAATGTAATTTAAAATTAATCTATTAAATAGTAATATTTATTTAACAGAAATTTATTAAGTAGTAAATAGTAATTCAGTACTGAAAAGTAGTTTAGTATTAATTAATTATATAGCAAAAATATTACGTAAATAGTAATTAATTGTGACTTACTAAATAGTAATTTAATTAGTGTGTAATTAAATAGTAATCAATGAAATAGTGATTAATCAAATAGTAATTACTCTATGTAAATAGAAATTTAAAATTAATGAATTAAGGGAATTTGAACCTTTATGACGTCACAGCATTAAAATATATGCTTTGCATCAATTGTGACGTCATAATGGTTCAAATGCCCTTAAATAGAGAATAGTAATTAAATAGTAAATGTAATTATTAATTAATTTAGTTGTAAATTCTACTTATAAAACTACTTATTAAAAATAATTAAGAAAATAGTAAATACTAAGCATTAATTACTAATTAAATTGTAATCAGTAATTTAACAGAAATGTATTGATTATAAAATAGTAATTAAATATTAAAAATTAATTAGTAATGAATTCCACTTAAATAATAAATAATAAAAAAGTAAATACTAAATATTAATTACTAATTTAGTTGTATTTAGTAATTTAACAGTGATTTATAAAATAGAGAACAGTAGGACATTAAATAATAAAAAGTAAATATTAATGTAATTAAATACTAAGCACTAATTATATAATAAGTACTAATTAAATATTAATTAAATAGTAAATACTATTTAAATAGGAATTACTAATTTATAGTCATTACTAATTAAGTAAATAGAAAATACTAATTACTAATGAAATAGTAATTAATTAAACAGCAAATACTAATTAGTAGTTTTCGACTAAAAATAAATAAATAATTTCCTACTAAATTAGTAAACAAATCCCACTTTTTAATTAGTAAACTACAAAATCAGATTTTAAGACGAAAGAAAATTAATTGTTTCACATTAAATTAGTTGATGGATTAATGAACAAATAATTTTATAAGAAAAAATTTTGTTAATCACGCGTGTAGGAAAAAAAAAATATTTAATGATATAGAAACATTTTCCCACACGAGGGTAATAAATAAAATTCCAAAGGACCACACCTGCGCTCTCTCGCAAATCTCAATTTTTCAGAAACCTGACTTACATTCTTTTTTTTTTAACCGAGCTAATTACTTGGTGCGTGTGTTTGGGACTTTTTTTCCGCTAAAAAGTCATTAACGGAAATGTTCCTGATGACGTTAAGGTATTATGCAAATTTTTGATAATAATCTATCGCTCCCTCTCCCTCTCTTCCTTATTCTCTTATGTACTTGAACAAACATAAAATTTAGTTCCGCAACAAAGTTCAGTAAAAAAAAAAAAATAAATAAAAATACATTTTTTTTAAGTTTGTCGGTTAAGGGAAAAAAAAATCTTTGCTCGTAAAAAAATCGGAGCTTTTTTCATGCGGCACGTGGACGTATTTAAAAATTGATGTTTATTGACTTTCTTGTTAATTAAAGCGAGTGCTCGATTTTTTTTTCTGAGCATGGTAATAAAAGTCCTTTATCTTTGAAACAGAGGGGGGAGAAGGCAGTGGGAAATGTTTGAGTAAATAGCTATTAAAAAGAGTTGAAGAGTAAAAATTTTTTTTTTGTTTGATTGAACGGCAATGTTAATTAATTCAAGGTTCTCTTTCCGATCAAGACCGATGTTAGTGCAGTGTTAATGTATGTAAAAAAAATTTGTATTATAAATTTTATAAGACCTCCCTGCAAGTATTATTGAAACTCGAATCATATTATAATATTTTTATGATACGTCGCCTCTCGAAGCAAGTCGCAAGTGCGGCAATTGAGAAGAGTATTATATCGAAATGTTGATTGCTTTTTTTTATAAATGACGACTGCTCACTCTCTCTTTTTTTTCACGATTATAACGAGGGATGAAAGATTTCAAGAGTAGGTCGGGGCAATATAATCCAAGTAAATTGTACAATTTAAAAAATCAATTTTAGTTTTATGAAACGAGAATTAGTTATTGCTTTTTATATTCACGTGAATATAAAAATGTGAAAGAGACTTTTTTTTGCACAAAGTACTTTCGAATGGAACGATTTTTTTCCTCCACGTGTTTCTAGAAAGAAAAATAAATATTCGCATAAAAGATTCTCATTGCAATTATAAAAAGAGGCATAAAATTATTTTTAGATTTTAGAAAGTAAAATTTTCATTTCTAAAATAATTGAAAATTCAAGTTATCGAATGATTTTAGTTTCGTATAAACATTTACATTCCTTTGAGTGATGTCAAAAGAGCCGCACTCTCTCTTATGGCTTCTTGTAAACGAAAAACCAATGTTTTTTAAAAAGCTGCGCCAAGTGAAGATTCTGAAAATAAAAAAAAATTTTATTTTTGAAGTGAGCGATTTTTTTTTTAAGAAAAAAAATTTGTCGTATCAAAGGAGGATTGATTAGTAAAATAGAATTTTAAATCAAAAAAATTCTCGATGTTGGACTGAGAGAATTTTTTTGAATTTAAATATTTTTTCAAAAAATTTTTGGTTTGGAAAAGTAAAAGTAATACAAACTTTTTAGAATCTTTATCATTTTTTTAATGCAAGGCACAAGATTTTAATTTCAAAAAGAATTACAATTTGCAGAAATATTTTTTAAAAGGAAATCTATTTAAAATAATTTAGTAAAATAAAAATAAAATTAAATAAAATTTAATAAAATTAAAAAAAAATTAATAAAATTAGATAAAATTTAATAAAATTTAATAAAATTTAATAAAATGAAAAAAAATATTCTTTTCTGAAATTTTCTATCATTTGTTTATAAGAATTAAATTATTTGCATAAATAATACAATTCATCGCAAGAATTCAAGTATTTTTGATACTTTAAATAAATTATTCAAAATAATTGAATTTTTTTTAAATTTTTCACAAAATAATTCAAACTAATTCGATTATTTAAAAAAAATTTAATAAAATTGAAAAGAAGAATTAAATTAATTTCATAAGTAATATAAATCTTCACTTAATTTCAATTATCTTTAATAAAATTGTAAATCATTTTTCTGAAAAATGTTATTATTTTGCAAAACTTTATTAAGAATTTTTGCAAAAAATAAATTTAATTTTTAAAAATTTTGATAAAATTCTTTATAATTGAATTTAAAAAAAATTATCAATTCTTGTATCATTTATTTATCTTCGTATTCAAATAACTGAATTATTTAAAAAAATAATCAATTGCTTGTATCATCTATTTATCTTCGTATTCAAATAATTGAATTATTTAAAAAATAATAAAATAAAAAAAATTAATTTAATTTTTAAAAATTTTGATAAAATTCTTTATAATTGAATTTAAAAAAAATTATCAATTCTTGTATCATTTATTTATCTTCGTATTCAAACAATTGAATTATTTAAAAAGTAATAAAATAAAAAAAATTAATTTAATTTTTGAAAAGTTTGATAAAATTCCTTATTATTCAATTTAAAAAAATAATCGATTCTCGTATCATTTATTTATCTTCGTATTCAAACAATTGAATTATTTAAAAAGTAATAAAATAAAAAAAATTAATTTAATTTTTGAAAAGTTTGATAAAATTCCTTATTATTCAATTTAAAAAAATAATCGATTCTCGTATCATTTATTTATCTTCGAATTAAAAGAATTGAATTATTGTAAAATTTTCTAATATAAGAATTGATTTGAAAATTAATTGCAAATTAAATTTTAGATTATAATTTATTTTTAAATGCATTATTTGGTATGAAATTTTTGAAATAATTAAATTTCAAAGATTTTTTACATTTAAAATTTTACACTATTTACAATTTTTAATTTTTTCCGAATTAGAATTTTGAATTTTAGTGAATCGGACTAAAATGAAAATATAAATTTACAAACAAATATGAACATTATATAAATGAACATAATTTTTAAATTCAAAGAAATAATTTTTTAGATCAACTGAAGAAGAGAAATTTAAATAAAAAGAAAAATTAACTGAAGAGAAAAAAAGTAAACAAAAAAATTGTTTTCCAGGAAAAAAGGAAAAAGACTTCCATGAATTACATTTTTTAAACAGAATTTTAAGTTTCTCCTGTAAAAAAAGGAAAAAACTTTACATTAATTTATGTTTGCAAAAATTTACTCAGAAAATAAAAAATATAAACTTAAGGAAAAAATAAGAAAGCGCTGCGGAGAAAATAACGTTTCTCACTAAAGTTTCTTGAAAGGAGGAAATAAAAATTTATCACTAGAATTTTTCTAAAGATGGAAATAAAAATTTTCCGCTTAAAGAAAAATGTTTTTTTGAGGGAAAAGAAAATGCAAATTTTCACCCTGAGAAAAATGTTACACGTGTGGCGTAAAATAAGGCGCCACGTGACGTAAGTGTGTGTGTGTGTGCGAGTGAACGTGCAACAATGACTCATCGCAGAACCAAACGATTAAGCACGTTTCTTCTTTCGCATTCCTTTTTAAGTTTTCTTTAAAGAGATCTCACACCGGAAGGAAATGCCGCAGTTGGCGAACACAAAAGCGAACACAAAAGGCGCCTCGAGGATTTTGTAACATCGCAATATGATTGAATATTCCCTCAAGTAATTTACCGATATCTTAATTCAATTTCGTTCCCTTAAAAAAAAAATACACCCACACTCGAGAGAAAAAATATTTTTTGTATTTTTTTAAAATTGTTCAATTTATCCTGCTATCAAAAATAATATTTGTCTAAATATTTATCTAAATCATAAATAAAAAAATAATATATTAGCGTATAAATAGAGTTTATAATAATATTTTTTTACTATATTCAAAAAAATAATTTTGATCAATAAAATAGAATTTCGAGAATGAGGATAAAAGAGAAGAAAAAATTATTTATTTTTCAGAAAGAAAGCAAAGATTTCTTTTTTTTTGAAAGCAAAGAGTTCAAAGTTAGACAAATAAATTTTGTATTCTTGACACAAACTTCATATTTCCCGGGGGCTTGAGAACAACTTTAAAAACAAGATCATTCGAGGTTACTAGTCGGCCTATAAAAGACACTTCCTGCTTGTTTTATTTCTATTTTACACACTCACACACACACACAAACAAGAGAGAATTGTGAAAGAATAGCGCGAAGCTTTCACACGCCGTGAATTTTTATTCTAATTAAAATTATTCTACTGCTATTACGCTGAAAAAAATTCTACTCCAAAGATTCTACCATTTTTTTACTACTAAAAAAATTGTACAATCAAAATTATTCCAAAAAAAAAAATTAACTCCGCACTGATAAAAATTGTAGGGGAGACCGGGGCGTAATGGCTAAGGGGCGTAATGGATAATTGTAATTTATTTAAAATTGGTAAATCGAAATAATTTCGTTCTATAGACAAGTTATTGTACTTGGTATACTGCAACTTTGTACGAAGTTTCAATAATATTTGTTCACTATTGTAAGAAATATAGTAGAAAAACTTTTTTTGACATACGAAAGTAACTTTTCAAAATTTTCATTTTTTCGTTCTCATTTTTTCAAAAATAGCTTTAAAAATAAAAATCAAATTGGGTTTTGAGCTTGATACATTTGTTTTTAAGGGCCAATTGGAGATTTTTCATTTACACTTTCTGTATTGATAGAAAATTACAAAATATTGGCTAAGTACCCCTGGGGCGTAATGGCTAGTTTTTCCCGGGGCGCGATGGATAATGCAGCGTAGGTTCGTTTTCGCGGTTACTTGTTACTTAGTTGCAGTATGTTCGTGTGTTTATCAACTTATTTATTTGTTTTGATCTAAAATCGATAAATAGTAGATTTTAAACGATTGAAATGAGAAATTACAAACCAAAAAAACAACGTTTCAGGAGAAGAGTGGGTTCAGTGCACATCGTGTCAGCTTTGGGCCCACGACGCTTGTGCTGACGATAACCGATTTTTTATCTGTGATTATTGTAAAAGCAAATAATTTTGCTAGTTTACTAGACAAGAAAAGTATTTCGAAAATTATTATTTAATTGTTATCATTTTATAAATTAAAATAAATTTACTATACAGTTACTTACTTTTTTAAAGATTACTAAAAAAGTTAAACTTCCGATTTGTAATTTTGCTATATTAAATTTAAAAAATAACCAAAAAATATTTTTTTCATTTGTGAGTAATGTAAAAGCAAATAATTTTGCTTGTTTATTTAAGACAGGAAAAGTATTTTAAAAATCCTTATTTAATTGTCATCGTTTTATGAATCAAATTAAATTTACTATAAAGTTACTTACTTTTATTAAAGATAAATGAGAAAGTGAAACTTCAGATTTGTAATTTTGTAATATTAATTTTAATAAAAAAAACCGAAGAATATGTCTTTACACTGAAAGAAATTTTCCGACATTACTGCCATAATTATGGCTGATTCTGCCAGAATGAATCACTGTATTATAATGAAATACAACTGCCAAAACAATTTGGTTAATCCAGCCATACGAATGACAGAAACAGAGGACAGTAAGTGTGAATCATCCTTCACATGTCTAACATAACCTCACTTATGTGCTAATCTGACAGATTGTATGACTACTTCAACCAAAATCCTTAACCAGAAGTTTATGGATGAATTCTCGAAAGTATTTCTTTCAGTGTAGAAAATAATTGTAGTTATATTTTTTGATCTTATCTTCTATACAATAATTATATTTACAATATTTTTTACATAAAATTTAATTCACAAACCTTAATTTACAATATATAATAAAATTTGAGGCCGTAAATATTAATTTTCACTCATTATTCATTACGCCCCGGGAGTTATCCATTACGCCCCGGCCTGGGGCGTTTTGGATAGCTTTGCATTGCTCCAGAAAAATTATTGTAGAAAAAAAAGTAAGAGTCATATCGGGATGTTTTTTTTTTTAAAAAGAAAGCTGAGATACTAGAGTAACTTTTCCAGAAGAAAAACATTTAATTAAAACAAAAATGGCCGAGAAAAAGCACAAAGAGTGAAAAGTTAGCCATTACGCCCCGGTCTCCCCTATTGAAATTTATTTAGAGGAAAAAAATTGTATTACAATTTTTGTGATAAAAAACTAGTGAAACTGATAAAACAAATTGTACTCCAATTACGCTGATAAAAATTGTTCTCGAATTTGTTCGTGAAAAAAAAATTGCACTGTTATTCCACTGATAAAAATGGAATCAAAAATTATGCTGCAAACATTTTTTTTTTCAATTTTGGTGAAAAAAATTTTATTGAAATTACACTGATAAAAAATTGTACTGAAATTGTACTGCAATTATGCTGCGATAAAAATTAGAGAACGAGAGGGAACAGAAGGAAAAAAAAGAACAGGGAAGTCGCGTCTCTGATTTAGTGGAGTATTAAATGTATAAATGTAAGAGACCACCAAGACAACGCGAAAGAAAACAATGAATGAATAAATGTAATGAATGGCATTCGTTACGCATTCTGTGACCACACATCGTCCACTTGAAAAACAGGTGCTATGCATTAGCGATATCGACCCTCTCGGCTTATAAGAGGAATATTTTTGCCCGCAAGGAAAGTTTTGCGCTTCGCAAAGCAAAAGATATTAGGGACACCTTGTCTCTGCGGGCCTCTAAATTAATTACACACACACATGAATAACACACGCATTCGCAAACATTCGAAACAATTAGGTTACAAAATGAATAATGGAAGGTTTGATTAAGTTTCCCTGTAGGTGATTGTGTTATATTTTAATTAGTTTTAGAAAAATTTGATCTTTTTTTTTAAAGAGGTATACAGGAGCAAAAAGTTGGGGGAAAAGGGAATTTTTAACGAAAAAATTATTAGAGTCAGAGGAAGATTCATTTTTTTTGTAAAAAAAGGGAATTTTTTTCCAAATTTATAATTTTTTTAGGGAAAAATATGTAGCGCCAGTACTCGGCCAGGACTGTGAATTTGGTGACCACTGTCAAGCCGCAGAGTTAGCTTTTGGGACAGAAATGTTTTACCCTTAACAATTTTTTGGGAGAAAAGTAAGATTTCCATGGTAGAGCCAGTATTCAGCCAAGACTGTGAATTTCATGACCACTTTCAAGCCAGTCTTAACTTTTGGAACGGATGTTTTTTTACACAAATTTTAAAATTTTTTTGGGGAGAAATATAATTTCCATGATTGAGCCTGTATTCTGCCAGGACTGACAATGAAAAGACCACTTTTCAACCAGTGTTGGTTCTTGGAACAGAATTTTTTTCCACAAATTTTCTAATTTTTTGGGGAAAAATAGGGTTTTAATGGTGGAGCCAGTATTGGGCCAGGACTGAGAATGTGAATACGACTTTTAAGCAAAAATTAGCTTTATGGTGTAATTTACCAACAATTATAGAATATTAATATTGTTGACAAAAATAGAGTTTAGTATTAGCAGTCTATTTTAATTCTAGGTTGGTCTCAACATGAATAAACTTGGGGCAAAGCTGACAATAATATTCAGTTCAATATCAAAAATATTTAGTTAAATACTAGACTAATACTCTCGATTAGAATAAGTCGTATGTTGAACTAAACTTTGAACCAGTCTTGTTTTAATATTTTACTTCTAATCCAATTTCCAATTTACTTTACAAAGATTTCTATGCTCGCAATCTTGGGCGAAAATAGGCAATCAAATTTTGTAAATACTAAAGTTGATGTTAGCTTAAAATTTTAATTTTAGTCACATTCCTACTATTGTAAACTTGGGCTATAATTGGTTATAGAAGCTGGTTGAATATTTATCAATAAATAGTGTTCCAAACTTGGTTAAACATTTTAATTCAAGACTGGTTTCTGCTCTCTCAAGCTTGGGCCAAAATGGACAATAAGATTGAGTTCAATGTTGAGTCAAATAATTGATAAATACTAGCGAGAAAAGTCACTCGTTTTTAAAACAAATTTTGGGCCAATTTTGCTTCATTAATTTAATTCAAGGCTGGTTTTTACAATCGTAACAAGCTAGGGCAAATATTATAGATAAAAATTGCTTGAACATTTAGCCAAAAATATGTCCAACACTGATTTAATGTTTTAATTAAATTTTTACATTTTATTTTAATTAATTTAATTATATTGAATTTTTTAAATAATTAAATTATGACCTTACACCAGTCTTGGTAATTAATATTTTAATTCCAGACTCGTTTCTGCACTCGCAATCTTGGTCCAAAACTGGCAAATAGAATTGAACCCAATATAACGTGAAATATTAAACTAATATTAGCCTAATGTCTTTTTTAATTAAGACTGTTTACTAAATTCTAAAATTTGGACCAAGACTGGAAAAAAAACTTGACTGAATGTTTTTTCAAATTTTAGGTCTATATTGATTAAATATTTTAATGATGAGCTATAAAATTTAAGGTTCTACCATAAAAAATTAAGGCCAAAGTTGACACTAAGATTTCGTTGAATGTTTGCCAAATATTGGGCCAATCTTGGTTTAAATCTTGAGTCAATCTTTTAATTCAAGACACGTTTTTGAACTTGCAAACTTGGGGGGAAACTGGAAATAGAACCTAACCGAGAATTAAATGAAAAATTTGTCGAATTCTGGTTTAATAATTTTTTAAATAAAGACTGCTTTCTAAATTCGCAAACTTGGACCAAAACTGGCAAAAAGATTCGACTAAATATTTAATCAAATTTTCGGACTAATATTGGTTTAGTTTTTGTAATCTAAGATTCGTTTCTGCATTTGCAAACTTTGGCCAAACCTTTCTCAATAAAATTGAAACCAATATTTAGTCCAAAAACATTTGTTTGAATAGACCAATCTTGGACCAATCTTGGCGACAATAAAAATTGAACGATTTTTTGGTAAAAAGTGTAGATCGAAACTTTACAAATTCAAAAAAAGAAAAAGAAAACGAAATAGAAAAAGAAAGGAAAAATAAAGGAAAAAGAAAAAAAGGAAAAAGAAAAAAGAAAAAAAATTTTGTAAATAAAAATTGTAATTCAAGAATCTTTATGCGCACATAATTCAAGAACCAAAAGAGAAATTGCAATATTCAAGAATCTATATAGACAAATTGTAATTCAAGAACCCTTAGGCAATTTACATCCTCCTATAATAGATATTTCTACTATACATAAAATATAACAATAATTTACAGTATAAAATTTGACGTTAATATACATAAACATATCGAGCTTCTATAAACACACAAAATGATGAAAAGTAAATAACATATATATTGCGTATATGAAAATCATGTAACATCAATTGAACCAATTTTATAATTCCACTTCGCAGTCAATTTTATGCTTCATATTGCAATATTCATAATAGAATTAAATTACATGTGGAATATAAAGTTCCACTGTAATGGACGTTGAAACGAATTCCTTGCCAGGAAATGGGACTACAAAATGGTTTTGAGTCCGAGAGTGGTTTATCTTGAACACACTGAACAGGTTCGTATAGTCAGAAAGTTTGTTTGTGAAGGCTTAAGTAACTCGCGCGTATATATAGATATATATATATATATAAAGAGGGGGAGGAAAAGAGGTTGTTTGAATTCCGCGAGGAAAGGTAACTTTACGGAATTACTATATACAAGTTGCCCTAGAAAATAAGAATGTAATTTGTAATACAAAGTTTGCTCTTCCTTTACAGTATTTGCTTTATAATGTGCGCGCGAGGAAAATTGAAGCGCAATTTGCGAATAACTGCCTGGTTAAATATTATATTTTATAACAAAATTTGTAATAAATTTATAACATTAGTTTCTGCTCTTTCATTTTATAAGTTAGTATTTGTTAATTTAGGAAATGAAAAAGCCAAACTAATTTTGTTCTTTTTCTTAAGGATTATCAAATGTCACAAAAAAAATTTTTTGTAGTATTTTTCTCTAGAAGAATTCAATTGAATTCCTACAAAAACTCTAGTAGCTATTAAGTAGAAGTTTACAAAATTATTTTATTAGATGTTAGTTGATAAAACATTATTTAAACTAATATATTATTGAATAAAAATTTTCTCTTTTTGAATTTCGCGCCATTAGTTTTTGAAACTGCCGCCTAGGTGGCATGAAAATTCTCTCACAAGCGAAGAGACAAGCGAACAGGGTATAAATAGTGAACGAAATAGAATTCCAGAAATTGTTCGCTATACAAATTTTGTCACAAAATATTGCACTTTGAATATAATAAATATAAAATTTTAAAATATTATGGTATATAATAATTAATCTAAAATAATTAATTATCTATTATTTTCAAAAAATAATAGATAGTACAAACTATAGTTAATTAATAATTTTTCATCAACAGTAGATAGAATTAGAATTTATTATTTATGACACTAAATTAATAAATTAATAATTAATTATTATCATTGAAATTTTATTTTTTATTTATATTTTTATTTTATTTTCTTTTTGCTTTTTATTTTATTTTTTTTTAATTATTTTGTTAAAAGAAAGAAAGATTTGATTTCGAATCAGAAAATATTTTGGACAGGGAAAAAATTGACAAGAGACAAAATTTAGTATTTTTTTTGCTTTTTATTTTATTTTTCTTAAATTATTTTGATAAAAGAAAGAAAGAAAGATTTGGTTTCGAATCAGAAAATATTTTGGACAGGGAAAAAATTTACAAGACACAAAATTTAGTATTTTTTTTTGCTTTTGATTTTTTTTTTTCTTAAGAAAGATGAGAGATTTGGTTTCGAATCAGAAAATATTTTGGACAGGAAAGAAATTGATAAGAGACGAAATTTTGTGTTTTTGTTTGCTTTTTATTTTTTTTTATTTTATTTTTCAAGAAAGAGATTTGGTTTCGAATCAAAAAATATTTTGGACAGGGAAAAAATTCATAAGAGACGAAATTTACTGTTTTTGTTTGCTTTTTATTTTTTTTATTTTTATTTTATTTTTCAAGAAAGAGATTTGGTTTCGAATCTGAAAATATTTTGGACAGGAAAAAAATTGATAAGAGACGAAATTTTGTGTTTTTGTTTGCTTTTTATTTTTTTTTTTTTTTAATTTTTATTTTATTTTTCAAGAAAGAGATTTGGTTTCGAATCAAAAAATATTTTGGACAGGGAAAAAATTGACAATAAACGAAATTTAGTTTTTTGTTTTTGCCTTTTATTGAAATTGTTATTCTCTTTTCTTCTTCTTTTTTTTGGTTGCAATTGGATTGGAATTAGATTAGGTTGTAAAGTTATATGTAATTGTTATTATCGGGTTCTTGCTCCACGAAGGGCAATAAGGAAATTGATTACTTTCTGAGATAACAACTATAACGACTCGCAAGAAGAACAATTTGAAAGGGTGTATGGATTTTCAAACGTTAAGCGAGTAACTTTTACACGTGGAGAAAAAATAAATACAAACTAATTTCAGATAAAGTTCTCCTCATTTTCCTCCTTGGGAACATTCCAAAGTTATTGAATATTTTTTTTTTTCCTTTTTTTTGAACTGTAGAGCAAACATTTTTATTAGCTATAACTAAACAGTGGCATTTTTTCCCATATTTGAATCATTTATTCATTTACAATTATTATAATTTTATTTCTTTAACTAATTTACCGAAAATCGTTAAGAAAATTTTTAAAATCGTTTTAAAAAAAATTGAAGAAAAATGGTGGATTTTTAAAAGAATTGGTAAAATTGTTCAACAAATTTAAAACTATCATTTTTAAATTTTCTTTCTTTTTTTTCTTTTTTAAATAAATAATTTGACGGAAATTGTTAAAATTGTTTTTAAAAAATTGAAAACTGTCGAAGTTGCTAATAGAATAGTAAAGTTTTTTAATAAATTAAAAAAATTTTAAAGCTAAAATAAAAATAATAAATAATAAAAAAATTGTTCAGAAAAGCCAAATATAAATTAAATTAAAATTATAATTGACAAAAAAATGCAACAAAAAATATTGTTTTTTTTAATATTTGTTCTTGTTTTAGTAATATTCCACAATAACTTTTCGTCATGCGTAAAAATTGCTTTATCATTCGAGAAAGAAGATAGGGTAACAAAGCACATAAATGCAGGGTCACTGATTACACACGAGTAATGTTCGTTCCTATGGGAGAAAAAGTGCAATACGTGGAAATAGTAAACGCAACTCGTAAACCGGTTTATGAATAATGTAGTGCACATTAATAAGGAATTTTCAACGACACAACTATAATTTCAAAAAAAAGAGAGAAAAAAATTCCCCGCTCTTTGTAATTCAAAATCAACGTCCATTTATGGGAAAGTATTTAAAAACAGTGAATAAAAGTAAAACAAGTAAAAAAAATGAGTGATGAATAAATAACAATTATTGTTAATATTATATTGTAATAATTAATAAACATCAAATTATAATAAATACTAAACGATAAATAATAATCAAAAATGTTTAATAAAATTTCAATGTTATTTATATTTTATAATTTCAATCGTAAAATTATTATTTATTCATCACTAAACAAATTTATTTTTATTTACAAATTAGTTTTAATAATATTTAATATTTTATTCGAAACTAAGCTGTAAATAAATTTATTTTGGGGACCATAGTCACGGTTGGACCACATTTAAAATTTTATTTTTAACTTCTTAATAGAAATAAATTGAATAATTTAAAAAAAAATTGATAGAGTTCTATTGCAAATATTTAATTATTTTCATAAATAATTAAATTTTAAGACGATTTTAATTATTAAAAATAAAACACAATTTTCATAAAATTTTTCGAAAAAATTAAGATATTTAAAAAGTTTTTTATAAAATTCTTCGCAAGAATTTTAATTATTTTTTAAAATTTAATAAATTTTTTCATTAGAATTCAATTATTCTTATAAATACTAAAGTTCTTCTCAAAAAATCAATTATTTTTAATATAATTCTAAGGAAATTATTTATTTGAAATAATTCAATTTTTCTTTTAAATTTTAATATAAACTTGTAATGACTGTAATTGTTTTTAAAAGTTGTAAACAATTTTTCTGTAAGAATTCAATTGTTAATAATAAAATTTTTATTAAATTTCTTGAAAAAATTCAATTATTTATTAATCTTTCATCGCAAGAGTATTTTCAAAAAACTCAATTATTTTCAAGAATTTTAATAAATTTTTCGAAATAATTAAAAAACATTCGTAAATAATACAATTTGTCATAGAAAATTAATTGTTTTTAATACAATTGTAATTAAAGTTCCGGAAAAAATTCAATTATTTTCACAAAAATAAAATTTTGCACTATGGAATTCAATTATTAAAAATAATAAAATTCCTTGCTAGAATTCAATTATTTTGAAAAATTATAAAACTCATTGCAAGATTTTAATTATTTTTAATACAATTTGAAATTAATTCCTTCCAAAAATCAATTATTTTTAGAAATTTTATTAAAAATATTCGTAAGAATTCAATTATTAAAAAAAAAATTCGTAAAATTTTTTTTATTAGAAGTTAATAATTATTTTCAAAGCTTCCGGTAAAACTTCAATAATTTTCATAAAGAATTAAATTTCTAGAAAACATTTAATTATTTTCAAAGGAATTAATAAAATTCTTCATAACAATTCAATTATTTAAAAAAAATGTTTGCTAAATCTTTTTTTACGAATTAAATATTCGGAAATAATTCTATTAGTTATTTAATAACTTTTTTTGTTTATTTAAAAAAATTTAATTCTCGTAGAAATTTACAAAATAAGAATTGATTTAAATTAGGAATTCCGTTTAATTTTTTGAAAATAATTGAATATTAGAAGCGTTGGAGTGAGAATTTTAAAAAATATATATATTTTAAAAGATTTTTTAAATTGAAATATTTAAAACTTTTAGTTATTGTAAAACTTTAGGTTAATTTTCATTTTTAAATAAAATGATAAAATTTTTGAACAATTTTATTCAAAAATCCGAAAGAAATTAATTATAATTAAGAAATAATTAAATTTTAAAAGATTTCTTATAATTTAAATATTTAAAACTTTTAGTTAATGTAAAAGTTTAGGTTAATTTTTATTTTTAAATAAAATAATGCAGTTTTTGGTCAATTTTATTCAAAAATCCAAAACAAATTAATAATAATTAAAAAATAATTAAATTTTAAAAGATTTTTTTAATTTCAATATTTAAAACTTTCAGTTAATGTAAAACTTTAGGTTAATTTTTATTTTCAAATAAAATGATTCAATTTTTGAACAATTTTATTCAAAAATCCAAAACGAATTATTTAATTAAGAAATAATTAAATTTAAAAAGATTTTTTTAATTTAAATATTTAAAACTTTTAAGTATTGAAAAACAGTATATGTTAATTTGTATTTTTAAATAAAATTATTAAATTTTTAAGCAATTTTATTCAAAACTCAAAAAAATGTATTTAATTGTCAAAAAATTGTAGGTATAATTTTTAGAAATAGTTAAATTTTGAATTCAAATTATTTAAAATATTTTTATTTCTGTGAAAAAATAACTTGTTACTTAATTATTTATTTCTGTAAAAATTATTCTATTTTTTAATGTTTTCAAAGCTTTTTCAAAATATATAATTTTTTGCTATTTTATTCAGAGTCTTAACGTTATACTTTTTGCTATTTTTTAAAATTAATTATCGAGTTCGAAACTTGACTTAAAAAAATATATACATTCAAGCAGGTTGGAGCTTCTTGTACTGACCATGTCTGAAAATATGAAAATCGAAGTGTATTTGTTAAATGTAAAATAACATTTCTTTAAAAAATAGTTGCGTGGTTCTACCTCAACTAAGGTTCAACCCTGACTATTATAAAAAATAAAACACTAAAATGAAAAAAATTAAAAAGGATATAAATATTCTATATAGTTATATAGAATGTTTATTTCTATAATAAATATATAATAATATAAATATTCTATAATAATATAATAAATAATAAATATGTAATTATATAGAATACAAAATAAACTAAAAACACTAAAATGAATTAAATTAAAATTGAAATAAATATTCTACATTTATTCATTTTAGTGTTTCTATAAATATTCTATGTAAATATTTTATAATTTATTATTTATGATAATTCGTCACTTATTTCTTATAATAATACATTATTTATTACACAATTTGATAGTGCTGAATTTTTATTCATCACTTAAAACCACTTTTTTTCATACATATATTCGCATTTTTATTATTGTCTATATATGTATATATTGGAGAAGAAAATTATTGACCTTATATTAAAAAACAATAATTGCGGAGAATTTTAATTTCACGAAAGGGACCTAAGGCAAAATAATTAATTTTCTAACTCCTTTGATGTTATTTTACGGTGGAAGAAAAAGGAAAAAGGATGAGGTTTGACGAGAGACGGTAGCTGGGAGTTATTAACGAACCTGGAGCTTTGGTTGAGTGTATATCTTTTGTGAGAGAGAGCCTGATTGGAGGATCTTATCGATCGTCTCATCTACGAACTATATAGACTAAACTAAAAGGGCTCAAAGGGCTTAGCAACTAACCATAGATCATTATATGGTTATTGGAAGTTTCGTAAATCCGTACGCGCACCTAAAACAAAGTAATTATCCATTTCAGTTCTCAAGTGCTTTCAATTATCACGTGTGTGTATATATATATATATATATATATATATATATATATATATATATATATATATATATATCTATATACATATATATATATATATATCTATATTTTTTTTTTAAAGAGAAGCAAACAGGTTCGAAAGTCATTTTTTATATATAGTTTAACATACAAATAGCCTTTTGCCGTTGATAATATCTCTTGAAGGCATTCGTCGACTTTTATTTTATTCATATTCCCAAAGTAATACAAACTTAAAAATTTATATTTATGCAAATATTTCCATAATTTATATACGATTATGTAAAACTGTAAATACTGTAATTAGAATTTAATTTCCCCGGTATTTAAATTATTTAGAAATTGTTCTTGTCAACGAAGAGAAAAGAAAAGAAAAGAATCGTAACTAATAGTTTATTAATTCTGGAAAAAAGGAAATATGCTTTTTTTCTCTTTTTTTTTGAGAATTAAAAAGAAGAGGGTAAAAGATATGGTAAAAGTAAAGGAGATGGTAAATCAGAAGAGCGGTTTTATATACGTGTATATATATATATATATATATATATATATATATATATATACAGAGAGTGGGACCGGAAGTGTAAATTCTTCGACCACCAAGCAAGGCAAAACAGTTTCGTTTCTTGCCACAAAACCAGCTACTGGAGTTTACAACATAATTACAACTCGAGAGTTAAAATACGATAGGCAAATTGTATCCAAAGCTTGTCATGACAATTAAGAGCGCGCCAGTAAGAAAACGAAATGATCTCTAAGGGTCGATTATAAAGGCCTTAAAGTATCCAACAAACATGGTATTATGAGAAAGAAGGTGCTTCATTTTTAGCTGCCAAAGAAATACTTTGAAGGCCTACCTTAATTAACTTTTTCTCGAATTATTTTTGTTACATTTAAAGGAATAAAGAGCAAAACTTAAATCTTGCCTACTTTGTCGGCAATGTATACACCTGTAATCAAAATAACGTAAAAGTCGAAGGAAAGCAGGCAAAAACAGTTTTCCCAAAAAAAATGTATATAAATAAATAACGAGAAAAAAACGAAGAAAAAAAAGTTTTAAAAAAACTTTTGCAACTTGTTCAGAGAGGAAGAAAGTAATCATATACGATTGTCTGGCGCTTCGAAACATCGATCAGCTATATTGTTTATTTTTCTTTTTTTTAACCTGGAGGAAAAAATTGAAAATTTACATATTCTCTGCCTCTTAAGGGTCGAAATTAACTACGAAAGAAACTACACCCATTTTTTTACTAGATTTTTATCACCATCTATTTTTAACTATTTTTCTATTTTTCTAGAAATAATTGTAGAAGAAAGAGAAAATCGATACGTGAAGGTATTTTGACTTTTATCGTTGTTTAGATAATTATTTTCAATTCAGAAAAACAATGGAAAAAAATGTTTTATTATTTGGACACGTGGATGATTTTTAACTAAAAAAAATAATGAGAATAATTGTTCTCTGATTTAGGCGCACGTGTATTATTTTTATTTCGAAAAAATAATGGGGATGATTCTTTGTTTTATTTAGGTACGTGAATTATTTTTTTACTTCAGAAAAATAATAAGAAAACTTGTTTTCTGTTTCAGACTCTTGGATTGAAAAGAAAGATTTTCAAATTCAGTGATAAAGGTGATTTGATATTTATTGTTTTTTCTACTCTTTATTTTTGATTCATTTAATTTTACTTTTCATTCGAGAAAAATCTGACTCGATAGTTTTTTTTTCCTTTACGACTAAAATTTTTTTGTAATCCAAGAAGAAAAATTTACATTTCTAACGAATTTAACTTTCGGGGCCAAAATAGAAAAAAGTATAGCAAATTAAAAAAAAATTACGTCAATTTGGAAAATAAAAATTTGTCAAACTTTTAAAATTAAATTTTACAAATTTTTAGAGTCATTCAGACGTTTATTACGTAGATTTGTACAAAATTTTTTTTACTTGTTTTTATTAGGTCAAATATAACCAAAAATAATTGAAAATAAAGGAGGAAAATGGAGATACAAAATCGAAAATTGAAAATTACAAATTTTTCCAAGAATAAAAAATTCGAAATTTTCTGAATAAAGCGTCTTTGACATTTTTTTCTATAATTAACAATCGACACTTAACAAAATTGCGACTTTTTAGGTCAAAATATGACAGATTTTGTGAAACAAAAAAAATGTTTTTTCAATAAAATTCAAATGTTTTTAGTAACTTTTTTACACAGATTCAATTATAATTACATTTTTGACGCTTCTATACTCTTTATTAATAATCTACAGAGAAATATAGAATTTTCCTCCAATTTTCAGGTCAATATTTATAACCGTTATGTAAAATTTTATTTCTATAGATCAAAGTGTCCAAGTTCTATAAAAATTTTATTTCTATTTATATTTTTCCCCTAAAAGAAGACGTTTAAAATTTTTTCTACATTTTCATTGTAATGTAAATACGAAATTTTTCTCCTTAGGTCAACATTGACCTATCGACATTGAGTAATAAAGTGGGGAACTGTTTTTTTTTAATTTTGAACACTTTTTTTCTAACACTTAATAAAAAATCAAGAATTTTGCACCTCGATTGCATTTGTTCCTTTTTTTTCTTCAATCCAAACGCAATTGCTTACATTCGAGATTAATTTTGGCTTTTTAGGTCAAAACGGTCAAATTCTAGGCGAGGGAAAAAAGTATTATTAAAATTTGTTAAGTCTTATAAAAAAAAATTCAACTGGAAGCACAAAAAATTTTTACTACTTTTACTGTAATTTATTTGAAAATTTTTAACTTTTTAGGTCAAAATTGACTTAAGTTGACCTAAGTTAATAAACGGATGACCAGTTTTTAGAAATTAATAAATACTTCTAACAACTTCATGAAAATTAAAAAATTTTTTTCTCAATTGGATTTATTTTATTTTTTCCGTTAAAAAAACACGAGTATTCACTGGCAACTAAGTTTCAGATTTTTAGGTCAATATTAACGACTAATTAAGTAGGTGTGACCTATTTTTTTTTTTTTTTGAAATATTGCGTTTTTATAAGAATTTGATCAAAACGAATTTGTTTAAATATAAATGCTAAACAAGTTTATTACATTTTTTAACATTTTATTTCCATATTAAAATGTTGAGAAAAGTTTTTATGCTTCCTATACGAAGTTTTAAATTTTTAGGTCAGTAAGTGGTCAATTTTTTGGTTAATTGATGAAATTAGATGGATTAGGCGATTAATTTTTCATTTTTTAATGGTTTTTTTTGTTTTAGGAAGGATATTAACGAATATTTGTGTTTTTTTCAAGCTTTACTACACGGTAAATCGTTAGGTATTAAAATAACACCAAAAAGGATTAAAATAATCCAATTTAGTGTTATTTTAATTCATTTTGGTGTAATTTTAATACCTAACGATTTACCGTGTAGTTTAGGTCAATATGTGGTCAATTTTTAGGTCTAGTGATGGATTGAAAAGAACTAGGCAACCAGTTTTATAATTTTTTCTGCTTTTGAAAAAGATATTAGTGTTTTCAACCGATTTTTAGGTCAGTTGGTAAAAATAGGTGCGGAATAGACGATACATTTTTTTATTTAATTCTTTTTTTGGTAATAAAAAATATATTCATGCTTCGTATTAAGTTTCACTTTTTTAGGTGAATAAGTGGTCAATTATTAGGTCAATTAATGAAATTAGGTAGATTCGTCTACCAGTTTTATAATTTTTTCTGCTTTTGAAAAAGATATTACACCTAAGAAAACATTATACACGTTTCAAGTAAAAAATATAATTTTAAGTGATTTTGTTAAATTGAAATTAGTTTGTAAGCTTAATTACTTAATATTTATTGCTTTTATTCAAAAATATTTTTTGTTTGAATAATTATGTTTAATTCAAACATATTTTGGGCAGTTCCATACGAAAAGCAAATGTTGGATCACCGATTTTTCTTAAAGTTCGTAATTTTGTAGTACTTGGGGTACTAAATAACTGTGCCAAACAGTTTTGCAAAAAAAAAATTTTTTTGCAAGATATTTAGATATGAAAAATCGGAAACTGGAAAAAATGACTTTTTTTGAGAATTTTTATTTCGAAAACTATTGATTCTACAAGAAAAAGTCATTTATTCAAAATTGTAGAGAAAATGTCAATTTTTTATAATTATAAAAAAAATTTAAGAAAAATTAATTTTTCAATAATTTGTTGAAACAATAATTTTTTATTGTTAAAAAAAAAGTGAAGGACATCATGGAATATTCTAGAAAAATTATTTTCTCAAAATTTGAACCTTCCTTAATAAGTGGTTAAATTTTTTAAGAAGTGTTTTTTGGTGTTTTTGAGAAAAAAATTTTTGAAGTTTGCGCTACGAGTTTTTGTGCGTTGCGCTAACTAAGCAGCGCCTATATCAGTGTATTTTAAAAGATGATATGACCTTTACTGCTCGCCCCGAATACATTTATTAATCATACACCTATATATTATTATTATTATAAACAGTTTAACAATATATTTTTAAACATTATTTTTCTTTATTAATGTAAAAAATCTTTTCCTTCACACTTTACCCAGGCTTAGGACTGGCAACATATATTTTATTTTAAATGCTGGCGTGTTTAAAAAATTTGTGTTTAATTATTGCAAAACACTTATGCATTAGAAATAATGTTTTTTATGTTTGATTCAAACTTAAAAGTTGATAATAAATAATTTAAAATCAGCTATAAATTATGTTTCAATTAAATATATTATTTCTGTAAATGAACCAAAAAATATGTTTGAATTAAAGTGAAATTTGTTTGACTGTATAGAGAAGATATTTTAAGTTTGATTTAAACAAAATATTGTTTGAATCAAATAAATCGTTTTCTTAGTGTAGTGTTTTCAACCAATTTTAACCTTTTTTAGGTCAATATGTTTTTAGTTTTAGGTCAATTGGTAAAAATAGATGGAGTGGACGATCAGTTTTTTGTTTAATTTTTTTTATTTTAGTATTGAAAAATATATTCATGCTTCGTATTAAGTTTCACTTTTTTAGGTCAATAAGTGGTCCATTTTTAGGTCAATTATTAAAATTAGGTAGATTAGGCGACCAGTTTTTTTCCAATTCTCGAAGGCGCTTTTAATGTTTTTTACCAATGTTTACCTTTTTTAGGTCAATTATTAGGTAAACTGTTAAGGCAATTAGTAGACTAGACGATTTATTTTTTGATAAATTTTTTTTTGTTTTGAAAAAGATATTCATAATTATTACCAAAGTTTTACGATTTTTGTAAAAAGTCGGTCATTTTTTAGGGATTCCCGCGGTCATTTTCCCGAATGGCATTTTCCGATTGACCTTTTTCCCGAATTAATATGTTCCCGAATGATTTTTTTGTCGAATAATTTATTTTCCCGAATAATTTTTTTCCCGAATTACTATGTTCCCGAACGATTTCTTTGTCGAATAGTTTATTTTCCCGAATAATTTTTTTCGAACATATTATTTCCTGAATAAGATATTTTACAGCATTATTGTTTACAAATAACAAGTATTTATTAGAATGTATCATATATGCATACAAACATTCGATAAAAAATAAAAATATATATAAATTATATAAAATAAAAAAATTATAAAAATATAAAGCGATTATAAAACAATATTATGGGCTATGGGGGATTTTTAAATTTTTAAAATATTATTCTTATAACTTCCAAAAAAGCAAAAATTGACGCCTAAAACAATAGTAATTAATAATATAACTAGGTTTAATGTTACCATAGCAACGACCGCAAAAAATTTATTTTTGTAATTCTTACGAATACAATAATTCAAAAAAAGGTAATTCGTGAAAAAAATTTTCGGGAAGTAAGTTATTCGGGAGAAAAATAATTCGAGAAATTAATTATTCGGGAAAATAGATTCGGGAAAATGGTTATCGGGAAAATAGTTTTTCGGGAAAATTATCATTCGGGAACTCTCATTCGGGAAAATGAGCAGGAACGTTTTTTAGGTCAATTGATAATACTAGATGAAAAGACGGCCCTCGATAAATTTCTTTATTTTACAAAAATATTTTTAATAATTGTCAATCATTTATTTTGCTTTGTTTGTTCTATTCTTTTACTTTCTTTTCTCCTCTGCAATAATATCTATTTACAAAAATATACATTTGTTTCAAATTTTTAATCGCTCGTTTCGAAAGTTCCGAGACTTATAATAGGATAAGAGACGAAACAAAATTATATCACACGAAAGAGAAATAACTTTTTGTTCCAATTTCCTCGCTCAAATTCCTCGCCAAATTCAATAAATATTTAACTACTTTATGCTATAAAAAAAGTGTTCTTCATAATTATACATCGTTTCATAAACGTGAAAAATAGTTTTTATAAAAACCATATTTAAAAATAAAATTTTTAATAACTAAATTATTTTCCAGATTTACGAAGTTGTAATAAATATAATAAAAGAAAAGTATAATTTCTCAAGGAAAGAGGAATACAGTTGGCTATATTATTATTACTTATTACTACTGTTGAAGGACTTGCTCCTCTCTCTCCTTTTTGTCCGGCTATTTTTACGATTCGATCAAATGACTGCAATTAGCGATTGTTCTAAAAACGAGAAGCTGGATCTTTTTTTGGATTATAAAACAAAGGAAAAAAAATATATAAATAAATATATATTCGAGGGAGGTTATTCCTTTTTAGATTAAGACCTATGATTTTGAATTCTTTTTGTTATGATTTTAGAGGATGGATATTGTGTGACTATATATATAGAGTGAGTGCGGTCTCCCACAATTTGACGAAAATTGCACACTGGTGAAGCATTGATTAGGGGTGTGCGATTAAACAATCTAGGCCCTCCCTGGTCGAATACTTCTGGGAGGGCCATATTCGGTGGTGGTAGCTGATGCTGATGCTGATGCTGCTGCTGTTGCTGTTGTTGGCGAGAGAAGGGAAGAAAGAGGGCTTTTCGTGTATTCTATGCGCGATGAAGCGCCAGCCGTTGTTCCGCAAGAGGAAGATGATCGCCCTCGGCCATCCGCCACAAAATGAAGCAGTTATACGACCAAACTAATAACATATTTAGGACCGGCATCATCTCGACCTCCCAAGATGGCACGCTTACAAACTTGCCTTTTGCCCAAGACTTTTATCCATCAAAAAAAAAGATAACGCAGAAATTGTCCATCAATGTGTCCACCTAACTGCTTCATCTTTCATAAACCGTTCGCCCATCTCGAAAAATTATTAAGTCATTCGAAAAACTCATTTTTTTCCCTTCCCTCCTCCTCCTCTTTCGCAGGCAAAGCGTTTGTTTTTTTCCAATTTGCTATTTTTTAACACATTTCTTTTGTTTCACCAGAAAAGACATTTTAATTCTTTCCTTTTCTCATCTGAGAATCTGGGTGGTAAAAATCGACTATTTTTTCAAAAAACAATCCAAGAGATTGAAGATAATATTTCCGAAACAAGAGATAAAATTGAAAAGTACACTTAAGATGTTTTACTTACCGGTTTTGATACAATTTCAGTGTAATAATAAAAATTGCAATCAGTGGATGATTGCGGACCTCACAATGGTTTTGTGTAATCATAGTAATGAAAGTTCTACGTTACATCGTGTTTTTCCCCCTCCCCCCCCCTACCCTTCTCATCGATGATTTCCTTCCCTCTTTTAATTTCAAATTAAACTCCGATTATCGTGGACAACTTATAAAACTTTTAAACTCTACATTAAACGAGGAAAAGAATGATTCGAGTTAAAAGTAATAGCTCTCCAATAAAGACGATGCTTTTATAAAGTATATAATAACGAGAGGAAGATTAAAGGCCACAATACATTTTAACGAACTTCCTATTGGGACCAATTGTTTGAAAGGAAGTTCGAACCAGAGGAAAAAGAAAAAAGAGGCCTTTTTTTCCCCCAAGTTCCATTATTCTTGAAAAAAAAAAGAAAAAATTTCGAAACGTGCCGAAACAGAAGAAGGACAATGCATTGAGTTTTCATGGACTTATGTTTCAACAATAGAAGAGAGAGAGCGCCACCCTTGTGTGGGCCTTTGTCGGTCCTTGGGTCAGTGGATGCGAGACGCCGGATGATGGACCACCAGCACGTGCGGATTTCTCGGACACATGTTTTCTGACTTTTGCAAAAGATCTTTAAATATATATATATATGGTTAAGTAAGTTTCTTGTTAAAAAAGGAATCTATTTTCTAGTATACCTTTCCAAGTTTCTACTAAACTGCTCTCTCTCTCTCTCTCTCTCTCTCTCTCTCTGCGTTTCTAAGTTGGTCTTTTTTTTTCTTCTTTTTTTTGTCAACTAGCTTCCAAGATGTTTTGCTTCGGAGAATTTGAAACGGAAAAAAAATTTTATAAAATAAAACAATTTAAATCGAAACCAGATTCTTTGGATTCTCCTGCCAAGATAAAGCCACGTTTGGGCTACCACATTTTTAATCGCTACTGGAAATGGAGGGGGGACACTCGTTAAAATATCGTCTCGAAAGATAATCCGAATTCCAAGACGAGAGCCGGAGAATTATATTCTTTAAAATTCAATATAGTCGTTAATAATAATCGAATGTGACATTTTTAATTATATACAGTCGATATCTGTTGGAGTAATCCAGTCGCAAAATTTCCCGTTCTTATTATAAGGTTTTAAAAAAAAAACTTTGGAATAAAAAATGTCAAGCCAGATGAAGAAAAAAAAGGAGAAATATAAGTAAGCAAAAGTACTTAGAAGTAAAAAAAACCAAAAAAGAAAAAAATTAGAGAGGAAAAAAGTTAAAGCAAAATTATTTGAGGGTACGGACACAGGGAGAAAAAACTACTAGGAAGTCAAAAATACTAAAGGATAAATAGATATCAGAGTAAGAATACTAGGAGGTAAAAATACTAGAGAGTAAAAAATACTAAACGGTATTTTTCCTCTATAGTGTTGTTATTATTTAGAATGTTTACTCTAAGTATTTTTAACCTTTAGGATTCTTCACTCTCTAGTATTTTTACTCTCTGGTAATTTTTGTCTTCAGTATTTTTAGTCTTTAGTATTTTTAGTCTCTAGAAATTTTATTCTTTAGTAAAGAATCTTTAGTAAAGAATTTCTCCTTAGTATTTTAAAACTCGTAATTTTACTCTAATATTTTTACTTTTCAGTATTTTTACTCTTTAGTATTTTTACTTTAATATTTTAACTCTTTAATATTTTTACTCTAGAATTTTTACCCTTTAGCATTCTTCACTCTCTAGTATTATTACTCTCTGGAAAATTTTTATGTTTTAGTATTTTTAATCTTTAGTAATTTTACACTAATATTTTTACTCTTTAGTATTTTAACACTAATATTTTTATTCTTTTGTATTTTTACTCTCTAGTAATTGTATTCTTTAGTATTTTTACACTCTAGCATTTTTTCTCTTTAGTATTTTTACTTTAATATTTTTAATCTTCAGTATTTCTACTCTAATATTTTTACTTTTTAGTATTTTTACTCCTTAGTATTCTTCACTAGCATTTTTACTTTTTAGTATTTTTACTTCTTAGTATTTTTACTCTAATATTTTTACATTTCAGTATTTTTACTCTTTAGTATTTTTACTTTAATATTTTAACTCTTTAATATTTTTACTCTAGTATTTTTACCCTTTAGCATTCTTCACTCTCTAGTATTTTTACTCTCTGGTAATTTTCGTCTTCAGTATTTTTACTCTTTAGTATTTTTACACTAATATTTTTACTCTTTAGTATTTTTAGTCTCTAGAAATTATATTCTTTAGTATTTTTACTCCTTAGTATTTTTACACTCGTATTTTTACTCTTTAGTATTTTTACTTTAATATTTGTAATCTTCAGTATTTCTACTCTAATATTTTTACTTTTTAGTATTTTTACTCCTTAGTATTCTTCACTAGCATTTTTACTTTTTAGTATTTTTACTTCTTAGTATTTTTACTCATTAATATTTTTAATCTTCAGTATTTAATATCAGTATTTAATATTAAATTCAGTATTTAATCTCTAATATTTTTACTCTTTAGTATTTTTACTCCTTAGTATTCTTCACTAGCATTTTTTACTTTTTAGTATTTTTACTTCGTAGTATTTTTACTCATTAGTATTTTTACTCCTTAGTATTTTTTTACTAGCATTTTTACTCTAATATTTTTACTTTTTAGTATTTTTACTCTTTAGTATTTTTACTCATTAGTATTTTTATTTTAATATTTTTAATCTTCACTATTTTTACTCTAATATTTTTAATCTTTAGTATTTTTACTCACTAGCAACATTACTTTCTCATATTTTTATTCCTTAGTATATTTTTACTTTCTAGTAGTTTTAATCTTTAGTATTTTTACACATTATAATTAAAAGCAGAGAAAAAAAAACTATGTAGTAAAAATAGTATAGAATAAAAGTACTACTAACGAACAATACTAGAAAGCAAAAATACTATAGAGTAAAAGTATATAGTAAAGAATAAAAAAATACTAGATTTTAAAAAATACTGGAGTGTAAAAATACTAGAAGCTAAAAATATTATTGATGAAAATACTAGAAAGTTAAAAATAGTAAACGTTTAAAATAATAATGAGTAAAATTACTAATGTAAAAAATACTAAACGGTATAAATACTTGAGGTTAGAAATACAAAAGAGTAGAAATGACCTGAGAGTGGAAAATACTAATGCGTAAAAATATAAAAAAATAAAAAATACTACGCAGTGTAAAAGTAGTAGAGATTAAAAATATTAAAGGGTAATAATACTTAATTTTAAAAATACTGGAGAGTAAAAAATACTAAAGGGTAAAAATACTAAAAAGCAAAAATATTAAAGAGTAAAAAATACTAGAGAGTAAATATACTAAAGAGTAAGAATACCAAAGAGTAAGAATACTGGAATGTAAAAATACTAGAAAGTCAAAAATACTAGAGGGTAAACATTCTGATGATCAAAATACTGGAATGTCAAAAATACTAAAGAGTAAAAATCCTGAAGATAAAAAAAAGAGGAAAATATACTCGAGTGTAAAAATACTAGAAAGTAAAAATACTAGAGCGTAAAAAGTACTAAAGGGTAAAAATTCCAAAGATAAAAATTCAGGAGTGTCAAAATTATACCAGAGATTAAAAATATTCCAGAGTGAAAATACTATGAAACAAATAGTGGATTTTATAAATACTATAAAGTAAGATATAAATCAAAACCATTCATTAAAAAATATTGTACAGAAAAAGAAAATAAGAACAAAATATAAAAAATACGAAAGAAAAATATGAAAGAAAAATAATCAATAGAAAAATCTAGATTAACAGACCAAGATTTTTGTTGTCTTTTATTTTTGGGTAAAAAAAAGTATTTCAAAGACAGTAGCCAGACACAAAACATAAAAATATCTTATCTAAACTGATCTCTGAATGAAGCTCATAAAAAATGGGGAAAAGCGAGTGGAAGTGTTTCTCTTTTTTTTTGGCAATTTGAGAAAAAGAGAAGATGCCGCCTGTGGAAAAATTTTTTGAACGGTCAAAATATATGGCTTCTTCAAAAGGATCCGCATCAAAACTCCTTCTTCCTTCTATATATCCACCCCATGTCCAAAAAAGCCAGAAGCCCGCAGGAAAACATATAGGGCAAGGATATAGGCTTCAGTGTGGTCCACCACTCGTGCAGATGTCCGCCCCACACGACCTCAATTTATTCGACACCTCCCCTAGCCTACAGCTCTTTAAAATAAAAAAAAATTATACATATATATACATATATATATATATATATTCTTTCGATGTTGAAAATTACAAAGTATTTTAGTAAAGGATACATTATTAAAAGTTATTACGCTAATTATTGATGAAATAATAGGGTTTTAAAAAAAATTGCATAGGCGAATTTGTAACTTTTTTTTGATTGTTTAAGAAAAATAAACATTTTGTTTGTTAGGGAGAATAATGGAATTTTTTTAGAACTCCCACTAGGATGGAAAAGAATTTCGATTTTTGGTAAAATTGTATTTTTGCCAGAAAAGTTTGCACCATAAGTTTTTGTTTTTTTTTTCATTATTTTCGGTTATTTAAAATCTTAGGAAATGGATCAAAAATAGAGAAAGGAATTACGTGATCTACTTTTTGAGCACAGTAGAAAAAATACTAGCTTGTAAGTAAACAGGAAGAGAATCCTTTTCATAAGACGCTTCCCGTTTTTCATTGATAGAAAATTCTATAAGTATACCTGAAGGACTCGCGACCTTCCGCCCCTTTTCTGAACGAATTGCGTGTGAACCTAATAAAAAAAATATTTATAACGTAATAGCTATTTTTGCCCCACGATTTTATTACTATACAGGAAGTTTGGAGATATTCATTCATAAAAATTTTTCTACGCCAAAAATACGAGAAAGAAACTTATATTCTTTCCCGTCCGAAAAAATCGTTCGACTTTGAGAAAAAAAGATTATAAAAACCGGTACACACAATTTGAAATACTTCTTTAGGTTTTTTTCCCCTCTCCACATGTTCTTGATGAACTCTTCAAAAGTTGATTACTTACTCGTTGCTCAATTAATGTTCAACTCCCGTAAAAATCACTCAAAATCATCTCTCGCTAATTAAGCTTTCAGCAAAAACCTCCAAAGATAATTTCAAATAACGATAATATTGTGTGTGCGGAGGGTTGAATTTTCTTTGCTTCTTTTTTTTGTTCGAATGCAAAATAATACCGTCACATCGCGTGCAGACAACGCAATTATTACAACTGCGAATGTAAATACAGTAGATGCCTTAATCTCAAGATGAATTTTTGTTTAAAAAAAAAAAAAAACAAGAAAGCGGGTCAGTTTTGGAAAAAAATAATAACATATTTTAGAGTCTATTAGTCAGTAGAGGGGACCACACAAGAGGGAGAAATGGACCACAATGAACTTGCAGTATAATATTTGCCACACACTGATTGACATGTCTGGTTAATAATACATTTTTGTTCTGTCCAGTGTGTGTCCATTCGTTTTTTTTTCATTCTCCTTCCCTTTCTGATGCTTCATCTCTTTTGGTCGCTTTTGCCACCGCGCCCACTGAAGATTCATATCTTAGGACTTTGTCTGGCTTTTTTCTTTCATCTAATAACTCGTTCACGGTTGCCAAATTTCGTTTCGGTTCTCTTTCTCTCTCTCTCTTTTCTTTCTTTTTTTCTCCTACTCGAAATCTACTGTTCTATATACTCGTGCCCTTTATTCATAGTAACATATATTTTATGTTGGACATTTCGAGAACCGATTGGTATATATATAAATATCGTGACACACATCTTTGATAATTAAAATTGATCTTCAAAAATTTGGGATGAAATTATTTTACTGACTAGTTGTAATTTTAGGTGAGGAAATTTTTGATTTTTTTTTTTTTTTGAAAACGTGGTTTAACAATTGTCGTTTTTTTAATGTTGAAAAAAATTCCATTGATTTTTATTTCTATAATATAAGGCACTAATTTCCAAATTTATTTTAATTAATCGAGAGTAAAAATAATGGTAAAAAAATACTATTGAGTAGTATTTTTACCATGTATTATTTTTTACCCTCTAGTATTTTTACTCTGGTATTTTTAAATCTATAGTATTATTTAACTTTCGGATTTTTTACTCTCCAGTATTTTTACGCTCTAGTATTTTTTCTCTTTAGTGTTTTTATTCTCTAGTATTTTTACATTCTAGTATTTTCACTCTCTAGTATTTTTTACTCTCTAGTATTTGTACTCTCTAGTATTTTTACATTCCAGTATTTTTACTATAAAAAATTTTGTACATTCCGATTTTACTCTTTTTCATTGTTTTCCCTCTATTTTCTACTTTCTCTCTCTACAATTTTTTACTCTTTAGTTGTTTACACTAGAATTTTTACTCTTTTATATTTTTTTACTCTATAGTATTCTTTCACTCTAGAATTTTTAATTCATCTCATTCCTTTCCTCTAGAAATTTTAATTTGTGTCATTCCTATCCTCTAAATTTTTTATTTTTAGTATTATTTACTCTCTATAGTGTTTCTTATCAATCAGTATTTTTTACTTTCTCGTGTTTTTATTTTAAAAATTCTAAAGGTGAAAGATGACAAAGAGATAAAATACTAGAGAGAAAACTATAAAAAAATACTATATAATACTATAAAAAAATACTATATAATACTATATCAAATATACTAGAGTTAAAATACAGAAAAGTAAGAACTTTTGACAATTCAAAATACTAAACAGTAAAAAATACTAGATGGTAAAAAAACTATATAAAAATAAAAATCGTAGAAAATAAAAAAATAGTAGAGTGTAAAAATACTAAAGGATAAAAATATGCAAAACTAAAAATACTAAAGAGTAATAAAAATAGAGTAAAAATACTAGAGAATAAAAATATTTTTTGGTAAAAATATATAGAGATAGAAAAAACTAAAAGAGTAAATAATATACTAAAGGGTAAAAATACTAAAGAGTAAAAATACTAAGGAGTACAAATAACAGTAAAAATTACTAAAGAGTAAAAATTCTTGAGGGAAAAAAATACTATTGTAAAAATAGGACAGAGTAAAAATACTAAGTAGTAAAAAAACTGCCTATTAAAAAATACTTAAGTGTGAAAATATTATCATTGCTAAAATTACTAGAGTGTAAAAATAGTAAAGGATACAAATTCTAAAGAGTAAAAATAGCACAGAGTAAAAAATACTAGAGGGAAAAAAATACAAAAGTGTAAAAATACAGACGATTAAAAAATCCTTGAGTGTGAAAATACTAATGACTAAAAATACTAGAGAGTAGAAATACTGTGGAGTAAAGAATCCTAAAGGGTTAAAATACTAAAAAGTAAAAACACAAGAGAGTAAAAATACTAAAGAAAAAAAATAATACAGAGTAAAAAATTCAAAAGGGTTAAAGTACAAAAGAGTAAAAAATACTGGAGAATAAAAATACTAAGAAATAAAAATATAGTGTCAAAATGCTAAAGGGTGAAAGTACTAAAGAGTAAAAAATACTAGAGAGTAAAAATACTAAATAGTAAAAATTACACAAAGTAAAAAATACAAAATAATAAAAATGTTACTGAATCAAAATACTAGAGGGAAAAAATACTTGAGTAAAAATACCAGCAGATATTAAAAAATACTAGTGTAAAAATTCTATAGAGTATAAATACCACTGAGTAAGAAATACTATACAGAGAGTAAAAATATTATGGGACGAATAAGCTAAATACTAAAATCACTAGAGAGTAAATATATACTAAAGAATAAAGAATGCTAAAGAGTGAAAATACTAGAGAGTAAAAATACTGAAGAGAAAAAAAAATACAGACAAAAAAGCAAAAGTGTAATAATACTAAAGAGTAAAAAATACCGGAACATAAAAATACTAAAGAATAAAAATATTAGTGAGTTAAAATGCTCGTAAGTAAAAATACTAGAGAGTAAAAATACTAAAAAGTAAAAATAACACAGAGTAAAAAATACTAATTAGTAAAAATACTAGTGTTAAAAAATACTGGAGTAAAAATACCAGATATTAAATAATGCTAGTGTAAAAATACTAAAATGTTAAAATACTAAAGGTTAAGAATACTGAAAAGTAAAAATAAGATAGTAAAAATAGAACTGAGTAAACAATGCTAGAATGTAAAAATACTAAAGGGTAAAAATACTAGAGAGGAAAAGTATTAGGGGTTGAAAAATATTAGAGTGTCAAAATACTAAAGAGTAAAAATACTATGGAGTACAAATAACAGAGTAAAAATGACTAAAAAGTAAAAATAAAAATGAGTAAAAAAAGGGTGTAAAAATACTAAAAAGTAAAAGTACTAGGTGTTGAA
The DNA here is from genome assembly GCA_032873175.1 of Leptopilina drosophilae. NCBI lineage: Eukaryota > Metazoa > Arthropoda > Insecta > Hymenoptera > Figitidae > Leptopilina > Leptopilina drosophilae. The sequence goes on along the minus strand of CM065480.1, from coordinate 42,858,501 downwards.
AAATATTAGAGTGTTAAAATGCCAAAGAGTAAAAATATTAATGGGTAAGAATGCTGAAGAGTAAAAATACTATAGAGTAAAAATAAAAATGAGTAAAAAATACTAGTGTTTAAAAATACTAAAGAGTAAAAGTACTAGGTGTTGAATAATATTAGAGTGTTAAAATACCAAAGAGTAAAAATATTAATGGGTAAGAATACTGAAGAGTAAAAATACTATAGAGTAAAAATAAAAATGAGTAAAAAATACTAGAGTGTAAAAATACTAAAAAGTAAAAGTACTAGATGTTGAAAAATATTAGAGTGTTAAAATACTAAAGAGTAAAAATATTTGGTGGTTAAAATACTATAGAGGGGACTAAAGTAGAGATGTAAAATTTCTTATACTGAAATTAATAGTGAGGTAAACGATTATACATAGTAAAAAAAACGATTTAAAAATACTATATAGAAGACAATAGTTTTAGAAAGTTCAATTATTGTCATTTCTTAAATCAGAAAATCATTGCAGTCCCTAATAATCTTTACTCTTCTGATGAGCTCTATACACGATCTCAGAAATATTTTTCTCACAATTATTTTTCATTGACAATAAAAATTCTTCAGTAATCATAATTATTTAATTTCTCTGTAAATACCAACTAATTCTAAAACTACAGATAAATACAATTCTCACGTGAGGATTTCTTAAAAGTCAAGGAGCAAATAACCAAAAAATCCAAAACTAAAAATAGTGACTTTGCTTTTTAAAATTGATTTCTTCTTTTGTATATTTTCTTCCTCTGATGATAGATTAATATCGATAGTAATCGACAATTCATTTTTTATATCACGAGAATCTCGTTTGGACTAGTCACAGCATCATTATGCTGTATATGGTTTTGTGTGTATAAAAACATCGTTACCAGCTCTTTTTATAAATACATATAAATATATATGAATTGACCAAAAGAAATAACAAACCCAAAAAAATTGTAATTTTCTTTTGAAAATAAAAATCCCGCTGTCGTGAGTCATGAAAATCTTCTCGCGCGCCCTCTCTTTTTATTTATATATTATAGCTTGAAATCGGAGATTATTAAATGACAATCCACAACGCACAACCTGGGTGGGCTTTCTTAGGAATCAACTGGACAACCGCGGCACCCTTTGGATCAAGAGATACACCTGTTCCAACGATAAACCTCTAATGCGCCCTGAAGTTTCTGCGCCTATATTCTCTCTCGCTCTCTAACCCTCTCTCTCTCTCTCTCTCACTATCTTTTTGAATCCTTTAAGAATTTCAACAATTTCCACACTCAAATTATTTTTATCTACTCGCGCGTCCTTGTGAAGCTTTCCCTTAAAAGAGAGGAGGAGGAGGGATGCTATATATTGATAGGAGGGGAAAAGGGAATTTAAACGTCAATGCGGAGTGCTAATCGTTGTAAGAATCATCACGCAGGTAAAAACTATATAATAAATAAAAGGGGAATATCTTTTATTTGCATAAAGGTCGAAGAAGCATCCGTTTTCGTTCGATAATATGCATACAATTCCTCTTCTTTCTTATATGCGCGGGAATGAAATAATTCAAACGGAAATTGGTTTTATAATCCAGATGGGGGAAAAAAAAACCAAGTTCCAAATAGGCCGCGCACCGTAATTCAGTTACCTAAGACTATTGGATTTCTATCGTATATGTCTTTTTATAAGCGGCTCCCTTTACAAATCACTTTCCCTGATTGACACTCAATGCTCAATTCTTCGATTCGATCGAAATTTGTATTATTATAATAAGTAAATGTGTGTGCGTGTCTATTTTTATCGAAATTCTCAATCAAAGGGGATCTTTTCACCTCTTTCCTTTCTTTTTTCTCTCGCGACAAGAAAGATTTTTGTGACGTGTATGAAAAAAGAAGAGAGAGCATTCTTGGATGCTCCTCTTTGACAGGTGAATACTTCAGATATAGAAATTTTTTTTCTTATATATGTATATAAGAATTTTATTGCTTTTATTTTCCTATCATGTAGAAATAATACTCATATTGAGTTATGTGTAGAATTTCTTTTTGTATAGAATTTTTCTCATTGGAAAAAATTTGCTTGTATTAAATTGATAATGTATTTTATCTTCCCTATAGTATTTTTTCTTTAATGACATTTTTTCGGTTATTACATTTATACATTTTTAGTTTTTCTTTTTTTTGTTGACTTTTTTCGATTTTCAAGATCGACTTAATACGAATCGAGTCCGTACGTCAGTCAACATAGACAGATACAAAGTAAGGCACTTCGAGAGTTGAGATCTTATCGTTTTCAGCATTCATGCTCTGGATTCTAACCAATATAGATCCACTGAATGCTCTCATATTGACGATGCGCATATTTCTCGAATGCTTGCGCTAGAAATTGTTGAAATGCTTTTCTATATGCTGCCTTCGATTCTGAAAATTCAAGATTAAAAAAGTCTTGTGTGAAAATAAAATTATATTTTTACAATTTAATGTAAATATAAATTATTTCTTCAAATTTTTGATAAATATTAATTTTTACTTTTAGTATTTTACTAATTAGGTGAATAAAAAATTTTTTGTTTTAAAGAATCACAACTAGCTTTATAGCAGAAAGCTGATAGAAGAGTGATAAAGAGTAAAAAATACTGGAGTATAACAATACTAATGAATAAAAATTCCCCAGAGTAAAAATGCTAAAGAATAAAAATATTAACGAGTAAATGTGCTTGTAAGTAGCAATACTAGAGAGTAAAAATGCTAGAAAGCAAAAATAACAGAGTAAAAAAGTAAAAATTAAAAAAATATTACAGTGTAAAAATATTAAGGATTGAAAAAACTAAAGACTAAAATTACTAGAGAGTTAAAATAATAAAGAATAAAGAATACTGAAGAGTAAAAATACTAAAGAGTGAAAATACTAGAATGTAAAAATACTAAATGCTAAAAATACTGGTGATCAATAAATACTAGAGAGTAAAAATACTATAGAGTGTAAAAATATTAAAGGTAAAAAAATTAAAGACTAAAATTACTAGACTGTAAAAATACTAGAGAATAAAAATACTAGCAAGTAAAGAATGCTAAAAGAGTAAAAATACTAAAGAGTACTAGAGAATAAAAAAAACTAAAAGGTAAAAATACTGAAGTGTAAAAGTAACAGTGTAAAAAAAGTAAGGAATAAAAATACTAGAATGTAAAAATATTAAGGGTTGAAAAAAATAAATACTAAAATAACTAGATGAGAGTAAAAATATTAAAAAATAATAAAGAATGCTAAAGGGTCAAAATACTAAAGATTAAAAATACTTGAGTGTAAAAATACTAATGAATGGAAGTACTAGAGAGTTTAAGATACTGAAGTTTAAAAATTTATAGGCTAAAAAAACTAAAGACTAAAATTACTAAAATGTAAAAATGCTAGAGAGTAAAAATACTACAGAGAAAAGAATACTAAAGGGTGAAAATAATAGAGAAGAATATACTAAAAAGTAAAAATACTAGCGAGTAAAAATACTGTAGATTAAAAATGCTAGAGAGTAAAAATACTAGTCAAGAATGCTAATGAGTAGAAATACTAAAGAGTGAAAATATTGAAGAATAAAAATACTAAAAAGTAAAACAACTGGAGTGTAAAAATACTGTAGATTAAGAATACTAGAGAGTAAAAATACTAAAAAATGAAAATACTGGAGAATAAAATTAATAAAAATAAAAATACTGGAATGTAAAAATACTGTAGATTAAATATACTAGGGAGTAAAAATACTGTAGATTAATTATACTAGAGAGTAAAAATACTATAGTCAAGAATTCTGAAGAGTTAAAATACTAAAGAGTGGAAATACTAGAGAATAAAAATACTAAAAAGTAAAAATACTTGGTTGTTAAAATATTAGAGTGTAAAAATACTAACGACTAAAAATACTAGAGATTATAAAATACCAGAGTGTAAAAATACTAAAGAGTAAAAATAAAATAATAAAACTAGTTTATAAAAACTAGAGTGTCAAAATATTGTAAATTAAAAATACCAGTGTGTAATAATACAAAAGACAAAAAATACTTTATAGTAAAAAAGACTAAAGAATACAAATACTACAAAGTAAGAATACTATTTAATGGACAACATATAGAAATATTTTTTAAAACGTATTTGCCTAAATTAATTAAATTAAAATATTTATTCCAAAAATTAATTTAATAATTCACTATTATTCCAAGAGAAAGAAAATTTTTATTAAACTCATTTCACGATTAAATTCGTTTTCATTAAATTTATTATGTAACCAAGAAGAAGGTATTGTTTTAAATTTATTTAATGAGGAGAAAAAGGTTTTCAACCATAATTTATTTAGTGTGGAAAAAAGGTTTTTTTTCTTGTTCCTAAATTTATTAACCGTGAAAAAAAATGGTTTTTCCCTTTTAATTTAATTTAGTGAGGAAAATTGGTGGGATGAAATTTCAGGGCAGTGGGTAAATCTTGTTGGAAAGGCGACAGTTTCTCTCGATGAAGAGCGACGCAGGAAGGACGCGACGTCCCGCCGACGCGCGTCTGACACGAGCCGTCGCGTGGGACTATGCTTCTCGACACACTCATTCACCAACAGACACACACTCTCACAGAGAGAAAGAGAGAATGCTCTCTTCCAAGCCTCTTGTCTCGCCGACTGTCTCGCCGTATAGTACCCTCTCACTCGCTTCAAAACCCAACAACTTTTCTCAAGTCTCTCCTTCTCACCCACATTACATTGAAATTCGAGATTTTAAGTCCTCACACACACACACATACACAGATTGATTTAGAGCGTGACAAATTCTCAAACTTTTTGACAGTTCAACGTGAAAGTGAGAAAATTAAATAACAATTTGACATTGAAGACTTAAAATATACAATTTGCATTTGTTTTTTTTTTTAGAAAATGCAAAATATTTATAATTTGATACAATATTTTGTTGGCGAATTTAATAAAAAATATTTTTTGATAAAAAATATTCAAGTATTTAAATATTGATTTTAAATTTAAATTTTCGATAAATTTTTATTTATTAAGTAACCATAATTATATTTTTCCTTTTTTATCAACTATAATAAATAATGTAACTATTAATATATTACACCCAGAGAAATGATATATTTGTCTCAGAACCAACTGGACTTTTTATTTGTTTCAAATAAATTTTATTTAGTTTAAATAAAATTTTATTTGGCTCAAATATGTGTTTTATTTATGTCAAATATAAATTTTATTTAAAACAAATAAAAAGTCTAGTTGGTTCTGAGACAAATATACGTTTATTTAAGTCAAGTAAAATATATTTGGTTTAAGTAATAATTTTCTCTGGGTGTACACTGAAAAGAAATTTAATTGATTCAAATAATCGATTAATTGACTATTATCAATTAAATATTTACTTGAATCAAATAATATTTAATGGAATCAAATAATATTTAATGGAGTCAATTAAATGGTATTTGAATCAATTTGACATGTATTTCAGTATTTGAAGCAAATACCATTTAATTGACTCTACACTCACAAAAATGATCTATTAACCATAAAACTAATTTCCTTTTAAATCATGTCCTTTAACTATTAGCAGGATTAGTTTTATTGTAAAAGGAATCTTTTAAATACAAAAAAATTAGAAGTTTATTGCAAAAAAGAAAATCGTTTAAATATTAACTGATTTCTTTTGATTTTTAAATGAAATTTTTTTATGTCAAAAGGATAATTTCAAGTTATTTGACATTTGGAAACATGTCAAAATAATAATAAAAAAATTTAATTACTCGTCAAATAAAGCAAAGGTAATCTGTACAATTTTTACAATAATTATTAATTATTAAACTTATCCACTTTTGTTTTATAAAGAAATAATTATAATTATTTCTTTATAAAACAAAAGTGGATAAGTTTAATAATTAATAATATGTAATAATAATAAAACTAATAATTGTTTTAATGAAATAAACAATGTATAAAACTTAGATAAAATATTAACAATTTCGGGTAATTATAATAATTAACTTCCTTTAAATTATAATAATTATTTATATATTTGAAAAATATAATTAAAAATGTAGAATGTAATAAGTCATATCTTTTTTAAATTAAAAAAAATGTTAAAATTATGATGAAATAAATTTAGTTATTTTAATATATTTTTTCCTGCCTATCAATATATTATTATTATTTACAGGCTTGTGTTATTATTATTTTTTTAAATATAATTTAAAATATTTTATAAATTAAGGTCAAAAATAAATAAATTATTATTTTAATTAAATAAATGTAAATTAATGAGTTACTGATAAGACGAATAAATAAAACTACTGATAAAATTTTTCTTTTTAATAGTTAATAAAAATCATTTAATAATTAAAGGATATAATTAAAAGGAATTTCCTTTAAATAGAAAAAAAATTCCTCTTAGACAAATATTAAAAGGAAAATCCGCTTATGGTAAAAGGATTCCTTTTTACTTAAATAGACTGTTTTGTGAGTGTAATAAATATTATTTGATTCAAGTAAATATTTTATTGATAATAGTCAATTAATCGATTATTTGAATAAATTAAATTTTTTTTCAGTGGAATAACAATTTATTAATTAATTAATATTATTATTATTATTATTATTATTATTATTATTATTATTATTATTATTTATGATAAATTGCACAATAATAAAAATATATTATTAATTATTTATTCTTCAGGAGGGAATTATTTTCGAAAGGGCAATTTTTTAATGTTAATGAAGGCACCCACGTTAACCGGACATATATTTCTCATTTGACTTTTGGGGTCCTGTTGTAAATATATATATATGATGGTACGTGGGTACTTTATATCCGCGTATAGTTTTTGGGCGTTCGCCAAACAAAAACCGTAAATACATGTTGTTCACGTAGGAGGCTAGTAAATAAGTGAACACTCGTTACGTGGAAAAACGAATTGAATTTTTACGTTCTTGGCGGCAGTTTACTTTTAGTTCGTCCAATACAAAATTCACGTAGGTTGCTCCTACGACTTGGCAACGACAATTGGCGGTGCTGTCACCTTCTTCCCATCAAACGATTTCCGCTCATTATTTTTCTACTTCACGACATTCAACTTTATACTTGAAGAAAAAACGTTAAGTATTTCACTTGACAATTTTTTTCAGTTTATTTTTTTAAGATGAAATTTTAATTTTTACAATTTTTACTTTCTGGTAAACTTAAATTTGAATATTAAAGAAAAACTGTTTATTTATTGTAGTGAGAAAAGATGATTTTTTTATCATAAGGGGGAAATTTACATTCTTGTTGACTTTTTGTTTTTGTTGTTAGAAGTATTTTTTGGACCTAGGGAAAAAAGAGGATTGTTTTGATTCTAGGGAATTTTTTACTCTCTGCTATTTTTCTTCTTTAGTATTTTTGCTTTCTAGATTTAGTTCTTACTAGTATTTTTCCCTGTAATATTTTTAATCACCGGTAATTTTACCCTCTAGTACTTTTCTCTTTATTTTATTTATATTTTGTAGTATTTTGATTATTAACTCTTTTTAACCTCTAGTATTTTTACTCTTAAGAATTTTATTTTTTAGTTTCTTACTCTATTATTTTATTCTCTAGTACTTTTTACTATCTATAGCACTTTTAGTTTCTAGTATTTTAATTCCGTAGTATTTTTTACTCTCTAGTATTTTTACTCTTTAGTAATTTTTTCTCGAGAATATTTACTCTGTAATATTTTTACTCTTTAGTATTTTTACTTTAATGTATTTTTTATTATGTAGTATTTTTATTCTTTTTATTTTCTTGTCTAGTATTTTTACTTTCTAGTATTTTTACTCTTTTGTATTTTTACTCTATAATATTTTTACTCCTTAGTATTTTTTACTCTAATATTTTTATTTTTGAGCATTTTTCCTTTAGTATTATATTATACAGCCTGTTATTTTTCTACTTTCGTATTTTTACCCTTATTATTATTTTTATTCTTTACAATTTTTACCCTTTACTTTTTTAGAACCTTGTGTTTTAATTCTGTAGTATTTTACACTTTCTAGTATTTTATTCTCTAGTACTTTTTACTATCTAGCACTTTTAGTTCCTAGTATTTTTATTCCGTAGTATTTTTTACTCTCTAGTATTTTTACTCTGTAATATTTTTATTCTCTAGTATTTTTACTCTATTGTATTTTTTATTACGTTATATTTTCATTCTTTTTAATTTTTCCTTTAGTATATTTTACTCTGTAATATTTTTACTCTCAAATAGCATTTTTACATTCATGTATTTATTTATAATGTAATATTTTTTTTTCTTTTCAACTTTTTCTTTAGTATTTTTACTTTCTAGTATTTTTACTCTCTTGTAATTTTTACTCTATAGTATTTTTACTCTCTAATATTTTTTATTCTAATATTTTTATCGTTTACCATTTTTTCCTTTAGTATTTTTCCTGTCTGCTATTTTTACTCTTTTGTATTTTTACATTTTAGTATTTTTATTCCTTGAAATTTTTACCTTTTAGTATTTTACTATTACCTTGTGTTTTAATTCTGTTGTATTTTTTACTTTCTAGTATTTTTTACTCTTTAGTATTTTTTCCTCTAGCATTTTTAGTTTCTACTCTCTAGTATTTCTTATCCTCTAGTATTTTCTATTTCTTATAATAATAAACATTAAAAATACTAATGAGTTAAAATACTTATGGTAAAAATATTAAGAAAGTAAAAAATACTTGAGTGTTTAAATACTGAAGAGTAAAAATACTCACGTGTAAAAATTACTAAAAGGTAGAAACTAAAAGGTGTAAATTACTAGGTACTTAAAATACTAGGGAGTATAAATACTAGAAGGTAGAATACTTGTGTGTAAAAAAACAAGGAATTAAAAATACTATAGAGAGAATACAGTAGAGAGTAAAAAATACTGGATTGTAAAAATACTAAAGAGTAAAAATTGTAGAATTTTTAAATACTAGATAGTAAAATTACTACAGGGTAAAATACTAAAGTGTAAAAATATACTAAACGGAAAAATAATGGAATTTAAAAGATAGTAGTTAGTAAAAATACTCAGGAGCAAAAACTACTAAAAGGTAAGAAATACTAGATACTAAAATACTAGGGAGTAAAAATACTGGAGGTTAAAAATACTAGAGGGTAAAAATACTTATGTGTAAAAATACAGGGAAATAAAAATACTAGAGGGTAATATACTAAAGTAAAAAATACTGTATCGTAAAAATACTAAAGAGTAAAAATAGTAGAATTTTTGAAATACTAGATAGTAAAAATACTACGCAGGGTAAAATACTAAAGAGTAAAAATTATTGGATCGCAAAAATACTAGAATTAAAAAAATACTAGTTAGTAAAAATTCTACAGGGAAGAATACTAAAGAGTGAAAAATACTATAGAGCAAAAATACTATGGGGCAAAAAATACTAAAGAATAAAAATTCATAAGGGAAAATACTGGAATAAATACTGGAGAAAAAAATTCTAAAGAGTTAAAACGCTTTTTCAACCTGGAGAACAAAATTCATCCTTCTCTCCCATGGGAACAACATAATTTTACAAGTAATTGAAAAAATACAAGAGTAATATTTTTTTTAAGTGAAACATTTTTTTTTCATTATTATTGAGACGAGTGGTGCTAATAACTTAATACAGAGTGAATTATATAGAGTCAAGTTTTCTCTTGAAGCATTTAGAAATTATCATTTAGCTTGAAGATCTCATCTCTCTCCTGGGTGCTCCTGGGAGATGATATGATCCTTGCGTGATCCTTCAATGACGTCCGGAGTCCAAAAACTTGGGCGTCCATTGTAATTATTGTTGGGAAGCTGCACTCTGCGCGCACATATATGTAGCATATCTCTTGGTTACAATCTGAGTAAGCAGTCGAGGTTCTGAGGGTGCATAATAACTTATTCGAGGCCTTATTATTACTAACGACTGTGGTGGGCCCTGGGCCTCAAACTCGCTTGGCTCAAAAAATACCCTGCGCGGTTATTACAACGTTTCGTGTCACTGTCATTTTGACCACAACGAATGACTCAGCGTGTCCACTCTTTTTCTCTCTCTACTGCTTCTATATCTCTATATCTTCCTCTCGTCTGATTGGAGTGTATTTCACTGATTTTCCGGAAGTCACGAGATTTACCACCGACCCTCAATTACGAAACCCAAAGCCCGCCCATTCACTCTTTAGTGGGTGTTTTTTCCTTTTCTTTCCTTTTTTTGTAGACTATAGATAACGAACCTGATCTGACTTCTGTCTGCAACAGTCTCCATTGTGGGAGGGCCAGACTCGAGTTTTCTCACTTATTATGTCAAATTGATCTGATAAAATTCTTTTCCTTTGCAAACGAAATTTCTTTTTGAATAATCAAATTTAGTTTCTAGACGCTTTCGCAATTTTTTTTTTATTTTTGATACAAGGGAGAAATTTATATTTTTTATTTCATTGTTAAGAAAAAAGTGATTTTAACTCTAGGGAGAAAAGAGGATTATTTTTACCCTAGGGAGTAAATTTAGATTTTTTTTAATGATAAAACTCCTGGAGAACAGGGTTGCCACAGGTCAGGGAAGTCGGGGAATTCAGGGAAAAGTCAGGGAAAGTAAAGTTGGTCAGGGAAAAGTCAGGGATTTTTTACTAAAAGTACTGGAAAAAATTGAATTTTTAAAATTTATGAGAAAACTGAATTTTTTTCTTTTTGCCTCGTAAATTATTAAATTATCACAAATTTTAATACAAAATAAAAAAAAATTTAATACAAAACCATCAATTTTTTCTACTTCTGACAATAATTTCTTTTTAAATAACTTAAATTTTCAAAAACTATCATAAAATTAATAATTAATAGTAAATAATAATTAAATAAAATTAATAATAACTATTCAAAATTATGACTTACAAATTATTTTGTGAATAATTATTACAATTTTCATAAATACTAGATTGATAAAAGAATTTTAGTTAAAAATACTAAAAAAATTAGATTTTGGAAAAGTTACAAATGATTTCAGAAATTCATTTATTTTCAAAAGTTACAAAAATTCTTCGCAGAATTTCAATTATGTTAAAAAATTTAAAAACACTTCTCGTCAGAATTACAATTATTTTTATAAATAATAAAATACTTTATTAAAATTGAATTATTTTTAAAAATTTTAATCAAATTCTTGACGAAATTCCACATGAATTCAATTATTCATTTTTTAATAAATTTCTTCAAAATAATTCAATTATTTTCAAAGGTAGTAATAAAATTTTTCACAGGAATTCAATTATTTAAAATACAAAATTTAATAAAATTCTTCACCGAAATTCAATTACTTTTATAAACTTGAATAAAATTCGTTGTAAGAATTCAATTATTTATATAAACTTGAATAAAATCCATTGGAAGAATTAAATTATTATCAAAATTAATAAAATTTTTCGCAAAAATTCAATTATTCTCAAAAATTATTTTAAAAAAATATATTTTTAAAATTTCAGTTATATTTATAAATAAAAAAATTCTTCATCTAAAATCAATTATATTTCAAGATTTTAATAAAATTCTTAGCAAAAATTTGTAGGAATTCAATTTTAATGAATTAATTCAAAATAATTCCACTGTTTTTATAAGTAATAAAATTTTTACAGAAATTCAATTATTTAAAATACAAAATTAAATAAAATTTTTCAAAAAATATAAATTATTTAAAAAATTCTTCACCAAAATTCAATTATTTTTATAAACTGGAATAAAATTCTTTGTAAGAATTCAATTATTTATATAAATAATAAAATTCTTCACATGAATACAGTTATTTTTATAAATTTTAATAAAATTCGTTGGAAAAATTAAATTAATTTTAAAATGTAATAAAATTCTTCGCAAAAATCCAATTGTGGTCGAAAATTAAAAAAAAATTCTTGTTAAAATTCCAAGTAACTTTATAAATAATAAAATTCAACTCTAAAATTCAATCATTTTTTGGAAATTTTAAGAAAATTTAAATTATTTTCATAAGTAATAAAACTCATCTCAAAATTTTAATGATTTTTTATACAATATATATTTTTTAATCAAATTCCTCGAAAAATGTAATTATTCTTAAAAATCTTCTTAAAATTTGTTAAAGTAAATTCATATATTTAACAATTTATTTATAAAATTCTTTATGAGAATTAAATTTTAACAAAGAACATTCTATTATTCAATAAATTATTTAGTTTTTAAATTTAAACAATTGAATTTTTCTAAAATTTTCTAATAAAAATTGATTTAAAAATGAATTAACAGATAATCGATTTCCTATTATTTATGAAAGTAATTGAATTATTTCCACGAATTTTATTACATTTTTTAACAATAATTTAATTTTTTTGAGAAATTTTACTACTTGTAAAAATAATTGAATTCTTGCGAAGGATTTTTTTTAGGATTTTTGTAAATATTTAACCTATTCTGAAAAATGTTATGGTAATTTAATTTAAATCTTATAAGTTGTTCAATTTTAAAAGGTTTGAATTTGAATGTTTTGAAGAATTTTAATTCCTACAGAAAAATAATAATGATTAAATATTTATTTAAAAAAGAAGTTATTCATGTTTTTCAATAATTTTACAATTAATGAAATTTGTAAATAAATGTGATAGAACATTTTTTCTTGATTATCTAATAATTTTTAGAGTGAATCAAAATATTCTTTAGGTTCAGGGAAAAAGTGAAAATTTTGTTTGGAAATCAGGGAAAAGTCAGAGAAAAATAAAATTACATATTTGTGGCAACCCTGGAGAATAAAAATAGAATAAAAATATTAGAGAGTAAAAATACTAAATAGTAAAAGAACTAAATAGTAAAAATACTAAATAGTAAAAGTACTAAATAGTAAAAATACTAAATAATAAAAATACTAAATAGTAAAATTTTTAAATAGCAAAAATACTAAATAGTAAAAAGTACTAGAGAGAGAAAATAAAATATAGAGTAAAAATACTGTGGACTTAAAATTATATTTCCCAAAATTTATTTTAACACTTTTTCGTTTGTATATATATTTTTACAAAGTTTCACAACATCCAAAATGTAATTCACGCCATAGTTATTTTTCACCCAAAAAAATCCTTCTTCTTCTTCTTCTTTTTTTGCCCCTAACCCTTTGTATATTCGACAGCTATATAATTGAGACTTGATGAAAATTAGTCGTGAGATCGTGGCGAAACAATAATCGAAAAGAGAATTGAGTGAGTGTATATAATCAAGTGTGGCGTATAAAAAAATAAAGAACTATGCTTTTGATGAAAATAAAATTTCAAGAAAGATATATTAAATTGGTTTAGATTATTTTTCGGAACATAAAAATCTCTCACGCGCGAATAAAAAAAAGAGATATATAGAGAGAGGCCCTTTTAGAGTTGATATAATACTCACAAAGAGAGAAAGGGGGGCCCACCATATGAGAACTACGCGGCGGTGGGTTTTTAAAACCTGTGATTATCTTAAAAAGGGACGGGCCACCGAAAAATTGCCATCGCGAATACCGCGAGACATTTTTATGGTCGCTGATTGGCGCGCCGCGCCAGTAGCAAATGTAATTGCCACGAAATATTTAGAATGTCTCCGCGATGGACGGCAAAGAACAAATATTCTCCTTCTCTCCCTTTTGAAAAGGACCCCTCCTAAAACACGATTCGAAACGATAATGATGTTCGCTGCTGAAAATTAGGCATAGCTTTGCCTCTCCTCGTTTTATTTTTCTGCACAGGTGTAATTAAGGACCATGTTTTCAAACTGCGATGTAATAATATAATTATTTATTATCTCCCTCGCGAATAATTTTTTATTGCATGTTGAAAATATTACGCGAGTTTTTTTATTATTAAATTTTTTTTATTAATGATTCTTTATTGTATTTTTTATAAAGCATTTTTTATTCATACTTTTATTAATGATTGTTTATTAACTATTATACTCTGGCGAGAATTTTATTCTTTAGTATTTTTTACATGTAGTATTTTTACCATTCAGTACTGTTCACTTTGGTAAATTTCCTCTTTTGTACTTTTTACTCTCTAGTACTTTACCTTATAGTATTTTTACTCTGCAGTATTTTTACTCTTTAGTAATCTTTGCTCTCTAGTATTTTTACACCTCAGTATTTTTAATCCTTAGTATTTTTACTCATTATAATTTTTACTCTGTAGTATTTTTACCCTTTTAGTATTCTTTACTCTTTAGTATTTTTACTGTATTGTATTTTACTTTATAGTATTTTTAAATTCTACTATTTTTTACTCTCTAGTATTTATATTCAATAGTATTTTTACATTCTAGTATTTTTTACTGTCTAGTATTTATATTCTTTAGTATTTTTATCTTCAAGTATTTTTTACTCTCGAGTATTTATACTCTTCAGTACTTTTACCCTTTAATATTCTTTACTCTCTAGAAATTTTTACTCTCTAGTATTTTTGAACTCAAGTATTCTTACCGTCTTGTATTTTTAGTCTCTACACGGAAAAAAATTTCAGGACGCGAACGAGCAATATTGGGAATATAATTAAAATAAAGAACAACATAACCAACGTTGTGAATTAAACTTAACTACATTAGACAAAAGTTTAGCCAATTCAGTGATAGTGAGCTTTGGTTGAGTGCAATTCGTCAGCCATATTGGAATTTCTGACAGCATAAACATTGAGTTTTCAGTTTTAAAACATAGTATTAATTTCAATAATATACTTTAAAATTTTTGTAATTTGAAACATACGATTGAAAAAAATTAAAATGAGCATTTAATTTTACTTTTTACGCAATTAAAATTGGTTCTGTCATAGGTTGTTTTCAAGTAAAATTCAATATCGCCATTCTAACGATAATGCCAATATCGCTCGCTCGTTTTTGACGAAATGTTTGGCTGTTATAGCGAAAAATTTCTCCATTTCAGTTGTACTTTTTTTTCCGTGTAGTACTTTTACACTTTAGACTTTTTTACTTTTTATTATTTTTATTCTCTATTATTCTTTACTCTCTGGTAATTTTTACACTCGAGTATTTCTAACCTCAAACATTTTTAACCTGTAGTATTTTTTTCATTAGTATTATTCTCTTTAGTATTTTACCTATTGAGAATTTTGGACTATAATACTGTTACCGTTAGAATTTTTAATCTATAGTTTTTTACACTCCAGTATTCACTATTTTTTACTCACTATTATTTTTGCCCTGTATCATTTTTTACAGCAGAATTTTTACTCCTTACTATTTTTACTCTGTAGTATTTTTACCCTTTAGTATTCTTTGCTTTATAGTATTTTCACTCTTTAGTATTTTTACACTTTAATATTTTAACACTTTGGTATTTTTTAACCTCTAGTATTTTTATTCTTTAGTATTTTTACTCTCTAATATTATTATTTTCGAGTATTTTTAGTCACTGATATTTTTACACTCTAGTATTTTTTATCTCTGCTATTTTTACTCTTCAGTATATTTACCCTTTAGTATTTTTCTCGTCAAGTGTTTCTTATTTCTCATATTAATACTAAAGGTAAAAATACAAAAGGTAAAAATAATAAAGGGCATGAATACAAGAGAATAAAAATAGTCTTTAGTATTTTTCACTCACTATTAGTTTTACTCTTTAGCATTTTTAATTCACTAGTATTTTTACCCATTAGTATTTTGATACATTGGAATTGTTTAACCTCTAGTATTTTTATTTTAGTATTATTTCTTTTTAGTATGTTTACTCATATTGATATATTTAGTCTCTAGTATTTTACATTCTCCACTATTTGTAACTTTTAGTATTTTTACCCTATAGTGTTACTTATTCTCTATTATTTTACTGTATTTTTTTTATTTAAAAAAAATTTTTTATTTTACTATTTTTCTCGAGTACTTTTTAACTATCATTAGTATTTTTTAGTCCTGAGTTTTTTGACACTCTTGTATTTTTTATCCTCTAGTATTTTTACACTTTAGTATTTTTACTTTCTAATATTTTTACTCTGCAGTATTTTTAGTCATTACTATTTTCACACTCTTGTAATTTTTAATTTCCACTATTTTTACTCTTTAGTATTTTTACTGTCAAGTTTTTTTACTTCGTTAAATTAATACTGAAGGGAAGAATACATAAATTGACAATAATAAAGGGGAACAATACTAAAAAGTAAAAATACTAGAAATTAACAATATTAAAGGGAAAAATTACTGAAGAGTGAAAATACTAGAGAGTAAAAAATGTTAGAGATTAAAGAATACTGCCATTAAAAATACTACTCCCTATTTCTTTTTTTAGTACTTTTATGCTGTTAAATTTTTTACTCTCCAGATTTTTATTTTCTAATAGTATTTTTATTTTTTAGAATTTTTTACTCCCTAGTATTTTTACTTTAGTATTTTCACTCCGTTGTATTTTTACCTCTTAGTATCTTTACTTTCGAATAGTTTTTAATTTCGAGTATTTTTACCGTTAAGTATTTTTACTCTTCCTGATTGATATGAGAAGGAAAAAGTACTAGAGAGTAAAAATAGTAAATGTAAAAAATACTACAGATTAAAAATTCTGGAAAATAAAAACTACTAGGGGACAAAAATACTAAAAAGTAAAAATACTAAAGTGTATTTAAAGTAGAGTTTAAATACAATAGAGTCTAAATTAATTAAGGGTAAAAATTACTAGTTTGTAAAAATTAAAAAATAATACTAGTTTTAAAATACTAAGAGAATAAAAATACTAAAGAATATAAATGCTAAAGAGTAAAAATGCTAGGGATTTATATTTCTACAGGGAAAAATACCAAAAGGGGAATTTTTTTTCTATCTTATCTAAACTGAAAACATTAAAATTGAGAGGTAAGTATGAGAGCGAAAAGAATGAGGATTGCGAGTCGAACAAGTTTTTATATTTCAGATATATATACAAGACTGGTCCTGTCGTTAGATTCCGAAACTCTCCACTCTCTCTCTCTGACAATATATAAATTTGCTCGAATTTAATTTTGATGCATAATTTTTCAGAATGAAAAAAAATTTCCAGAAAAGCATACACAGTATGCAATAATGAAACGAAGGTACTTAAGTATATCTTGATGATTCAGATAAAGAAAGTGGAGAGAGCGAGAGAGAAGACCACAAACGAATACAAAATGAGTTTGTAATTTATCATAACGAAAAAAAATACCTTGCACGCTTGCAATGAACGTGAAATCAAATAATTGAATAATCAAGGCTTCCGCATTTTTTTGTTCATTGGTCGTTAAATTGGAAATTCAATTTTTAAAATCAATTATAAGGTGTACGGCGTACAATGGAAATAATTTAGTTAATTTCTATTTTGTTTCTGGGAACCGTATGTGTATATATTTATAATTTACAGACAATAAATTGTCTATATGTATATATTTAATTTATCGACAATAAATTGTGTCTATATGTATGTATGTTTTAGACAATTCAAAAGGTGTTGGTCAAAGATGTACGTGTATAGAAAAGGGAAAAAAAATTCTAACGCTGTGACGCCCTCGCAGAAAAAAATTTAATTAGAACGCAATTACCTCGCGCCGTTTCATTGGCTAGCCTCATTAATTGGCAGAGCGTGTCTAATCCATTGATTGGGCGGTCTATGCGTGAGGCATACTAATATCACAAGGGAAAAAAAGAGAGTGAGAGAGAGAGAGAGAGAGAGAAAGAGAGATTATCTAAAATGAAAACAGAATGCACGCAGATGAGCTTCATTTGGGCTTTGTAATTATGAAGAAAGCGAAAGGTGAGATTGTAAAAAATTCCCCTAAAAAGATGCGAAAAGACTTTTTTGTTTAATAAATTCTCGAGAGTGGGAATTATTTCAAGGAAACGATGCTCAGTGCATATTTATGCGAATGTCCCGTTAATTCAATGACTCTCGATTGTTTCTAAGAGGTGTTCTCGTTGGCCATTGTCCAAATCTCGTAGATCTATCGAAACATTCATTGCATGGAAAATGCATTACAATGTTGCATTACCGGCCTTCCATTCAGGCGATTATTTATTCTTTTTGGCAACTTTTCTTAACCTCGACAATAATTTAGTTACTATTTTTAAGTAATGTAAGGACCCCTAAGGGGGCCGTTACGAACTACGAAAGGACGCTGTAAAATTTCAATTTTTGATAAATTTAAATAGAAATTTTAAAGAACTTAAATTTAAAAAAAATTTTAGTAATTATAATTCTTCTGGAAATTTGTAATATTTTTTAATATATATGTTTCATTAATTACTACAAATAATGTATTTATAGAAGACTTTTAATATTTTTCCCATACAGTAATTTTACCATTTAATTTATTTTACCATTTTACAATTTGTTTACCATTTTTTTTAACATGTCACCATTTACTCTCTAGTATTTTTACTTTTTAGTACTATAACTATCTAATATTTTTTACTAAAAAAATACTCAACGGTAAAAATACTAAATAGTAAAAATACCAGAGCTTAAAAAATACAAGAGTGTAAAAATGCTAACAGATAAAAATAAAGACTAAAAATACTAGAGTGTTAATTTACAAAAAGATAAAAATACTAAAGACTAAAAATACTAGAGAATAAAAAATATTAGAGCGTAAAAATACTAAAGGGTTAAAAATACTAAAGGGTAAAAATACTGAAGACTAAAAATATTAGAGAATAAAAAATACTAGAGTGTAAAAATACTAAAGGGTAAAAATACTAAAGAGTAACAAATACTAAAGAATAAAAATACTAGATTGTAAATATACAAAAAGATAAAAATACTAGAGACTGAAAATACTATAGAATAAAAAATACTATAGAATAAAAAATACTACAGAATAAAAAATACTAGAGTGTAAAAATACTAAAGAGTAAAAATACAAGAAGTTGAAAAATATTAGGGTGTGAAATTACTGATGGGAAAAAACTGTATATAGAGCAAAAATAACACAGAAAAAAATACTAAAGGGTAAAAAATTATAAAGTATTTACACTCTATATATTTTAAGTTCTGTTATTTTTAGTCATAGTGAGTAATAAAAATTACTTTTACTTTCTAGTATTTCTTATACTTTAGTATTAATACTTTTTAGTATTTTTTTCTCGACAGCATTAATTATGGAGAGAAAAAAACATTTATTATTAGTTATAATAATTATTTATTATTAGTATAAATTATAAAGAGTAAAAAATTGTAGCATAGGAAAATAATAGATATCTAGTAGTTTTTGTTGTCATTTTATTGCATGAAAGAAAAGAGAAAAGAAAGGGAAAAGAATGAAAAGAGCTATTTTGTTTCCTAGAGGCTAGTAGAGTACACATATTGTCTCCTAGAGCCTAAAAGATTTGTTTATGCCCCTAGGGGTAGAATGAAACATTTTAGTCCCTGAAGCAATCTCATCGAGAAAAAAAACTGTTTTTAATCAAATAGTAAGTTTAAAAATAGTATGAAGTATATTATACAAGATAGTAATATTTATGAAACATCAACATTTAAATCTACATGAAAATTTAATAAATTTCTGATTTATAAATCAGTATTTGTCGCTTTATTGATTGTCATATTCTAGCAAATAACAAGAAGTATGACTTATCTTTAATCGAAGTATTTGAGTGATTATTTGACGACAAAAAAAAAATAGCTAAACCAATCAAGCTTTCAGATAAAAGATATGAAAAGGGGGAAAAAAAGAGAGAGTCTCGTTCAATGATAAGGATACGTGACGGTTAGCGTGTAGCCGCGTGCACCTTGGTAAATATAAATGATTTCGCATTAACAATCTGCGCATTCAATGGGAGCCAACGATAAATCAGAGGCATTTGTTAGCAGGCACGCCTCGTATTGGACATTGAAAAATTTACTGGACGCCCAATCGCTCGGCAATATTTCAATATTAGTTTAGCCATTGTAACCGCAGATTTTACTGGTCCAATGGCTCTCTCTCTCTCTTTCTCTCTCGCCTGTTATAAGAAGGCAGATAATATTCGCGCTTGATTAGCTTTACGTCACACGATATTCTTTTATCTTTATAGTTCATATACTTGTCCAAAAAAAATCAAGAAGCTACAATATAGTTTTTTTCTGCTACTGCAGGGCTTGGATTGTGCGACTTTTTCGCCCTTTTTCGACTTTTCTAAGGAAATGTGACTTTTTTCGACTTTTTTGTGAAAAAATGCGACTAATCGACTTTTTCGAGTTTTTTTTACTAAAATACGAATGAAATTTAAAAATTTTTTTAATTTAAAGGAAAAGGTTTGAGTCAAAAAAATATTCTGTTACATTTATTTACAAGTTTTTTGAAAACATCAATAACTTCTTTTATAAATTAATATTTAATTATTGTTTTTCTATCAAAATTAAAATTCTTCAAAAGATTCAAACTTAAATCTTTTTTAAAATTAAACAATTTATAAAAAATTGTCATAAAACATTGAAGACATCGATCACTCCGAGTCTTCGACTCGGAGCAATCCATGTCTACATGTTTTATAATAATAATTAAAGATGACAGAGTGATAAAATCATTATCTTATATTATAAGACTTTATAAAAAAAATTTTCATCATTTTTTTTGAAAATAATTGAATTATTGGGAAGAAATTTGTCGAACTTTAATAAGTAATTGAATTTTGCAAAAGAATATTGTTATTTACAAAGATAATTGAAATTTTAAAGAATTTAAAAAAATTATTTGAAAATAATTTAATTTTTCTAAAGAATTTTCTTACTTTTCAAGATAATTGAATTTTGCAAAACATTGTATCAGAACTTTTGAAAATAATTAAATAAAAAAAAGTAATTAAATAAGTAATTAAATTAAATAATAAAAAAAAGTAAAAAAAAGTAAAAAAAGTAATTAAATTTTCAGCATGAATTTTATTCTCTATGGAGATATTACAATTTTTAAGGAGAAATTTTAAAAAAAATTTAAAAATAATTGAATTTCTGCAAAGAATTTTATTACTTAGGAAAATAATTGAATTTCAGAGAAGAATTTTATTTAAATTCTTTGCAAATAATTGAATTTCAGGGAAGAATTTTAATATTCACAAAGATAATGGAAATTTTGAACAAATTTTTTCTAGAAATATTTAAAAGTATTTGAATTTTGCAGAAGAATTTTGATATTTATAAACATATAATTGAAATTTTGAGAATTTAAAAAAAAGTGAAAATAATTGAATTTTTCTAAAGAATCTTCTTACTTTCGAAGATAATTGAATTTTGCAAAAAATTTTATCAGAACTTTTGAAAATTAATTAAATTTCCAGTATGAAATTTATTCTCTATGGAGATATTACAATTTTTAAGGAGAAAGTAAAAAAAATTTTGAAAATAATTGAATTTCTGCGAAGAATTTTATTACTTTGGAAAATAATTGAATTTCAGATAAGAATTTTATTTAAATTCTTTGCAAATAATTGAATTTCAGGGAAGAATTTTATTATTCACAAAGATAATTAAAATTTTGAACAAATTTTTTCTAGAAATATTTAAAAATAATTGAATTATGCAGAAGAATTTTGATATTTTTTAACATATAATTGAATTTTTGAGAATTTAAAAAAAATTGAAAATAATTGAATTTTTTTAAAGAATTTTCTTACTATCGAAGATAATTGAATTTTGCAAAAAAATTTTATCAGAACATTCGAAAATAATTAAATTTCCAGCATGAATTTTTATTCTCTATGGAGATATTACAATTTTTAAGGAAAAATTAAAAAAAAATTTTGAAAATAATTAAATTTCCAGTATAAAATTTATTCTCTATGGAGATATTACAATTTTTAAGGAAAAATTTTAAAAAAATTTTGAAAATAATTGAATTTCTGCAAAGAATTTTATTACTTTGGAAAATAATTGAATTTCAGATAAGAATTTTATTAAAATTCTTTGCAAATAATTGAATTTCAGGAAAGAATTTTATTATTCACAAAGATAATGGAAATTTTGAACAGAGTTTTTATAAAAATATTTCAAAGTAATTGAATTTTGTAGAAGAATTTTGATATTTATAAACATATAATTGAAATTTTGAGAATTTAAAAAAACTTGAAAGTAATTAAATTTTTGTAAAGAATTTTCTTACTTTTGAAGATAATTGAATTTTGCAAAAAATTTTATCAAAACTTTTGAAAACAATTAAATTTACAGGAGGAATTTTATTATTTATAAAATTTTGACGAAAAATTTAAAAAAAATTGATTATAATTGAATTTCTGCGAAGAGTTTTATTACTTTTGAAAATAATTGAATTTCTATAGGATGAATTTTATGATTTATAAAGATAATTGAAATTTTCACAAGAATTTTATCAAATTTTATTGTTAAATAATTGAATTTTGGAAAAGAATTTTATTATTTATAAAAATAATTGAAATTATGAACAGGTTTTTTAAAAAAATGTTAAAAATACCTAATTAAATTTTTGCTATGAATTTGATTAAATTTTTAAAAATTTTATTTCTGATTATTTGATATTAATGTATCTGTTGTCAAGAAATGTGATTATTTTTACAATTTTGACAATTTCGTATATTTTTGTCGCTTTTTTCTAAAATTTCATGCGATATTTTTATGACTTTTTCGTAAATTTTAAGCGACTTTTCGTGACTTTTGTTGTATATTTATGCGACTAAAGCGACTGTTTTTAGCTTTAAAGACAATCCGAGCCCTGCTACTGAAAAAAGCGGACTTACAAAATCAAAGAATATACCAATTTCGAGTATGAACAGTTCCAAAAAAATTCTATCCATAGGTGTTAATGAGCATTTTTTTCTACTAAAACACTAATTAGAAAAGGGATTAATGAACAGAAGAAGAAGTACAAGTTCAGAGCGGAATGACACCTTACGACAATAAACAATGAAATAATGAGAAGATTCTTTCGCGTCTTTTCCATTTCTTCTCTATACGAGTGTGAAAAATGGAGTTTTTCATTGTATCTCTCTAAATACTAGTTTTGTATGGAGTCACGCACACAGGAAGAAGCAGTAAATAACTATAATACTCTGTGCGGTGTTCTGGTGAAGAGTTTGTGCTACAGCAGTACAATTCGTTAAATCTGCTCACATTCCCGCGTTCATTTGACTTCCTGGTTTGGCTCCTGTAATTAGTCTTGATCCGCAAGTAAATACACTTGGAGCACTTTTCATATACACAATCAAAAGAATCGCAAGTGGTGCGCGGGTATATTTTCTTTTCTTTTTTTTTTGCTCCTCTCTTATCGTGCGTTCCTGACTTGATTTTTTATGATTTAGTACATTTACTGCGCCCCACCTCTCCTACCCCATTTATGAAAGTTTGCCCCAAGGGGTTGAAAACGAGCAACACTCGCAACCGTAAACATCGATCAGGATCGTTCATCACATGGTGTATCGAGTTTATGATCAACTTTTTAACAGCACCATGAGTCGATTCTCTTGGTGAGCCGCGGCAGTAGAAGTGCAATGTTACGCGGGAGCTATTAAATAGCGAGCATGCTCATAAATATAAATCATAGAATTGTCTTGTTGATAGTATTCCATGAATGGACCTCGAAGGCAAAAGAAACTTTATTCTTCAATGTGGACTTAATGTTTAAAAATGTTTTTTAATTCTTGAGTTGAGAATATAGTAATAGGGGATCAGAAATTTTTCGTTTTGTCCCCTAGGGGAAAAATGGGTTTTTACCCATTTTTTTCAGTTTTCTATACAATCCTAGATTTTTTAAATTAGCCATTTTCATAAGAAGACCTATTTTTAGGACAATAATGTCAAGTACTGTATACATTATTGTAAACAGTAAGTGGCCAAGGACAAAATTGAAAAAAACTGTTTTTATTGCAAAAAAGTCCTCGTCTCTAGGGAATAAAACGTTTCTTTTTGACTCAAGTCTATTTTTCATGGGGCTAAAGTTTTGAACTTTCAAATGAACGGAATTGTTTTCCACTTTTTTTTTTGAAAATTACTGTCGAAAAATGAAAGATAATTCAAAATAAACAATATTTAGTTTTAAGTTAATTTGTTTTAATCTGAAAAATAATTTTTTTGGAAATAAAATCCAAATTAGAAGAAGTAAAAAAATATTTTTGTTCAATTGAACGTTCGAAACTTTAGGAACTTTATTTTTCTAATTCTTTGTAATTTAAGGAAACAAAATAGACAAAAAATACATTAATTGAGAAAAATTTAATTTACTTCGAATTTTTAATTTGAAATTAAGAAATGATATCCTCTTACAGAATTAACAAAAGGAATTTTACATTTGACTTGAGAATAAAAAGTTATGATTGTTTAAACAAAAAAAAAACAAAAAATTTTTCAATTTTTATTCATCCGGCGAGCATAAGATTCAAATTTGTAACATCGAGCGTGTAAAGTATTTTTTACCCTGTAATCTAATTTATTAATACTGCAATAAATTTTTCATTTATTTAAACAATTTATTATTGCTAATTTATAACAATTGCAAAAACAAAAAAGAGAAAAGAAATTGCGATAAAAAATTCGCAGCTTATATTATTATTTAATGTTAAATGAATAAATAAAATAAAATATTAAATTAAACATGCTACAGTTATTATTTAACATTGTTTAAACGATTAATTATTTAAATAATTAAATAAAATATTTAATTTCATTTTCTACAGTTATTATTTAACATTGTTTAAACAAATAATTATTTAAATAGTGAAATAAAATATTAAATTAAATTTTCTAAAGTTATTAATTAACATTGTTTAAACAATTAATTGTTGTTATTTGTTAACTTTTAACCCATTGCACTTATAAAGAACGCGGTTTTTTCTAATTTTTCAATTTTCGCACTTACTTTTTATAACCGATAAATATTAAATGTAATAGCACTATTTTAACAATTGTTTAAATAAATAATTGTTATTTGTGAACTTTTTTCTCTTTCATCTAAAAAGATGCAGTTTTTTTCTAATGTTCCATTTGTTTATTTATAAAAACTGATAAATGTTAAATTGTCAAATCGCTATTTTAAAAATTGTTTAAATAAATAGTTGCACATAAAAAGATGCAATTTTTTCTAATTTTGTAATTTATTAAATGTTATCTAATAAACTAGAATGCCAGTATCGTTATATTATTACAATTAAAAAGGAAATTAAAAAAAATTTTTAACAAATATTACAGGCAGAATAAGAAAAAAATTAATAAATAACAACTATTTCTTTAAAAAATTGCTAAAATAGCGATTTGAAATTTTATGTTTATCAATTATTATAAGAAGGTCCCATTGCAAAAGCAGAAAAAATGCACTTTTCTAAGTGCAATTAGTAAAAAATTAAAAAAAAAGAACACTTAATTGTTTAAAAAATGTTAAATAATAACTATATCAAATTTAAATTAAAGTTATATCTCATTTGTAAACATTAAATAATACCATTATAAGCTGACAAATATATAAAAATTTGCCTTTCTATATTTTGTTTTTAAAATTGTTATAAATAAGCAATAATAAATTGCTTAAACAAATGACAAGTTTTTTCGTGTGTTTTATAATCTGTGTACATATTGACAAAAATTATGAATAAGCAATAAGAAATTCGGAAATCATTTTTTTGTTATTCTTTATTGAATTGTTATTAAAAATTACAGTTAAATTCAGAATTACAAATTTGAATTAACGAGAAATATGAATATTCCATTTATTGAGCATTAGTAGAAATTTCAATTTTTTCTAAATTCAAGATGACGGTTCAAAAATAGCAGAAAAAATATCTTAAACTTTGAATAGCCAAAATAGAAATCGTAGACAGATTTTAAAAATTGTAAATAAATAATTTGTTTACAACAATTGTTTATAACTTTATGAAAAAATATTAATAAGGTAAATTACAGTTTCAAGATTCAATAATCCTAGAGAAAAAAAATAGTGAAAGAAAAAACGAAATTTTTACATTTTTAATTGTTGTTAACTGTTAACTTAGAATTTGTTTATAACAATTGTTTATAAAGTTCTCAAATAATTGTGGGTAATAATTTTCATCTTAAAGATTCATTAAGAGAACAGTTTAAAACGTAGGTGGAAAAAAACACTATTTTTCATTTTCAATTATTGTCAATTATTCATTTGTTTATAAAATTGTTTATTACATTTTTAAATAATAATGTTAAACAATTTTTATCCTTAACATTTATTGCAACTTCAAAAATAAGAGCAATATATACTCTCTAAATCTAAATTAGTAACTGTTTTTACTAATTTTTAGTAGTTTTTCACTAATTATTATTACTGGAAAAATTGCTAATTATTAGTAGAAAAATTACTAATTTCAAGTAGTAAAAAATACGATCTACTAATTGAATTAGTAATTTTCTACTAGCAATTAGTAAAAAACTATTATAAATTAGTAAAAAATGTTACTAATTCAAATTGGTAAACGAATCCGCACTAATTCAGATTTAGAGAATAAAGAAAGATTGTTTCCAATATTTCTATCTTTAAAAAAAAAAAAAACAATTTGTTTATAAAAATTGTTTAAAATATTGTTAAATTAGTCATAGTGATAAAATTTTATCATAGATATCAGTTTTATACTAGTTTCAGTTATTTTAGAAAATAATTATTAGGAATAAAAATTAATTTTTATTTTTTTTATTTGTTTAACTTTTTATTTAATTTAAAAAAAATTTTTTTTTTATTGAATTAATTTTTTCTAATTCTTATGAAATAATGTGTCTGCAGTTTTTTCTTTGGCTATTCAAAATTTTAGATACTTTTTCTGGCATATTGAATTTGGAAGAAATTAAAATTTCTAGTAATGTCTATATGAATGCGGTTTTGGATTTAAAATGAAAATTTGGTCATTCCAAATTTTTTCTGAAGCAATTTCCAACAAAAAAATATGGTTTAACTGTAAGAAACCGAAAACTTTTTATATTTTTTTTTTGTTTAAACAATATTTTAAAAAATTTCTTTTATTTTTTTATCCTTGTTATACTTAAGTCAAAAGTTAAATTTTCTTGTAGATTCTGAAAGAGGACAAAAAAATACATAAGCTTGAAAAAAATGTGTAAAATTTTTTAGCCGACTGTTTTTGTAAATGTTAAGTAGAAATGTCAAGGGAAAAAACGGACTTTTCGGACGACAAGGATTAACCAATAATTATAAAACAAAATAGTGAAAATATTAACAAGTACTTAAAAAAATAGTAAAGTAGTCCAGAAATAATGAAAAAAATATAAAATAAAATCAACTGAATGCAACAAAAGTGAAACCAAACAGCTTCGATCGATTCCTCGATCAATGATATAAAGACCTCCCTGAGCAATCCTGTCAGTGCTTGGAAAAATTCTAGAATTCTCGGTCATGAGATAAAACCGAGATTTATACATTTTTCTCAAGCATGACGCGCCAAAAACTTGACTTCTGATGCCGCCGTTACATATATACTCATTGGGATAACGAGATGGGGCCGGTTTCAATCCACTCTTGACTCGATATTGTCTATACAGAGTATAAAACTTGAGATAAATTCTTTTTCTCCATTAAATCGATGAAAACACACAAACATATAAACTATTTTTGTAAAAAGGAAAAAATTAAAATATCTCTGGTATTCACATTAATGCAGTTTGTTTTCAACCTGACACTAATAGGAGGAGCATTGAAGAAAGAGGAGACATTTGATGCGAGTAAGAAAAAAAAACTATTGTCGAGTTGTTTAATATGTCAATTAACGAGATAATTATCGTTTAATTGGGTGTTTAATTGGGTTATAAAGTAATGGAAATCAGAGTTTTAATGAATGAATGAATGCGGGACTTGTCTTGTGGAAAATTAATAGTTGTCCTGTGAGTTGAATATGGAAATAAAATGAAGTATTTCTATATATTGTATTCATTTTCAAGTTTTTATCAAAATATAGAAAAAAAGTATTCTTAGAAATTTCTTTTCGTTCAATTTAATCATCAATCTTGACATATAACAGTTATTATTTTTATTATTTTGTTATCGAAATTCCAACCGTGTTCTTTTGTTTCTGCTGATAAAACTCTTAACTATTAATGAGACTTGAAGGAAATTCTATAAATAATTATGTAATGTTAATAATAATGTTAAATGATTTACTTATTGTAGTTGTTAATAATGTATTCACAATTTATTAATAATCTATATTAATAATCCAATAATCTGTTCGCAGTTTAAAGTTAGTTTTTTATTTTTTTTCCAACTTTTTTAATAATTGTTCTTTTTAATTTTTTTTCAATTTTATACTTAATTAATGTCAACAAAATCATTAAAATTATTGCGAAGAATTCTTACAATTTATAAAGAAAATTAAATCGTTTTAAATAATTTTAACATAATTTTATGAAAATAACGAATATTTTGAAAGAATTTTTAGAAAAATTTTCAATCTGATTGCATTTTTGACCAAAAAAAAATTATTTATTATTTTATTATTTTATTTATTATTTTTAGTTTATATGTTTTAAATTTATTTTTAAAAATAAATGTATTCTGTTAAAAGATTTTGTTAAAATATTATTAAAAAAATTAAATTCCTGCAATAAATTTTACTATTTAATAAAATAATTCTGTTTTTCCGAAAAATGTTATGACAATTTTGGAAAATAATTGCATTTAATTATCATTTTTAAAAATTGTATTCTTTCGAGAAATCTTATTAGAAATAAATTAAAAATAACTGCATTCCTTTGAAAAATTTTATAATTAATGAAAATAATTGAATTCTTAGGAAAAATTCAAATTTTCAAAATCCTGATTAAATTCTTTTAAATCATTTCTTTCGAGTTTTTAAATTAATTGTTTCTGTTAAAAATTCTAATTAAATACTCTGTTGTTGAAGTTTATTAAAGTTTTTGAATATAATTGAATTTCTGGGAAAAAATGTATTATTTATAGAAATATTTTAATTCTTGCGAAGAATTTTACTGTTTTTAAAAATAATTTAATTGTTTCTAAGAATAAATTAGAAGTTTGTAAAATAAATGAATTTTTTCGAAATTTTTTTTTGAAAATTGGAAAAAATTTTACTGAGTTCTTTAATGAAATTTTTTAAAAAAATTTACATAAAAAGTTTTATAAACAAATTGTGTAATTTTTATTTAAAAAAACAATTTAATATTTTACAAGAATTTTCTTAAACATTTGAAAAATAATTGAATTTTTAATATAAATTTTACAGACAATCTTAGAAATTGAATTTTTGAGATTAAATCACTTTTAGAATTATTTTTAAGTGAATTAAATGTTTGCAAAAACTTTACTTAATAATTAAATTATTTCAATGGATTTATGCAAATTTCTAAAAATAACTGAATTCTTTCGTTAAATTTTATTAAAATAATTGTATTGAAAATAATTTAATTTCTGTGAAGAATTTTACTTTTTTTAAAACAGTTAAATCTTTTCCGAAGAATGTTATTATATGTATGTAAATAATTAAATTCTTGCGAAGAGTTAATTTAAAATTTTTCAAAATCCTGATTAAATTCTTTTAGAGAATTTCTTTCAATTTTTTAAACTAATCGTTTCCGTTAAAAATTTTAATTAAATACTATGCTGTTGAAGTTTATCGAAATTGTTTGGAATTTAATTCAATTCTAGTGCAAAATTTTATTATTTATAGAAATATTTTAATTCTTGCTAAGAATTTTTACTTTTTCAAAAAACAATTCAATTGTTTTCAAGAATTTGTTAGAAGTTTAGAAAATAAATAATGAATTTTTTTGAAAAATTTTATTAAAACTTGGAAAAAATTTATTGAATCCTTTAGTGAAATTTTATTAAAAAATTGACGTAATAATAATTTATAAATAAATTGTGTCAATTTTTCATTTTTAAACAAATAATTTAATATTTTACAAGAATGTTCTTAAACATTTGAAAAATAATTAAATTTTTAATATAAATTTTACAATCTTAGCAATTGAGTTTTTGAGATTAAACCATTTTTAGAATTATTTTTAAGTGAATTTAATGTTTGCAAAAACTTTACTTAATAATTGAATTATTTCAATGGATTTATGCAAATTTGAAAAAATAACTGAATTTTTTTGTTAAATTTGATTAAAATAATTGTATTGAAAATAATTTAATTTCTGTGAAGAATTTTATTTTCTTTAAAACAGTTAAATCTTTTCCGAAGAATGTTATTATATGTATGTAAATAATTGAATTCTTGCTAAGAGATATTTAAAAATTTTTGAAAATATAAACAGTAATAATTAAACATTTACTTAATAAGTGATTTTTTTAATTTTGATTATGAATTTATCCAAAAATTTCAATTTGAAAATAAAAAATTTTGTAATTTCATTGTAATATAAATGGATGAATACGCTCGGCGCTCTAGCGCGAGTAATATTTGCTAGTTAGGAATAATTTATGTTATATTTATTATTATTATTATTATTATGTAGAAATAAAAAAAAATTGATATTATAAATACATAATTATATTATTATTCATTATTTATTTATATTTATTTATATTTATTTATATTTTTTATATTTATTTATAGTGAAATTTAATATTTCTTATTTTTGAATTATTGAATTTGTTAATATTGTCAAAGTTCTAATTAACTAAACTAATTACAATATCATTTTTTTGTCTGTTTCAGAAGTGATCCTCAACATCATCGTCCAGTGAATGATTGGCAGAAACTATTATAATTAATGTAAATTAGTGTAATTAGTGTATTATAATTAGTAAAAAAATTTTCTATATTCAAATTTTTTTTCAACCAATATTTTATTACCATCTGACGAATTATCAAGGGACAGTGAGTGGAATAATTGTGTAATTATTTTGCATATTAATATTGCTGTCGTGTTCATATTTCAATATGTACGAATACTTTATACGAATAATAATTGTTTATCGAAAGCGATCTAAAAAAATCGAAAACAATCTAATACGCACCTAAGGAGCACAAGGCCAGTAGAAGGGATTTGTCAAAAGAGACAAAGAGACAATTGTACAAATAAATTTTTTCCCTACATTCGAAAATCTAAAAATAAAATTGTGTCCTTTCGTTAAAAACTCGCATTCACGTATTTTGGCCAAAGCGAAACAATTTTCGCTGCGCGTTCGGATCAAAAAAAAAAAAAAAATTCCCCCTGCCCGACATTGGCAAGAAATCGCTCGCGCGGCATCGCGAGACTTTATATTCTTTATGTTCCAAGTCACTCTCATTCTCTCTTGTGGAGGCATAATTTTTTTGCGCAAAATCATTCGAGTAGCCGCGGCGTATATACATCCGCGACGCCATTTCTGGAAAAGCCGTGCAATTATCTTGCGGGGCAAATCTGAGCGGCAGCTGTGTTCTCCAAGTTTGGCCTTCATTGGTCACTTGCGTGCGGTTTCTCACCGCGAACACCCAAAAAGAGAGAAGGCGTTGAGCCGCGCTGCTTTTACGGAATTTGACGTCTTAATTGGAAGTCTCGTTTAGGTTATATGTACCATTAAGTACGGAAACCAAAAAGATGCGCTCAGTCTCTCTCTCTCTTTTTTTTCTTGATTTTTGGGAGCAAGTAATTGATGCCATTGAACAGTAAATGATAATTTCTTTTGTATCAAAAACCAGGTGAAACGCGTTTATTTTCTCCCCTTTAAGTAAAAATTAGTCCTTTAAATTAATACGCTCTTAACGTCACCACAAATGGAACATTCTTTCTTTTTTTAAATTCCCTTAATTAGAATGACAAACATTTCCCCTTTTTTCTAAGGACAAAATATTTCACTTCGAAATAAAACCCCCAAAATAATAAGTTTTTTAGCCAAACTTAGTCGATTTTTAAAAATTGGTCCGCCATTTTTAATCCACCATTTTGGATCATAAAAAACAAACACTTGATTCGTAACTAGCAACTCCAAAAGCTAAAAAAGTGTTAACTAAAAGATTTAGCCAATTCCAGACGATTTTTAAAACCGCCCGCCATTTTGAATCCACCATTTTGTATTTTTAAAAACAAAGCCCGGATTCAGTTAACTGTTTAAAATTTTTTTTTAACTCCAATAACTAAAAAAATTTTAACTTAAAAATTTAGCCAATTACAGACAATTTTTAAAACCGCCCGCCATTTTGAATCCACCATTTTGTATTTTCAGATACAAACCCAGGATTTAGTTAACAGTTTAAAAATTTTTTTTTAACTCCAAAAACCAAAAAAAATTTTAACTAAAAGATTTAGCCCATTCCAGAGGATTTTTAAAACAGTCCGACATTTTGAATCCACCATTTCGAATTTTCAGAAACAAACCCCGGATTCAGATAACAGTTGTTGACTATTTTTTAACTCCAAGAACTAAAAATGTCTTAACTATAAAAGATTTTGTCAATTCGAGAAGATTTTTAAAACTGTCCGTCATTTTGAATTTACCACCATTTTGAATTTTTGAAAACAAGTCCTGAATTCAGTTAACAGTTGTTGACTATTTTTTAACTCCAAAAACTAAAAACGTTTTAACTGTAAAAGATGTTGTCAATTCGAGAAGATTTTTAAAACCGCCCGCCATTTTGAATTCACCATTTTGAATTTTTAGAAACAAACCCCGGATTCAATTAACAGTTTTTGACTTTTTTTAAACTCCAATAACTAAAAAAAAATATTAATTTAAAAATTTAGCCAATTGCAGACGATTTTTAAAACCGTCCGCCATTTTGAATCCACCATTTTGAATTTTTAAAAGTTTAAAAATAATTTTTTTGTTATTCTTCTTTTGATTTGTTATTAAAAATTACAGTTAAATCCAGAATTACAAATTTGAATTATCGAGAAATATGAATATTCTATACTTATTGAGCATTAGTAGAAATTTCAATTTTTTCTAAATTCAAGATGACGGTTCAAAAATGGTAGAAAAAATATCTAAAACTTTGAATAGCCAAAAAAGAAATTGTAGACGCATTTTAAAAATTGTAACTAAATAATTTGTTCACAACAATTGTTTATAACTTTATTAAAAAATATTAATAGGTTAATTACAGTTTCAAGATTCATTAATCCTATAGAAAAAGAAGTGGAAGAAAAAATGAAATCCTTGCATGTTTAATTGTTGTTAACTTGGAATTTGTTTATAACAATTGTTTTTAAAGTACTCAAATAATTGTGGGTTATAACTTTCATCTTAAAGATTCATATTAAGAGAACAGTTTGTAAAAAGTCGATGGAAAAAACACTATTTTTCATTTTCAATTATTGTCAATTCTTAATTTCTTTATAAAATTGTTTATTTTATTTTTAAATGTTAATGTAAATTAATTTATTATTTAATTTATTATTTAATTTTTAATTAATTGCAAACGATTTTTAAAACCGTCCGCCATTTTGAATCCACCATTTTGAATTTTTAGAAACAAACCCAGGATGTAGTTAACAGTTTTTAAATTATTTTTTAACTCCAAAAACTAAAAACGTTTTAACTACAAAAGCTTTAGCCAATTCCAGACGATTTTTAAAAATGCCTGCCATTTTGAATCCACCATTTTGAATTTTTAGGAACAAACCACGAATTCAGTTTTGCAGTTTTTTAATGAAAACTGCTTTTAAATATAAAAAGAATTAAACCTGTGTTCATAAAAAGTTAGTCTCAAATTAAATTCCGCATAGATTTTTTTATTAGACAATTATTTTTCAAAGTATTTTTTACATTTTACCCAAAAAGAAAAATTCTTTTTTCCTTTTCGGTAAAATGGTAAAAATATTAGCTATATATAAAAAATAAATCATATAAAATGTAATGGTTGGTATGATAAAGTAAAGACACCCACTTATTCCTACGCACACGTCAAACGAGTCATCTGCATATCACTGTATTATTTTTGAGGCTTCTTAGAATGTTGGGAATAAATAACGACGTTATATACACTACATATAATGCGTATGTGTGTAAGCTCGGTTACAATTTTCGGATTGACGTCTAATCCGACTGATTTCCTTCCACCCACTTTTGTGTCATTGAAGAGACGATAGCATATTCTCAAAGAAAATTATTTCATACAAAGCTGTTTACGTTACATATTTATATGTGCGTATAGATTCCAATCAAGGCTTTTATCGTTTTTATGAAAGGAATTAGAAGACGATAATAATAAAACTACCACATAAGGAGAGATACTGAAAAGGGATTTTAAATTGAGTTTAATCAGTTGGTATAGCATGATTTGAATTTTGTTAGTATTTGGTACCGGTTGTTATTACTACCAGAACTGTGACATTTTATGGCAATTGAAATATCGGTGTCTTCAGAAGCTTTCACTTTGTACTATATAGCAGGTTTTGTATTCATCTAGAGTAAAATCTACTATTTACTACTTCTTTTTGACGATTTTCTACTATTTCGGTACTTAACACTGAAAGTTGATTTTTTCTAAGAATTTACAACCACTTTAAATTCGCTGATAATTAAAATAAAATAATTGCACAGGAAATTAAAAAAAATTCTTAGAAACAATTTAATAACGTTTAATAAAATTTATTTAAAGAGAATCGAAAATTTTTTTATAAAAATGTTTGAAACGATTCAAATATTTTCGAAAATTGAAACAAATTTTTCCAATAATTCAATTACTTCTAATATCTACTAAGTATTTTAATAAAATTTCATAAACAAATTTCTATTATTTTATGACAAATTTTAATAAAATTTTTCGCAAAAATTCACAAATTTTAATAAATAATAATATTTTCGGGAAAATTCAATTCTTTGAAGTAGGGGAGAATGGGGAGTTATGAAGCATGGGGAGTTGTGAAGCACGGCCATAGATCTCGCATAGTAATTGTTTTGATAGATGTCACTTACTCTGAATATTTTTTTACTTAATATCTTCGTTTTGTAATTGGATTCATTCCGATAGAAGATATTTTGCATATCTTTCAAGACAATGTGTTCAATTTTTCGTTTATAAAGTTTTTTTGTGTGCTCCATTTTGCAGAATTCTTACAAAATTCGCGAACAAATCAAAAAGATAAGTTCACCCATATAATACCCAGCAATGATTAGGTTCTCGAAATTTAAAACGATTTATGCAAAATCGCAATAAAGAATATTTACCAAAAGATATAATTTTTAGCGATTTTTAGTAGTGCTTCACAACTCCCCATGATTTTTAAAAACTTGAAAAAGCAGCTTTTTAGTCCAACTGAAAAAAATTGTTGATTTTATTTTATTTCATGCAAATTCTTCAACCAGTAAGCATATTTGAAGACCCTCTAGAGATTCAAGTGGAGAAAATTTGAAATAAAAATTTCTTTTTGAAGTTACAACTCATAAACAAAGCGTGCTTCATAACTCCCCATTCTCCCCTACTATTTAAAAACAATGTTTTGACCGAAATTGATTGTTTTTAAAATTTTTTATAAGATACTCCAAAAGAAATTAATTATTATTTTAAATAATTTTAATAAAATTTTTTTATATTATATAAATTATATAAATATTTTTATATTTTTATAATTATTTTCTAAACTTTAAATAAAAAATCCCTCAAAAAAATTCAATCATTTGAGAAAATGTTAATAAAATTTCTTTACATGAATTTATTAAAATTATTTGCAAGAACATTTTCATGAAATAAAATTCTTTTGCAAAATTTTATTAAACTATTTTAAAAAATTCAATTATTTTTAAGAATTTTATTAAAATATTTTACAAGAATTCAATTTAAAAAAATTGTTAACTATTTATTTTTATGTTTACGTATAAATATAATTGAATTCTCAAAAGATGTTTCAAAGAAGAATTGATTGAAAAGTAATTTTTTTTTAATTTTAAATATAAATATAATTTTTACTTTAAGTATTTAAATGTTAATAATAATTTAAATTCTCGTCGCTCTTTCTAACCATAATTGAATTAAAAATAAATTTCTGGTTAAAAATGTTGATAATAATTCAACGTTTTAGAAGCGTTATAGTGTGAATTTTTAGAATTAATTAAATTTGAAAAGATTTTAATTTCTTCTTTTAATGTTTTAATTGTTGTAAAACAGTAAAAATATTTAATTATATTCAAAGTTTAAAAAATTCTTAATTATTCATTTTCCTAAAGAATTCTAACAAATTTCTAAAGAATTAATTTCTAAAGAATTGAATAATTTTATTTAAATATTCACAAAAAAATATTAAATTTTAAATGAATTACGGTTGTAATTTGTAGAAGTAATTAAATTGCGAAAAGGTTTTACATTGAAATTATTTCAAATATTAATTCCTGTGGAAAAAATTATTTAATTATTTGTCTTGACAGAGATTATTGAACATGAAAAATAACATAAAGTAATTTTTACTACTTTTATGAAAAAAGATTTCTGGTATCTTTTTTTTACTTTCGAAGTAAATTTTGCTACGTTCGAAATAAATTTTACTAATATTTTACAAACATGTTCTTTAAACGAAGTAAAATTTATTTCAAACGTAGCAAAATTTACTCCGAATGTAGTAAAATTTACCTGAATTGTTTTTTACTGTAAAAGTAGTAAAAGTTATACTTTACATTTTTCTCCGAGAAGTATTAAAATTTGAAAATAATGAAAAAAGAATTAGTCGTTTCGAAAATTGTAATATTAAAATTTTTCGATAATTTTTGTTCCTGTAAATAAATTACAAAAATTAAATTAAATTTCTAGTTAATTTTTTAGTCATAAAATTCGATTGATACATACTTTTTACTACTTTTTGCAGACGTAAAACTACATTTTTAAAATTTATTATTGAGTTTGAAGCCTGTACGAGAGATTGAAAAACTATTGTACAATAACTTTAACTATGGTACCAGACAAAAAGAAAGAAAAATTTTTAACAGAAACTATACTCATACCACTTGCTATCAAATTGTAGCATAGAATTTAGAAGCAATCAATTAATTATTGGTAGAATATTGCAACCAGGTTACTATTTTTAGCACTTTAATGTCTGGTACCAACATTGAAGTTATAATATACATCTAGTCAAATTATTGGTTTCAAGTGTTTTTCACCTTTTGAATAATAAAAGACACGAATTTTAATTGACTTCAAATATTTTAATTTTTGCGGTAATAATTAGTGCCAAATAAAAACTGGTACCGGATAGTTTGTAGAATTTCGATTTCAGGTTCTTTGTACCAGGCTATTTTTTAGAACATTAAATTAGCACCAAGAGTGGTAATGGTATCGTATTTGTAACACTAGATTTTGTTACCATTTGGTACCATTATCATTATAAAATTTTATTACCAATTTTTTTGTTACCATTTTTATTTCAAAATGTTAACATTTGGTAACAAATTCATGGTACCAAAATAAGTTAAAATTTCGTTACCATCTGGTACCATTTATGGTACCATTATTTCAAAATGTTGTTACCATTTGGTACCAGTTATGGTACCAAAATAAAAAGTTCAAAATTTCGTTACCATTTGGAATAATTAATGGTACCATTATTTCAAAATGTTGTTACCATTTGGTACCAGTTATGGTACCAAAATAAGAAGTTCAAACTTTCCTTACCATATGGTACAATTAATGGTACCATTATGTTACCATTTGGTACCAGTTATGGTACCAAAATAAGAAGTTCAAAATTTCGTTACCATCTGGTACAATTAATGGTA
The DNA here is from genome assembly GCA_032873175.1 of Leptopilina drosophilae. NCBI lineage: Eukaryota > Metazoa > Arthropoda > Insecta > Hymenoptera > Figitidae > Leptopilina > Leptopilina drosophilae. Next base: position 42,820,925 of record CM065480.1, on the reverse strand, counting down.
CCATTATTTCAAAATGTTGTTACCATTTGGTACCAGTTATGGTACCAAAATAAGAAGTTCAAACTTTCCTTACCATTTGGTACAATTAATGGTACCATTATGTTACCATTTGGTACCAGTTATGGTACCAAAATAAGAAGTTCAAAATTTCGTTACCATCTGGTACCATTAATTAATTTATCTACAATTCAATATTATTTTTGTTAAACCAAAAATCGTGACCATCGTTTAGTCACGAAATATTTGTTTAACTCGCAAAATAAGAAATACTTTTGTATTTGAACAGTTGAGATCAATAATGGGAATCAGTTAAAAGTGTAATTAGAAGTAGAATCGTGGGATGAAGCGCCTACTGCTTCTGGATTTTCTTTGACTCTGTGGGTGATTCCCATTAATCGTCTTAAGCGCCTTTAGGCTTATAGTTTCTCTTTCCATCTCTCTTACTCTCCCTTGTATAAAAGTAACATAAGAGCTGTGGATATAGGAAGCAAATTGGAAATACTTGCAACGAATATTGATAGCTATAATGTTTGACGAGATCTCGAGTGGGCTGAATGAGAAGAGACCTGATAAATCGGGTCGCACGTGGGAGAATTCGATTTTTCTATGATTTCTTCATTTTTTATTCAAATTTCACTTAAATATTCCACTTAACCGAAAACGTTAATAAATAAACACCAAAAAAAAAACCCGAAAAGAAATCTTAAATAACGAATATTAGTTGAAACTATAATTCGAAATTACGCTTTAGAAGAATAGAATTAATAATATATGTTTGAAATATGTTAGACATAAATTTTTCCAACTTCCCGAGGCGGGAATCAATAAAATAAGTCAGTTGACTTCTTTTATTGAATGTAATTCTTATTCTGATTATATGTATGAAAAGATGTTTTTTGGAAAGGAAAAAAGAATTTTTATTGATAGTTTAGATTTACGTAAAGTGTAGTAAATTATCGTAAAGTACCGTAAAATACCGTAAAGTTTAGTAATTTGTTGGTAGTTGTACAATGAAAATAAATTTTCTAAAGAATAAATATATTTGTATATAGAATTTTGATAGTTTCTTGCCTGTAATAATAATTCACTTTGGTAAATTTTATATAGCAGATAAATTATAATAAAATGATTTTCACCATAATAACTGAAATTATGATTCAATATTTTCAAGTGTAATTGAAATGTTGTAGGTAAATGTTTCAATTTCACGAATATGTCGCGTAGGTTTTATTATTATAATAATTATTAATTTCAACTCTCCTTATTTTCGGACCCGTTTTCAAATATATATAAATCATTTCGCTCCTTTCCTTGGAAATTGCAATGTGTGGGTGATAATTAATGATAATATCCGTAAGTGTACACGTTAGTCATGTATATACAAAAATCAACACGAAAATACTCTACACGTGTATATATAATTTAAGATATACAAATATTTTTTATTATTATTATGTCTAGTTGATCGAGTGGTGCGACTGTCTTCCAAAAAACCGCTTTATTCCAGTAATAAAAATCATGCTCAATCAAATGGTTTCGTTTCTTTCTTTTTTTTTTGATAAGCTCGCAGAGATCGTTGTGAAATCTAATAACATACTCCAAATTACACCCACAGGAAAACAGATAGCAAATATTTTAATATAATTTAAAGTTTATTGACATTTTGACACAATTTGGAATAAAGATTCAATTTATCTTCGTTATTTAGAGACGATTAGAAATTTTTTTTTTACGTTGGAAAAATTAGAAAAATAATTTTGAGAAGAAGATAATAATTTTTTTGGGTATAAATTATTTGTAATTTATTTACAGTTTATTTAAAATTAATTTTTTAAAAAAATTTAAATAACCTTTTTAATAAAAGTCCAATTATTCAATTATTTTGAAATAACAAATTTCTTCGTGTGAATTAAATTATTTTCCGAATTTGTAATTAAATTTTGGGAAAAATTAAATTATTTTGATAAATAGTAAAATTTAATTAGTCAATTATTTTTGAATATTACTTCAATGAAATTTAGGAAAAAATTAAATTATGTAAAAAAATCAAAAGTTATAATAACGTTTTTTATAAAAATTCAATTAATTTCATAAATTATAAATTTATTTCGCATGAATTCAATTACTTTCAGTGGAATTTTGATAAAATTTCTCTAAAAGCGTTAAATTATTTTTCAATATTCTAATAACATTCTAGAAAAAAATCTATTATTTCTAAAAATTGTAATATTTTTTTTCTAAAAATTCAAATTTCAAAAGTAATTATAACATTTTTATAAAAGTTCAGTTATTTTCAATAATTTCATAAATAATAAATTTCTTCGTATACATTCAATTATTTTCAGTTAAGAATTTTCATTAAATTTTCAATAATATCATTTAGTTATATTTCAAAATTATTGTAATAAAATTCTGGCAAAAATTCAATTATTTTTAAAAATGGTCAAATTTAATTATTTCGAATATAATTTCAATAAAATTCAGGAAAAATTCAAATACTTTTAAAACTTGTAATAAAATTTTTTTTAAAAATTCGAAATGTCAAAAGTTTTAATAATATTTTCCATAAAAATTCAATTATTTTCGTAAATAATAAATTTCTACCCATGATTTCAGTTATTTTCAATGCAATTTTTATAAAATTTTTCTAACTTGCATTCAACAGGAAAATTAAAAAATTTAAATTTAAATTTAAAAAAGTACTTTAATTTAGTTTAATTTAATTTTCAAAATTTATTTATTATCCAATATTCAAATAAAATTCAAGAAAAAATTCAATTACTTTTAGAAATTATAAGAATACTTTTCTAAAAATTCAATTCTTAAAAGTTGTAATAACATTATTTATAAAATGTCAATTAATTTCACAAATTATAAATTTCTGAAAATAAATTCAATTATTCTCAGTGCCATTTTTGTATAACTTCTCTAAAATCGTTTAATTAGTATTCGAAATTTTTGTATAATTCTGGAAAAATTCAATTATTTTTATAAATAGTCGAATTTAATTAGTCAATTATTTTAATATAACTTTAATAATATTAAGGAAATATTCAATTACTTTTCAAAAATTGTAATATTTTTTTTTTCATTTCGATTGTAAAAAATTATGACAATATTTTTTATGAAAATTCAATTATTTTTAAATAATAAATTTCTTCGCATGAATTCAATTACTTTCAGTGTAATTTTTATAAAATTTCCCTAAAAGCATTCAATTAATTTCTAAAATTGTAATAAATTCAGGAAAATATTCAATTACTTTCTAAAATGTCATATTTTTTTACAAATCCAATTCTCAAAATTTATGATAATATTTTTTATAAATATTTAATTATTTTTATAAATAAAAAACTTCTTTTTATGAAATTCATTTATTTCCAATAGAATTTTTATAAAATTTTTAACAACAGCATTCAATTATATTTCAAAATTATTGTAAAAAAATTCTGGAAAAAATTCAATTATTTTTAAAAATGGACAAATTTAATTATTTTGAATATAACTTTAATTAAATTTAGGAAGAATTCAAGTATTTTTAAAATTTGTAATAATATTTTTCTAAAAATTCGAATGTCAAAAGTTATAATAATATTTTTCATAAAAATTCAATTATTTTCATAAATAATAAATTTCTTCGCATGAATTCAATTACTTTCAGTGTAATTTTTATAAAATTTCTCTAAAAGCATTCAATTAATTTCTAAAATTGTAATAAAATTCAGGAAAATATTCAATTACTTTCTAAAATGTCATAATATTTTTCTACAAATTCAATTCTCAAAATTTATGATAATATATTTTATAAATATTTAATTATTTTTATAAATAAAAAATTTCTTCTTATAAAATTCATTTATTTTCAATAGAATTTTTATAAAATTTTTAATAACAGCATTCAATTATATTTCAAAATTATTGTAAAAAAATTCTGGAAAAAATTCAATTATTTTTAAAAATTGTCAGGTTTAATTATTTTGAATATAACTTCAATAAAATTTAGGAAAAATTCAAGTATTTTAAAATTTTGAAATAATATTTTTCTAAAAATTCGAATGTCAAAAGTTACAATAATATTTTTTATAAAAATTTAATTATTTTCATAAATAATAAATTTCTTCGCATGAATTCAATTACTTTCAGTGTAATTTTTATAAAATTTCTCTAAAAGCATTCAATTAATTTCTAAAATTGTAATAAAATTCAGAAAAATATTCAATTACTTTCTAAAATGTCATAATATTTTTCTACAAATTCAATTCTCAAAATTTATGATAATATATTTTATAAATATTTAATTATTTTTATAAATAAAAAACTTCTTCTTATGAAATTCATTTATTTTCAATAGAATTTTTATAAAATTTTTAATAACAGCATTCAATTATATTTCAAAATTATTGTAATAAAATTCTGGAAAAAATTCAATTATTTTTAAAAATTGTCAGATTTAATTATTTTGAATATAACTTCAATAAAATTCAGAAAAAATTAAAATATTTTTAAAATTTGTAATAATATTTTTCTAAAAATTCGAATGTCAAAAGTTATAATAATATTTTTCATAAAAATTCAATTATTTTCATAAATAATAAATTATTTCGAATGAATTCAATTCTTATCAATAGAATTTTCGTAAAATTTCTCTGAAAGCATTCAATTAATTTCTAAGATTGTAATAAACTACTGGAAAAAATTCAATTACTTTCTAAAATGCCATAATATTTTTCTACAAATTCAATTCTCTAAAGATATAATTAACATTTTTATAAAAATTTAATTAATTTAATAAATTATAAATTTCTTCTTATGAAATTCAATTATTTTCCATAGAATATTCATAAAATTTATCTAACAGCATTCTATTATTTTCTAAAATTGTAATAAAATTTTGTAAAAAATTCAATTATTTTCAGTGAAATTTTAAACATTCCACTATTTTCCAAAATTCTAATAAAATTCTAGAAAAAGTCAATTTAAACAAAAATATATTGATAAAATTCAGTCATTAAATTTTGTAATTTTAATTTAATATTAACACAATTATTTGAAAAATCTGAAAGAAATTCATCGTAAAATTCAATTATTCTTATAATTTTTAATGAAAATTAAGAAAATAATTTGACTCTTTCCAAAAATTTTCTCCTTTATTTATAAAAATAATTGGAATTTTTCGATGAATTTTATTAAAATTTTAGAAAATTATTCATTTGAATTGAAATATTTTTTAATTAATTTTCAAAATGTAATGGAAATCTTTCTTGAAATCTTATTAATGAAGTATTAATTGTTTTAGAAATATTTCAATGTAATAATTAAATTTTTAAAATTTTAATCTGAAGAAATTATTCAAAAGTTGAAGCTGATGTTTAAAAATAAGATATTATGTACAGAGATATTTGCATAATAATAATAAATTGACTACCGCGTTTCGTGCACGTTACATTTTCGTTAGCATTAATAATATCAATAGTTTATTAAATATTAATAATAATAAATTAATAAAAATTAAATCTGACGTCAAAATAAATAAACTTCCCCCCCACACTGTCTCTTTTTTTCCATCATTAGGCCTGATGCTAATAATTCTTCATCGACAGAAACAACCCACAACGAAAACACGTGAGTGTGGGTTCGCCTTCGAACCAAGTTAGCGAGAGAGAGAGACGGTTCGTGCGTCATATTTGGAGATACGTGAAGCAACTCTACGTGTGGGTACATTCGAGTGCCGTGTAGCCAATATGGAGCGGTGAAAATTGATTGTCGCACAAGATATAATTTGAAATTATTAGCGAGAGTGCCTTAAGGAAAGTATAATATCCAACCAGCTCCGTTCTACCAGTTGAAAAGCAGCTGATTATTATTAAATACAAGTGCAACTGATCTATTAGATATTGCGTCGATTTCAAAGCAAAAGAAAAAAAGAATGCAAAAAAAAAATTGATTCAGATAGAGAGTTTGATTCAAAGACATGTCATTAGGGGGATAAATAATTATTTAATATTATAGATAGTAAATTTACTATCAATAACCCACACTAAATATTTTTTTAAGATCGTATTTATTACATGATACATTTCTGACAAGCGAATCATTACCAACTGCTGTAATAGACGATGAAAATTTATACTATATTTGTATCCGCGAGAATGTAATAACAGACTCGCAATAAATGTACATTGTCATGAATAATACTCAACGCCGAACGAGTTATTTGGCGCAAAATTTATTTATCACCTTTCAACTAAAGCGTGCCCGATTGATTGAAGAGATTCCCGTGTATTATATATGGATTTTGTTTGCACAATTTCCGCATCACAAAGGTTATTTTCATTTGTTATTGTCTAAATAATTAATCGTATTTTCCGAATAATTGAATTGTTTTGCGATATATTTTTTTAATTATATAATTTTATTATGCTTATAATTACATATTTCTCTGTATTTTTATTTATCAATATATTTATGTATTAATAGAATATTTATAAATTATCGTATTTAAAATCTATTAAATCATATTATTACAGTTTTCGTATTCTTTTGAAGAATTTCCAAAAGTTTTTTTGAAATAATAGTTTTTTTCCAAAATAATAAAATACTTTTTGATATTACTTTTTGATTATTACAGTTTTCGTATTCTTTTGAAGAATTTCCAAAAGTTTTTTTGAAATAATAGTTTTTTTCCAAAATAATAAAATACTTTTTGAAATTCAATTATTTTCAATAGAATTTTAAAAAGGCCGAAAAAAAGGAGAATTTATAGAAGAAAAAAGTATTCTAAGAAATTTGTTAAAAAAATGTCCAACAATAAAATTAATTATTCTCTAAAATTTCCATAAAATTCAATTATTTTTAATAGTTTTAATTATAAAGAATTTGTGATTTTAAATTAACTGACGAAATTATTTTCAAAATTTGAAATAAATTCTTCGTGAAATTCAAATATTTTATTATTATCCAAAATTTTAATAAAATTTAGGAAAAATTCAATTATTTTAAAAGATTTTCAAACATATTTTTCCAGAAATTCAAAATTGTTTTTTTAATTTTTCTAAAATCATTCAGTTAGTTTTCAAAAATCAAATAAAATTCTGAAAAAATTACATTCTTCAATAGAAAATATTCATAAAATTCAAAATATAATATTTATAAATTATCGTAACTAAATTCTATTGAATCATTTTATAACAGTTTTCGTAAATAATTGAATTATTTTGTTGAATTTACAAAAGTTTTTTAAAATATTAGTTTTTTCCTAAATAATAAAATTCATTTTAGGAATGTTATTATTTTCAATAGAATTTTAATAAGACTTGAAGAAAAGAGAATTTAAAAAAGAAAGCAAGTATTTTTAGAAAGATAAAAAAAAAATTTCAGCAGTGAAATCTGTAAATAATGTAATAAATAAAATTCTCCATAAAATTCAATTATTTAGTAAAAAATTTCGTAATATTTAATAACTGTAAAGAATTTTTAATTTTTAGTTAACATAGGTAAATAATTATTTTAAAAAGTTGAAAGTAATGCTCCATGAAATTGAATTATTTTAATAATTTTTAACAAAAATGACAAAAAACTATTAATTATTTAAAAAAATCTTAATTATAATTTTACAAAACGTCTCATAAAATGATGCAATAGAATTCAATTTTCTATCAATAATTTAATTTTTATTTGCTTTTATTTTCTCTAATGTTTTTTAATTTTTTTGGATTAAAAATTTTTGTTTCAATTTTATTGTTTATTAGTTTTTGTTTATTAGATTTTTTCTACTACTATTTTTTTCCAGACAATTTTTTTTTAATTTTTCATGTCAAGGAGGGGAGAATTTTTTTTTTTAATTTTAATACGAAGCACACACATCATTCAAGCTCGAATGTCACGTTTTCCCTCTGTTTAAGGCAAAGCCGCATCACATGCAAATATTTAGAGTAGGCCGGTCATCTTTACGGAGGTGTTAATGATCGTCAATTCGTCCAGCGTGACCATTTTTGTCACGCGCCCCCGATTTGTTTAAAGAATTATATCCCACAATGTATTTACGCAACGACAATTTACCGTCGCTCCTTTTTTTTCACGTGTGCGCAAACAGTTCGAGAAAAATTGTCCCCTCAAGAAATATATATCTTTCTTTTGAGTTTAAACTTGACAGAAAAAATGTGTGTGCGTCACAAGCAAAAAATGATTTTATTTCTAATTTTTTTTTTAAACTGAAAAAAAATTCGAAAAAATTTAATATGTCTAAAACTGTTTCAGTAAAATTTGACTGATTTTCAGTAATTCCATTCTTTCGAGATTTGAATGAAACTTCACTGAAGATTAGCATTAGTACCACTACCAAAATAAATTTTGTAAAATTTGCATTCTTAATTGGTACCAAAAGTTTGCAATAGTCAAATTTTTTATTGGTACCAAAATTAAGCTGATTTGTGATTTACGATTCGAATCATGGTCCAGATTGGTACCAATTTGTACTGAAAGTGGTACAAATGATTTGTAATTTTATAATTCGAATTTTGGAACCAAAGCAATTATTACTACCACCTAAACTCTGGTACCACTTGTTACCATCATAAATTTTGTAGTATTTAGATTTTAGATATCACCAATTGTTTTAGTTGCATCGGAATCCAACTACTTTGTATTTCAACAATTTTGATACTTGGTACCAAAATAAATTTGGTATAATTCGGTTTTTGAATTGGTACCAAAAGTTCGGAACTTAGATTTTGTGTTGGTATTAGAATTAACTTGTAATTTACGATTAAATTCTTGGTATGCAGATTGGTACCATACTATCAATTGATGGTACCAGCAGTATGTGACCTTTATAGGCAGTGGTAGCAGCTTTTTTGGGATTGTTACCACCACTTCAGTCATGGTAACACTTGGTACCAAAATAAATTTTGTGAAATTTGGATTTTGAATAGATATTAAATATTTAATATTTAACATTTTGCAATAGTCAAAAGTTGTATTAGTACCACAACTATACTTATTTGTAATTTACGATTTGAATTCTGGTCAAAATCGGTACTAATTTCTACGAAAAGTGGTGGTACCTGAAGTCTATGACTCTTGCAAGGTATGATACTAGCATTTTGGGGGTTATAACCATCACTATATCCCTGGTACCACTTGGTACCAAAAGAAAAATTTCGAGGTACATGAATTTGGTCCTGGTACCACATAATAAATTTTGTGAAATTTGAATTTTGAATTGATATTAAAAGTTCGCAATAGTCAAAAGTTGTATTAGTACCAGAATTATACTTATTTTTAATTTACGATTTGAATCTTGGTCAAGATCGATACCAATTTGTACCAAAATTGGTGGTACCAAAGGTGTATGACTTTTGAAACTTTTGATAGCAGCGTTTTGGGGGTCATTACCAATACTTGAGCCCTGGTACCACTTGGTACCAAAAGAAAATGTCGCAATACTTGAATTTAGTGCTGGTACCACTTGATAACAAAAGGAAACATCGCAATACTTGAAGAAAGTACTGGTACCAGAAGTTAAAAAAGTGTAATACTATAGTTGTATCCTAAATTAACCATCCTACTTTCGTTTCATAAAAAATTTAACTATTGAGAACTTTTCGTACCAATTTTACAAAATTTATTTTGGTACCAAAATAAATTTCATGAGTACAAATGGTACTAAAACGATACTAAGGTGAAAATAAGAGTTGAGAAAATCCGAAAGAAAATTAAAAAAAGAAAGAAAAATTCAAAAGAGGATTGAAAATTACAGAAAGAAAATAATTTCCGCTGACAAATTTTTTCCCCCGACTTTTAGCCCACGCGGTTAAAGTGTGATCTGCGCGATATCAATTTCATTGAAACTTTTTTTTTTCTCTTATGCTTTACGATCGTCATCGTCGTTGCACATATATGTGACGAATGACGGCAACAGTTAACAACAAATATAATGAACGATAACGAAGCGTAGAAAGAAAGACGACGACGAATCAGATGCATAAAACATAAATCAGAGGTGTAGGCAGCCCTCAGAAGCGAGTTTTGATCAACAAGCGTGGCTCGCAAAAGTGAATGCGCACGCGGGGGTCATTGAGAGTGAACGTGGGACGATGAGAACGTATTCGACCGCGTGGGATCTTCACAATATGTGTGTTGTATATGTATGTATGTGCAAACGCGACACGATGAGGATGGTATCGTTACCCAGATATCGGAGCGTTGCGTCGTGTGCGATCGACACAAACACAGACATATTAAACTCACACTGGACTTCCCGTCAAAAATTCACAATGTGGGAGATGAAAGGTCCTTTGCCATATATTGATACACTGACCCAGCAAAAAAGTTGTTTATTGCACAGCACTTTATTTCATGAGGACATTCAAGTGCCATCGTAATAATCGCGAGCACACCGCAGGGGGAAATATCTTGTTGATTTTGTTAAACGTTTCCTACGACTATAAAGCGTTTAACATCGTCATGTGGGCGAAATCACAATGTCACAACTGAAAAACAGTATGAGAGGGATTTATTTTAGTCTTTAGTCTCTGTTTAAAATTTAATTACAAGTTGTTTTTTTTTTGTAGATTTCACACCAAATTATATTTTTTGTATCAGAGAACGAAATTATCACAGATTATTTGTTTTTGTCTCTAGAAATAATGTAAAACAGCAGAAAAAACGAAAATAGGATTGTTAATTAAGGTCGCAAATAGTAGAGTACGTTTTTAGCTACTGGTACCAGGACCAAATTCAAGTATTTCAAAATTTTCTTTTGGTACCAAGTGGTACCAGAGCTCAAGTATTGATAATAACACCCAAAATGCTCGTATCATACCTTACACCTGTCATAGACTTTTGGTACCACCACTTTTGGTAGAAATTACTACCGATTTTGACCAAGATTCGAATCCTAAATTACAAATAAGTTTAATTCTGGTACCAATACAACTTTTTACTATAGCGAACTTTTAATATAAATTCAAAGTTCAAATTTCGCAAAATTTATTTTGTGGTACCAGGACCAAATACAAGTATTTCGAAATTTTTGTTTGGTACCAAGTGGTTCCAGAGTTATAGTGATGGTATTAACACAAAAATGCTAGTATCATACCTTTCAAGAGTCATAGACTTTTGGTGCCACCACTTTTGGTGGAAATTACTACTGATTTTGACCAAGATTCAAATCCTAAATTACAAATAAGTTTAATTCTGGTACCAATACAACTTTTTATTATTGCGAACTTTTAATATCAATTCAAAATTCAAATTTCACAAAATTTATTTTGTAATACCAGGACCAAATTCAAGTGTTTCGAAATTTTCTTTTAGTACCAAGTGGTTCCAGAGTTATAGTGATGGTATTAACCCAAAAATGCTAGTATCATACCTTTCAAGAGTCATAGACTTTTGGTACCACCACTTTTGGTAGAAATTAGTACCGATTTTGACCAAGATTCGAATCCTAAATTACAAATAAATTTAGTTCTGGTACCAATACAACTTTTGACTATTGCGAACCTTTGGTATGAATTCAAAAACCAAATTTCACAAAACTTATTTTGGTACCAAGTGGTACCAGGGCTCAAGTATTGACAATAACACCCAAAACACTGATATCAAAAGTAACAAAAGTCACACTTTTGGTATCATCAATTTTGGTACAAATTGGTACCGATCTTAACCAAGATTCAAAGCGTAAATTACAAATAAGTGTAATTCTGGTACCAATACAATTTATGACTATTGCGAACGTTTAATGTCAATTCAAGATCTAAATTTCACAAAATTTATTTTGGTACTAAGTGGTACCAAGACTCAAGTGATGGTAACAATCCGAAAAACGCTGCTACCAGTGCCTATAAAGGTTATACACTTTTGGTACCATCAATTCATAGTATGGTACCAATCTGCATACAAAGATTTTAATCGTAAATTACAAGTAGATTCTAATACCAATACAATATCTTAGTTGCGAACTTTTGGAACCAATTCAAAATCCAAATTTTACGCAATTTATTTTGGTACTAAGTATCAATATTGTTCAATTACAAAGCAATTGGATTGCGATGCAACTGAAATAATTGATGAAAAAACTCAAATTCAAATGCCACAAAATTTATTATCGTATCAAGTGGTAGCAGAGTTTAAGTGGTAGTAATAATTGCTTAGGTACCAAAATTTAAATAATAGAATTACAAATCATTTTGTTTCTGGTACGAGAACTTTAATTAATTTACAAGTTATCACAATCCATGTGATACAAAATTCATTTTGGTTCCAAGTGATACCAAAATAATAAATGTGGTAATAAGTAAAAGCGGTAGTGGTCAGTTTAAGTGAAAGTAATAATCTCTAATGATCTACTATAAAATTCTACGAAATCAACACTTTTTAGGATTTGACACCAATTGGTACCAGAGTTTAATCATTTTTTAGGATTTCGTATCAAGTGGTTCCAGAGTTCAAGTCTTAGTAATAATCTCTAAAGGCTGCTTTGGTACCATTTGGTATCAAAATTCAAATTGAAAAATTATAGTATGGCATCATAAGGTCGCAGGTGTAAACTTTGATTTTAGGACCAAGTGATACCAGAATTCAAGAGGTAGTTATTTATACCCAAAGCGATGCTACCAAGTGCTAGGTAATCTATATACTTGTCACCACTAATTGGTACCAAGATTCAAATCGTACAATTTCGAATCAGTTAGGTTCGGTACAAAATAAAAATTCTAGTGTTACAAAATAAAAATTCTAGTGTTACAAAATTTATTTTGGTACCGAGTGGTACCAGGGTTCAAGTGTGCGTAATAATCCTCAAAGGACTGCTATCAAATGTTACTAAATCAACACTTTTGGTACCACCAACTGGTACCAATATTCGAATCATCAAAATGTAACTAATTGGTTTTGAGAATAAAACTAGGATTTGGTACCAAGTGGTACCAGGTTTTAATTCATTGAAATTAACCCCAATTGTTGCTTTGGTACCATTTGACACTAAAATTCAGATCGTAGAATGATTAGTCAGTTTGCCTCTGGTAACAATACTATATTCAAGTGCTGCGAAAATTTTGATTGGTACCAAGCTACCAATTAATAACAGAAAAAAAGATTAACAAGACTTGAATCTTAAAGTCTGGTAAACTTTAAATAGTAATAATAGTTCAAGTGCGAGAAAACAGAGATTAAAAAAACAAACGGTACCAAAATTCGGTTCGAAAAATTGTTTTATGGTAACGTGGGGTCCTAAGTCTAAGCCTCGTGTCTTGTACCAAGATCGCCTTGAATTTTCACAGAAATCATAATCTTTTTTCCCCTCCTCTACCAATAGATCTGTATAAACGATTAAGTGATTATTGTAATGATTCAACTTTTTGATGCAGCATTCTTTTCCGAAACGAATATAAGACTAAAAACGGAAACTTGTCATATATATCATTTTGCAGTATGCTTCTAAAGGACAATGATGCGTTCTATGAGTTGCTTTTTACAGAAAGGCAATTGAAAATTCCTGAATAGTAAAGTGAGAGCGTGATCCATGGGAAAATTACAGTGCACACACTGACTATATGTATATAATGTTCATAGTACATATATAAATACAAGAATGGAATTGTTATAAAAGAAATGGCAGATGTTACGAACGCGAGCGCAAGCCAATATTTGATACAACGCACAAGGCATGATGCCCCTTTCTATATATATAAAGCAAGCCTAAAAAGGGGTGATGTCCCACCCCGTTGTATCTTAAGGTCGGTCTCTCTTTCACTCTCTCTCTCTCTCTGTCTCTCTTTCTCGTCTCACTGCACATTCCTTCCGCTTTTTATCAACTCGCTGGAAGTCCCTCGGACATTACACCAAGATCGCTCTTAGAAACTGAGCAGTGAATTGGCAAAAATCCCCCAAAAACTCTGGTAAACCGAGACACTTTCAAGCTTCGTTATTTTTTGCCTTCTTGGAACGAAAAATTATTCGCTGCAACCTGAAAATCGTTTTGGAAGTAATTATAAAAATTTGGTATTTAAATTGTTTTCGACTAAATTTATTTTTATGACAATGGTAATGAGTATTTAGTTGATTTTTAAAATTAGTTTAAATACCAGAAACTTTGTTCTATCTCTAAGATGATGGCATTTTATTTTGGACCAAATGCTTGACAACTGTTGCTTTATTACTTGATCAGAATCAATTGGTTTCAGAAGTTGAACTTTCGCAGTTTTTTGGTTGGTACCACTTTGGTACCAAATTTTCCTGATGTTACCACTTTGGTACCACTTTGGTACCAAATTTTCTTAATGCTACCATTCTGATACCACTTTGGTACCAAATTTCCTTGATGTTACCACATTGGTACCAATTTTTCCTGATGATACCACTTTGGTACCAATTTTTCCTGATGATACCACTTTGATACCAGTTTTTATCGAAAATATAAAATGTCTAAATTCTTGTGGTAACAATTCGTAGCGACCACAATAAAATATTAAACAATATTAACAATAACAAATATTGTTAGAGGTAACAATTTGTTTAACAACTAATTTTTATTTCTAGTACCGTAAATCGAATTCTGTACCTACTGAATAGTTAGTAATTATTTGGTACTAAATGGACAGTGTTAGGTAACAGATTTAAGACTATTAATATCATTAAGTACTGGTGCCAGCTGGTACCAGAAGTCTATGTAGTTTCTAGCACTTGAAATTTTAACCTGCTAGTACCAGAATCTTTGGTACCAACTGGTACCACTATTAAAACTATAGTAATTTTAGTTAAACTACAACTATTTTTTATTTTTGGTACCGTAATTATAATTCTGTAACTACTTAATAGTGATTATTTGGTACCAGACTGGCAGCGCTCGGCAACAGATTTAAGACTATTAATATCATTAGGTCTCGGTACCAGCTGGTACCAAAAGACTATGTAGTTTCTAGCACTTGAAAATTAAACTTTTTAGCACCAGAAACTCTGGTACCAGTTGGTACCACAATGAAAATTATTGTAATTTTAGTCAAACTACTGGTACCAGTTGGTACCACAATGAAAATTATTGTAATTTTAGTCAAACTACTGGTACCAAGTGGTTTCCACCTTCTGCTATAAAAAAACACCAATTTAAATCGCCACAAAATTAATGTTTCCAACGTAAAAAAAATTATACCTGAATGTTAATTTAATTTCTTTACCTACAGAACTCTTTCAACATTTTCTAGCATTCTCGAGAAAATTTATCCTCTCCTCCAATGATAAAATAAAATATCCAATTTCATTGCTCCATTTTTAAGCGGGAAAAAAAACTATTTCCACTGATTTATATCTCAATTATTCTCTCAATTGCCTCTAATACAGTAAATGAAAGTGAAATTCAATAGAAATAATTCAGATATATTTATTTATTTGAAAAATAAAATGTATATGTAATTGTGATGGAAGCAGTATAAAGGGAGAAGAAAAATATTGAAGGCAGTTTATATGGTAATTTTTTTGTCATATTTTTTTCATCCTTCTTTTTTTTCCTTCATTTTATATATTGCTCGCGCAAGTTTTGTATATGTGCGCGCAATAAAACTGAACTCCTGGGAAACAAAACTAAATTACCTGAATACAATTTGAGAAACCTTTTTGTCGGATGGATCGTAAGGACCGAATTGCATCCTTCGATGAGTATTATATGGGAAGGGGGGAGGGGGAGAAAAAAGATACTGTGAGAGACTTGCATCAGTCCTTATAGGAATGTATCGACAGTTTGAGCCACGCGCAACCAACATTGATACTCTCTTAGGGTTTGGTTTTTGAAGAAATATATTTGATGATTCGCATTTCATCTTCGATGGTGTTTGTGTCTGTACATTTTTGTGTTTTGTTTTTATGGTACCACAAAAAATAAAACTGAGAGAGGGGAAAATGATCGGGATATAGAATGCGGAGAGGGAAAGGAGTTCTCCTTTCCCTTTTCTTATTCTGTATCCTGATATTTTACCCTAAAATTATTTTAACTAACAAATTATCAGAGAGTTTTTTTATTAAGGAAATAGTTTTTAAGATAATTTTTTGTGAAGAATTCAACTAAAACCTACTATTTTCTATAGTTTTTTACGATTTGCTACTATTTTGATACTTTTTTTAAATTTTTGACACTAAAATTATTTTTTTCTTTTTTGGAACGTAGTATTTACACTAATTAAAATCAGCTAATAATTTAAATAAAATAATTATTCTGAAAAATTTTAATAAAGTACTTACAAACAATTCAGAAAAATTTAAATACAATTCTTGGAAAAAATTCAATTTTCTTTTAATTCTTTGCAAAGATAATTATTCTATTTAATTTTAATAAATTTGAGAAATTTTTTCCAGGAATTCAATTATTTTTAATATCTACTATGTATTTTAATAAAATTACGCAAAAAATTCAGTTATTTGAAAAATAAAATTTTCAGAATAATTCAATTATTTGAAGTACTATTTTTCAAAAAAATTTTGACAGAAATTAATTTTTTCCAAATTGTATTACGAAATTCTCAGAAAGAAATCAATTATATGCAATAATTTTCGTAAAATTTCTTTATAAGAATTTGTTCGAAAGAATTTAATTACTTTCCAAAATTTTAATAAGAAATTCTTCAAAAATATTCAATTGCTGAAAAAATGTTAATAAAATTCTTTAAAAAATTTTAATTGTTTTTAATTTAAAACCGATTTTTAAATGCATTCCTTGAAAAATGAAATTATGTATTTAAAACTGTCTTAAAATATTTAAAAAAATTCAATTATTTTAAATTCTTTAATGAAATTCTCGGAAAGAAATTAATTATTTACAGTAAGTTTAATAAAATTTGTTTATGAGAATTCAATTATTTTTAAATTTGTAATACAACTGCAATTGAATTTCTCGAAAGAATTTAATTGTTTTCAAAATTTTTAATAAAAAATTCTTCAAAAATATTCAATTGTTTAAAAATTTATTAATAAAATTCCTTGCTAGAACTTAATTATTGTCATGATCCATAAAATTTTTTATAGAATTTCAAATATTTTTAATTTGAAGCTTGAACCTAATGAATTCCTCGAAAAATGCAATTATTTTTTAAAACTTTTATTAAAATATTTGAAAAAATTCAATTATTTAAAATTTTTTTATAAAAATTCTCCGAATAAAATCAATTATTTACAATAATTTTTTTAAAATTTGTTTATATAAGAATTGAATTATTTTTTAATTCAATTATTTGAAATTCTTTTATAAAATTCCCCGAATGAAATCCATTATTTACAATAATTTTGATAAAATTTGTTAATAAGAATCGAATAATTAAAAAATTTTTAATACAACTTTAATTACATTTTTCGAAAAATAAAATTATTTTTTTTAATTTTATAAACATATTTGAAAAAATTTAATTTTTTAAAAAATTTGTTACAAAATTCTCTGAAATAATTCGCATTAATCTTTCAAACAAGAGTTGATTTAAAAATTAATTTTAAGATAATAATTATTCAATTAGTATTTAAATTTTAGTAATCATTTGAATTCTTGTAGCAATTTCTAATGAAAATTATATTAAAAAAAATTTTTAATAAAATTTTTGATTATAATTCAACTTTTTAGAAACGTTATAATTAGGATTTTTAGAATTAATTAAACTTCAAAAATTTTAATTTCCAGTCTTGAAAGTTTTAAGTGATGTAAAACTGTAATAATATTGAAATAAATGTAATTTAGAAAAAAATTCTGTATTTATTATTTTCTTAAAAAATGATTAAACTTTTCAATAATTTTATTTAAACATTTAAAGAAGAATTATTGAATTTTGAAAAAATTGCAGTTGTAATTATATAAATAATTAAATTCCAATAAGGTTTGAAATTGAAAAATTGCAATTATTTAAAACATTAATTCATGTGGTGAAAAATTATTTAATATTATTTATTTGAAAAAGGTTATTCAAGTATTGAAATTTTGAAATAATGGAAAAGATTTAGTCGTTGGGAAATTGTATAATTTAAATTTTTTAATGATTGTTAAATTCCTGCAAAATGAATTAAAGATATTTAATTAAATTTCTAGTTTAGTTTTTAGTCCTCGAATTTAATTTTTCGATAGATACGTTTTACTACTTTTTATAGTCTAAAAGATACTTTTTTAAAATTTATATCGAGTAGTGTGAAGCCTGAAATAGGTAAAAAATTATTTTGACCCTTTCAGAATTTTTTTTCTTCAATATTGTGTTATTTGAATTAAAATATTTTATTGAATTATTATTTTCTACAAAATTTTTACTCCTTTTTTTATTTTATTCTATTTTTTTTTATTAAAGCCACTTTTTTCAAATTTATTATCGAGTAGTATAAAGGCTGAAATCGTTAAAAAACTATTTTGACCCTTTTAGAATTTTTTTCTTTCAATATTGAATTATTCGAAAATAAAATATTTATTGAATTATCATTTTCTACAAAATTACCCAAGGAAGTAATTTTGTAAATCGATTTTTTGTATTAAAAAAAATTGCTGAATGAAAAATTGATTCTTTGAACTGAATTATTTAAATTTCGAAAAGCTATTTTAAATTATAATAATTCTAACATCACTGTGGAAAATGCAAGAGGAATCGATATAAATATGCACCTTAGAGAATTCAGATAAAAATGTAAATGTCTCAAGAAAGTTGAGGTTTGAACGTAAGCTTCTTTAAGTGTCTACCTTGACGCAATATATGATGATTACCATCATGATAGCCGTACTTAAATCATGGCATGTCACCTTTCGTAATTTGATGTCGCAAAAGTCTTTTGGCTCACGACTGCGCCTTTTAATGACGTGGCGACTTGGGACCTTAAAAGTTGATTATTATTATTTTTTTCTTCATTCTCTTATAATTTTTTTTTTTTTTCATTCTTTTTTCCTTCACGCACAACACTTCATATACAAAGTACGCGCTAAATGAAAGCAACGGGATTTAAAGGGGAATTAAAAATCCTGAAAAGGTATTTATCGCCCGAACCAACGCAATGATGATGGCTCATTCTCTTTGATCGATCATCGACTGATTTTTATCAGTGGTGGCGAATCATGCTGATGATGATAAAAAAAAGTATTTGAAGCGAAGAGGTGTTTGAAAATTTCGGTGAAACATTTTGGCGAACCATTTTGGTGAACCATTTTGGCAACTAATGTAATGGATGTTTTTTGTTGATGATGGGGAGGAAAAAAACTAGCTTCTCGAGCTAAAATACATCATTAGCGTATGTAAATATGTTGCTCCAAACAGAAATCAATTACCACAACGATATGAGAGTTGTTTCATGCATAGCAATGAGGAAAGAAAAATACAATCTCTTTCGTGGTTTCACATTATGATCGAAGAGTTGTGGCCGGTATTTAGCTTATAATTACTCGTATAAGACATAATTCCTGATAATTAGTTGCACATGCTGAGGGATCAAGATCTCAAGATTGATCAGTGTCGACAGTGCTATACTTTGATGCAGATTTTCAAAATCAACTGCTCTTGGATTTTTCATGTTTACTATAAGAAGCAAATTTTTCCTTTCTTTCCGACTGATTTTTCTATTTTATAAATTTCGTTGATAAAAAGGGAATTAACTAAAAACCCTATTTTATTTATTGATTGAATAAAAAACTTATCGATTGAATAAAAATGAATTTTTGTTGAATAAATTAATTTTTTTCTTAATTAATTCTTCTTCAAGAAAAGTAAAAAAATTCCTATTTGTGTTTTTAAATTGCATATATAGATTTGGAACGTATCCGGTAATATACAAGAGCGAAAATAGCGAGTAGTGGAAATCTATGTTGGCAATTTGGGTTAATAACTCAAGGAACATGAGGGTGGTGAGCATGCGCAACACATGATTATTACGTACATTCATCTCTCTCTCTCTCTATCATCTGTATTTTACGTAAGTTTGTCAAGTCAAGAGACGTTTATACTTTGCACGTGCATCAACTTCACATGCGATCTCTGCCTATATATCAGATGGTCTTGTTTTCGTTGTTTGCTTCCAAAGCTCTTTGCATCATGTCAAGACGTCTGACACATGCGACTTGTGTCGTGCACGCGCGTGTATCTCAAAATTGGCACACACCGTCTTTCAATTTCGCTTATTCCATTTGAAATGGTAATTGCCACGTGTTTGCGTTCTCTGCTCCAATCATAAAACGCCAGCGACGAAAACAAAAAGGAAAAAAAAACAAATAGAAAAACGAAAAGGAAAAAAAATAAATAGGAAAACGAAAAGAAAAATAAAAATGTAAAAAAGAGAAAAAAACCAAAAAGGAAAATACAAAAGTAAAAAAAAAATATATACATACAGAAAGAAGAAAAAGCGAAAAAGAGGAAACTAATAATGAATATTGTTAAAAAATCAAAAATAGTTTGATGCATAACATTTTTTTTACAGTAAAGTGAATCAAAGTGTTTCTATCACGAAATAATTGCAGTCTTTGCTTTCATTTACTAAAACTATATTTACTACTTTTTCACATTTTTCTACGATTTGAATACTTTTTTAGATTTTAGCCACTAAAAACTACAATTTCTGTTGTTATTTGAGAATTTCCACTACAGAGTTTTCTTGAAAGTATCGAATTGATACTAAAGTGGATTCGTTGCCAGTTGATACTTTTAAGTCTCAAAAATTATTTAAAAAAAAATTCATGAAATTAATCTAAAATTTATTTACTTTTATAAATAGTAAAACTCAAAGAATTTCAATTGTAATTTTTAATACTATTTGAAATTCATTAATTTTAAAATTCAATTATTTTCGCAAGCAAAGTTTTCCACAAGAATTCAATTATATATTTAAGAAAAAATTGTCATAATTTATATAATATTTGTAACGCGATCTGAAGAAAGGGACCTTAGAAGCAAATCACTTTAAGGTTATGTTAGTGCTACTTTTTTGTTGATTATAAGTTTCTTTTCACTTTTTGCAAATTAAAATCAGTGTTTATTAAATATTTCAGTTATAATGAAAACTTAAACATTAATGATTAACATTAACAGTTAATCATTTTTTGGTATTTTCATTTTGAAAATTGCAAACATAACCTATAATTTTTTGCTTCTAAGGTCCCTTTCTTCAGATCGCATCACATTTTGAAAAAAATTATTTATGTAAAACGATGTTTATAAAAGTCTTATAATGAAATCGATTATTTTTAAAAAGAGCCAAATTTTTCAACGACATTCAAGTGTTTTTTAACATTTTATTAAAAAAATTTTTGCATTAATTCAATTACTTTTGAAAATTTTCATACAATTTTACAGGAATTGCTGAAAAAATGTAATCATTCTTAAAAATTTAATTTCAATTCTTCCAAATAAAACAGTTATTTAAAAAATTTTTTTTTAATTCATTGATAGAATTCAATAATTTACAATAATATTGGAATTTTACAGAGGAATTTAGTTATTTTTAAATATTTGAATGAAATTGTTTTAAAAAAATTAATTATTTTAAATACAATTTTAATGAAATATTTTTGAATTACTACAATTTTTCATTTAGATTTTAGTAAATTTCTTTTCAAGAATTCAATTGTTTATATGAATAATTCTTTGAAAGAATACAATTATATTTCGATTACTAACAAAATAATTCTCGAAAAATCAATTATTTTGAGGCATTTTCACAAAATTCTTTGAAAAAATTCAATTATTTTTATAAATAACATTATTGTTCAAGAAACATTTTGCGCAATGATTCAATTACTTAAATAAATAATAAATAATGCAACTTTTTAAATTTTTTAAAAATTAAAAAAAAAATTTTTTTAATAGTAAATAATGCAACTTTTCTCAGAAATTCAATTATTTCCAAAAATGTAATTAAATATTATTAAAATTGTTAGCAACTATTCAATTATTTTTATAAATAATAAAATTCATTGTAGGATTTCAATTATTTTTAATACAATTTTACAGAAATTGCTTAAAAAATGTTATTATTCTCACAAATTTAATTCCAATTCTTCAAAAACAAAGTTATTTAAAAAAATGTTTTAACTTCTTTAAAAGAATTCAATTATTTACAAAAATATAAGTTGTCAACAGGAATCCAGTTATTTTAAAAGTATTTTAATGAAATTGTTAAAAAAATTAATTATTATTCAATTATTTTGAGACATTTTAATAAGATTCTTAGAGAAATTCAATTATTTTCATGAATAACAATATTCAACACAAGAATTCTATTATTTTTATAAATAATTATTTTATTCTTGTGAATTCAATTGTTTTTAGAGAATTCTAATAAAATCGTTCACTAGAATTTAATTATTTTTATTAATAATAAAATGTTTTTTAGGAATTCAATTATTATCAAAAAAATTTAATTAAATGACACACAGGCATGTAATTATGGTCAAAAATTTTAATTGAATTCTTTGTAAAATTTAATTATTTGAATAAACTTTTCGCAATTTAATGATTTTCAATATATTTACTATTTTTATAAAATATTCTAACAGAATTTAATTATTTAACATTTTTTTTGTAAAAATCTTCATAAGAATTCAATTTTTTTAATGAATAATACAAATTTCTTAAGAATTCAATTATTTAAATTAGAATTTAGGTAAAATTAGTCAAAATAAATCAATTACTTAAAATTTGATTACGAAATTCTTCTCAAGAATGAAATTGCTTTTATAAATATTTAAATTTCTTTCTTAAATTATAAAATTCGTTGCAGGTATTCAATTTATCAGCAGGGTCAGAAAGAAGAAGAGAATTTTTTTGAACTCTCTAAATTTGAATTCGTAAAAATTTTTACAATATTGAATTAGTGACTGACTTTTTGCTTTTTAAATTTTTAAATTTCAATAATAAATTAGTAGAAATTACTATTTGTTTAGTAAACTTTACTAATTCAAAAACACAAAGTAAGTCATTAATTTAAATTAGTAAACACTTTTACAAATTTCGATTTCGAGAGAAAATAAGGAAAAAGTCAGGAAAATAAAATATAAAATAGAATTTTCGTCACTTTTGTAAAGTTTCTAAAACGATTTTTTAGGTCAAGTTTAATTTTTTAATACAGTTACTTTTTTACTACTTTTTTAGTTTAAAAGTTTCTTTTTGCTACATTTTTAAAATTAATTATCGAGTGCAAAGTCTGTAATTGCTGCGAAAAGTTTCATATATAGAGACCAAGACGTTTAGAGCGACAAGCGAAAAAGTCAATCAATAATTATTATTTCTCAGCAACGCAGGGAAACCATCTGTGATGTTGGATGATAAATAAGACTAAACTACTTAACGGATCGTAAAAGCGAAGGTGCATATAATTTTTGCGCGAGCCAATCGCGAACCGTAATTCGCACCGGGCCCCAATCAGCATTACTCTCGCTCAACGTCGAAGTCGATCATCGGTTTCGCCCTCGTAAAAACTTCTCAAGTTAATTAAGTCCTCGTAATAAAGTATTCCATTTCCATTTTGAGTCTCGGATCCTTAATTTTCACGACTTGCAATTTGTATATTATTATACATATAACAAACCAATATCTATGCGACTAATATTTTTCACCCTCCTCAAAAAAAAAAAATTATTCAAAATTATTCCCGTCTGAACAAAAATATTATTCTTCAAATTTGCATAAAAGTGATTAAATTAATTTTAACTGTGAAATTAGTTAAAAAAAATTGTTTTGTTTCTAAATAACATAAATTTAGATTCGTTACACAGTAAAACACGAGGTGTAAAATTAACACCAGAATGAATTAAAATAATCTGCAACATTTTAATCCCTCTAGGATTAAATTAAGACCAAAAAGGATTAAAATAATCTATTTTAGTGTTATTTTTAACTATGAATGAAATTTTATTTTAAATAAAACACCAAAGTCAGCGATTTGGAAAAAGTCAACGAATTTAACTTCTCCACAGAAAATAGTTAGTTATTAACTTAGTTACTAACTTACTAACTAACTTAGTAACATAATTACAAAATTGAATTGTGTTCAAAAATTTAAAAAAAATTTTGTCAAAATTTCAATTCTCTTTATAAATAATAAAATTCTTCTCTGATATTCAATTATTTCACAAAATTTTAATAAATTTCGTGTCAAAATTTCAATTATTTTTAAAAGTTTTCTAAAAAAATTCTATAATTTTTAATATCAACTATTTCAATAAAATTTTTCAAAAGAATTCCATTATTAAAAAAATTTGAATACAATTCTACGCAAACATTTAATTATTTTCATAAATAATGAAAATTGTTACAGAAATTCAATTATTTACAAATTTTTTTATAAATTTCTTCGCAATAATTCAATTATTTTCATAAATAATAAAACTCATTACAGAATTCCAATTATTTTTAATGCAATTTTAATAAAATTCTTGGAAAAATGTAATTATTCTTTGAAATCTTATTAAAATTCGTCCAAAAAATTTAATGAATTTGAAAATTTGTTTATAACATTTTTTATGAAAATTTAATTTCAACAAACATGAAATTAATAAATTATTATTTATTTTGGTATTAAAATAATTGAATTCTCGTAGAACTTACAAATGAAAATGGTTTTGAAAATAAATTTCAGTTAAAATTTCAGATTACACTTAAGTATTAAAAGCATTGTAACGTGGATTTTTAGAAATAATTAAATTTTGAAAAAGTTTCAAACTAAAATCATTTAAATTTTTATTTTTTCATATGTTTGACAAAAACTTCTGTAGAATTAATTCTTTTTAAAAGTTTAATAGAATTTTTATTCAAATTATTTCAAGTTTTTGTTTTTCTAAATATTTATTTAATTGCAGAATTTCCAAATGATTGAAGTTTTGTAAATTTAAATTGTAAACGAATAAATTTAAAAATTCTCATAAAACTGATCGCAGCATTTCAATTATTTTTTATACAATTATAATTGAATTCTTTAAATAAAAAGTAATTATGTTCATGCAAATTTTAATAAAATTCGACAAAAGAATTAAATTATTAAAAAATTTTGTTACTATAATTCTTTATGAGAATTGAATTTTGAAAAACATTTAATTATTTAAAAAAATTTTTTACTTTTGCATTTAAATAATAAAATTCTTTTAGGAATTTAATTATTTTCATAAATAATGTAACTTATTGAAGAATTTCAATTATTTTTAATGCAATTTTAATCAAATTCTTCGAAAAATGTATTTATTCTTAAGAATCTTTTTAAAATTCGTCCAAAGAATTTAATGATTTAAAAAATTTGTTGATAACATTTTTTAAGAGAATTTGATTTCAACAAACATTAAATTAATGATTTTTTTATTTTTGTATTTAAATAATTGAATTCTCGTAGAAATTATTAATAAAAATGGTTTTAAAAATGATTTCAGTTATAATTTTAGATTATACTTAAGTATTAAAATCATTCTAACGTGGATTTTTAGAAATAATTAAATTTTGAAAAAGTTTCAAACTAAAATCATTGAAATTCTTAATTTTTCATATTTTTGACAAAAAAATTCTGTAGAATTAATTCTTTCTAAAAGTTTAAAAGAATTTTTATTGGAATTATTTCAAATTTTTATTTTTCAATATATATTTAATTGCAGAGTTTCTGAATAATTGAAATTTTGTAAATTTGAATTGTAAACGAATAAATTTGAAAATTCTCATAAAACTCATCGCAGCGTTTCAATTATTTTCCATACAATTATAATTGAATTCCTTTAAAAAAATAATTATGTTCATACAAGTTTTAATAAAATTCGGTAAAAGAGTTGAATTATTAAAAAATTTGTTACTAAAATTCTTTATCAGAATTGAATTTTTAGAAACATTCAATTATTCAATAAATTATTTACTTTTGCATTTAAATAATTAAATTCTTGTAGAATTTTTTAATAAAATTTTATTTTCATTTCATAAAAATGAATTTTAGTGAAAATTTTAGAGTAGAATTGAATATTAAAAGAAATATAGAGTGAACTTTTTGGAAATAATTGAATTTTCAAAATTAATATTTTTGAGAAAGTTTAATTGAATTCTTTTAATATTATTTGAAGTTTTTATTATTTAATATGCATTTAATTAAAGAATTTAGAAGTTATTGAAATTTCGTGAAATTGATTAATTTATTATTATTAAAAATAATAGATATAAAGTAAAATTGTGTTTAAAATTTTTTGAAAATAATAATTAAATTGAAATAATGAAAATAATTTTGAAGAACTATAATATTCTTATAGTATAAAATAATGATTTTATTACTTGGTCATCTTTAATTATTATAAAATATTAAGAAATCGATCACTTCCGAGTCAAAGATTCGGAGTTGTCGATTTCTTCATGTATTATAGTTATACAAAAATTTAATAAACCAAAATTTCATTAATTGCAAAAAATGACACCAAAATTGATTATTTTAATCTTTTTTGGTGTTAATTTATTCTGCAACATTTTTTAATACCTCACAATTCATTGTGTTACAAATGTTATATTTTTCCCTAATTTATACAGTTTTAAAAAAATTTTCAACTGTAAACTAAAAATATTTTCAGTAACGATGTTATCGGAGTGATCGACTATTTCATTTTATTGATTCGACTATTTTCCTTATTTGAAAAATAAAATTTTTACGAGCACAATGACAAAATTCACATGAGAGATTTTATAATACCAGACAATACGTTACGAAATTCAGCACTGCGCGTGTATAAAAGTGTTGGATCATTTTTTTTTGACGCGTGTCTGGTATACACTTTATCTTTAAGGTTGTAATTTGTAATAAAGCGACTAAAATCCCGAGTGCACACATTGCTCAATATGCGCATTAATACAACATTTGCGGAATGCGATAATGTTATAAAGAATTATATATTTAAAAGAAAAAAAAAAGAAAAATTTCTATACACACATCTTTTTATGACCTGATTTACTGATGAGTTTCGCAATGAAAAACATTGGGACAATATTCGTAAACATGAACGTCATATTCTCTTTTTTGGAATATATTTACATGCTGGTTATGGTGACGCTGTTTCAGTGTCTAATCTATTGTATATTTTTTCATATAGCACGTATATAGTGTATATAAACGACAATGTTATTTCTTATCAAATGGTTAAAATGTGTTTATGAGCGATAACCCACAACGTGCGGAATCGTTTACGAGAACAGTGAAAAATGAATGTAAATAAAAATTTGAAGTTAAAATTTTTATTTACGTTAGTTTTTTTTTGTTCTTCGTATTCTATACTTATTATGTGGATAATGTAAAATTTTTCATTATGTTTTAATAAAATCAGGGAATTCAGAAAAAAAGTCAGAGAAGTCAGAACTATAGTCGCAGGAAAATGATTTCCTTTATTTTCTCGACCAATTCTGACTTTTCGGGATTTTTATTAAAAGTGCTGAAAAAAATTAAATGTTTAAAAATTATAAAAAAAGTTCCAAATTTTCGTGTCTTTTTGTTTGCTTCATAAACTATGAAATCTTCATAAATTTAAAAGAAAAAACCTTCAATATTTTTACCTTCTGACAATAATTTATTTTAAACAACTTAATTCTATTGATGAACGGCCATAAAGTTTCATTACTTATAAATCACTTCATGAAGTATTTTTTTGGAAAATTTTAAATAATTCTAATGTCAATTTACATAAAAATTTACAATAAAAATTTACAATAAAAATTATTATTACATATTGACAATAATAATTTACTTTATAACATTGTCAAAAATTTAAATTCTATTGAAAAACTGCCATAAAGTTTTATTATTTATAAATCACATTATGAAATATTTTTTTCAAAATTTTTATTTTAGTTCTATTAGAATTAGAATTAGTCTTAATTTGAAAATTTTGAACGCAATACTTCATTATAAGAATTTAACTATCTTAATAAATATCCAAAATTTGTTCCAAAAATTTAATTGTTTTGGAAATTTTTCTTAATTTAATGACTTTCAATATTCTACTACTTTTAAAAATTTTCCAAAACAATTCAATTATTAAAAAATAAATTTTGAAAAATTCTTAACGATCAACCCTTTTTTAAAAAAAAAAAATTTAGAATTATTCCATTATTTATAAATTTATGTATTTGCATAAATTTTTTCGAACAAAAAAAATATTTAAAATTTGACGTCAAATTCTTTGTAGTAATTCAATTATTTTCATACATTTTAAAATTTTTTTTTTTTTATTTAAAAATTTGTTGATAATATTATGTATAAGAATTCAATTTTAAGAAACATGAATACAAACATAAATTTGTTAAATAATTGAATGTTTCTTAAAATTGAATTCTTAACACTGTTAACTTAAAAGTATCAAATGGCAACGAATTGATGCCAAAAACGTTGATCAAATAAAAAATTGATCCAGATTTTTGGCATCAATTTGATCCACTTTAGTATCAATTCGATACTTGCAAGAATACTGTGAAATAAAAAATTTAAGTTGCTTTAAATTCAATTATATTACCTAAGACTTTGACTGAAATTAATTTTTAAATTAATTCTTATCATAACATTCTTAAAAATTAAATTCCACTCAAATTTTCAAGTAAAAATAAATTTAAATAGTAATTTCAGTTGAAGTATTACATAATAATTGATTTTTTAAAAGTTTACTAATTATTGCAATTTTTTGAAATAATTGAATTTTATGAAGGTTTCAAATGAAAATTTTTGAAAATCTGAATTATTCTTTCTTTTAATAAAAAATTATAGAGAACTAATTTTCTTGGAAAAAATAGTCTAAATTTTTAAAAATTATTTAAAAAATTATTAATTATATTATTGTTATATTATATATAATATATTGTAAAAAAAAAAAATTAAAAAATTTTTTTTTCATTTTCTAATGTATATTTAATTAAAGAACATCCAAATAATATAAATTCAACGTAACATTTAATTTTTAACAAATGGTTTTGAAAATTCTCAAAAAGAACTTTTCCAAAAATTATTAAAAATAATTGACTTGAAGAAGAATTTTCTTAAAAAATTGAAATTGAAGTAATTGAAGTCTTGCAAATTTTTTTCTATCATATTAGTTAAAATTCTATTAGAAATATTTCAATATTCTCAAACAAAATTCTATTATAATTTATTAGAAATAATTGAGTTCTTTTAACAAATTTTCTTAAAATTGCATTTGACAATAATTGAATCTTTTTAAAAATTTTGTTAAAATTATATTCAGAATAATTGAATTCTAAAGACTTTTATGAAAATTTTTATAATAATAAAATCTTTAAAAAATAAATAAATCTTTTTTTAAATTTTATTTAAATTATATTTGAAATTATTAAAGTCATAGAGAATTTTATAAAGTGTTTTAAAAATATTTGAATTCTTTTAAGAAATTGTTATAAAATTTATAAATGAAAATAATTCAATTCTTGTAAAGAATAGTTTTATTATGCCTTTGTATTAAAATAATTAAATATTTGAACTTTGTAAAGATTTCAAATAGTTTGAAAATCCGAATTTTTCTTTCTTTTAATTAAAAATCATAGGGAACTAATTTTCTTCGCAAAGATTAGTCGAAATTTTTTTTAATTATTTAAGGTTTTTATTTTTTAATGTAGAAAAAATTTAAGAACATCCGAATAATAAAAATTTTTGATAGAATTGAATTTTGGATAAATGGATTTGAAAATTCTCAGAAAGAACTTTTTCAAAAATTATTAAAAATTATTGACTTAAAGAAGCATTTTTTTAATTATTTTGGAAAATAATAATGGAATTGAAATAATAAAAATAATTTTAAAGAAGTTACAATAACAATATTCTTATACATTATGATAAAAAAATATTTCAATATTTTTAGTTTTGAATATTTTTGAATTACTTAGTTTCAGAATACTATAGAAATATATTCTTTTTTTAAGGATTGTTTACTATAATTAAATTTAAAAAATCGAGTTGCATTTCAACAGGTTTATCACCGGTAGTTTCCTGATTTCATCATTTCTGTAAGAGTCACTTAAAAAAAAAAATACAAACATTCCCTAAATTTATATAAAATTTCGTAATTTTGTCAAACTTTGCAATTTAGTAAAAATTTATTTTTATAGGTTTTTATTTTTTTCTTCAGCTTTGTGAAATATTTGCCTCGAAAAAAAAATTCTCGCTATTATGCGAAATTATTCAAAACAACAAATGAAGTGGTTAAAGAATTCAGCGAAGCGAAGAACTTAAATTTTGTAGTCGAATAATATAATTATGCTGGGAATGGAACGTGACTACTATTCGTTATTATATTCTATATTAATTTGATAATAATAGTTTACTGCAGGTGTTGCTCTGAAATTTTCGTACCTTTAGTTAGTGGTTACTTGATGCAGAGAAAGATCATTAGGACTAAATGAGAGAAGAGTAGAAGGGAGGGGGGAGAAGATTTGAGAAACTTCACGAGAGATTCCACCACGCAATGGATCATTAGGCATAGAATTACTCTTTGGATTCTCTGCAAAAGAATAAGAGAGAAAAAGAGAGGATAAGAGAGAATGAAGCAAATAGGATGCACCTGCCTTCTGAACGCATGAATACCTTTATTTTCCAACGAGGCTTTATTTTCAAAGGATGACAATGTATTATCTCGCGAAGATGAAGTTCGTTAGCCTCTTCACGGCGTGCGTCTGACATTTTGCACTTGGGTTGGGCCCGTCATTATTCTTCAAGCCTTTTTTTTTCTTTTCTTTTTCTTTACCCCAAAAAATAAGTGCGAGATTTGAAAAAAAAATTTTTTGCATTTTCATTTCTTAACCGACAATTATAAATAAATTACACGATGCAAAAATAAAAAACAATGTCTTCGGAG
This sequence comes from Leptopilina drosophilae, assembly GCA_032873175.1. NCBI lineage: Eukaryota > Metazoa > Arthropoda > Insecta > Hymenoptera > Figitidae > Leptopilina > Leptopilina drosophilae. The sequence goes on along the minus strand of CM065480.1, from coordinate 42,790,135 downwards.
ATGAAATTGATTTTCTACTCGAGCTAATGGATAAAATTTTATTATTTAAAGCATTTATTCTTTTCCATCACAAATGATCAGGAAAAAGAAAATTAAATTTTTGTGGCCACCCAGAAAAATTAAAATTAATTAATTAAATTTTTGCCTTTCCTGGCACTAATTTTAACTAATTTTTAAGAGTTTTAAAAAAATCCGTAAAAATTTGAAAGTATAATAAAAAGGCTCAGGGGGCAAAAGTGGGCCTGTCAATAATGCAAATAATTATTTTAGCTATTGAATAAATTCAGTTGAATAAAATTAGTTAATTTTTTTAAATACAGTAAAGTAAATTTTTACTAAATGAAAATATTCAGCTTAATTATTAAACAGTAGATATTTTTGAAATCCAATTTTCTGAAAACCACTTTTCCGTGTTTACTTTTCAAATATTATTTTATTTATCAACATAAATAAAACTAGAATTATGAACCATAAAACGAATGTTTGACAATAATATCATTAACTCTGATTTCCTTAAAAAGTATATCAAGATATCTATCAACATTGTCTTTCAAATACATTTCTACCATCAAATCGTTTTAATACATTGTATTTGTAACATTAAAAATCAAAAGAATCACTTTTATCAGAACATTTTTATTACTGTTTTGATATACCTGGAAACAATAGTACCAGTTTTTCTCGTTCGCGTCAAGTTTCAAGGTCTTCATTCTTATGCAAAGTTTATCTCTCGTGATCAGTTTCACAAGTGGATTTGATGTTTACAAATGTAGATTGAAATTTGTACAAGAACACATATGTTGGACTCCTTTTTTCTCAATTTGCATCTTTTTTTTTTTTTGTTTAAAATTGTAATTTACGTATTTTTCCTACAATATTTGCATGTACATTTTTATGTATTCTTTTAAAAGTATATATGAATTTATATCGCACACATATATCATTTTTCTGAAGGTAAAAAATTTTTTTAATTTAATTTTCCCATTCTTTTTATTATTGTTATTATTAGTGCTTCCCTCACAAATATATATATAAATGAAAGGTGCTGATTTATAATGAGAATGACTGGCTCAAATTCTTGTATAAATTCAATTCCGCAGACAATGCATCGAATGTTGATTATTCAGCGTCTGGTGACTTCATTTTAAACCTGCTATTTGTATAATAGACGAAAAAAAGAAGAAATTTAATAACAATGAGGAGTGTAAATAAAATAATAATAATAATAATAATAATAATAATAATAATAATAATAATAATAATAATAATAATAATAATACTAATACTAATAATAATAATAATAATAATAATAATAATAATAATAATAATAATAATAATAATAATAATAATAATAATAATACTAATAATAATAATAATAAAAAAAACAATGTAAATAAATAATAATAAAAATAAATAAAAATAAAATTTAATGTAAATGAAATAGATAAATATTTGCAAATACTGTGAAATAGTTAATAACCTATACGAATAATAGTAAATATTACTTTACATAGAAATTTGTTTGTTTATCATATGGCTTGCTAATAAAATTAGATTTTATATTTTTCTGATTTCCAAACAGAACTTTGACTTTTTTCCTTGACCCTAAAGAATATTTTAATTCACTCTAAAAATAAATAGATAGAAGAAAATGTTTGTAATAGATTTATTTTTGAATATTTTATATTGCAAAATTCTTCGGAACATCAACATTTTTTTAAATATCACTGAAAGAAAATGTATATTAAATTTTACAAGTATTTTACAAGTATTTCACAATTTGGGGAAAAAGTGCAACAAACCGAAATTTCGATATAAAAAATACTAAACTTTAAAAAAACTTATGTGGAATTTAGTAAAATTGTATTAAAATTGAATTAAAATTCTTTATATTTAATAAAATTATACTAAATACCACATAATTTGTTTTAAAATTTGGTTTGTTTATATAAAAATTTCGGTTTGTTGCATTTTTTCTCCAAATTGTAAAGTACTTGTAAAATACTTGTAAAATGTCTACAAAATTTAATATAGGTACATTTTCTTTTTGTGAGATATTTGATCCTTACGATTGTTGTTATTTTCCTCTATAATTGAGATTTTTAAAAGTTTCAAATTTCAAATCCTTTGAATTTCAATAATTTATGAGAATAGCAAATAGTAACTTTCTTAAAATTATTTTCAACATTACAAATCAATTATCATGTAGAATTTTTTACTAAAACTTTTCTGTATGTATACTTTATTTTCAATAAATATTAAAAATAAAAAAAAAGTAAAAAAAAAATAAAGTAATAAAGTTTTTTAAAAATTAAATTATTTAAAAAAAAGAGAATTATAAAAAATATTTCTAACATCCAGTTTTTTAAATTTCAATTTTATGAAATTTCGATAATATAATAATTTTGCGATTAACTATTTATTTAAAAATACAACTAATGTCAAAAAAAGTTAAAATTAAAATTTTTTAAAAAAATACCTTTTTGGGAATTTCTAATTAAATTAAATTATAATTTTAATTTTCTGAAAGTTAAATTAAAAAATTTAACATTTTAAGACATAAAAATTGTTACTTGTAAATTATTGTAGAAAAACTTGATAATAATACAAAATACGTTTTTTCAAAATTTTTTTGTCTTTAATAAAAGTTTTTTAATTTAGAAAATAATTTGTGCGATGATATTATTGCAAAATAATTTCAAATTAACTTATTTCTACAATTTTGGGTTAATGTGTGACAACTTTTCTATTTTCTTTTATTTATTATTTTCTCTATTTTCTTTTTCTATTTAACTTTTTATAATAATTTTTATAGTACTTCTTGTAAAATTGTAAATTTTGTAACTTTTTATAGTTTTGAATCAGAAGTAATTTAACTTTTGCTTTCAATTTTACTAAATTTTTTGAAAATAATTCTATTGTTTTAAAAAGCTTTATGCAAATTCTATGAAAAAAATAATTTAATATTATTTTGACAGATTTTATTGAAATTATATTTGAAATGATTAAAGTTTGAAAAAGAATTTTATAAAATGTTTTAAAACTATTTGAATTCTATTGAAAAACTTTGATTACATTTATAAATGAAAATAATTCCATTCTAGTTGGTAAAACAAAATTTTTTATTATTTGCATTAAAATAATTAAATTCCTACAATGTCTTCCTACACATTAAGTTAAAATTTAATTAGAAATACTTCAATATTCTCAAACAAAATTTTATTATAAATAATTTTAAATATTTGAATCTTAATTTTAAGAAGTTTTGTTTAAATTCTATTGAAAATAATGGAATATCGTGCGAATTTAATTGTTTCGAGAAAGTTTGTTAAAATTATATTGACAATAATTCAATTCTTTTGAATCTTTTTAAAAAGTTTTGAAAATAATGAAATGTTTAAAAACATAAATAAATTATTTCAAGAAATTTCATTAAAATCATATTTGAAATGATTAAAGTCTTATAAAGTTTAAAGTTTATAAAAAATATAAAAATATATGAATTCTTTTGTAAAATTTTTATTAACTTTATAAACGAAAATAATTTTATTCTGGTAAAGAATAATATTTTATTATATGTAATTGAAATAATTTAATTCTTTTAACATATTTTTTACAAATTTAGTTAAAATTCTATTAGAATTTTATAATTTATTAGAAGTAATTGAATTCTTTTTACAAATTTTATTAAAATTGTATTTAAAAATAATTGATTCTTTTGAGAAATTTTGTTAAAATTAGGTATATTGAGAATAATTGAATTGTTCTAAAGATTCTTATGAAATTTCTTAAAAATAAACAATGTTTGAATAAATAAATAAATAAATTTTTATTTTTAACTAAATTTAACATTTTTTTAAAGAATTTAATTGAAATTGTATCGGAAATAAATTAATTTTCAAACAGAATTTTATAATTTATTAGAAATAGACGAATTCTTTCAAGAAATTTTAATAGAAAAATTTTAATAATTTCAATAATTTTAATAAATTTTAATTTAATTTTTTAATATTGAAAATAGTTCAATTCCCTGTTTGGAATTTTATGAAATTTACTTCGAAAATAATTAAAATATTTTGAAAAATTTCATTAAAGATAAATTTCTCAAATCTTAAATCTGAAATTATTCAAAGTTCAAAGTTTATATTTGAATTTGAAGGAAAAATTGAAATTTTCGTTATAATGAATAATAATAAAAAATTAAATACTTCCTTTCGTGTGTAAGATTTGTTAGTTATTTATATTATTTATATAAATTAAAAATTGAAAGTACAACTAACAAAAATTTTTTTTTTCACTTTTTAATAAAAGTTACTTTTAAAAGTAACTTTGTTAAATGTGGATTTTTATCCTTTTTGCGAAAAAGGAGAAATTTGTATTAAAATTGTATTTAATTTAATAATTTAAAAAATAATTTTAAAAAATTTAAAATAATTAATAATATAATTAATTTACTGCCTTTCGCGTGTAACATTTTCTAGTTATATATATTATTTATAAAAATTCAAAATTGAAAGCAAAACTTACAAAAAATTATTTTTTGAATTTTAAAATAAATTTTTTTTTGTTTTTTTGAATTTTTAATTAAATTTTTTTTTTTAAAGTAACTTTGATAAATGTGTATTTTTTTCTTTTTGCGAAAAAAGGGAAAATTTTATATTAAAAGTGTATTTAATTTATTTAAATTATTTTTTAAAGGTATAGAAATTCCTCTTCTATTTTTAAAAAATTACTTTTTGTTCACTGTGATAAAATAGTAATAAAACTTGGCCAATGTGGACGAAGCAAAATTCTTCTCTTAAATTATTAGCGTTGAATAGAAATTTATGAAAACAGGATTCGAGCCTGAAATGTGTATATAACGATCTGGAACGATTGATTTTTTGTTACTTCGTCGAAATACTCATCGTTTCGGCTTCCAACACGTCTTGTGTTCTAAACGTGTGCTCCCAAAATCGAGAGTTATCCCCCTCTTCAAAAAAAGTACACACATAAAGCGGCATAAATAAATAAATAAATATATAAAGTTATAGCCATACAAAACTCTCAGTTTCTTTATGCCAAAGGTTCGATTATATCTCTCGAGAGAGTCGAATGGCAATTCCACCATAAACGCCTGTATGCTATCTAAGGGATGCTGCTGCCACTCATAAGAAATCGCGGAACGTGAGATGCGATCCAATCGACCAATCTTGTAACATTTCCGATGTGATTACGCAACGCAATGTGGTGCAAATGGCAGTTTTATGTGTGTAATTACATTGATACCTGCACTACCGGGTCCCCTCCCCAACCACTAACTCGTTATTCGAGTCGATTTAAAATCGCAAGAGGGATGAGGATTCGAAGAATAAAAATCTCCTTAAGCCATTTTTGTCTCCGACAATAAATAAATATTTACAATTCATTTATTTTTCAACTCCAAGAAAAGATCATTTTTATCAAGATTTTTCAATTTTGATAAAAAAAAATCAATTTAAGTTCGCAACGATTCGTGGCGAAAAAAAAATGATAATTAAAAAAAAATTCGATAACATCAAAATTGAAACGATTTTTTCACCTTTACTCAATATTACAATTTTTTGCGTCATCTACTGATCGCGATCAAAAAAAAAAAAAAAAAATTGACATCATATTTTTGATAAGCGCCGCAAAAAGGAAAAATTTTTCCACTATAAAATATGTGTATTAATAAACAAAAATCAAGCATATTCACATATAGATAAGAAAATTCGCGCAAAGACTATGCTCGGAAATGAAAGTACTATTGTTATCAGTAAAATAAAAAAGAAATCTTGATAAAATCGTCAGTCAGTGATTGTGTATTATAGGAAAAAAGTCATTTATCTCTTATACTTTTTTTTATCGATCTAGACGCCAGTGTATAAGCGCGTAAAAAAAGGCTAAACAATGCAACTGAATTGGACCTGTATCTATTATAATGAATCCCCCTTTTGCTGTATATTATAGCCTCACGCAAAGATAATCCTTGATGAAAAAAAAAATGTAATGTATTATCAAGGTCTTGTAGGTTGTCGCAATTATAAAGAATGCGAGGTGAACGTCCAATTACAATCACTCACTTGACGGCTTAATAATGCTCTCTATATATCGATAAATTTACAAATAATAATGAACCGTATTCGAAAGATATTTATCATTTTGCTCTTGTGCGTTATACATTGACCTTGGATATTGCTCATGACAATTTGTATTGTCAATTTCATTGTACTTTTATGTACATTTGCAGACCGATTTAGTGGAATTTTGGGAAGAACCACGAAATATCGGTTATTTCGAATGTTTAGTGATTTATTAACCGAAATCGGCGAGAAAACACTGAAAAGTAAAAACTTAAATCTGTATGCACTAAAACACCGATTTAGTGGAATTTTTGGAAGATCCACTAAATCTCTGTATTGTTTCAAATGTTTAATGATTAATTAACCAAAATTCGTAAATCGCAAAAAAATACTAAAAAGGGAAAACAAATCTGTCTGCACTAAAACCCCCCGATTTAGTGGAATTTTGTTTAATGATTAATTAAGTTTAAACAAATAAAGTTTAATGATTATTTACCGAAATTCGTTAAACTTTTTACACTCGAGCTCCTATTTTATAAATCTTTTGGAAAATCAAATAAATTTCAGTTGCCCTTTAATTATTAATTCTCCTTTAATTATTAATCAATCGAAATTTGTTGCATTTTTCTACACTAGAACCCCGATTTAGTGAAATTTTAGAAAATCCACTAAATCTTGGTTGTTTCGACTTTCAATGATTTATTAACCGAAATCGGCGAGAAAACACTGAAAAGTGAAAACTTTAATCTGTCTGCACTAAAACACCGATTTAGTGGAATTTTTGGAAGATCCACTAAATCTCTGTATTGTTTCGAACGTTTAATGATTAATTAACCAAAATTCGTAAATCGCAAAAAAATACTAAAAAGGGAAAACAAATCTGTCTGCACTAAAACCCCCCGATTTAGTGGACTTTTGATTAATGATTAATTAAGTTTAAAAAAATAAAGTTCAATGATTATTTACAGAAATTCGTTAAACTTTTTACACTCGGGTTCCTATTTTTCGAAACTTTAGGGAAATAAAATAAATTTCAGTTATCCTTTAATTATTAATTCTCCTTTAATTATTAATTATTCGAAATTCGTTGCATTTTTAATTTTTTATATACTAGAACCCCGATTTAGTGGAATTTTGAAAGATCCACTAAATCTCTGTTATTTCGAACGTTTAATGATTAATTAACCGAAATTCGTTACAAAAAAAACATTAAAAAGGGAATTTTGGCAATTGTTTGCAGTGTTTAATGATAATTTACCGAAATTCATTGTACTTTTTACACTCAAACTCCTATTTTAGGAAATTTTGGCGAAATCTAGTAAATCTCAGTTGTCAAGAATCTTTAATTATTAATTAATCGAATTTCGTTGCATTTTTTATACCCTAGAACCCCGATTTAGTGAAATTTTGAGGGAAATCTACTAAATCTTAGTAGTTTGGAACTTTTAATAACACAGTTTTTTTAGAAATATTAAATGCAGATTAAAAAATGAAAAAAGGAAAAAAATGAAAATAAACAAAATTAAAATTAAAATTAAAATTGAATAATTAAAATTGTTGCGAAGCAACGTTTTGGTACGTTTTAGTCTCAATGTGATATCTTTAGAAAAGCTGTGAATTAATTAATCCAGAAATATTTAAATGACAAATCTCTAAAATATTTTTAAGTAAATAATTAATAATTAATTATTAGAATTTTCTAGTTCTATACACTGGAAAAAATTATTTGATTCAAATAACCGGTTACTTGACTGTTATAATTTAAATATTTAATTGAATCAAATAATATTTATTATAGACAATTAAATAGTATTTTCTTCAAATACTGAAATTAATAGTTCAAACACCATTTAATTTACTCCAAGAAACTTTATTTCATTCAAGTAAATATTTAATTGATAATATTAAAAATTAATCGGTTATTTGAATAAAATTAATTTTTTTTAGTGTAACAATTGACTATTAAAATTGTCTAATGCTTATAATTAATTATTAAAAAAATTAATAGTTATTAAACATTAAAAAGATTTTTTATTAGAATTATTATTAATTATTAGAATAACTAACAGTAATTAATAACAATTAATTATTAGAATTATAAAATTCTACTAATTAGTAACAATTAATTATTAGAATTATAAAATTCTACTAATTAGTAACAATTAATTATTAGAATTATAAAATTCTACTAATTAGAAACAATTAATTATTAGAATTAGGAAATTCTAGTGATTAATAACAATTAATTATTAGATTTTGTAATAAAAATCATAATCAAGTTTACAATTAGTTTTTTACTAAAATTATAAAATAAAGTAATGAAAATATTGAGTATTATGTTTATGTTTATTATCACTTAATGTTGAAACTGAATGAAGGAAGAATGATTTAGCAATGACAATAATTATTATTTATCTAACTTGACCTCGTGCTTTCTTAAAAAATTATTAATTCATAGAAGCAGAATACAAAAAAAGTATTTGAAAAAAAACATTCTTAACTAGAAAAAGAAACACTTTCATGGTCTGCAACAGTTAATTTCAATTACTCGTTTACATTTGCAAATGATTTGATCTAAATTATCAGTTTTCATTAAAAATTGACCCGAATGTCACGATTATAAAAAGCATTTTTTTTTAAAACTCTAGTGAATGATTCTGTTGACAATATTGCAAGTTTTCTACAAAAGAAAAAAAGAAAAAAGTAACACTTTTTTATGGAACCAATAATCTTGAAGAATTTTTTCAGAATAGATTGTAAAATTTATTTCAATTTAATTAATTAAGTTAAATTTAAATAATCATTAAACGTTCCGAACATCTGAGATTAAGTATTTTTTCCAAATTCTACTAAATCGGGGTTCCAGTGTACAAGAGTAAAGCAATTTTTATTAATTAATCATTAAAAGTTCGAAACAACTGAGATGTGAAAGATTCTCCCTTCGAAATTACACTAAATTGGGGTTTCAATGTACAAATGTAAAGGAACTTTTATTAATTATTCATTAAAGGTTCTAAGCAATTGAAATTTAGTAGATTTCTTCCAAATTCCACTAAATCGGTATTTTAGTGTACAAATAGATAACGATTTATGCTAAATAAATCATTAAAGGTTTTAAACAACTAAGATTTAGTAGGTTTCTCTAAAAAATCTTACAAAATCGAAGTTCCAGGGCAGAAAAGTAGTGCCAATTTCGATTGGTTAATCATTAAAACTTCTAAACAACTGAAATTTAGTAAAATTCTCAAAGTTCCATTAAATCGGATGTATAGTGTACAAAAAAATAGCGAATTTGGAATAATGAATTATTAAATGTCCAGAATAACTAAGATTTAGTGGATCTCTCAAAATTCCTCTACAAAGGGGTTCAAGTGTAGAAAAGTAAAGCGATTTTAGTCAAGTAAATTATTAAAAGTTCTAAACAACTGAAATTTAATTCCATTAAATTAAAATTATTGTCAAAAAAATAATTTTAATTCTTTAAATTTTCGATAAAATCATAATTTTAATATATTAATAAAATAATGAATATAATTATGAAATTATGAAAATTTATTTTAATAATAATGATATTAATATTAATAATAATATTAATATTGATAATAATATTAAGAATAGAAAAATAATGAAAATGGAAAAATTTTCAAATTCTGATAATATTTTTTTTCATTTTCCAATTTTCTCTTTACAATTTTTCAAGAACACATATGAATGATTGTGCATCAGACGTGACATGACAAACGAATCAAATGCGACCCCCCACTGACAAATCGCGAATCGTAGCGTGGCAAGGCGCGTGTCAACCTTGCCTTGACCTTGAAACCACGCGACAGTGACTCCACGCTAAGTATACTTTACTAATGACTGACTACCTTTCAAGAAAGCAAGCTGATTACGTTAAAAGGATAATTTCCTGTTCTACTTTAAACTGAAATAAGAGAAAAAAAAAGAATTCTATTTATTCTTTACAAGAAGAAAAAAATTTATTCTTTAACTAAAGAATTTATTCTTAAAAAACAATTATTCTTTATAAATGAAGAATTTATTCTTCAAAAAAAAAATTATTTTGTAAATGAAAAATTTATTCGCCAACAGAAAAAATTGTTTTTTAAAAAACAATTTATTTCTTAAAAGAAAAATTTACTATTTAAAAAACAAGTTTTTTTTTTAAAAGCGCATTTTTCTTCATTAAACTTACGAAATATTTACTTTTATTTGATTTATTTTGTAAATTATATATAGGAAAAAAACAGAAGAACAAGATGTATTTTTTAAATTTACATTTAAAAAAAGAAGTCAATCCATTAAGTTCATTTTTTTGATGAATATGTTGAAAGTATTTGTTAAAGAAAAATGGTGAATAAAATATAAAAAGATTTTAATAGTCAATGATTTTTCGTTATATGGACTCTTGTCAGTATTTGAATAGTTTTGTATTTTAATTCACGTCATTGTCATGCAGATGTTTTATGAATGAGACGATAATTAATAGAATATTCCATGTTCTATTATAAAAAAAAGAACAGAAGAGAGAGAGAGAGAGAGAGAAAAAAAACTCGTGTGAAGAAAAGACTATATAGAATATAAACTGGTAAACATGTTTTTGAGTCTAAAATTTCCATTAGAGGAGCAATTTTATTTTTTTCATAAATATATATATTATACAGAATGGTTACTATGTGTATTGAAATAAATACTATACAACAATGTTTATTGTATTACAATGGTTACTATATTATTACTGTATTATACATGCAGTAATTACTATACTAATTACGATAGTTTCTATAAGCTGTAATATTTACTGAATTACAATAATTACTATACTAATTACAATAGTTTTTAAACTATAATAATTACTATGTATTACAATGTAATATTACAAATTACTATACAAATTACAATAATTACTCTATTACAATAATAATTACTATATTAGAATAGTTACCGTAATACAATAGTTACTTAATATTAGAATGTTTACTATACTACTATGGTTACTATACATTAGAATAGTTACTATATTATATTAGTTTTTATATTGTAATAATTAATACATTGCAATAGTTACTTTATTAGAATAGTTACTATACTACAATAGTTACTTAATATTACAATATTTACTATATTACTATGGTTACTATATATTAGAATAGTTACTATATTGTAATAGTTATTATATTGTAATAATTACTATATTACAATAATTATAATAATTATAATAATTATAATATAATTATTACTATAAATTAGATTTTTTCATAACTAAAAAAAACATGAGGATGTCGATAATTTCGAGTCTTCATGTTTTATAATAATTAAAGATAGAGTGATAAAATCATTATCAATTCAATTATTATTTTTAAGAATTTTTAACTAAAATTCTTCTTAAAATCATTATCAAAAAATAATCATTGAATCATTATCAATTCAATTATTATTTTCAAGAATTTTTAACTAAAATTCTTCTTAAAATCGATTATTTTTAATAATTTTCGAAAAAGTTCTTTGACAATTTTCAAATCTATTTCTTTACAATATTCGATTTTTCAATTATTTGTAAATTCTTCAATTAAAAATGTATTAGAAAATAAAAACTTCAAATAATATAAAAAAAAATTCCCAATTAAAATTTCTCAAAAAAATTAATTCCACAGAATTGTTACTTAGTTAAAAATAGGAAAAATTCAAATTTTCAAAAATTTGAATCTGAAACCATTTCAAAATTTAATTATTTCTAAAATTTTACGCTCAAATACGTTTAATATTCAATTATAATCTAAAAATTTTAACTCAAATCCATTTTTAAATCAATTTTTATGAGAAAATTCTGCGAGAATTTCATTATTTAAATACAAAAAAACAATTTATTGAATAATTACACATCTTTCTTAAAATTGAATTCTTTTAAAGAATTGTATTAACCAATTTTCAAATAATTTGTATTCTTTTGCAAAATTTTATTAAAATAGATATTAAAAATAATTAAATTAGGGAAAATTTTTGAAAATAATTGAAATTTTGCCAAGAAATTTATTAAACTTTTTTAAAATACTTCAATTTTAGAGAAGAATTTTAGAATTTATAAAGATAATTGATAATTTACGCAAAGAATTGTATTAAAAATTTTGAATGCAATAATTTTATTCTTTAAAGAAATTTAATCAAAAATTTATTACAAAATAATATTTAAATTCTAATAAATAAATTGTAGCAAAGGTTATTAAAATAATTAAATTTCCTTGATAAATTTTAATAAAATTTTTGAAGAATAATTACATTTTTCGAGAAATTCAATTGAAATTGTATTAAAAATAATTGAAATTCTGCAATTAGCTTTATTATTCATCAAAATAATTGAAATCCCAGTAAGAGTTTTATTATTTGCTAAAAAAATTAAATACCTGTAAAAATTTTATTATTTATGAAAATAATTGAATATTGCGAAGAAATTTATAAAAAAAAATTGTAAATAATGAAATTCCTGTAAAATTGTTATTATTTTTTGAAAATAATTAAAGGTTTGTGTAGAATTTTAGTAGATTTTTTTTAAAATAATTGAATTCTTTTGGAAAATTTTATTAGAATAGTATTGAAACCTTTAAAAAATCATTAAATTGAGGAAAAATTATATCGTATAATTTACGTACTTTACGGATCTTTTTCAACCGAATTACGAACTTTACGGACCTTTATTAAAAAAAACGGACTTTTACGGACTTCAAGCAAAGTTACGGACTTTTACGGGATTTACGGACCTAGTTCGAGCTCTGATATTGTGATATTTACTATACTGTAATAGTTATTATTATTATTATTATTATTATTATTATTATTATTATTATTATTATTGTTACCATTCACTAGTAGTTCATTTTTAAAAAAAATTTTTAAACCATATTCGCTGAGTTAATTTCAAAGAATAAGTAAACCGAAAAAAAGAACCAAAACTAGAAAAAACGAAGCAGAAGATAGAGAAAATGAAAATACCCAAAAAATATTTGTAATTACCAAAGAAAAAAAAATTTGCAATTTTTTTTCCCTTCTAACAATGTTCATCATTTCCTCTAACACTTCATTATAAAGAATGATCTGCTTCTCAATTGCTTTACTTCTCTACACCCGCAAATTATCAGCAAGCATATTGTAAAAGTTGCGAGATGTCTAAAAGAGTAGAGAGAGAGAGAGAGAGGGAGAAAAAAAATAATAATAGCAGATGAGAATATGTATATTTAGTGGAAGTGATTCACTCTGTACAATTATTGTCCGTTAGTTCATAAATGTATAATTACCTCGTCCAGACGATTGGTTAACATCGAGATTCTGAATAAAAAAGGGAAAAAAATGAAGACTATATACTATATATACGCGTGTATAAAGATGTTTCAATCAAAAAATGATACTAATTGATGTTCTGGAATTATCCCGCAATTTTTGCATTTATGCAATCGAAAAAAACCTGCGTTGGAGAATATTTTTGTTCGGAAAGACAAAAAAATTGTTATTGAAAAACATACGATGAGTGTATCAAGACATGATGTTCAATAGCGTTGATTTGAAAATATAGTGTTGTTGGAGATCTTTGTTAAATTCTTTAACTAGAAAGGAACCAATAATCGTAAATAAAAATACAAAAAAAAGCTTTTAAATTAAAAGTGATTACGGTATTACAATAGAATCAAACTACGATTTGGTATCGAAATTGATACTAAATTATAATACCTTTCTTTTCACAGTGACACGACGAAAAGAATCAAATTAAAGATTGTGACTCTCTTTATTTAAGTTCGAAACAAAAAGTTGTATTTTTGTATTGTATAGAAAATTGTACCACAAAAAAAAATTGAATTTTCATTTTGATTTACCATTGTAACTACTAGTTGTGTAATTATCATTGAATATAAAAAGAAAAACAACAATTGAATGGAACTATTAATAACTAGAAACGAATTAATAACTAGTAACGAATTAATAACTAGTAACGAATTAATAACTAAAAACAACTACAAATAACTATAAAAAAACTGCCAAAAATTTTAATAATTGATTGTAATTATCTTTAACTAAAATTGTAATTGTTCGTTGTTACCAAGTTGTTACTAGAATATCATTCTTTATCAAATGTACTATTTTTTGAAATTTTCTCTAAATAAAACATAAAAAAACACAAAATATTGTTAATTATCATCATTTATAAATTTAATAATCTTTATTTGAATTTATCTTCTTGTAATTACAACAAATACTAATTGCAACCAATATAGTGATTGTAGTTATTTTTAGTGGCAATTGCAACCAAATTATAATTGTGATAAATAATTGAATTCGATTGAAATTGCAAAAAAAAAAAAATTGCAATGGTTTGTAATTGCAAAAAAATTACAATTGTTTGTAATTGTAATCAACTACAATTGCAACCGTTCGTAATTGTAACTAATTGGAAATACAATCGGTAGTAATTGCAATCAACCAATTGTAAAGTTTCAATAAACTATAATTGGGACCAAAAAATTACAATCTATTCTAATTGTAGTAAATTTTATTTGCAACCAATTGCATTTATTGCAATAATTTTCAATTGCGAACCATAATTGCAATTGTCTGTAATTGCAACCAAAACAAATTCGAATCGTTTCGAATTGTAACTAATTGTCATTGCAATAATTTGTCATGCCAACTATTTAATTGTTAAAAATTAAATTAATTGAATTAAATTGTATAATATAACCAAATGGAAATAAATTTTAATTACAATCAAATGTAACTGCAGTTAATTACAATTGCCACCAAATATAATTTCATTCGATTTTAATTGCAACCAAATATAATTGCACTCGATTGTAATCCTAAACAAAAGAACTGAAATCAATTATAATTGCAAAAAAATTGAACTTAGTTGTAATTGTACTAAACTGAACCAATTTTACTTGCAATAATTTTTAATTGTAACCAAATATAATTGCAATTGATTGTGATTGTAACCAATTGGAATTTAAATAATTTTCAATTCTATTCAACTAAAATCGACATTGTAACTGCAACCAGTTTTAATTCTTAATCGATTGTAATAGCAACCAATTTTAATTCTAATGTGACTCTAATCGATAACAATTGCAACCAATTTCAATTCCAATCGAATTTATTTGCAGTAAGTTGTAATTATAACCAATTGTAATTGCAATAATTTGTAATTACAACCAATTGTAGTACTGCATTTTATTTATTAGTAAATACATTTTCAACCAATTGTTTCTGAATTAAAATATTTATTAAACCAATTGTTTCTGAATTAAAGTATTTATTAAACCAATTGTTTCTGAATTAAAATATTTATTAAACCAATTGTTCATGAATTAGAATATTTATTAAACCAATTGTTTCTGAATTAAAGTATTTATTAAACCAATTGTTTCTGAATTAAAGTATTTATTAAACCAATTGTTTCTGAATTAAAATATTTATTAAACCAATTGTTTCTGAATTAAAATATTTATTAAAACAATTGTTCATGAATTAGAATATTTATTAAACCAATTGTTTCTGAATTAAAGTATTTATTAAACCAATTGTTTCTGAATTAAAATATTTATTAAACCAATTGTTTCTGAATTAAAATATTTATTAAAACAATTGTTTCTGAATTAAAATATTTATTAAAACAATTGTTCATGAATTAGAATATTTATTAAACCAATTGTTTCGGAATTAAAGTATTTATTAAACCAATTGTTTCTGAATTAAAGTATTTATTAAACCAATTGTTTCTGAATTAAAGTATTTATTAAACCAATTGTTTCTGAATTAAAATATTTATTAAACCAATTGTTTCTGAATTAAAATATTTATTAAACATTCTACTAATTATTAGTAGAAAATTTACTAATTTGAAATAGTAAAAAATACGGTCTACTAATTGAATTAGTAATTTTCTACTAGCAATTAGTAAAAAACTACTAAAAATTAGTAAAAGATGTTACTAATTCAAATTGGTAAACGAATCCGCACTAATTAAGATTTAGAGAGTAAAAAGAACCTTTTTTCAAATAAAATTCAAATGAAATTCAAATAAAATCGAATAAATATTTCAAAATATAAACAAAAATCTGCAAAATTCTGTTTTATGTACAAATTCTCTGCAGTGCAGTGCAGAAGGGCCTCAAGTCCCATTTGAGGGTTGAGTGCTTCACCGTAGGATGGCAGCACTTCACTGTGAATGTCGAATACAGGAGAGGCCCTATGTGTTAGCGAAAAGGAAAGGGTCCTCCCTCAATTCGTTTTTCAACACAAGAACCGGTTCATTGGAGCGTCGTTAAGTTGCCGAAATCTGCCTCGAGATGACACCACTATGTTGAAAGTTTGGCAAAAATCGTCGAAAATGTTTCACGACTCGACAGGTTTAGACAGGATAGAGACAACCACAAAATCATCCATCCGGAAACTACTTATATTACTTTGAATCATTCGTACAATAAAGAAAAAACTTTTAAACTTGAATCAAAATCCCACGATTCAATTCTCACCATTTATATTTATTATGAGAATGGGAAATATTACTTTTTTTTGTTGCTTTTGAGGTTTCTTGTTGAGAAAAAAAAGAAAGAAAAAATAGAGCAGAAGAAAAAAGAAAAGAAAAGTGAATTTCTCAGTTGAGGAATTTTTCCCTTGAGGAGTAATAATGAATGAATGAATGAATCGAATTTTTATTTTGCTGACGGATATTTTTCTGAGTCTTTTTTTTGTTAGTTTTTATTATTTATTTTTGTCTTTGAGAATCCTTACAGGATAATTTTTTTGTTTTTCTTCAAGAAAGTAAGTTTTTACAAACTTAAGATTTGTTAATTACTCTCTCATTTTTGTATTAAGTTTGATTCAATTTAATTTCATTTTCTAAAAGTAACGAAATAAATAAATTGATTGTAAATAATCAATGTTTAATATTCTTTTGTATAAACATAAAGTTCCGAATGTTCAAATGAACGAAATTTAGTTATTTCTTCCACAAATTAAATTTTTTTTGCAATTTTGCGTTAAATTCTGCATTAAATTTTGCGTTAAGTGTTCAAAGAACGAAATTTATTTATTTCTTCTACGAATTAAATTTTTATTCCAATTTTGCGTTAAATTCTTTTGTATAAACTTAATGTTCCGAATGTTCAAGTGAGCGAAATTTATTTATTTTTGCTACAAATTCAATTTTTATTGCAATTTTGCATCACTATGAAAAAAATTAATTACTTACTTTCTAAAAGTAAAATTTTAATTTTTAATTTTTATTATGATTATTACTATAATGGAAATCTTTTTAATCGAAAAAATTCGTTCGTTTGAACTTTCAAAATTTAAAGATAATTTTTCTTTTATTTATTTTGTCAATATTTATACGTAAATTTATATTTTAATTTACTAAAATTTACACATTTTAATTTATTAAATTTTTTAAATCAATTCTTTTCTAAAATTGTATTCAAGATGAAGTATTTTTAATCTTCAAATCCTTAAAATCTAGTGGTAAAGGGTAGAAAAATGAAGTAGATCATTATGTAATTTTAATAAAGAGATCAATATTTATTTGATTCTCCTATCTCGTAATAAGCGTGGTTTTCTATTTTTGACAATAGATGAATAATAAATTTTTATTCGTTGCACTCATAAATATAAATAGAACATACCATATCTCTGCAGACAATCACATTTATACATTTTTGTTTACCTTTTATAATCATCAATATACTTAACATCTAATATAAAAATTTGACACGACATATTTTTTTTTTTATTTTAAATCGAAGTCAACTGTACAAAACGTATTTTGGATTTAACGAAAAATATCATTTTTCTTCTTCTTTTTTAAAAAATAAAAAAATTAACAGAATGGAAGACATCTGTGATTATTGTTGCGTAAGGCACTTAAAAACAAATAAGAAATTATTTACATGACATCAGCATCACACGACTCTCTTTTTTTTTGGAAACGAAAAAAAAGCTAGTTTTACAAATAGAAATAATGCTTTTGAAAGAGAGAGGATGCGTTTTCTAAAGTTAAGTAGAGGAAAATATCACTGAGAACAAAGACGTAATTTACACAAATATCTTCGTTTGGATGAAGATTTATTTACAAGGCACTGTTTTTTTGAAAAAGCAACTGGCCGGTGCGAATATAAGTTCTCGTTGGGGGAGAAGTATTTTTTTTTAGAAAAGGGCAATATTTCGGAAAGACGAAAATTGTGGTAACAGTTTGTTTTTTTTTGTGGAATGAAGCACTTTTACCATGGTCTCCAGGGTTTGTCTTCGATTTCGGGCATTACACTTTTCCTCATGACGAGTGCGAGGGGTTTTTGGAGTGGTGGACTGTAGACTCGTGGGTCGAATTCGGGGTCACTGGTGTAGCCATTGGCTGGTGAGGTGGCGACGTCTCGATGACTGGTGGTGTATTGTGGTGACCTTGCCATGAAATTGGAAGGTGGTGCCTCGAACGCGACTGGACTCGCCGCTGATGTTGAGGTGGAACTTGTCGACGAGGTGGACGACGATGCCGACGCTGTGCTCGCCGTTCTTTGGGGAATGGGAATTAGCGTTGGCATAATTGGCGAACTTGGCGCTGGTGAGGTGGCGGGCGACGTTACGGGGGTGGCTTTTGCCCCGGCTGGCAATACGAGGGCAATGTCGCCATTTGGCAGTCGCGTTGGCACCACTTGAAGACTATTCGTGTTGGCGAATACAATTCCATTTGATTGTTGGACTTGAATTCTTGGCGGTGCGTCAACTTGTGGGAGGATGTGAAGTTGAAGTTGTGCTGTTGGTGGCGCCGGTTGGACTTGCTGTTGGGATGTTGTTGTCGTTGTGGTTGTTGTTTGCACCACTGTTCCATTATTGTCGACTGGTCCAAGGCACGAGGCCAAATGTGCCATCAAACGTCTCTTCACTGATGCCTCGAGTCCAGGAAATCTGCCAACTTCTCCGGCGCATTCCGTGAAACCGGCGCGAAATTTGTTCAAAACGTTGGGATCCGTCGCTGCCGCTAATGCAACCTGTTGCCTCTGGAGAGTCTCCAAGTGCTTCACTGTCATTTCGAGAATGTCCGCTTTTTCCAATTTCGAATGTCTGGCTGGCTGTAAGCAGAGAAGAAAAATCGTCCGTTAGGCACCTTGTTTTTTTTCGAAAGAGAGAATACTTTGCGAAAAAAGGAACTCTTCTTCAAAAAAAGGGACAAAAAAGAAACAAAAAGGAAACAAAAAAGGAACAAAAAAGAAACAAAAAAAAAACTAAAAAGAACCAAAAAGGATAAAAATCAAAAAGAACCAAAAAGGATAAAAATCAAAAAGAACCAAAAAGGATAAAAATCAAAAAGACCCAAAAAAACTAGTTGCAAAAAACACTTTTCCGAAACTGTTTTTTTTTTTTGGTTCTAAAACAAGTAAAATGACTTTACAGGGAGAGAAGAGTATTAGAATATCATTGAGACGATTTGAAATGTGGAGTTGTTAAAAGAAGAGAATGTCAATATAATTGAAGATGTGAAAGGAAATCAGAATCAACGCAGTTGAAATAAACTGAATAAAGGTACTTACGTCTTTCTTCATTGCATCGAGGATGAGAGTTTTCAAGTCATTCAGACAATTGTTGATGCGGGCACGACGTCTCTTTTCCATGATCGGCTTGTTACTCTGTAATCAGAAAAAAAACGAACCATTAAAATTTTTGTCCCCTTCGAATCGAACAATAAATCTTCATCTCTTTTGAAAATGTCAAAATATTTCGTTATCTTAAAAAATCTTTTCCTTTACTGAATTTAATTCCACAATTAAATATTGTTCGACAATTGAATTGAATTTCTGAAAAACCGAATTTGAAAAATGAATCAAACTTCTGAAAAATCGAAAAAATTTCCAAAAAGATGAATTTGAATTTAAAATTCTGAAAAACTTGTAATTTAAACCTTCTGAAAAGTTGAATTAAATTTGAATTCACAGAGTTAAAATTTCAAAAGACGTTACAATTTTTACGGATATATTACAATCAACAAAAATTAAGATTCTCAACTAATGAGAATTTTTTCCCAACTATTTAAGATCAAAGGAGTTGAATTTTAATTCTTCTTTTTATAAATTTTAGTTTATTTACTAAATAATTTATTTAATTTCAAAAGTTAGGATTTACAATCATTACTAAAAATCTCTTGAAAGTTAAATATTATTAAAATTCTAAGCTTTGAAACTAGTTGGAAAAAAGCGAACCGAACGGATTGTAGAAACCGAAAAGCTGAGATTATTCTTTATTTTTAAATTACAGGAAAAAATTTGTTCTTTGCTAAATAAAGCAAGTTGAGAATTTTCTCCTTCGTTTCTCAAAACTTCTTTCAACAGAATCGAAAAAATCTTGTATCTGTCTCTACAGAAGTTATCATCTGTTCAAAGTCATACTTTACAGATCAAGGAATTAAGGGAGATTTTTAAGAACTGACACTTTGGATTAAAAACGTCTATTACGAAAAGGATAAAAAAAAATTTTCGCTGTTAACACTTGCTACTAAAAACTGGGATTTTTGGGAAAATTGGTAAAAATTGTAACACCAGGGAATGTAAAATTGACAGTAGATCGGAAAATTGAAACTAACCCGTCGATTTTCGCC
Organism: Leptopilina drosophilae; assembly: GCA_032873175.1. Taxonomy (NCBI): domain Eukaryota; kingdom Metazoa; phylum Arthropoda; class Insecta; order Hymenoptera; family Figitidae; genus Leptopilina; species Leptopilina drosophilae. Next base: position 42,769,423 of record CM065480.1, on the reverse strand, counting down.
CGATCTTCTCGGAGTGGTGGTCGTAGTGGGCGACGAGTTGGTGGTGGTTTGTGCAGGTGGTTGTCCCGCTTCCTGGGGCACGTGTTGCGCCGGTGGGGTTGCACCAACAGTAACACCCCCAGTCGGCATATTGGCACCAACTCCGGTCACCATTCTCAATAATAAAATAATTTTTCTCAATCGAAAACACTTTTCACACCAAGAGAACCAGAAAAAAAAATGTAATCCAATCAATAATGTCAAGTTGCACTGTTGTCAATTTTGTAGCACTTGTTAGTTTTCAATAAATCACTGTTTAATTTCCTTCCCAAGAAGAGGAGACTAAGGAAGAGAAGAATATCCAGAAGAGTAGGACTTAGAAGAAACACTAAGCACAATTTTCCTTAGCACGAGATAAATTTTTTTTTGATCGACCTCTCACAAGGCGCGTCAGAGCTCGACTGATTCGAATCGAGCGCTGAACGTTTTCTGTTCGCCTCACTGTGCGGAGAACGTGGCAAGCGATGGAATGCTTCAAGTCCAAGGTAGGAGTGGGGGGAGTAGGGAAGAATTCTCTCATGGGTAGGGGAAAGCGCGTGACGGTTTTACCCCCACTCGGGAAAATTCCAATAACCGGACAAAACTCGGTTGCCTTTAAGGCCCTTTGGTGAGTCTGCGTCCCCCACCATCAGTCTCCCCACTCTTGGTGTTTCTTGTGACTTGGCGATGCGTCGGCCTGCAGCCGCACGGACCCCCAAAGACCCCCTTCCTCGTCCACCCGCAGATTCTCAAGTGGAGAGTGGGGCCCAGCTATTAACCGTGCTCTCTGGGGTCAGGAAGCCTTCACCGCCGTGTCGTTCTTTGAAATGTATCGCCAAGTGTGGACGCTCATTGACGCACGCTTCGTCAATTAGAATTTTCCCATTCCATTCCTCGCACTCTTATAAGCCTTCTTTTTCATTCTCTTTTCATATGCGCGTCTCCTATTTTGGTATTCTATTCAATTTCATCCTTATTTGAATTTTCAACATTTAATTCCGTTTTTGTGGGAGGAAAACTTTTTTTTGTTGTTACTGTCACTACTATCACTGTTTCTATTAGTACTCTTAATACTCTTTCTCTTTTTTCTTCTGTTATAATATTTCTACATTTCTTTCTATTTTGACTTATAATTATTGACAAAGTTTGGCGAGGCGTAAAAAAGAAACCATAGTTTTTCATCTCTAAAGTAAGGTTAGTGTTTAAAAAACGAAAAAATTGTCAGGCACAAGGGGAAAGAGTGAAGATGGCAGAAGAGAGTAAAAGAAGTAGAGGAGGAAAAAAATTATCGAATAAAACTATTTTGTAACTATTTATTAATTTTTATTAATAAATAGTTACAAAAAAACGAATTTCGACATAATACAGTGCGAGGATAATAGAGAGTGAAAGAGAGATAACAAAAGATAGATGTCTTTATCAACGGATGAAATAAAAAGTGCTTATCAGTCTTCTAAGAGGCGATGAAATTATTTTTTTTCTCCCTCTTCTTTTTTTCATCATCATCATCGCTATATAGCGTGACGATTAATAAGTCGTTTTTTTTTATCTGCAGAAAACAGGCGCCATTAATGATATAGAATGTCTGACACTTGGCATCACGCAGACGTCACAAGTCTGTGCATGTAGTACATTTGAAAAATAACCAAGTGCCACCAAGCTGACTGACGCACGCATGCTCGCTATTCTGGCACGTGCCTGATTTCCACCCCCACGCCTATCGAAATCCTTCTCCGCTATGCGAGCAAGTTATTCTCTATGTAGGCATTCGTTTCGCACTACGTGTGTAGGCGATCGTCTTCGTTTGCTCCGCTTGGCACTGAACAAAGGTCAAACTTGTCAATACCTCTCTCTCTCTCTCGTTTTTTTTCTCTCTCTTTTTTCTCCGTTGATGTTTTGCGCGCGTGCGATATATTAACTCAACTCGACATATTCACAATTTCATATCACAATTTTTTGTATTATTCACCTTTTATATCTGGAAAATGATTATCATTCGGGTAATTTATTGCTCGACGCGACGCCTCGCTCGACGCTATTTCGTTAAATGTTTTGAATAATTTTGGAAAAATTGTTTAGGGAGAATGAAAATTTATTTGATATTTTTGTTGTTGGAAATAATTTTATGTTTGTAGTTGTAGAGGGTAAGAATTTAGCTCGCTAACGCTAGATACTAGTTAACGCTAAATAGTTTGCAAGGGAAAACTTGCTAGCTGATGTTAAATAACTAGTTAACGCGAAATAACTAGTTGACGCTAAATAACTAGCTAACGCTAAGTAGCTTATAACAGCAAATAACTATGGCTAAAACTAAATAACTATGTATCTGGCTAACGCTAAATCACTATCAGACGCTAAATTGGTAGCTAACTGTAAGTAACTAGTAAACGCTAAATAGCTAGCAAAGTTTTAAAAGCTTATAAACGCTGAAAAGCTATCAAAAGATTAATAATAATTAGTTAACTCTAAATTGCTAGCAAAGGCTTAAATGCTAGTTAACGCTAAAATACTAGCAAAGGATTAACTACTAGTTAACGCTAAATAGCTAGTGTAGGTTTAAACACTAGTTTACGCTAAATAACTAGCGGAAGCTTAAACACTACTTTATGCCAAATAGCTAGCATAGGTTTAAAAGCCAACGCTAAATAGATAGAAAAGGCTGAAAACCTACTTAACGCCAATTAGTTAGCGAAGGCTTGAAAGATACCTAACGCTAATTAATTATCCAAGGCTTAAAACCTACTTAACGCTAAAATGCTATTTACCACTAAAAATCCACCAAAGACTCAACTAGTTAACATCCTACAGAAAAAAACAAAAAAAAGAACAAAAGAAAGCAAGCAATTACAGAAACAGAAAAATTAAAACCAAAGAATAACAAACAAAACCTCAGAAGGTTTGATAAAGAGGACTCAGAATTCCTCAAAAAGAGAAGAACAGAGTCTTTCTTTAAAAAAGAAAAAAAGAGGATGGAAGAAAAAAAAGGATAGAAGAAAAAAAAAGGGTGCACAAGTGGATAGGGACACTGACTGTGGGTGCACACAGTGTGTCAGGTAGGTGGGAGAGAGAGAATATTTTTTGGTGGGGGTTTGGGTATTTTTGAAGGTATCCAATGAAAGATTGTCGATTCGTTGCGGCGTACGACTGAGGAGTTGGGATTGGTTGGGAAGTGTTCCCCCTCCACCCCACCGGCAACCGTTTTCTCTTTTGCTTGCATGTTCGAGCGTGCCGCGGCGACGGCCTTAAAGAATTAAAGTGGGGAAAGGAGACGTCACTTGGCTGTGAGCATTCGTGGTGGCCGGTTATGGAGGTTGCACTGCACTGTTTTAGCATTTTAGAACGGCGCGTGGTGAACCGGACATCGATCGTCACAGCCGATTGCTCGCGGGGATGAAGCCTCTAACTACCTGCTATATAGCCTGGCCTCTCGCACACGAATTTATTTAGAGCGTCGTCGTTGTTGTCGTCGTCGCCGCCGCCGCTTTTGCCAGAGACGCGTGAATCACACGCGTGCCAGTGGGAAATCTCTCTGTCTCTGTTTTTTAATATATGCTCTCTTTAATGCTATTCTTTTTTAGTATTTTTACTTTTCCTTTTTTTAATTTATTACTTTTTACTATTTAATTTGTAGTACTTGCTGTTTTTATTATTCACTACTTTTTACTGATTTAGTGATTTATTCTTACTATTTAGTGGGTATAACTTTTCACTATTCAGTACTTTTTACTACATTTCTTATTCAATAGTTACTACTTTTTGCTATTTACTATTCTTACTTTTCACTATTTAGTCATTTTTACTATTCACTAGTTACCATTTTTTACTATTCTTACTTTTTACTATTTACTTATTTTTACTATTCTCATTATTTACTAGTTACCAATTTTTACTTTTCTTACTATTTATTAGTTACTACTTTTTCCTATTTAATGTGCTTACTATTTACTAGTAACTACTTTTTACAATTGTGACTATTTAACAGTTTGAAGTATTTACCAGTTCTACTATTTACAAGTTACTACTTTTTACTATGGTGACAATTTACTAGTTACAAGTTTTTATTAGTTTTACTATTTAAAAGTTAATAATTTTTACTATTCCTACTAATTACTAGTTTTTACTACTATTACTATTAACTAGCTCCTACTTTTTACTATTTACTAGTTCTTACGGTTTGTATTATTAACTAGTTTTGTATTATTAACTAGTTTTGTATTATTTACTATTCCTACGATTTACTAGTTACTACTTTCTACTAGTTACTACTATCTACTAGATACCACTATTTACTCTTTTTGTTTTACTATTTACAAGTTAATAATTTCTACTATTCTTACTAATTACTAGTTTTTACTTTTATTACTATTAACTAGCTCCTACTTTTTACGTTTTACTATACTTTTTTGGTTTTGTATTATTTACTATTCCTACGATTTACTAGTTACTACTTTCTACTAGTTACTACTATCTACTAGATACTACTATTTACTCTTTTTAGTTTTACTATTTAGAAGTTAATAATTTTTACTATTCTTACTAATTACTAGTTTTTACTATTAATACTATTAACTAGCTCCTACTTTTTACTATTTACTATACTTTTTTCGATTTGTATTATTTACTATTCCTATGATTTACTAGTTACCACTTTCTACTAGTTACTACTATTTACTATTCTTACTCTTTTCTGGTTACTACTTTTAGCTATTTACTATTCTTACTATTTACTAGCTACTACTTTTTACGATTTGCATTATTAACTACAGTTTTGTATTATTTACTATTCCTACGATTTACTATAGTAAATCGTAGTAAATATAGTTACTACTATTTACTATTCTTAGTTTACCTATTTACGAATTACTAATTTTTATTATTCTTACTAATTACTAGTTTTTACTATTATTACTATTTTACTATTATTACTATTAACTAGCTCCTACTTTTTACTATTTACTATACTTTTTACGATTTATATTATTAACTATTTTTGTATTATTTACTATTCCTACGATTTACTAGTTACTACTTTCCACTAGTTGCTACTATTTACAAGTTACTAATTTTTATTATTCTTACTAATTTCTACTTTTTACTATTATTACTATTTACTAGCAACCACTTTTTACTGTTTATAATTTTTTACTTTTTTTATTATATTTTCTAGTTACTACTTTGTGCTATTTACTATTTCTACGATTTACTTGTTAACACTTTCCACTAGTTACAACTTCTTGCTATTTACTATTCTTACTATTTACTAACTACTAATTTGTACTATTTGCGACTTTTTACCACTTTTATTATTCACTATAGCTACTACTTGTTACTGTTTGCTATTCTGACTATATTTACTATGATTACCACTTTTTACTATTTACTACTTTTTATTATTCTTACTATTCACTAGCAACTATTTTTACTATATACTATTTTTACTATCCACTAGCTACTGCTTGTTACTGTTTACTATTTCTACTATTTACTATAGTTTCCACATTTTACTATTTACTACTTTTTATACCATTCTTATAAGAAGTGAATAGTATACTATTCACTATTTAGTATTTTTACTATTTACTGGTATATTTAAAGCTTGCACGTTTTTTGTGTCTTGCAGTTAGTGCGGTTATTAATTGCAAACATAATTAATTTTTGAAATTTGCAGGATTTAAGGGCAGACAAGTGTTTTGAACCAGATTTTTGAAATCGTGATTTTAGGGTTTGTTTTTAACGACCTTGAAAAGTGATAACGAGGAGTTAAAGGGGAGTTTAGAGACACAGGCTTTTTATAAAATGTAGGTCTCGCTCCATTTTTAGCACATGCAGGGGTCGCACGCACGCACACACATATATAGGCGGTGCGCCGCGATGTACATTGGTTGGCGTTCGCGCACCTGTTGCCAAGACCTATGAACCCATGACTCATTAGCTTTATGGGGTGCCGGGGCATTGCGTATACATGTCGCGGCCGGGTGGCCGGGATAAAGGCAGTCGGGGCCGCAAGTCGATAAACAGCAGGATTCTTGTAGCAGCCAAGACGGCATTAATATTCGCTCGCCTTGTGTTGAGATATCAGATTAGGTCTGTGTACTGTTGGTCCTCTTGCTGACCTCTCTCTCTCTCTCTTTACTCTCTCGCTCTTTTCTCTCTCTCTCTTGCTTTCTCTCCCTCTAAATCTAAATTAGTAGAATTTTACTAAAAATTAGTAAAATTTTACTATTTTTTAGTAGTTTTCATGAACGACTTTTCACCTTTTTAATTAGTAGAATATTACTTTTTTTCTCTCTTTCTCTCTCTCTAAATCTGAATTAGTAGAATTTTACTAAAAATTAGTAACATTTTACTATTTTTTAGTAGTTTTCATGAACGACTTTTCATCTTTTTAATTAGTAGAATATTACTTTTTCTCTCTCTCTAAATCTGAATTAGTAGAATTCTACTAAGAATTAGTAAAATTTTACTAATTTTTAATAGTTTTCATGAACGACTTCTCACCTTCTTAATTAGTAGAATATTACTAATTTTTAGTAAAATTCTACTAAGGTGTTAGTAGAATTCTACTAATTGAAAGTCACTTTTTCACTAAATGAACTAGTGAAACTGTTTTATCGACTATTAATAAAATAGTTCTATACTAATTGTTAGTAGAATTCTACTAATCAATTAGTAACGCTCTACTAACAATTATTAAAATTTTACTCATTGCTAGTGGAATTGTTACTAAATCATTTAGTGGACGATTGTTCACTATTTCATTAGCAACTTTCTACTAATTCAGATTTAGAGAGCTCTCTCCTTTTCTTCTCTCAAAGAGAAAAAACATTTTCTTCTGTCTTTCGGAGAGGAAAAGAGAAAAAAAGAAAATAGAAAAAATAGAAAGAAAGAGAGAAAGGGAAAATAGAGAAAATAGAAAGAATGAGAGAAAAGGAAAATAGAGAAAATAGAGAAAGAGAGAAAAGGAAAATAGAGAGAAAGAGAGAAAAGGAAAATAGAGAGACAGAGAGAAAAGAGAGAGAAAGAGAGAAAAAAGAGAGATATCTCTACACCTTATTACACGTTACGCGAAAAATAAAGAACTCGTCGCGCCGCACTCTGTGCGTTGTTGATGTTGTTGATGTTTTTTTTTTGTTGTTGTTTTTTCTTTCTTTTTTTTTTATTGTCTGTACCCGTTATTTGCGCGCACGTACGCCCCTGTTTTATATAAATTGTATCATGCATATATCTATATATACCTGAGGCAGGCATATTGTTGCGTTCCTTTCAAGAAATAATCTGATTTCGCGAAGGAATCGCAAAATGGTTACCACCTCTTTCGCTACTCGGAAAAGATATGAGATGGTTATTGGCCGTGATATATGACGCGTAACGAGTGGCTCTGCAAAAAGGGTTAAGAGCACAGGGGGCTCCCTGAAACACGCATATTCAAGCGAATGGTAGCGATAATCATGTTCCTCGTCAAGAATAATCAAAAGCGCCTGCTCTGTCTCTTATCAGCAGAAAAAAATCTCAAAGCGCGCACGATGCGCAAAATCGAGGAAAATGTTTATAATTCAGGTTAGATTGTAAATTACAGTCGCGCGCTTCTTACATATGTATATGTATATATATAGTCATTTCGAGGAAATTTTGTCCAAAATGGCTTTTTTATTCTGCGAAAGGAGAAAAATAACTTTTAATGTGTATTTTATTCGAGATTTGTTGAGTATAGTAATTTTTGAAGAACTGGTTCTGTAATTTTAGTCGAGTAGATGATGATTATTAGGGAAAGACAATTTGCGACTGCAATATATATTTGAAAAATGGAAGTAATTCCTGATTGCTTAGTTTTAGTTGTCAGGAACTAGTTCAGTAATAGTAGATGATGATAGTTTTCTTCTTAGACTTGGCTCAAATTGGCTCAAATATTTGTGAACTAGTTCCGAAATTTTTAAAGAATACAAGAATTAACATACTACTAACTAGTAATAATAATAATAATAATAATAATAATAATAATAATAATAATAATAAGAGTAATAATAATAATAATAGTTTATAATAATATATATATATATATATAATAGTTTATAATACTAATAATATTAATATTAATAATAATAGATTTACTACTAATTACATTACACCCAGAGAAAAATATTATTTAAAACAAATATATTTTATTTGACTTAAATGAACGAATATTTGTCTCAGAACTAACTAGACTTTTTATTTATTTAAATAAAAAAATTTTTATTTTTTAAATAAAATTTTTATTTGATATAAATAAAACACATATTTGAGTCAAATGAAATTTTATTTAAACGAAATAAATTTTATTTGAAACAAATAAAAAGTCTAGTTGGTTCTGAGACAAATATACCGCATTTCCCTGAATGTATTAATAATAAATCATGACTATTACTTATTTTTAAAAAGTAGTTTGGTAATTTTTAAGAACTACACTGAAAAAAATGTATATTAAATTTTCTTAAAATATTTCACAATTTGGGGAAAAAGTGCAACAAACCGAAATTTTGATATAAAAAATACTAAACGTTAAAAATAATTATGTGAAATTTAGTAAAGTTATATTAAAATTGACTTAAAATTCTTGATATTTGATATAATTATACGAAACACCACATAATTTTTTTTAATGTTTAGTATTTTTTATGTCAAAGTTTCAGTTTGTTGCACTTTTTTCCCAAATTGTAAAATTCTTTTACAAAATTTAATATAGTTTTTCTTTCAGTGAAGTTCAGTAATAACTATTAACTACAATAATACAAATATTTTTGCTAGTAACCATTACCAACAATAATTCATAGTATTATAAGAGTTTGTTGAGTTAGGAGTATTATTAATAATTTTTTAGACGTAGTTTAGTAATTTTTTACAACTAGTTCAGTACTATCAACTGGTAACAGCAGTACTGACACAGTTTATAGGACAAGTTGTCAATTTCTCCTATAACAAATATTTATTCTACAAAATTGGTTGAGAAACAAAGACAAAAAATTATCGAAATAAAGTAAAACATTAAGAGCTAAAAAAGAAAAAAAAAGTTTTTATTTTCCTTTCCTTTTTGTCTTCTCTAAAATCACAAAACACTTCTTCCTCTAAGAAAAAATACTACAACAACTTTTTGTCATTGCGTTTTTCTTTAAATTGAGAGCAGTGAATTGTGAAAGTTGTGAATTAAAATTGATGATTGTTTGAAGTAATAACAATAAACAATTCGTGTATTTCTTTGAAATTCTCTCTCCCTCCTACCGCATACTCATTCTTTTATATACACTTCAAAGTACAAGAGAAAAAAAATACGTTGCGCATACCAGAAATACGGGAAAATGACCGAGGCATTGAATAGTGTGCAATTCTGAGTCACCGCTTTCGGCATTATTTGCTTAACCAATAATAATACGAAATTGGTAGGTTGTCAGTCAGCGGTTACGATGTATGTGTACACGAGTTTGCACGTGGCCCGCAGCAATATACAACCGATCCAATATATACCTCAAAAAAAAAAGACATTGATAGGATGCCAATAGCTGATGAAGTTTCGACATCAAAATCGAGCGCCAATTTTCTTTTGCCGAACAATATTTATCGTCTAATAGGTTTACCTTCAGGCTGATTATTCAAATAATCACGTTACTACATTGTATATAGAGTAGTAAGGAGTTTTTTTCTCTCTCCCTCTCTTTAATTCTAGTAATATTTCGAATCGGGTACAATTTTACTTTCTAGTATTTTTACCGTCTGGAATTTTTACTCTCTAGTTTTTTTCACTTCTTGTATTTTTACTCACTAGTTTTTTTTCTCTTCATTATTTTTACTCACAGGTTTTTTTCCTCTTTATAGTATTTTTACTCTGTATATTATTTTACCCCTCTTGTATTTTTACCAACTAATTTTATTCCGTTTTATTTTTACTCCCTAGTATTTCTTACTAACTAGTATTTTCACTATCTAGTATTTCATACCTTTTTCATTCCTCACCGAAAAAAAAATATTCTTGTTTTAAGAGGACAATTCCTCTTCTAAAATCCTCTTACATTTTATTCTTAAATTAAGAATATTACTCTTCATTGGAGACTATTCCTCTACTTTTAAGAGGAATTATTCTTAAGTGGAGAATAATTCTCTTAAAATAAGAGGACGTTTTTTGGTCAATATACAAAAGGAAAATATGCATCAAAATAAGAGGAATCCTCTCAAAACAAGAATATTTTTTTTTCGGTGCTTGGAGTATTTTCTAGTTCCCAGTATTTTTCCCTCTTGTATTTTTTATTACTGACATTTTTTCCTTCTTGTACTTTTACTCTCTGATATTTTTTACCTTTGGTATTTTTACTCCCTAGTATTTTCACTACTTAGTATTTTTTACCTCTCAGTATTTTCTTCTTTCTAGTATTTGTTCTCTCTTGTATTTTTACTCCATGGTATTTTTCCTCAGTAATATACTAACTCTCAAGTATTTTTTATTACAATAATCTTACCTTAAAATATTCTGACTCTCTGGTATTTTTACTGTAGAAAAAAAATTAAAAGTTAAAGTACTAGAGAGTAAGAATACAAAAGAATAAAAATATTACAAATACTAGAGAGTAAACAATACTAGAGAATAAAAACGCTGGAGAGTAAAAAAACTAAAAAATAAAAATACTGAAAAATTAAAAAAATAGAGAGTAAAAAATATTAGAGAATACAAATATTAGTGTAACAAACCTAGGATGTAAAAATACTAGTTAGTAAAAATGCTTGCGAATAAAACTGCTAGTGAGTAAAAAATCTAAATAGTAAAAATACTTTTGAAAAGAATATTAAAGAATAAAAATATTAAAGAGTAAAAATATTAACGAGAGACACTATATAGTAAAAGTACTACTGAATAAAAATACTTGATAGTAAAAAATACTAGAGAGTAATAATATTAAATAATTAAAAATACTAGTGAATAAAAATAAAGATAGTAAAAAACATGAGAGTAAAAACTATTAGAGCATAACATACAAGATAGTAAACATAATAGAGTGTAAAAATAATGGAGTAAAAAATACGAAAGAATAAAAATTCTAGAGTAAAAAATACGAAAGAAGAAAAATACTAGAATTTAAAAATACTAGTGAATAAAAATAAAGATAGTAAAAAACTTGAGAGTAAAAAATACAAGATAGTAAAAAATTCTAGTAAATAAAAATGCTGGCCAGTTAAAATACTATAGAGAAAAAAATATTGGAGAGTAAAAAATAATAGGGAATAATAATAATGCCAAAGACTAAAAATGCTAAAGTAAAAAATACCAGATAGTAAAAAATACTAGTGAATTAAAATACTGGATAGTAAAATTACAAGAATGTAAAAATACTAGAGTAAAAATACTAATGGCAAAAAATATCAGAGAGTAAAAATATAGAAGGAAAAAAACAGTATTAAAAAATGCAAGAGAAGAAAATACAAGAAAGTAGAAAATACTTGATAGTCAAAACCCTAAGGAGTAAAAATACTAAACGCAAAAATACTAGTGACGAAAAATACTAACGAGTAAAAATACAGGAGAGTAAAAATACTAACAAGTAAAAATACTGGAGAGTAAAATAATACTAAAGAATAAAAATACAAGTGAAAAAAATACTGGTGAATAAAAATACTAGTGAATAAAAATACTCGATACTTTAAATACTAGAGAAAAAAAATAATAGAATAAAAAATAATAGAGAATAATAATACCAACGAGTAAAAATACTAGAGTCAAAAATACGAGATAATAAATAATACTAGTTAATTAAAATACTGGATAGTAAAAATACAAAAATGTAAAAATACTAAATAATAAAAATACTAGAGAGTAAAAATACTAAAGGCAAGAATACCAGAGAGTGAAAATACATAAGGGAGAAAATATCAATATAAATTTTTTTTATTAAAAAATAAAAGAGGGTCAAAATACGAGAAAGTAGAAAATACTACATGGTAAGAAATACTTGACAGTAAAGATATTAGAGAGTTAAAATACTATAGTAAATAATACTTGCGAATAAAAATACTAGATATTAAAAATACAGGAGAATAAAAATACTAACAAATAACAAATAATGTAAATAATAAATAATAACAGTAAAAATACTAGAGAGTAAAAAAATACTATAGAGGATAAAAATACAAGATTGTAAAAACACAAGATAGTAAAAACACAAGAGAGAAAAAATACTAAAAAGTAAAAATACTACAGAGGAAAAAAATACTACAGAGTAAAAAAAATACTAAAGAATAAAAATACTACAAGGTAATAAACCTTGGAATAAAATCACCAAAGAGTAAAAATTAAAATTCTATCTAAAACATTATAAAATTAGCTACATTATCTTAATTTAAGCATAAATTTATTTTTTCGCAGCTTGTACTTTTAAAAGATATTTATTACTGAAAAAATATACAAATTAGTTAGAACTGAAAATTGAAAAATTACCCTCATAAACTTGTGTTGTGTGTCTACTAACAAGAAAGGAATAATGAAAAAAAAGTAGAATAAAAAAATGATTAAAAAAAAAAGATAGAAAAAAATCACGGTTGTTGAAATCTTTGAATACGTGTCAGGAGGGTAAAAAAAATACATAGGGTACGTATACGTTCTCTCTTGACCGATTGATATGCACAAGGAGGGAGATGATTTTTTTTTAGGTGAAAATGTGGTTCTATAGCTTCATGGGGTTCCCCAACCCTTTACCTGCTTCAAAACCCGGAAGGGCTTTTGTACGATTATTCATTATGATAAACTCCAATGGCATCACTATGGTAGTCTAGAGAGGTGTTTTGTGGCCATCAAATTCGGTGTGGATATTCTATTGAATAAATCTCTATACCCTCTGTGTGTATAAAATATATATATATATATATATATATATATATAGAGGAGGATTAATGTTTGCCATACCAAAACGATTATTATTTCAAGTGTTTTTGTATCCGATGAGGGTTTATTCAGACTTTGCAGAAAATGACTCTTTAGAAAGGGGTGGAGTTTGTGAAAGGTGCTTTTTCGAAAGGTGGATTATTTTTTTTTTGGGAAAACAGGTGGAGAGTGTAAATTAGTTAAAGCTGATTTTCCGGTAATTGCTGTGATCCTTTCTTTAATAGTGTTTCAAACAATATTTTGTGTATGATCATTATCTTTGATCTGGAAATTATGCGAACCATTCATGACAATGTATTGTATTCTTAATACAATAATTCCTAATTCTTAATGAATTGTTTCGTTCTTTCTTGCTGAAATATGTGCGCATTCATTAGAAATTCATTACTAGAGTCATTAGCTTTTTGCTTTATATTTGGAAAAAGTAATTAGAATTTCACGTTTGGATTATTTCACACAATTCTCTCTTTGGCTTTGGTTTTGAAAATTTGTTTTCTTGTTTTTGTTTTGTTCGCTGTCGGTTATTAATTTTTGGGGAATAATGATTTTTACTTGACATTCATAAATTACTTGCGAGTACCTTTATTATGAAATGTACGGCAAATAAATATTTTATTTATCGTCCACTGATTTGTTAGTTAACGTTTAACTTGTTCTAACTTGTTCTATTTTACAAGTTTTCATTTTCTTTAATTTTGACTTTTCTCCAATTTGAATACTCTGATTTTTATTCTAATTTTTACTCCAATTTTGGTTACAATTTTGACTATAATTTTGACTATGATTTTGACTATGATTTTGACTCTAATTTTGACTATGATTTTGACTATGATTTTGACTATGATTTTGACTATGATTTTGACTATGATTTTGACTCTAATTTTGACTATGATTTTGACTCTAATTTTGGTTACAATTTTGACTATAATTTTGACCATAATTTTGACTATGATTTTGATAATGATTTGAACTATGATTTTGACTGTTTTGACTATATGTTATGACTATAATTTTGACTATATATTTGACTGTATAATTTTGACTTTAATTTTTACTATAATTTTTACTATGATTTTGACTATGATTTTGACTATGATTTTGACTATGATTTTGACTCTAATTTTGGTTACAATTTTGACTATAATTTTGACTATAATTTTGACTATGATTTTGATAATGATTTGAACTATGATTTTGACTATGTTTTGACTATATGTTATGACTATAATTTTGACTATATATTTGACTGTATAATTTTGACTTTAATTTTTACTATAATTTTTACTATGATTTTGACTATGATTTTGACTATAATTTGAACTATAATTTGAAGTATAATTTGAACTATAATTTGAACTATGATTTGAACTATGATTTTGACTATGATTTGAACTATGATTTTGACTATGATTTGAACTATGATTTTGACAATGATTTGAACTATGATTTTGACAATGATTTGAACTATGATTTTGACTATAATTTTGACTATGTTTTGACTATATGTTTTGACTATAATTTTGACTATATATTTGACTGTAATTTTGACTATAATTTGTCCCCTTTGTATCCTAATTTGTTAATTTCAATTTTCCAGTGGACTTTGAGGAGAAGAATGAAGGATTTGTCACTTGACGATATAACCCTTATGGCATAGTTTGAAAGAGTTAATCCTTTCCTGCAATTACATCAGGTATGAAATGCTTCTCGAGAGTCGAAGAAAGACGAAATAGATACCTACGGTATAACGTTTTCTCAAAGGGTTGAAGGCGCGTGGTAGAATTTCCAACAGAAACGATAATGTGCAATAATCTTGTAACCCTAAACTAACAATTCCTTCCATTTTCAAACTTCTTCCGGAAGATTTCAATCTCATTCTTCCTAACAACTCTTCCACTCATCGAAATATTGTAATTTCAAATGCTAACATTGATTTCACAGTAGATATATATTATGTTCGTGCTGGAAAATTATCTTTTCAAAATGTAGAAAAACAAATACATTCAAATTGTTGAAAAATATAATTAAAAAATTTTTTTTAAATTTAAAAAAAGTAAAAATTGTTTAATAGTAAAATAAAACAAACTTGAGACATTTTTAAAAATAAAAAAAAATGATTTTTATTGATGATAAATTTCCATTGAGGAAAGGGGATAAACGTTGAATTGGTGAAAAATAATGGTTAAGATTTATAACGAAATTAACATGAGATAAAAAACATTTAATTTTACATGTGAATCGTTATGTAAACGAGATGGAAAAGTACGGTTGGTGTTTTTTTTAACAATAGATTATTAGCATCGTTATCGGAAGAATTTTTTTTTTCACAAATTTATGGAAAAATTTGAACAATTGTCAGAATAAAAATATGTCATTCGACGAACAATGGCTGAAAATTAACTTATCAATAAAATTACAGAATGTCAGTCAATAAACTTTGAATTCTTCCTTCATTTTTAGGTCAAAGTGTTTATATTTCAATTTTCGATTTATATCACTTATGTAATTTTCCGTTTGTTGTTAAACAGAAGCAACGATTTTTTTTCCGATCAATGTCAAATGAGCGAAGAAAAATAGTAAAAGTAAATAATTTTAATAAATTTAGGAAGTAAACGTTTCTAAATAGAGAGCAAAAGCATTGAATATATAATTACACTGCGAGATATATAAATATGACAGCGTAAAGTGTTGGAAACGTAAATTATATTCCAAGTTTGAAGCTTTGACGTGAATAGCGTCCCTGGGGTTATACTTGCGCATAATATATTGTCTAAATGACGAAATACTTTCTCTAAATGTCTAAATGACATTATATATTAAGTAAGAATAGGAGAGGCTGAAAATGGAATTTGCAAACTGTTGCATAAAAGTGGACATAAAAGTACGTAACAGTTGACGTGAAATGGTGTAAGGGATTTTTCAGTGAGGGACGAAATTTGTTGCTGTGCGATATAGGGGGGAAGGGAAGAGAGTATAGTTGTGTGTACCTCTTTAATTAGGGTTAAATTGTAAAACCAGGCATACGACCTTGGTCCCTGACTGATTATCTGAGAATTTCTATGAATAAGCCTTTGCGAAAGGAGAGAGAAAGGGAATTTTGCAAACAGTCATAAAATTGATGGATTGGGGGTGTGGGGTCCTTGTAACACACCCTTTTTATGGAACCTTGACCATAACCCCGATGAATGACGTTCACCGTAGCGCAATATACATGCACCGTGCGCCTCTTTTCCCTTCCACTTGAAAATTTTACCCTCTGAAATATTTTATTTCCTATTCAAATATTAATATTATTTTATATTTTTCGAATATTAAAATTACTATTAAAATTAATATTAAAATTAGAATTACTATTAAAATTAATATTAATATCAAAATTACTATTAAAATTAATATTAATATCAAAATTACTATTAAAATTAATATTAAGGGCATTTGAACCACTATGACGTCATAATGTGTCAAAAGCATGAGTTTTAAAATTGTGACGTCATAATGGTTCAAATGCCCTTAATATTAAAATTTCTATTAAAATTAATATTCATATTAAAATTACTATTAAAATTAATATTAATATTAAAATTACTATTAAAATTAATATTAATATTAGTATTAATATCAATATAATAATATAATAATAATATTATTATTACCATAATAATTATTAAAATATTAATATTAATGATAATTTTAACCATAAAGTGTGATTTTACCACTATAATTGTGACGCGCTCCGAAGAAAGGTACCTAAGAAGCAAACGATTTATAGGTTAGGTTCGTGTTAGATTTCTCTTGATTAAAAGCTTATTCTTAAATATTTGAATTTGAAACTAATTTTCATTGAATATTTTGAATGTAATGAAGACTTGAAGATCAATAATTTTAAATTAATAATTAATTTTCTTTCTTCATTTTTACTTGAAAAATTAAAAACATAATCTCAAATTTTTTGCTTCTTAGGTAGTTTTCTTCAGAGCGCGTCACATTTGTTGTTAAAATAAGTCTAGATTATGCTAAATTACCACTAGAGTGTTTTAGATTAATACGAATTTTTGGGTTTTAAAAAAATACCAGAATTTTGCTAAAATAACACCATAGGAAAACTACAGTTAACAAATTTAAAAAAAAAATTCACTGGCATTGCATTTGAGAAGGCAGGGTTAAAATATTAATTTTAATATTAACATAAATATTATTATTAATATTGTCTATTAAATAAAATGTAAAACCATTGTAGAAAATAATTATTATTGTAAATAATTACTTGCAATATTACTAGTAAATATTGTTAAAGTAAATAGTCAATAAAACAACAATAGTTAATGGTAATTCACAGTGAAAATAATTAAAATTTCCAATGTGTAAATATTAAGGGAAAAAACCCTAAATAAACAGATAAAGAAGGTGTTAATTTTTTTTAAAGGGATACAAAATAGCTACAAGGAAAGTATACTATTTCTTATTTTCAAGTTTCAAAATTTATTACTATTATTATTATTATGCAAATTAAACAATTTTTTTCCCATAAAGTTTTTCGAAAACTTTTATAATCCAACTTTACAAAAAAATCACTTATTAAGTATGTAATTGTTTATTATTTTTACAATTTTTTAATATAATTTTTTACACAAATTCAATTATTTTCATAAATAATACCTAACATTCTATGGAAAAATTACATTGTTTTTAAAGACAATAAAATTTTTTTACGAAAATTCAGTTCTTTTAAGAAAATTTTAATAAAATTTCACAAGAGAATTCAATTAATTTCTATAATTTTAAACTAATTTTACGAAACAATTAAATTATTTTTGTAAATAGTATTATAATCTTTGGTAAATTTCAATTATTTTCACTAAAATTCCTAAAAAGAATTCAATTTTTAATAATATTTTTTGAAAAAATTTAATTATTTTTGTAAACAGTAAATTTTTTTGAAAAAGTTAATTACATATTTTTATTAACAGAATTTTAATGAAATTTTATGAAAGAATTCAAATTGTTTTTAAATTTTTAATAATGTTTTTAAAAAAAATTCAATACACACAAAAAAATAAGTGTTAAATTTGTTGCGTGTAGTTTTCAAGATGGTGTTGTTTTAACAGCCATTAAAAATGTGCATTAATTTTAACACACTCATGGAGTTAATTTAACACAAAATTTAGGTTAAAATCACCTCGTTTTGGTTAAAAATGTTGCGTGTTGTTTTAACACTACTTTTAGTGTTAAAACAACACTTCTTTTTTTCTGTGTAGTTGTATAAAATTTTAATGGATTCTTCAAAATATTTCAATTGTTTTTATCAATAGTGAAATTCTTTGCAGAAATTTAATTACTTTTAATACAATTTTAATAAAATTTAGTAAAAAAGTTTAATTTTTAAAAATTTTAATTAATATTTTATATAAAAGTACAATTATTGTATAAAATTTTAACGAATTCTTCTAAGCATTTCAACTGTTTTTATAAATAGTAAAATTCTTTGCAAAAATTCAATTACTTTTAATACAATTTTAATAAAATTTCAAGAAAAAATTCAAATTGTTTCTAACTATTGATAATATTTTTTAAAAATTCAAAAATTAAAATTTTAATGAATTTTTCGGAACATTTCAATGGTTTTTATAAATAGTAAAATTCTTTGCAAATATTCAATTACTTTTAATACAATTTTAATAAAATTTTGTAAAAAAATTTTATTTTAAAAAATTTTTAATACATTATATTTCATGGAAAAATTTAATTAATTTGTATAATTTTAAAATAAAATTTCACAAAACATTAAATTTTTTTTTGAAGAAGAAAAAATTTTTGTAAAAATTAGATTATTTGTTCAATAAAATTTTCATAAGTTTTCGGAAACAATTCAATTATTTTTTAAAATTGCAATAAATCCTTCGAAACAATTCGATTTTTTAAAAATTTTTAATAAAATTCTTCTAAGGAATTCAATTATTTTGAATATAATTTTAATAAACTGCAATAATCAAATATTTAATTATAATTATTAACAAGCACGATTTTTTTGGAAAAGTTTAAAAAATTCTTTGTTCTATTCAATTATTTTAAAATTTTTCAATAGAATTATTAAAATTATTGAAAAGGTTTTTTACAGTTTTTGTAGAAAACTACATTATGTAAAAAAACTTGAAGAAATTTAAAAAAAATCTAATTATTTACAAAAACTGTAATAAAACTTTTTATAAGAAATTATTTTTCTATCAATAATTTTTATAATATTTTAATAGTAAAATTATTAATTTTGTAAATAAATAAATAAATTACAATTTATAATAAAATCGATTATATTAAAAAAAATCAAAGAAAGTTTTTGAAAGAATTGTTAAAACTTTTAATGGAATTTATTCTTCAAAAAGAATTGAATTTTTTTATCATTTTCTTTATAAAATTCATTGAATAAATTAAATTATTTTAAATCATTGTAATAGAACTGTGAGATGGATTTAATTATTTTTCTAAAAATTTTACTAAAATTAATAATAAAATTCGTCGAAAGAATTTAATTTTTTGCAAGATTTTCCTACAAAATACTTTTTCTTTTTTCTTTCTTTTTTTCTAAAAATTTTAATAAAATTCAATGATTAAATGTCTAATTTCAATAATTAAAAAACACGACTATTTTAAAAACTTGAAAGAAATTTTTTATAAAATTCAATTACTTTCAAAATTTTAAGTTATTAATGTAAAAGAATCTCAATTTTATATTTTAAAAAATCAAAGAAATTTTTGAATTTAGAATTTAATTAGAATTTGCATAAATTTTCATTTCTTTTATTTTCGTAAATAATAAAATTCGTGGAAAGAATTCAATTTTTCGCAAGTTTTTCCTACAAAATTCTTTGCAAGATTTAAAAAATTTTCAATAGATTAATTTTATGATTGAAACTTTTTTTAGCCAAAAATTATTAAAAAAGTGAGAAAAAAATAAAGAAAATAATAAAAAAAACTGCGAACAGATTACTAGAATAGGATTTTATTAATATTGTGTGATTTAAAAAAAACCTTGATAAAAATGGCCAAAATAGAAATGGAGAAAAAGGTAGAAGGTAAAAAACCATAAAATAAAGGCAATGTTTTGACCCGTGCATCAGTATCGGCATTAACCACAAAATATTTTTTTCCATGCCGAAACATTCTCCTCTTTTTTACAAGTGGTAATATTTTTTAAAAACGAAAGAAGTAAAAATTTAGCCTTTTTTGGGGTTATTTGCCGAATCTCTTTTTTAAGGGTTGTTACGTGTCACACTGTATAAGACCCTCACTCACTCTCTCTCAGGTAGCAATAAAGACATAAAAAAAATATGACTCCGAAAAAAGGGTCCTTTCGCAAGGATTGTAAAAAGGGTATGGTATGAAAATTTCGAAGGCTAGCAGCAAAAAAGAAGAGGAAGAAAAAAATCACGAAATATCATAAACCCTTCTCTGAGTGATGAAAAGCGGAGAGAAACCTTTTTTTAAGAGGTCCCTACGCTCTTTTACATCCACCACTTTTCCTATATAGATTTTTTTGTAAAATCATAAAAAAAAAAAAGATTTCCAGGGACACGGAATATTTTTTTTTCTTTTTTTCCTTCATGAGGCAATCAGGAAAGTTTCTTTATGGCGCAATGGAAAAAAAGACTCTCTTTGGAGGAAAAGTGGTGAAGTAAACTTAAAGGTTTTTCATACAAGGGGTTGTGAGCGGTTACCCTTTGCGTCAGTGTCCAATACGAATGCAGAGAGAATGGGTGGGTTAGAAAGGATTAGAGGTTTGCAACACTGAGAGACCATAGGATGGTTTAAATCCTTTTATTGGTGATCAACGATCCTTTCTCGCTAACCCGCTCGAGGTTATACCCTTTTACAATCGAGTTGTATTTTTTTAAAAAGGGTTTGCAATAATCGGCACGCGCGAGTCGTGCGACGGATTCGACCCTTTTTTTCTCGTCCCGAAGGTTATTGCTGCGTTTTTAAAACCGAAACTAAAAAAAGGATGAATGAGGAAAAAAAGGATAACGCTTATGGTGTTGTGAAAGCTATTTGATATTTTTGTGTGATGGGTATTTTTAACCAATGTTTACTGCTGTTCGAGAGTCACCTGTTAATTAATAGGGAAAATCCGTAAAAAAGTAAATAAAAATAAAAATAATCGAAAATAATCGAAATTTTTTTTATTGAATTTATTTGAATTCGATAAGAAAAAAGCTTGATTATTATTATCTATGAATTTTCTGTATTTAATTAATACGTTTCGATTTAATTTACTAAAGATTTTCACTGATACAAGTTTGAACTGCAATGATAAGCGGAAAATACTTTTTGAAAATTTATTCATTTCTGTTTATTATTTTTTATTCCCAACCCTTACTTCGGTTCATTAATATTTATTCTTTCCAGTTGGAAAAGAAATTCAATTTTTCAACTTTAGGATAAAATTAGGTAAATAATCTTTAACGTCCAAGATGCTTTATAAATTAAGGTAAATAAATTATTTTTAATAAATTAACTTTTTGCCTTAATTTATAAAGGATGAAATTAACTTTCATTCTATAGAACAGAAAATTTCAATTCCAAAAAATGTTTCTATCAATTTGTAAAAGAAATTCAATTTTTCGGAAAAAGAAATCCATTCATTTTCAATTAAAAAAAAGAAAATTTATTCTTTAAAAATAAATCCCAAGTATTAATTTGTAAAAGCAATTCAATTTTTCGAAATAGGAAATTCATTAATTTTCAATTTAAAAAGAGAAAAAATATTCTTTTGAAATAAATTTCAAGTTTTAATTTGTAAAAGAAATTAAATTTTTTCGAAATTGTTAAAGAAAATTGTTTTTTAATTTTGAATCTTTTGTTTCTTGTTTTTAAAAAATCGATTTTTCAATTGTCAAGATCTAAATTTCAAAAAATTGTAAGAATTTTATTTCTATTTCATAAAATAAATTTACGACTTTTTATCTTAAAGTAAAAAAATTTTATTTCAAAAAATTTTCTGTTTCAATTTGCAGAAGAAATTTGAGTCTTTACTGTGAAAAGAAATTAAATTTCTAAATTGAAAACAAAAAATTGATTACAAAAGAAAACAAGACCTTTATTGTTCTAAATTAAAAACGAAATTCAATCTTTTAATTTGAGAAAGAAATCGATTTTTGATTAAAAACAGAAAATTCAATTATAAAAGCTTTTCATACTAATTTAGAGAAGAAATACAATTTTCCAATTTACAAACTTTTATATTTCAGTTTTAAATAGAAATTTATTTTTTCAATTTAAAAACAAAAAATTTCTTTCATTTTCAGAAAATAGTTTTTTTTTAAATTGTAAAAGCATTTTATTTTTTAATTTTGAATCCTTTCTTTCTTATTTGAAAAGGAAATTCAATTGTCAAGATATAAATTTCTTTAATTTTATGAATTTTTTTTAATTAGAAACGAAATGAATAGATTTTTATTTCAAAGCAGAAAATTTAATTTGAAAAAGTTTTTTGTTTCAATTTGCAGAAGAAATTTCATTTTCAAAATTTTTTAATTTAAAAAGAAATTAATTTTTAAATTTAAAAAAAAATTCATTTCAAAAAATATTTCAAGACCATTATTGTTTCACATTGAAAAAGAAATTCAATTTTTCAATTTGACGAAGAAACTAATTCTTTATATAAAACAGAAAATTCATTTACAAAAGCTGTTTGTATTAATTGGAAAAAAAATTAAATTCTTTAATTTGAAAAAGAATTTTTCTGTACATATTAAAACAGAAAACTTAAGTTTCAAATACTTTTTTGTACCAATTTGTAAGAAAAAGTAAGTTTCTCGATTTAAATTTATTCTTTTGCTATTAAAACTATTAAAAAAGAAATTCTATTTTTGATTTTTGAAAGGGAAATTAATTTTTCAAATTAAAATTCAAAAGCTCATTTAAAAAAAATATTACAACATTCAGCAGATTTAGAGAAAAACAATGTCACTTTTTGGCAAAAAGTAAATAAACGTAAAACTATGTATATAATAATTATAATTAATAATTAATATGCCCGTAAATTAAAAAATTTCATCGATTAAAAAAAATTGTTACAGGATCAAAAAAAAAATCTTTTTTTCTTAACCTTGTGGGAGAGCTGATCTTGCTCATCGCGTGCCATAAAGAATGCAACTCGATACGGAAGAAATGAAGTGCAAATTGAGCAAGAAACACCGCGAAACTAAGAAAAAAACGAAGAAGAAGAAAGAAAAAAATCAATTCAGATGAGCAATCTCGATGAATGAGTGACTAACGTGTTCGGACGTGAGACGAAACGCGATACTGCTGCGGCATCATAAGAACTCGGAAACATCCTGGACCGAAATTTCAACAGACTTTGCTTGAATATAACACGTCTGGAGATAATTATCAATTCCAAATTGTTCACTCAAGCCCAAAACAAACAAAAAAAAATTTTGAATTCAAATTTCAAAGGGGAACAAAATTTTTTTGAACGACTTAAGTTTATTACAATGAAGAAAAATGTTCAACTTAAACAATTGCTTAAATATTTTTCTTTGGACACCGCGACAAGAAAAGTCCAAGCTTGTGACAAGTAGTATAATGTCTTTAAAATTACAAGCTTGGCTAGTAAGTTGTAGTGCAATCTTTAAACAAACTTGCTACAGGCTTGCCCAGCAATGTTGCTGTAAAAACTTCAAAAATTGCGAAACTTACACTCTAACCTTGTTAGAAATTTGAATTCAAAATTTTGTTGTAGTAGTAAAACGTCCTTAATATTACCAGCAACCAAGCTTGTTATAAGCTCAATAAGTAAGTTGCAGTGCTAGCTTTTGGCAAACTTTCAAAACTTGCTAAACAAACTTTCAAGCTAGTAGCAAGTATAGCAAAATATCCTAATGATTTCAGTCAAATTGATAGAAAAAAATTTTTGGAATTGAAATTTTCTTTTTTATAATATAAAAATTAATTTCTTCCTAAAGTTGGAAAATTAAATTTCTTTTTCAAATTAAAACAAAAAATTTTAGGAAAACATTAGTTATAGGGTTTTTGTAAAAAAAACCTTTCAACTGGAACAGCGATTACTTTCGCTAAGACAGCAAAACTATTGTTTAAATTAGCGAAAGTATTGATTGTAATGACGAAAAATTTCGCTAATATAGTGAATTTTATAGTTGTTCAAGGTGAAGATTTTTTTTCGTGTTGGACCATCTTTTGATAGTAAAAGTCGAATAAATCTGCTATTTAATATCACAGACGGAAAAATTCACAAACATAAAATAAAGAAAATTATGAAATAAAAAAATAAAAAACAGAAATGAAACGATTTTCAAAAAGCACTTGCCGCGTATCGTTCTCTAAAATCTCTAGATTAAGGGGACAGAAGCCAAGACTCTTTCTCTCTTTCTTTCTCTCTCGGGGGAGAGACTTTACGAGCAAGAACAATAAGTAAAGGCACGTTTAACATTTTGAAATTGAGATTTTTCCCTGGAAACTTGAAAATTTGCAAAGAAATGAAGTTTTAGAATGCGAATAGAACGCGCAGTGGCCATCGGGTCTTTTATTCGATATATATATAGAGAGGACTACGTGTTTCTTGGGGACCGTGTTTGAGATAACGTCACAGAGAGAAATGAATATTATATACATACATATATATATAGTGTATGCGATATAATATTACAAGAGATATACTATATATACAATAAAGAAAAGTCTATATAGACTGGATGGTGTGCTTTCGACGGTAATTCACGCCTACGCCTCGTAATCGCCGCGGGTTTTTACACCTTAGCGTAAAACGTGTGGGTTCTCTTTCTACGAGGCACGATTTGCCCCCCGCTATGAAGAATTTTCATGTCCAATTATGACGAGAACGCACTCATGGGAACGATCATCGCAACTTCCTTCTTCAACTCGCAAACTCTACCCACGCAATTTGATCAATTTTATTTTTAAAATTTCATTCTTCGCGCAGTTTATTTTTAGCCCTTCTATATATCATTTTCTGTCGAAAATTTTATAGAAAAAAAATAGATTCACAATTTTAAAGTGTAAAAAAGGTTTTCTTTATTTTTTTTACTAATAGTAAATTATCGCTTAGTAAAAATGAAAAAAACATGTTTTAAAAGTAAAAAGTAGAATAGTAGAAAATTTAAACAGAACATACAAGAAAAGTAGAATAGAAAAAGTAGAATTAAAAACAGGAAAAGTTTAATAAAAAAATAGTAAAAAGTAGAAAAGAAAAAAGTAAAATAGTAAATAGCAGA
The DNA here is from genome assembly GCA_032873175.1 of Leptopilina drosophilae. NCBI lineage: Eukaryota > Metazoa > Arthropoda > Insecta > Hymenoptera > Figitidae > Leptopilina > Leptopilina drosophilae. Next base: position 42,744,262 of record CM065480.1, on the reverse strand, counting down.
AAGGTAGAAAATTGAAATAGAAAAAATGTAGAATTAATAAACTAGAACAAGTTGAACAGAAAAAAAGATAAGTAGTGAAAAGTAGAATAATGAAAACTGGAAAGTAGAATAGTAAAAAGTAAAATAGTAAAAAGTAGAATAGGACAAAATTAAAATATAAAAGAATAGAATAGAATAAAGTAGAATTAAAAGATTATAAAGTAAAATAGTAAAAAGTAGAATAGTATAAAATTATATATGAGAAAATACTAGAATAGAAAAAAATTAGTTAATAATAGAATAGTAAAAAGTAAAATAGTAAAAAGTGGAAAATAGTAGAAAATTAAAATAGAAAAAAGCAACAGTATGTAGAATATAAAAATAGTAGAATTTAAAACAGGAAAAGTTGAAAAAAATAGTTGAAACTAGAAAAGAAAAAAGTAAAATATTAAGAAACAGAAAAGTAGAAAATTGAAATAGGAAAAAAGTAGAATTAAAAGCAGAGGAAAAGTTGATTAGAAAAAAAATAAAGTAGTGACAAGTTGAAAAGTAAAAACTGAAAAGTAGAATAGTAAAAAGTAAAATAGTAAAAAGTAGAACAGTCGAAAATTAAAATAGAGAAAAGCAGAAGTAAAAATATACAAAAAGTTGAATAGAAAAATTAAAAAAAGGGGAATAGTAGGATAGTAAAAAATAAAGTAGTGAAAAGTAGAATAGAAGAAGGTAGAAATAAAAACAAGAAATGTTGAATAGAAAATGAACAGAAAAAATAAATAGTTGAATAATAAAAAATAAAATATTAAAAAGTAGAATAAAAGAAGGTAGAATTAAAAACATAAGAAAAGTTGAAGAGGAAGAAACTAAATAAGTGATAAGTAGAATAGTGAAAACTCAAAAGTATAATAGTAAAAAGTAGAATCGGACAAAATTAAAATAAAAAACAATAGAATAGAATAAAGTAGAATTAAAAGATTATAAAGTAAAATAGTAAAAAGTAGAATAGTAGAAAATCATAATAGAAAAAAGTAGAATAGAAAAAAAATAGTGAAAAGTAGAATAGCAAAAAGTAAAATAGTAAGAAGTGGAATAGTAGAAAATTAAAATAGAAAAATAGCAATAGTATTTAGAATATAAAAAATTGAAATTTAAAACAGGAAAAGTTGATTAAAAAATAGTGATGAAAAGTATAAAAGAAAATAGTAGAAAATTAAAATAGAGAAAAGTAGAATTAAAAATATAGAAAAAGTTGAATAGAAAAAAATAAAAAAGTCAATAGTGGAATAGTAAAAAATAATATAGTAAAAACTAGAATAGAAGAAGATAGAATTGAAATCATTGAAAAAGTTGAATAGAGAATAAATAGAAAAAGTGAATTGTAGAATAATAAAAAAAATATTAAATAGTAGAATAAAAGAAAGTAAAATTAAAAATACAGGAAAATTTGAATAAAAAAGAATAAATTAGCGATTAGTAGAATAGTAAAAACTAAAAAATTTAATTGTAAAAAGTAAAAAAGGATAAAATTAAAAAAGAAAATAATAGAATAGAATAAAGTAGAATTAAAGGATTATAAAGAAAAATAGTGCAAAGTAGAATTAAAAATATAGAAAAAGTTGAATAGAAAAAAATAAAAAAGTTTATAGTGGAATAGTAAAAAGTAAAATAGTAAAAACTAGAATAGAAGAAGATAGAATTTAAATCATTGAAAAAGTTGAATAGAGAATAAATAGAAAAGGTGAATGGTAGAATAATAAAAAAAATATTAAATAGTAGAATAAAAGAAAGTAAAATTAAAAATACAGGAAAATTTGAATAAAAAAGAATAAATTAGCGATTAGTAGAATAGTGAAAACTAAAAAATTTAATTGTAAAAAGTAAAAAAGGACAAAATTAAAAAAGAAAATAATAGAATAGAATAAAGTAGAATTAAAGGATTATAAAGAAAAATAGTGAAAAGTAGAATAGTAGAAAATCATAATAGAAAAAAGTAGAATAGAAAAAAATAGTAAAAAGTAGAATGGTAGAATAGTAGAATAGTAAAAAGTGGAATAGTCAAAAATTAAAATAGAAGAAAGTAGAATAGAATAATGTAGAATTAAAGGATTATAAAAAAATAGTGAAAAGTAGAATAGTAGAAAATCATAATAGAAAAAAGTAGAATAGAAAAAAATAGTGAAAAGTAGAATGGTAGAATAGTAGAATAGTAAAAAGTGGAATAGGCAAAAATTAAAATAGAAGAAAGTAGAATAGAATATTGCAGAATTAAAATATTGAAAAGTAGAATAGTTAAAAGTAGAATAGTAGAAAAATAAAATACAAGAAGTAAAAATAAATGAAAAGTAAAATATTAAACACTAAAAAGTATAATAGTAAAAAGTAGAATAGGACAAAATTAAAATAGAAAACAGTAGAATTAAAGAAAGTGTAATTGAAATTGAATAGAAAAAAATTGAATAGTGAATAGTAGAATAAAATAGATAGAACAAAAAATAACAGTAGTAAAAAGTAGAATAGTAGAAAATCATAAGAGAAAAAGAATAGAACAAAAATAGTGAATAGTAGAATGGTGGAATAATAGAATAGTAAAAAGTGGAATAGTCGAAAATTAAAATAGAAACAGGCAGAATTAAATAAAGTAGAATTAAAAGATTGGAAAGTAGAACAATTTATTGAAAGTAGAATAGTAAAAAAAACCAAAAATAGAACAGAAAAAAGAAAAAGTAGAATACAAAACTAGGAAAAGCAGAATAGAAAAGAGTGAAAAGTAGAATAAAAAACTGAAAAAAGTAGAAAAGAAAAAAAAGAATAATGAAAGGAATTTTATCAAAAAAGAAACAGCATTAAAGGAGGAAAAAAATCGTGATGAGCAAGCCTTTTGTTCGTTTTTTGCCCACGAAAGAGGTCAGAGTGTAAATTTATGTTTATGAGATGAGGTTGATTATTTCTTGACTTATTTCGTTGTGCCGGGAAACAGCAAGGTTGAAGTTTCAATTGAGCCAGCAAAATGTTATGGCATACTTGGCATGAGACAAGAGCAGGGGGTGCGAGATTTACTTTCGTGTCAGACGAACGTCAGGATTCTGTAATGGGGCAGTTGTCTCGCGGACAAGTCGAGTAGGCGAGAGAATTAATTATATTGAAAGGATATATTATTTGCCGTGAGGAGATTCCATATTATTTACAACAAGAACGGGCGCGGGTTATTACATAATCCAACGTTGTTATAGAGACAGAAAATTGCAACTCCCCGATTGGCAAATGAAGTCGGGAGAAGTGCTAAATTATATGCAAACATATAACATAATTGAAAATCATTTTCAATATATTGCCACTCAATTTTCAAATGTATTTTCAAGAGGTAAATTGATTTTTCAATTTTATGAATAAATTAAGTTTTCAATGTTAAAATAGAAAATTTGTTTTTCAATTTTAAGAATAAATTAAGTTTTCAATGTTAAAATAGAAAATTTGTTTTTCAAGTTTAAGAATAAATTATTTTTTAAATTTTAAAACAGAAAATTAATTTTTCAAGTTTAAGAATAAAATTAATTTTTCAACTTTAAAATAGAAAGTTAATTTTTTTTAATTACAAAAAAACTTTTGTTTTTAAGTTTAAACAACATTGCTTGAATTTGAAAGATAAACTCAATATTTATTATTTCACTACAGAAAATTCAATTTCAATATCTTTTTTTGTATCAATTTAAAAAAATAAATTTTTAACAGAAAATTAATTTTTCTAATTTCAAAAATTTTTGTTTCAATTGGAAAAATTATGTTCATTTTTCAATTAGAAAAAGAAATAATATTTTCATTAAAAACAGAAAATTCAGTTTCAAAATCTTTTTCTATTAATTTGAAAGAGAAATTTAATTCTTTTCTCTAAACTTTTTTGTCTCAATTTGAAAAAGAATCTCAATTTTTCAATATGAAAGAGAAATAAAATTTTTATTTAAAACAGGAAATTTAGTTTTAAAATCTGTTTGTGTTAATTTTAAAAAAAATTAAATTTTTCAATTTCAAACTTTTTTGATTCAAGTTGAAAAAGAATTTCAATTTTCTAATTTGAAAAAGAATTTCAATTTTCTAATTCGAAAAAGAATTTCAATTTTTCAATTTGAAAAAGAGTTTCAATTTTCTAATTTAAAAAAGAATTTCAATTTTTTAATTTAAAAAAGAATTTCAATTTTTTATTTAACAGGAAAGTTAGATTTAAAATCTTTTTGTATTAATTTGAAAAAGGAATTCAATTTTTTAATTTATAACATTTTTGTTTCAATTTGAAAAAGAAATTCATTTCTTTAACATAAAAAATTTTTTTTTTTTATTCTTTAAACAGGAAATTCCATTTTATTAATTTTTTTGTATAAATTTAGAAAAGAAATTCAATTTTTAAGTCTATAAACTTCTCTGCTTTAATTTTAAATAGAATCCTAATTTTTAATCTATAAATTGAAAAAGAAAATTTATGTCTTTAATTTTAAAAACTTTTTTCTTTTAATTTTTATAAACAAATTTAATTTTTCAATTGTCAAAACCTTGTATTTCTTCAATTTTCAGAGCATTATTTTTTCTATTTAAACAAGAAATTTACCCTTCAATTTTGAAGCAGAAAATTTATTCACTCAATTCGAAGAAACTATATTCAGTTTTCCATTTAAAAACAGGAAATTAATATTTCCAATTTGAAAACGATATTCACTCAGCCATTTTAAAATAGGAAATTCAAATTTGAATTTGAATGAAATAAATTTAAAGAAACATAATTTAGAACATATTAATTCACTAAAGAATTAATAGAAAAAAAATTCATGTAAAGTAAAGTAGCTTTTGAACAAATTTGATTAAAAGGTAAAAATTAATTCTGAAAAATTAATTTTAAGAGATTTTCCCATTTTTGAGAATATTTAATAATTTTTTCGAAAAGTGCTATATAAAAGAAAAACGAGCGCCTAGAAAATGGTCACGTGCCAAGATTTTTGAAGCCCGGCAGTAAAAATGATTTCGCACGACCTGCTATAAACTGTTGAAGTAAATGTGAACAATAAAGTGTTTACGGAATTAATTTTACTACCTCAGAAGTGTACTTTAGACATTTGGGTCCTAAACCTGGAAAAAGATCGTCTCAACCAGGTAGAAAATGAAAGTTCCATTTAGAAAAATTCAAAAATAATTTTACACTCATCTCTATAAGTAGATTTTTTTATAAAATTAAAAAAATGGTTTTCAACATTTTTTTTATAATAGTATTTGTATACTTTTCTTCTTCAAACCATTTAGTGAAGATTTCTTTTGCTTAAAGAATATTTTTTGCTTATATTATTTTTGCTTACAATATTTTTGCTTAGAATATTTTTGCTTAGAATATTTTTGCTTAGAATATTTTTGCTTAGAATATTTTTTCTTACAATACTTCTACTTACAATTTTTTGGTTACAATATTTTAGCTATTTTTTATATTTTCGCTTACGATATTTTCCCTTACAATATTTTTTGCTTACAATGTTTATGCTTAGAATATTTTCTCTTAAAATATTTTTCCTTACAATATTTTTGGTTACAATATTTTTGCTTATAATTTTTTAGTTTAGAATATTTTTGCCTACAATTTTTTAGCTTAGAATATTTTTGCTTACTATTTTTTAGCTTAGAATATTTTTGCTTACTATTTTTTGGCTTTGAATATTTTTGCTTATAATATTTTTATTTATAATATTTTTGCTTACAATTTTTTAGTTAAGAATATTTTTCCTTACTATTTTTAGGCTTCGAATATTTTGGCTTATAATATTTTTCCTCACAATATTTTTTGCTTATAATGTTTTTAGTTTACAATATTTTTGCTATGTTTTTATAATATTTTTGTTTACAATATTTTTTCTTTCAATTTTTTGACTTATAATATTTTTGACTTATAATATTTTTGCTTATATTTTTTCTTATAATACTTTTACTTACAATATTTTTTGGTTACAATATTTTTGCTATTTTTTATAATATTTTTGCTTATAATATTTTTCCTTACAATATTTTTTGCTTACAATATTTTCTCTTAAAATATTTTTGCTTACAATGTTTTTGCTCACAATTTTTTTTCCTTACAATATTTTTGCTATTTTTTTGTAATATTTTTGTTAACAATTTTTTAGCTTAAAATATTTTTGCTTACTATTTTTTGACTTCGAATATTTTTGCTTAGAATATTTTAGCATAAAATATTTTCGCTTACTATTTTTTGACTTATAATATTTTTGACTTATAATATTTTTGCTTATAATATTTTTGCTTATAATATTTTTGCTTATAATATTTTTGCTTATAATTTTTTTGCTTAAAATATTTTAGCTTTGAATATTTTTACTTACAATTTTATTTTTTAGAATATTTTTAGCTTTCAATATTCTTTGCTTAAAAAATATCAAGTAAACAACATATTTCTCTTTGTAATAAAAATAATTTGCGCAAACTTAGCAAAAAAAAAAATAAATAAAATAAAATAAAAAGAAACAATCAATAACTTCCGTTCAAGTATTCAGCATTGTTTGAAATCCGATGTACATTATAAAGATAGAATAATATATATACCACTATGAAAGAGTATAATGGGAAATAAATTTTTATCCCCGAAGGCGCATTATTAATAAAAGGTATACAAGAATCGTTGAAGCGAAGTAGCAAGGACAATTTTTCAATTCGCGGGGCTCACTTTATTCATTCGAGACACGAGTCCTTGTTGTTCATATAATCGCAAAAGGGATTCTCTCTTTCTCTCTCTCTCTCTTTTCACTTTCTTAATCGTTTTCTCGATCACGAGAGCGTCTCTAATGAAACTTACATTCCAAAACGAGGTCCCCATATGCGAAAAAAAGAGGGGACGAACGTGAAATGAGATTCCGTCTTCAAGGGATTAATACGCGCAGCCGTTTAATCCGACAATATTAATGACCAACGATTTTGTTCGTGAGTTTTTTTCTTTCTTAAAGTTTGCTCACGAGAGGACATTGAGAATATCGCGAATTGAGTGGGATCGCAAATATCGCGGCTCCTTAAGCCTCTTCAAGTATGGATTACCTGTGCGCGACTACTACTGGAATTGTTACGTATATAAAACACAAAATTAATCGACGACTTAACATAATAATTTTATATGAATTCTTTTTTTTAACGAAGAATGAGAAGAAATTTTATCTCTTAAAATGTTATTCTTTGATATATTTCGTTTCGTAATAAAGATATATATGATTCCTTGATGAGGGATTGAAATGTCTTTATTAGGATTGTGGTTATAATTTTGTCATTGATGACAGGTTGGGAATAAATTTTTGTTTATGAATATACGAGTGACTGTGCGACTAAATTCAGGGAATTCGATTTTTGAATTGGGTAAAAATGTGAATAAATGTAGGAAAAAATACATAAATATATTTTTTCCCCAGGATAGAAAATTTAAATATATTTGGAGTGGTGAAAAAGAAGTCGCATTGAGTGTCAATAAGGCATCAAATTTCCTGTAATTTAGCAATGAAAAGAATAATTTTGCTAATTTTTTGAAACGGACGAAATATTTTTCTTTGCACATAAATTTTTTTCAAATTTCTACACTGAAATAAATTTTAAGAAAATATTTGTTTTTCATAAAAATAATTGACGAATTTTATTCAATTTTTTAAAATATCTGATTGAATTTCTGCAAAAAAATATATTATTTATAAAAATAATTGAATTCTTGCTATGAATGTTATTATTTATGAATAGAATTTCAAATCATATAAAACGATTTTATCCAAATTTTTAAAAGTATATAGTTTAATTCTTTCAAAGAATTTTAGTAAATCTTTTGAAAATAATAACATTTTTCAAAAGCAATTTACTAGAAAATGTATTCAAAATAGTTGAAATCGTGTGAAAAATGTTTATTATTATATAAAAAGAATTAAATTCCTGCCTCTAGAAAATTTTATTAAAAAATTGTTTTCTTTAATAATAAAATTTTTTGAATTATTTTATAAAAATTTAATTAAATAAATAAACTGTTCCCAATAAATTAATAAACAATAATTGAATTCTTATCATAAGTTTTATTAATTATGAAATCATTTTAAGACTTATAAAAAAATTTTCTAAAAATTTTAAAGAATTTCCAGAAATTTTTTTTAGTTGAACTCTTACGAGGAATTTTAATAAATTTTTAGAAATTGATTACATTTTTCAATGAGTTTATTTGAATATGGTTTAAAAAATATTGAAATCTTGAGAAGAATTTTGTTAAAAATCAATTGAATTAAAATAAATTTTATAAAATTTTTTAAAACTATTTAATTGCATTTTTTGAATTATTTCATGAAAATTTGAAACAATAATTCAATTTTTTCAAATAATTACAATGAATTGGAGAATTGAAAATAACTGAAATCCTCTGAACAATTTTATTATTAAAGAAAATAATTAAATTGCAACAAATTTTATTAAATTTTTTTAAATAATTGAATTTTTGCAATGAATATTATTAACTTTTTTCATATGATTGAATTTCTAAAAAGAAAATTTACTATTTGTAAAAAGAATTGAATTCTTGTAATGAATTTTATTAAATTTTGTTAAATAATTGAATTTTTTGAATCTTTCTATAAAAACTTAAATGAATAAATAAATCATTTCGAATAGTTTAATTAAAAATAATTACATTATTTCTATGAATTTTATTATTTATAATCGAAACTTTATTTTAATAAACAAATGTTATGAATATTTTTAAAATAATTGTATTTTATCGAGGAATTTTAATACATTTTTAGAAAATAATTACATTTTTCAATTAATTCTTTTCAAAGTATTTTAAAAAAGATTGAAATCCTGAAAAGAGTTTTTTTATGAAAACAATTGAATTACAACAAATTTTATTAAATTTTTTTAAATAACTGTAATCCTCTGAAGCATTTTATTACCTATTTATGAAAATAAGTGAATTGCAACGAATTTTATTAAATTTTTCAAAAATAATTGAATTTCTGAGAAAAATGTTATTATGTTTTAAAATAATGGAATTCTTGAAACGAATTTTAATAAATTTTTTTAAATAATTGAATTTCGGTTAAAAATTTAATTATTTATAAAAATAATTAAATTTCAATTAAAAATTTTACTATTTATAAAAAGAATTGAATTTCTGTTCAAAATCCTATTATTTATAAAAATAATTTAATTCTTGAGCGAATTTTATAAAATTTTTTTAAATAATTGAATTTTTTGAATCATTTTATGAAAACCTAAAAGAATAATTCAATTATTTTGAAAATTGTACCTAACTAAAAATAATTAAATTATTGTTATGGATTTTATTAGTTAAGAAAAAAAGAATTTAATCCTTATAAAGAAATGTCAAAATTTTGTTAAACAATTAACTTTCTTTAAAGAATTTTTTAAAAATATTTTAAATAACTGATTTTTATCGTACCGTTTTCTTGAAAATTGTATGTCAAATAATTGAAATCCTGTACAAATTTGATAGATTTATACACTTGATAGATTTTTATTTTAACTTTAATAAATAATTATTTTTAATTTTATTTTCTGTTTAACAGAATTAAATTAAGTTTTTACTTTCGTAAGTTTTTTATAAAGTTAATAAAAGTGGAAAGAAAAATCTGACACAGTGAAAATGAAAGTGAAAAAAAACTCTATTAAAATAAAATTAAATAAAAAGCTTTTAAAATAATAGTAAATATAACAGCAAAATTAAAAATCTACCAGAGTGGAAATGAAAACAAAAAGCTTTTAAAGTTAATGTGATAAAGTAAATTAAAAATATGTCAAGATTAAAATAAAAATAGAAATTAAAGTTAAAGCTGATATTAAATTACATAATTGACCTCTAAGAGAGGGTTAATAAGAATGAAGTGAATTAATTAATAAATAAAAAGAAAATAAATGAAAGTGAAAATGAATGTGCAAAAAAATGAAAATGAATGTAAAATAAAAAATGAAAATGAAAATTGCAAGAAAAAAATGAAAATGAAAGTGCAAGAAAAAATAAAAATGAAAGTGAAAGAAAACATGAAAGTAAAAATGAAATTTCATAATTAACCTCCAGGAAAATATTGTGCTTCATTGGTTATTGAAATTAAAAAAACGATTTGTTTTTTAGTTAGGCCAAGAAAATTTTGTCTCAAATAAAAAATTCTATCTACAAAAAACGATTCTTAAAGCATAAAAAAAATTTTATTTGAGGCAAACGAAACAAAGATTTTTATTTGGTATCAAAAGTTTTGTATTAGAAGAAAAATGTATTTCGAACCACAAAATTTTTATTGACACAAAAAAATAGTGATTAGTAGAAGAATTGATGAAAATGAAAGATTCGTGTAAAGAGTCACTTTTTTTAAACTTAATGTTCAACAACCAAAAAAAAAACAGAATTCCACTCACGTTTTTCCTCTTTTTTTCCCTTCAACATTTATATACACTTTAGGGTAAGTCGAACTAAACCGAAAAAGTGAGCAAGAAATCGTAAATTCAATTACTTCGCTGAAAGAGAAACTTGAGCGTCAATTACATCCGTCACGTGACGACATCGGTCCTTTTTTTCCCTTCTTTACCAGAACCCTTGCATAATTCCAATTATCTACGCCGGGTCCCGCGTCTCCGGACGATTCGCATTAATTAGCAAAAGTCAGAGATAGAGAAAGAAAGATGGGAATATAAGTCTTGGTTTCAGAAAAAAGGCAAGGAAAAAAAAGAGAGTTTCTCCGTCACTTTGTTAGACCGCGAGAGAATATCGGCATTTTTTTTCCTAGTTCTTTTTTGTCAAAAAAAAAAAAAAAAAATGAAAAAAAAACACAAGAAAGAAGAAACAAAGAGGGGGAACTGGTTTTCTAAAGAAAAAATAGAAGCGAGGCAATGGTTGCGGGTTACGGGTCGTGTTCTTGGTTCGTTAGTTTCGTGGTACGACCGCGTTAATTGTGGGTAGCGAACTGTCTAATAGAAATAATATGATAATTTCAAAAAAAGGGCCCCCCTTTTTTCTCCTCTACTGGCCTCATCGTCAACTAGTTGTTTGTTCTAAGAGAGTAAATATTGGTTATTCTCCGAGTTGAGATCGAAAAAAAGGGTTCTCCCTCGTTTCACATGCTAATTACTTAACAAGAATAAGGTTTAAAAATCCGTTAAACCAAGTGGGAAAAATTGAATTTCGAAACATTCACAACTTTTTTCCCCTCTTAAATTGGCTAAAGACCGAATTTGAAAAAAAAGAGCCGAACTTTATAAACGTTCGCTTTTAACAAAGCACTAAAACAATATTTTTACAGAGTAAAAACGCAATAAAAAATTTGTAATGCAGTTGAAAATTTAAAAAAAGTTAGGAGTTCATTTTTCAATTACATTTTCTATTAGGGTCATTTGGGGTAAATGTAAACAGGAGATGTTCCTGCTAAATTTACAAATTTAAAAATAAGTTTGACGTCAATATTTTTACTTCAGTTTACCTGCACGATGTTTTGAGTATTGCCAATATTTTATTTTGACAATTGCCAATGCCATAGTGTAAGTCATCTGTTAATGGAAAAAAGATTGAAAATAAAAATTTTACTGTTTCAGTATTTTGTGTCGCATTTGCATAAAAATAAATTAAAAATCAAACAAAAATTTTTTATTCTTCGTTATTAATGCCTTAACAAAAACTGACTTTGATTTTTGATTTTCGTCAGTTTAGTTAATAAATAATTAAGTGTTTACATTTACCCCGAGAATTCGATAACTCGGGGTAAATGTAAACAGAACTTAAACTACATTAAAAAATAAATTTTAATAAATTATTGGATCTGCTATTTTGAAATTTAAAAATTCGATTTTAGATTCTTATTCAGCAATCTTAAAAACTTCTTTTTACCAAGTTGAATGAAAATCTATTAGAATTTGTTCAAGTTCAACTGTACTGAAAATAATTAAAACTCTACGATGAGCTTTCTAATTTATGAAAATAATTGAATTCCTAAAACAAATTTATTATTTATAAAAATAATTGAATTCATAAAATAAATACATTATTCCTCCGCAATTTTTTGTTTTATTTATGATAAATATTTTAATTTAATTTAATTTTTTTTTCTTGAATAATTGAATTCTTTTAGGAAATTTAATATAATAGATGATATTGAAAACGACATGAGAAAAATTTTTTGAAAACAATTAAATGTTGGAGAAAAATTTTGTCATTTATAAAGATAATTGTGATTTTGACGGTAATTTTTATTTAAATTTTGAACATAATTGAACTTTTGTAAGAAGAATTTTATTACTATTAAAAATAATAGATTTTCTGTAATCATTTGTATAACTTCTCGAAAATTAAAATTTTTAAAAATGTTTTAACTATAACTTTTCTATAAAGTCATTATTTTTAATAATTAATTAAATTTATATAATATATTGACAAATTTAACAAATTTTAAAAAAGAATTTGAATCATTAAATTTTTGCAATAATCTAAATTGTTTGAAATTTCCAATTAAAGTAATTAAAAATTGAAATTTTATTAAATGTTAAATTAAAACCTTTTGAAGTTGATTTATTTATGAATATTATAAACGCAATTCTTAAAAAAATGAATTAATTTCGAAATATTTAAATATTTTTATTAAATAATTTCTAAATATTATTTTTATGATGTAGGGTCATTTGGGGTAAATGTAAACCAGGGGTAAATGTAAACAGTAGTTGTTTCTGCTAAATTTACAAATTTAAAAATAAGTTCGACTTCAATTTTTTTACCTCAGCTCGCCTACAAGATGTTTTCAGTATTGACAATATTTTATTTTGACAATTGGCAATGCCATAGTGTAAGTTATCTTTTAATGCAAAAAAGATTGCAAATCAAAATTTTACTGTTTCAGTATTTTGTCTCGCATTTGCATAAAAATAAATTCAAAAATCAAACTAAAATTTTTCATTCTTCCCTATTAATGCCTTAATAAAAATTAACTTTGATTTTTGATTTTCGTCAATTTAGTTAATAAATAATTAAGTGATTACATTTACCCCGAAAATTCGAAAACTCATGGTAAATGTAAACAGAACTTCAACTGCATTGAAAAAAAAAATTTAATAAATTATTTGATCTGTCATTTTGAAATTTAAAAATTCGATTTTAGAGTCTTATTCAGCAACCTTAGAAACTTTTTTTTACCAAGTTGAATGAAAATCTATTAGAATTTGTTCAAGTTATTCTAGTTTTACTTTACTAATATTCTAATGGTTGATTATTTATTTAATCTGGGTAAATGTAAACAGTCAGTTTTAGGCGATTCAGGTGCATCAATATTTTTCTGAACTTCATAAAATTTTTCTAGGGAAGTAAAGTAACAAGTTCATGCAAAAAAAAAATCCGTCCATTTTACGTTTTAACAAAAAAAAACTAATGTTTTCGGTGTAACATAGATATTCCGTTTATACATTTACCCTAAATGACCCTACATTTTTAATTACATTTTCAATCTCCAAAACATGAAAAAATCAACAAATTCCAATTTTTATTTACCGAGTACATTAACAGGAGTAAACAAAGAAAAAAAGCAACAAAACATAAAAATAAATTTCAACTTTCTAAACTAATCGACATATTTACGTGTATAAAAATTCCGTTAAAATGTTTTCAAACATTTGTTTATTAACTTGTATGTAATGTAGGTAAAAAGAGAAAACTTGAGAAAATGATAAACGATACATTTATGGCAATATACAAGGTCTAATATCCAATTAGGCAAAGTAGATAATAATTCGTCGTTTGATGTTTTGCCGCGAAATTTTTCTGTTGCTGGTAATTAAGGCTACCGAATGGGTCGAAGGTCCAATATAGCCCGATGGATTTCAGCACGGTAGCAAATTATTATTTTATATCGAGTTTGGTTATTGGTCATCATATATACATATATATGTATATATACATGTGAATATAAGAGAAGAGCAATTCAAATGGGAGAATATTGGGCATCAGGCAATCATCGTCGATATTCCCCACTCCCTCCGCCCGCTTCAAAAAGAATTGATCGCGGTGTGCAAATACAGATTTACATCAGAAAAGATAATCCTATTTTGCCAGCGGCTTCTTCTTTTATTAGTTTAATAACGGTTGGCATACGTATATCTATATATATTCACCACATCATAGAGTTAATCCCTCCCGGAAATCGATTAGTTTTCTCGCAGTAGCAATTTTATTGGTTTTTTTCGCTACTTTTTTTATGGGTTTCTTTATGAAGGCTATTCAAATTTTTTTTTTTGGGAAAATAATTTTGTCTGGAATTTTTTTTTTTTTTAATAATTTCGGATCTTTGTGATAATTAATGAAAAAAGTTTAATCGTGTACGGGAATAGGACTTCGATTTAAGGTCAGATTTCTACGGTAGAATTGATAATTTCAAAAAGGAGTTAATTATACAAACCGTAAGGATTCGACAGATTAAAAAAATTGGGAATTGGTGTTAGTTAAAATTTACTGGAGATTTAAAAAGAAATGTTAATTTAATAAGAAAAATAAAGGAAGATGGGAAAAATGTAAATTAATTTTTTATTACAGGTAAAACCGAAACTGTAAAGCATTTCTGCGTAGTTCTGGTGATTTTTACTATACTTCCGGAGTAAATTTTGCTACGTCAAAAGTCGATTTTACAAATTTTTATTAAAACTGACTTCATGAAATTATTATTCCGATTATTATTATTATTAATTTACTTAATTATAAAAAATTGATTGTAAAGTTGATTTTTAACAAAAATGGTTTTACAAAAGTTGAAAAATAAAATTTTTAACAAAAATGGTTTTACAAAAATTTAAAATAAATCTTTGTAAATATTTTTTAAGAAATATTTACATTCAAGGCTTTTTTCACTACTTACTTTAGTTTTTATTTACTTTTCTTTATTTAATTATTAATTATATTCTTATACAATTACATCATTTACTTATTATTTAGTTCCGATTTACAAAAATAAAAAAATTTTCAAATCACTATTTCTTTCATATTTTTAAAAGTAATTATATTTTTCTAAAATCATTATAAACATTTTTCATATTCTGTTAATTTTTTCTTCTGTAAATGTTTCATTTTTTCTTTACACTCATATTAAAATCTTATTCAACAAAAACATTTATTTTTTTAGAAATCATTACGGATTTTGTTCACTGAGAAAACAATATACTTGAATCAAATATAATTATCTTTGTTATACAGCCAACCAAAAATTATTTTTAAATTGAACATAATAATTTCGATTTATAATACATAGTAAATTCGATTCAATAAAAATTATGTTTAATTCAATTCTAAAATATGTTTAATTCAAACATTTTTTTGGTTGACTACATATTTTTGTATTAGAAAAAATTTTTTCTCAGTGTTTATCTGAAAATATGCAAAAATATTTACAAAATTTTACTCTTCAGGGCCTGTAAACATATTTTTATTTAGAATCAACTATAGAAATTATTTTTAAAAGCTTAAAATTTTCATGGAAAATTACAAAAAAATGTTTAACTTCTTTTCCTGAGAAATTAATTTCAAGTTTTTTAATTTCTTTTTCTGAAAAATTATTTTAAAGTTATTTAATTTTTTTTCCTGAAAAATTTATTCAAAATTTTATAATAAAACTTTGCTTCGATCGTTAATTAAATTAATTAATAAATATTGTGAACTATGAATTTAAAAAAAAATAAATTTTACCCAGGTACCAAAAGAGAAGAAACATAAATGTTTAAAATTTCAACCGCTTTTAAAAATGAATTGTTAAAAATTTATTTTTTAAGCAACTTTTATAGATTTTAATGTTTCAAAGAAACAGTAGAGGGAAAGAGAAATTTAATTGATAAAGTACTTGAGTAATTAATTTTTAATTAATAATTTTTTGCTGTAAATTTTTGAAAAAATTGCAGGCTACGTGAAAAAAAATGAAAATTGTTTTTTAAAAATTCACTGAAACAAACTACATTTCATTTATTATTGGGAAATACTTGAAATTTTTTTACTACCTATTGAGAAAAATGTATACACTTTTTTGAAAGTTTCTTAAACTTGTTTTCAATTAAAACGCCAAAATGTCATGATTAATTAAAAGTAACTGTTTACCGTCTTACAAAACTTTTGAATTTTGTAATTAATTTTGTAACCTATTATAAATAACTCTAAACGTTCATGGGAAAAGTTTATATAAAATTTTTTCTGCCTAAAATAGTATAATTTTCTGGGAAATAATTATTATGTCACGAACGTTAATTAATTTAATTAGTCAATATTATGAGTTGTAGGTAATAAATATGATCAATTAAAAAATGACCTACAAAATTTTGTCTATGTAAAATTTATAACTATAATTTAACTACTTTAACTGCTGCATTTAATTTAACTACTTTAATTTAAATATGATTTAACAAATTAAATTAATTAAATTAATCAAATTAATTAATTGACAAAATATCGAATACTACGTAAATATTTCATACGATTTTGTTAGAAATTATTTATTTGTTAATTTAGAAAATTTATTCTTTTCTATAAAATATTAAATTTTTTTCTAATTTTAATGTTATTTCACTAATTTTTGAAAATGTTTAAATAGAAAATTTCACTGTTTTTGTCTGTCTTTTTCACTCTTTTGTTTTTTTTTGTTTACTGTTTCAAGTATTTTCTTCTAAAAATTCTATAATTTAATTTTTTTTTTTAAATAAATGATTTGAGTTTTTAATTGAACGAAATTCATTTATTTTTACTAAAAATTAAATTTTTATCACGCAATAATTTTGTGTCACTATAGTAAGTAAAATTAATTATAAAATTTCATCTATTTTTCAAGTTTAAATAATTTAAAATTAACTACATTAATTAAATTTATTAATTGACTAAATACCGAATACTACGTAAATCTGTCATTCGATTTTGTTTAAAGTTATTTATTTGTTAATTTAGAAAATTTACTTTTTTCTATAAAAAGTTGACTTTGTTCTAACTTTAATGTTATTTTACTAATTTTTGAAAATATTTAAATAGAAAAGAAATATTTGTTGAAATCAAAACTTTAAGAAAACAAAAATTTATTGAACTTAACCAAAATATTCCTAAAGTTCTATTGAGGTTCAATTGGACGAAATTTATTTATTTTTACTTAAAATTAAATTTTTATGACGCAATATGTTTGTGTCAGTGTAAAATAAAATTAATTGTAAAGTTTCTGCAAATTTTCAAGTTTATTTACGTTAACTTTAAGTTTTTTATTTTTATTGCAATTAAAATTTGTGGGTGATATTTTATTTTTATTGCAATTAAAACTTGTGGATGACATTTTATTTTTATTGCAATTAAAACTTGTGGGTGATATTTCTTCTGCAAATTTTAATTTTTTTTTAAGAGAAAAAAATTTTTTCGAGTAGGAAACAAATTTTGAACATCTTCTTTAATCATTCTCCATATTTTTCCCCACACAAAAGTAATTCTGTTTTTCATTATTCAGTGAATTAAATTATAAAGTAGGTACAGCGAGAAGAACATGAAATTTAAATGTAAATTCAAAATTACAGTGATTTAAGGTAAATTTTCAATTTTCAAATGCACCTGCTTCCTCGTTTTTTCCACATACTTTGTATTTTTTTATCTCTCTCTCTTTTTTTTCCAAAGTGTGTTCAGATTCAGCATCCATTGAATCGATGTCTCTTGCACAACACGATGTACACATGTTCGCATGTTTGGTAGAACTTTGAGAGAGAGAGAGAATAAGAGAAAAATAAAAAGGAAAAAAAAGAGAGAATGATTCGCTGATACGAATGGACAGACGAAAAGAAAATCGGTTAATTGCCATTCTACTGTACTTTTCGTACGTCGCAAGCGGTTTTAGACGATTGAATGCCCCTGTTGTTTCCTGTTTTCGATGGTAGATATATATACAAGCCCCTGGGACTCGTTGAAGATTGGTGGTCTTGAAAATCGGTGAAACACACAGATCAGAAACAGAAAGCAACGAACGAATCGGCAGTCAAAAACTCTTTAAAAGGTCGATGATTACACGAATTAGTGATGTAAATTGCAGTGTCAATCTCGACGATAAGATGAACGACTTCTCGTCAATGATTCCTTCCTTGTTATTTGCATAATTATCTTTTAAAAGAAATCAATCTTGATTTGTATAAAGGTGGTGTCGTAGGTGCTGCTATAAGCATCACCAATTTTCCAGTGAGAAAATTTTTTCTTTACTACAAAAATAAGTAGTAAACAAAAAAAAATATGTTTGAATATTAAACATATTTTGTATTTAAATAAAACACAATTTTAATTCAATCAAAACTACCAGCTAACTGCTTGGGTGTTTTAAAACCCAAGGAATTTTCCTCGTATGCAAATTGCAACATTTTCTTTTTTGTTATACATAATCGAATAAAAAGATAAAGATAATAAATAACTGATTTTTATTCTAGATGCTAAAATATTTTACTTTTGTTAAATATAGAATTTTAAGGAAAAAGTAGGAGTGAAGATGTAGAAAAAATAAATTAGTTACTAACTTGCATCCTGGGGGTCGATTATGTAATTTCACTTCACTTTCACTCAAAGTTTTATTTCACTCCATTTTCACTTCACTTTCACTCCACTGGCACATTCACTCACAATTTCTTTCCATCCCATTTTTACTTCATTTTAACTCAAAATTTATTTTCACTTCACTTTCACTAAAATCTTTTTTTATTCCACTTACACTTAACTTTCACTTTACTTTCACATTGTTTCAAAATTTATTTTCATTTCAATTTCACTTTACTTTCACTCAAAATTTGTTTTCACTTCAATTTCATTTCACTTTCACTCAAAATTGATTTTCACTTCACTTTCACTAAAATCTTTTTTTTATCCCACTTACACTTCACTTTCACTTTACTTTCACATTGTTTCAAAATTTATTTTCATTTCAATTTCAGTTCACTTTCACTCAAAATTTGTTTTTACTTCAATTTCATTTCACTTTCACTCAAAATTGATTTTCACTTCACTTTCACTAAAATCTTTTTTTTTATCCCACTTACACTTCACTTTCACTTTACTTTCACATTGTTTCAAAATTTATTTTCATTTCAATTTCAGTTCACTTTCACTCAAAATTTGTTTTCACTTCAATTTAATTTCACTTTCACTCAAAGTTCTTTTTCACTGCACTTTTTAATTGAAAAAAATCACTCCATTTATTTTTAATCCACTTTAACTTCACTTTTAGACAACTTTTACCTCCAAACAAATTTTATTTCATTATTATTCTTGGTCTTAAATACGATGTTAAAGTCCACAAAGTTGATCAACGAAAAAGTGAAGTGTAACTTAAATGAAAATGAATTTTGACTGAATGTGAAAGTGAAATGAAAGTGAAGTGAATATGGAGTGAAAATAAATTTTGAGTGAAAGTGAAAAGGCAGTAAAATTAAATTTTTATTTTTTGAGTGAATGTGAAGTGGAAATATTTTTTGACTGAAACAAGGAGTGAAAAAAAATTCTGAGTGAAAATGAAGTGAAAATGGAATAAAAACATATTTTGAAAAATATATTGAAAGTGGAGTGAAAATGGAGTGAAAATAAATTCTTAGTGAAAGTGAAAATGGACTGAAATTAAATTTTGAGTTAATGTGAAAGTGGAATGAAAGTGAAGTGAATATGGAGTGAAAATAAATTTTGTGTGAAAGTGAAAAGGCAGTAAAATTAAATTTTTATTTTTTGAGTGAATGTGGAGTGGAAATATTTTTTGAGTGAAACAAGGAGTGAAAATAAATTCTGAGTGAAAGTGAAGTGAAAATGGAGTAAAAACATATTTTGAAAAATACATTGGACGTGGAGTGAAAATGGAGTGAAAATAAATTCTTAGTGAAAATGAAAATGTACTGAAATTAAACTTTGAGTGAATGTGAAAGTGGAATGAAAGTGAAGTGAATATGGAGTGAAAATAAATTTTGAGTTAAAGTGAAGTGCAAATAAATTTTTAGTGAAAATGAAAAGAGAGTAAAATTAAATTTTGACTTTTTGAGTGAATGTGGAGTGGAAATAAATTTTGAGTGAAACAAGGAGTGAAAATAAATTCTTAGTGAAAGTGAAGTGAAAATGGAGTAAAAACATATTTTGAAAAATATATTGATAGTGGAGTGAAAATAGAGTGAAAATTAATTTTTAGTGAATGTGAAAATGGAGTGAAATTAAATTTTGAGTGAATGTGGAGTGGAAATAAATTTTGAGTGAAACAAGAAGTGAAAATAAATTTTGAGTGAATGTGAAGTGAAATTACATAATCGACACCCGGAGTACCATTTGTGTTACTTTTTGTTAAATATGTAACTTTATTAAAGAAAAATGGGAGTGGGAAGGTAAAAACAAATACACTAGTTAATAACGTACACCCTGGGTGTTAAAACACTCCGAAAAAAATTTTCTTACGTAGGAAATTTTACATAAAATGAGTAAAAAAAAGTAAAAAAAATTTTCCATAAAGTAAAAATATAAATATGTTACCAGTTTATTTCTTGGGTGTTTGAACACCCAGGGAGGTAAAAACAAGTAAATTAGTTACTAACTGGGTGTTAAAGCACCCAGTAAAACATACACTTAGGGTAAAATTTTCCCCAAGTGTGAAATTTTAAAGAAAAAAATTGTGGAAGGGAGGTAAAAATATAAATTAGTTACTAGCTTTTGCCAAACTTAATATGTTTTGAATCCTAAGAATTACTGTTTAGTTCAAAAATAATTAACTGTTCAACAAAGATATGTTATTTGGTTTAATTATATATTGTTTTCTCAGTACATAATAAAAAAGGCGACAAAAGAAATTTTCATTTTATTCGAATATAATTTTGAGTTGAAAAAATTTCTTGAAAATGAAAAGGTGATTTAAAATCTGTCGACATATCTCGGATATAATATGTTATATTATAACAGTTCGTTACGGTTTATTCACGATTTAAAGTCGAAGCACGCAGACTTTATATTTTTATAACTCGTGCCATTATCCACTATATGTATATGTATATATATAAAAAATAAAAAAAAAAGTTGAATTATCGTCCTGGTTGCACTTTATGAAATTCGTCACGCCTACTAACTGTACACGATTAATGTTCATTTTGGAAAAATTCGCGCCAAGAATTCTCAATATTTACTGCATTATTTCGATAATTAGTAAACACTAAATTTTTTTTTCTTTAAGCATAGATTTTTCAATAATTATTATCTGTTTCAGAAAAAAGAATATACTTGACTCATAGTTTGTTAAATATTTTATTTCTTTTTTTAATTAAATTTTATAGTTACAAAAAAAATTTTTGTAGTTCAAATAAATGTAAATTTATTAAGAAATAAATTTGTTTAGGTTCCGAGTGAAATAAATTCTATTTATCTTAAATAAATTAAATTTAATTCCAGTAAAATTTTACCCTGAGTGTCGAAACACTCAAAGAATAATTTTTAAGTATGAAATTAAAAAAAACAATGTGTGTAAGAAGGTAAAAATAAATAAATTAATTATTTTTACCCTGGTTGTTACAACACCCAGGGTCCAATTTGTGTAAAATTATAAAGAATTAAATTTAAAAAGGGAGTAGGGGGGTAAAATTAAATAAGCAAAAAAACTTTTAATCTGGGTGGTAAAACACATTACTTTTTGTGAAGTATGAAATTTTAAAGAAAAAAAACTAAAAGTGACGGGGGTGAAAATTAATAAATAAGGAATTAACTTTTACCCTGGGTGTTGTAACTGCAAGGGTAAAATTTATGCTAATTTTTGTTAAATATGTAATTAATTACTTAATTATTTTAATTAATAAATTAATAATTTAATAAATAATAATAATAATTAATTTGATAATAATAATAGTAATAATAATAATAATAATAATAAATAATTATAATAATAAATAATAATAATAAATACTAATAATAGTAATAAATAATAATAATAAATACTAATAATAATAATAATAATAATAATAAATAATAATAATAATAATAAATACTAATAATAATAATTAATAATAATTAATTCATAATTTAATAATTTAATTTTAAAGAATAAATGGGTTGTGAGGTAAAAACAAATAAATTGGTTACTATATCTTTCAGCCTGGGTGTTAAATCACCCAGAGTAAAATTTTCTGTACATAGGAAATTTTACAGAAAAAAATGAGAGTAGAAAAGTAAAAATATAAATCTGTTACTAGTTTATTTCCTGGGTGTGCAAACACCCAGGGAAAAAGATGGTAACCGATTTGTATACTGGGTGTTAAAACCCTCCACTTTTGTTAAATATGGAATTTTAAGGAAAAAATTGGAGTGGGGAGATAAAAACAAATAAATTAAATACTAACTTTCATCCTGGATGTTAAGACACCCAGAGTAAAATTTCTGTTAAGTATGGAATTTTACAGAAAAAAATAGAAATGATGAGGAAAATATAAATCAGTTAATATCTTTTGGCTTGGGTGTTAAAGCACCCAGGGTAAAATTTTCCCTAAGTGGGAAATTTTAATGAAAAAAAAATCCCGATAGGGATGTAAAAATAAAAACATAACTTGTGTAAGTTTAATTAAAATGAAACCCATAAAAAAATGAATAGTTGGAAAAAAACACCGAATGCATGAAATTTGGAAGACAACGGAAGAGAAGTTGGATGCGGAAAAAAGCAGAAAAATGAGCATCAAAAATTATTTGCTGGGTGGTCAACATAAATTTTTCCCCAGCCAAGAATTATGCTAATTTTAGGGGAATTACGAAGTGTATAATTGATATTTATAACCATTCAACAACGCCGTTGGTTAGTTTCGTGATTGGCGTCGTTTTGCCCTTCCTCATTTCTCTCTCTCTCTCTCGAACTATTCTCGAACCCATTCGTGAATATTTTGAATCGGGAGAGTGTTATAGTAGAGAGTACCATGCCAGGAAGCGGCGAATATAATAACTGGCATCCGCCACCGTGTCGAAATTTTAAGTGATCCTTTGATTTGGACCGAGGGGTTGAAACATATTTTTCAAAAAAACAATTTTTATATCTCATTAGACACATTCCTCATCTTGTAAATTTTTCAAAAAAAAAAAAAAAAAGAAAAGAGAAGATTTTTCACAACACTTATCTAATTATTTCGTCAAACTTTGTTAATTTTTCTAAATCATTCTTTATTTTCCGGTTATTTTCTCAATTTTCCGCTTTCCGGGCAAAACTCACTGTGATTTTTAATTAATTACTCAATTTTGTTTTATTTTATATGAAACTTTGGAGAAAAATATTTAGTTCGAACAATCAAATTAGTTGGTGGAGACAACGAAATTATTTATTACATTTTTTTTGTTAGTATAATAGTAATAATATTTTGCTGCCTCAATTAAAGTGTTTTTTCATCAATAATTAAACAATTTTTTTAAATAAACAAATTCATTTCTTTAATATTTTTATTTTCTCTGTTATTCTTTTATGAAAAATAATTGAAAAGGAATTGAAAGCATTCAAAAGTATTTGAAAAAGAATTGAAAACGATAAAATGTAATTGAAAGCAAAATAAAGTACTTCAAAGCATTGCTAAATAATATTGAAAATGAATTGAAAAATTTAAAAGGTAATTGAAAGCAAATAAATTAAATAATTCAAACAATTCCTAAGTAACTGAAAAATAATTGAAAACAACAAAAGTTTATTGAAAGCATTAGAAAGTAATTGAAGGCAGGAAGAATTAATATAAAGCATTCCTAGGTAATTAGAAAAGAATTGAAAACAACAAAAATAAATTGAAAACAATGAAAAGTAATTGAAAGCATTGAAAAGTAATTATTGAAAAAGAATTCAAAAATTTAAAAGGTAATTGAAAGCAAGAAGAAGTAATATAAATCATTTCTAAGTAATTGAAAAAGAATTGAAAACAACAAAAGTAAATTGAAAGCATTGGAAAGTAATGGAAAGTATTGTAAATTATAATTGAATAAGAATTGAAAACAATGAAAAGTAATTGAAAGCAAGAAAAAGAAGAAGAAAATTAATATCATTGCTAATTAATTGAAATAGAATTGAAAACAATGAAAAGTAATTGAAAGCAAAAAGAGGTAATTAAATGCATTGCTAAGTAATTGAAAAAGAATTGAAAACAACAAAAGTAAATTAAAAGCATGGGGAAGTAATTGAAAGTAATGGAAATTATAATTAAATAAGAATGGAAAACAATGAAAAGGAATTGAAAGCAAGACGAATAAAATTAATACCATTGCTAAGTAACTTAAAAAGAATTAAAACAACAAAAGTAAATTGAAAGCATTAGAAAGTAACTGAAATTAATTGAAAGCAATTAAAATTTAATTAAATTTATTAAAAGCATTGGAAGATATAATTGAAAAGGAATTGAAAAAATTGAAAAGTAATTGAAAACAATGAATGTAAATTGAAAGCATTAGAAAGTAATTGAAATTAATGCAAAGCAATTAAAAAGTAATTAAAAGCATTGGAAGGTGTAATTGAAAATGAATCGAAAATATTTATAAGTAATTCAAAACAAAGAAAACTAATTAAAAATAAATTAAAAGTATTGCAAAGAATTAAAACTGATTGCAAAATAATTGAAAAGGACTTAAAAACAAATTACAAAGTTGTTAAAAGCAATGGAGAGTAATTGAAAAGTAATTGAAAATGAATAAAATTAATTAAAAAGTAATTTGATTTTTAATTACATAAAGAATTAAATTTTAATTACATAAAGAAAAAAGAATAAAATTAGTTTAAAAGTAATTGAAAAGAATTGAAAGGTAATTTGATTTTCAATTACATAAAGAAAAAAAAGTAAAATTATTTTTAAAGTAATTGAAAATAATAAGAAAAACACAAAAAAATCGAAGCAGTAAAACAATTTTTTCCCGGAGCAATTATAATTAAAAGCATTGCTAAGTAATTGAAAAAGAATTGAAAACAATAATAGTTAATTGAAAGCATTAGAAAATAATTGAATGTAATGTATAGTATAATTGAAAAGTAATTAAATACAATAAAATTAAATTGAAAGCATTAGAAAGTAATTGAAATTAATGTAAAATAATTAAAAAGTAATTAAACGCATTTGAAGGTATAATTGACAAGGAACCTAAACTATTGAAAAGTAATTTAAAATAAAGAAAACTAATCAGAAATAAATTACAAGTGTTGCAAAGAATTTAAAATTATTGCAAAATAATTGAAAGGACTTAAAAACAAATTACGAAGTTGTTAAAAGCAATGGAGAGTAATTGAAAACTAATTGATAATAAATAAAATGAATTTAATAGTAATTGAAAAGATTTGAAAAGTAATTTGTTTTTATTTATTTTATTTTGTTTATTGAAATAAACAAAATAAAATAAATAATTTGATTTTTAATTGAAAAGTAATTTAATTTTGAATTACATAAAGAAAAAAAGTAAAATAAATTTAAAAATAATTGAAAACAATAAAATTAATTGGAAAGTAAATTGAAACCACTATTATTTAAAACCCAAAAAAAATTTCAAAGCGCAGTAAAACAATTTTTCTCCGAAACAATTTTTTGTGAAAAAAAATGATTTCCTAACTAGAATATTAAACGTGTCATAAAAAAATTCTTTTAGAAAATTCTTCTTATTTACAGCCTTACAAAACGAGTGGGAAAAATATAAACCACTTTTCATATATACAACATTCTGTTTTAGTTTTCTTTTTTTTTTTTGTTCCTTTTTTTTCTTTTCCCCCTTAAACGACCATCAAATTATACTTGAAGATCGGTTTACATTATAATGTTAGTAGAGCAGAACTTATTTACATCCTAAGACACAGTGTGTGCTCGTAAATGTTTGTACACTTCCCTTTGAGGAATTTTTCTTAGAAAATTTTCAAATATAATCTAAAGCAACCAAAAAAAAGAGGGTTAGAGAAAGATATAAAAGGTCAGCGAGTGTGGGAACTTGGGTGAAATGACGTCACTCGATGGCGCGCAGATTAAAAGCTTGAGTCATTTGCTCTGTTCCGGACATGCGATGATGAGTCGTTCCGTTCGCTTTTTCTCTCACTCTCTTTTCGCTTGTCTCTTTTTCTTAATTGGTGCGGGCTGAAAATAAACTTCTCTCGCGGCTGGAGAGCGCATTTCGCATTTAATTGCTAGCCTAGACGGTCTCTTCATTCATATGGTAACGGTCAGAAGTTCTCCGGGTCAAAAGGTTGAATGACTGTTTGCTCAACTTTCGTCAGTTATGACGGCGAGCGTTTCTCACTCATTTCAGTTGAAAAAATAAAAAAAAAAAAAAAAAAAAAAGATGAAAACAGTGTCACTGATTGGTCTAGAGATGAAAATTTCTATTCAAATTTTCATATCTTTGTCGTTTCTGTGGATTAATTTCACATAATTTCTTCGCATTTGTTTTTCAAACTATATTAAAAAAAAGGAATTATTTTACTTTATTTTTATTATTTTAAAAAATTTGTATTATTTCCAAATATTTGCATTATTTTAAAATGTTTTTATTATTATTTTACTTTAATTTTGACTCATTTTGTTTTTTATTTACTATTTTACACAACAAATTTCGTTTAGCTCATTTAAATTATGCAAATTAAATCATCTTAAAAAAACAAAAAAAAGAAAAAAAATATATAATAAAACAAAAAATAAATAAAAATGTTGTTTTTTTTGTTTGTTTTTGTTTTTTTTGTCCCGTTTGTATAAATAAACTAAAAATGTTAGATGAATTGTTAACTGTCGAAAAATGATGATTAAGAAATAGGAGTGAAATTTTTTAGTTCTTAATAACAATATTGTTCACAAACTCTTTCTTCTTTTGGTTCTTGTTTCCCCTTTTGAAAAATTAATTTAAAACTTTCCGTTTCTTGATATTTTTTATAGAAAATTTTCACTTTTGTCAAGAAAATAATTTTCATTTTTTCTATTTTCTGAATTAAAAATGTTTTAATAAAATTCAATGTTTTTTCAAAAATAGAAAAAAATGATTTGTTACATTTATTTACAAATTTCTTAAAATGTAAAATTATTCGAAATCATCAATAATTTCTTTTTTATATAAATATTTAATTATTATTATTTTTTGATAAGAATTATGCTTTTCAAAAATTTTAAATTTAAACCTTTTTGTTATTAAAAATCTTATAAAAATATTTTTATAAAACATGAAGATATTGATTTCTTTTTTTTTATAACAATTAAAGATGACCGACTGATAAAATCATTATTTTATATTGTAAGAATATTGTTACTGTAGCTTCTTTAAAATTGTTTCCATCATTTTAATTAAATTAATATTTTCTAAAAATTTTAAATAAAATTCTTCTCTGAATCAATTATTTTTAATAAATTTTCATTAAGTTCTTTGAGAATTTTTTAAATTCGTTTGTTTATAATACAATTTTACGAAATTTTTATTATTCGGAAATTGTTCAATTCAAAACTTATTTATTAGAAAATAAAATCTTTAAATAATTTTAACAGAAATTAAATAAAAATTTTTTTGAAAAATTAATTCGACAGTATTGACAGTTAAAAGTACAAAAAAATTGAAATTTTCAAAGATTTTAATTTTAAATTTATTTAAAATACAATTATTTCTTAAATTTAAACTTTAATGATTAAATTATAAATAAATAAATAATCAACAGTAAAAAAAAAGTATAGTAATAATTATAAATTAGTTAGTGATTAAACTTTTATGATTCAATCATAATGTAAAATTTTAACTGAAATTCACTTCTAAATTAGTTTTTACGAGAAAATTTTACGAGAATTCAATTATTTAAATACAAAAATAAATTATTTATTGAATATTTGATACTTCTTTAAAATTTAATTCTTGTATAGAATTTTATCCACCAATTTTTTAATAATAATTTTTTGGATTAATTTTTATAAAATATTTAAGAATAATTACATTTTTCAAGGATTTCCATTAAAATTTAAGATTTATTATTTATGAAAATTAAAAATAATTGAATCTCTATAAAAAAAATTATTATTTATAAAAATAATTGAATTATTGCGAAAAAATTCATGAAAAATTTGATAACTGGATTTCTGTGACGATTGTAAATTATTTAATATTATTATTTATTTTTGTAAATAACTAAATGTTTTTGTTGAAGTTTATTAATCGTTTTTAAATTATTGAATTCTTTTGAAAAATTTTATTTTGGAGAAGATGTTTATTACTTTTAAAGATAATTGAAATTTTGACGATAATTTTTTTTTATTTTTCCGCAACATAACTGAATTTCTGCAATTATTTGTAACGTTTCTAAAATTTACTTTTTTTCGTGTTATTAACTAAAATTCTTTTCTAAATCAATTTTATTTTTAATAATATTCAAGAAATTCTTTTTTTACATCAATTATTTTCAATCGTTAAACGAATATTAAAAAATTCACTTAATTTTCAAAGTATTTCCATGAAAATGTTTTGTAAAACAATGTTAAATGAAAATTTCCCATTAATTTAAAAATTTCTCATTCAAAATACAATTTTTCATAAGTTTTTCAATTAATTTTGAAGTATTTAAATGAAATTCTGCATTAAATAAGTAAATTATAAGAAATAGCAAAAAAGACATCAAAATTCAGGATTTTTTTATGAATTGGAAAAAACTAATTTTTTTCTTGTACTCTTAATAAAAATTTTTGACTCCTTCCTGAATTCTCTGTCTCAGAATACATGATTATTATTGTTAATAATAGTATTACAACTTTAGTCATATTTAATTTTTATGAAAAAATTTTGAATTCAAAAATTTTTAAATGTATTATTTCTAAAATTGCTAATTTAATTTAAAGAGCTAAGTATGAAATTAACGTGCAAATTGTTGGTAGTTATGAATAATTTCATTAAAATGTTTGATTGAATTCTAAATAATTGAATTAAAAGTTAAATCTAAATTCTAAATGTCATCTAGAAAATAATTTAACTACCACTGAATAATACGAATAGTTCAGTAAATTAAAAGCTCAGAACTTTCCACACACTTTATTCATGGAACATTATTAAAATATTTTTTTACTATTTAAATATTAATATAACAATCTAAAATTTTTAGTAAAATTTTAGTAATTTTTTAGTTTTTTACATACTACATTTTTCTTATTTTTCCTTAAATGAAAACCCAGATTTGGCCCAGATTGTAAAATTTCCACAAAGGAATTGAAATAATAATCCACTCTTTGTCTTCTATTCTCGCGCGCGTCCCCTATTTTAAACTTCACAATAATGAGTAAAATTTATAATCCCCTTTTTTTTGTATCCTTCATTTGACTAAAAACTTTGACACGACAAATGGATAATTGGCGACCCGCGCAGAATAAAAAAAAATCCATACAGCGAGCGAAAGTTTCATATATATACGTTGGGGCATAAAATAATTAAATTTGATGGCGCAGGGAAATTTAATCCAATAAGCTGAAACGTAATACCTGGTGTAAACGTGTAATTTCGTTAAAAGTTTATCCTTTGCATCCTGGGATGATCCTATCTGCATATTTGGTAGTTGTCAAATTAATTTTTTAATATGAATCTGTGGCCTCCTATCTTGCGAAAGAAATCTTGTTGTGGAAAAATCATTTTTCAAAAACTTGTAAATCGAGTTTCTTTTACAAGTTTATATTTTATATAGATATACAAAATATAAACTCTATTGTTATAGAGAGAGAGAATGAGAAAAAGAGAGAAACTGAAAAATGCATTTTCGTTTCTATATTTAATTTAAAAACAATTCTTCCTTGAAGAGGAAAAATATGTTCGGTCTTTATTAGTTTTTCAATCTCTCGCTTATTACTGTCGCGTCCTCTCTTTTCTATTACGTTTTCAATTTACTCTGTTACTCTATTGTTTTTGTTTTTTTCCCAAGCGTTCTCCAATTTCTTCTCTTTCCGTTGAAGACAATTTTTAATTGTTTTTGCAAATTTTCAATTTTTTGTGAAAGTAAATGGATTTTGGTTATGAATTTATCAATTTTTTAAAAATGAATAGTTAGAAATTTTTAGATGATTATTTTTTTTCGGGTAAATAGACTTACAAATTTTTAATCTCTTAAACTTGTAAATTAAAAATTTTTTGGTTTCTAAACTTGTAGACTTACAAAACTTTTAATTTCAATTAAACTTGAAAATTAAAAATGTGTTGTTTTTACAATTTTAAAACTAACTAATTTTTCGTGTCTAGAATTTTCATTTGTAAATTTGTAAACATACAAATTTTTAATCTCTAAATTTGTAAATTTAAAAAATTTTGGTTTCTAAACTTAGAAACTTGTAAGCTTACGAACTTTTAAACTCCTAAACATGTAAATTTCTAAATTTTAGGTTTCTAAACTTGTAAACTTATAAATTTTTAATCTTCTGATTTTTCATTTTAAAATTTTTAAATTTTCAAAGTTTCAAGCATCTAATTTTGTAAATTTCTAAATTTTTAGTTTCTAAACTTATGAACTTACAAATTTTTATTCCTTAGAGTTTTCATTTTTAAATTTGTAAATTTGTAATTTGTTTCTAATTTCTTACAAATTTTTAATTAATTTAATTTTGGGGTTTAAAATTTGTAAACTTGTAAATATTTATTGTTAAGATTTTTTATTTCAAAAATTGTAAATTGCTAAGTTTTTTTATTTCTAAACATGTAAACTTACAAACTTTTAAACTCCTAAACTTGTAAAATTCTAAATTTTTGCTTTCTAAACTTGTAAACTTATAAATTTGTAATCTTCAGAATTTTCATTTTTAAATTTCTAAATTTACAAAATTTTAATCGCTTAAACTTGTAAATTAAAAATTTTTTCGGTTTTAAACTTGCAGACCTACAAATTTTGAATTTAAATTAAATTAAATCTTTGACTATTAAATTTAAAACTTTATGTTTTTTAAATTTTGTATTTTATTTTTTTATTTTAATTTAAATTAAATTAAATGTTAATTATAAATTTTTAATTTTTTGGTTTTTAAACTTATAGACTTACAAAACTTTTAATCTTTTAAATTTGTAAATTTTAAATTTTTGTGGTTTTTAAACTTGTAAACTTATAAATTTTTAATGTTAAGATTTTTCATTTCGAAAATCGTAAGTTTCTAAGTTTTTTATTTCTAAACTTTTAAACTTTTAAACTTACAAACTTTTAAACTCCTTATCTTTTAAAATTCTAAATTTTTGCTTTCTACACTTGTAAACTAATAAATTTGTAATCTTCAGATTTTTTATTTTTTAAATTCTAAATTTACAAACTTTTAATCTCTTAAATTTGTTAATTTAAACTTTTTTGGGTTTTAAACTTGTAGAATTACAAACTTTTAATTAAAATTAAATTAAATCTTAAATTTAAATTTTAAGTTTTAAATTTTTTAGTTTTTCAACTTGTAGACTTACAATTGTTTAATCTCTTAAACTTGTAAATTAAATATTTTTTTTGGTTTCTAAACTTGTAAATTTATAAATTTTTATTCTTTAGATTTTTCATTTCTAAATTAGTGAACTTTCAAATGTTTATTCTCTAAGCCTGCAAATTTCAAAATTTATGGTTTCTAAACTTGTAAAATTACAAACTTTTAATCTCCTAAACTGGTAAATTTAAAATTTTTTTTGCTTTAACTTGTAAATATACAAATTATTAACACTATGATTTTTTATTTTTAAACATATAAACTTAGAAATTTTTACTGACAAAATTTATTAGTTCACAAATTTTTGTTTTCTAAACTTTTAAACAAAATAATTTTTCCTTTGTAAGATAAATAAGATAAATAATGTAAGATAAATAATTTTTCATTTCTATATTTGTCAATTCCCAAATTTTGTACTGAAAAGTTAGTAAGTTGACATATTTTCAATTTCCTAATTATTAGTAAGTTAACAATTTAAATTTTAATTATTAAATTTTTGTAAATTATAAATTCCATTTGTAAAATTACAAAAAAATAATTACACCTTGTTTTAATGTGTACAAAGCATTTTCGGTCGATTTTCATTCACTGCATGGAACATAATTTTCGGTTTCAATTTTTTCCCACATCTTTATTCAGTTGAATTCAATTTGATTGAGAGTTTTGAAACATATGTAAATTCAGGCAAATTGTTTCGATAAATTTTTCTTGCAGCACATTCTTCCTACGTATTTTTGTTTTCATTTTTATTTACTTTTTTCACTCTTTTTTTGGCGAGAGATGCATATTTGTGATAGTGACAGTGTGATGCTGTGAACGATTCTTTCTTTTTCTCGTTTCGTTTTTTTTCTTGGTACAATATAGTGTGGGGAGATTCATCGAATATCTGTGGGACACACCGTGACTCGCGTGTGTCGCGACCCTGTATTAACTTTAACGAGAGGCAGCCCACGCGACGCTCCAGTGGGTCGGAGGTTAAACAGACGTGAGAAACCCGCGGCACGGGACCAAGAAATCTGATGGTCCAGCTTCTTCTTCTTCTTATTCTTATTCTTATATTCTCCCTTTTTTTCCTTCTCTTCTTCCAGTTGAGAAATCAAAAGATGACTCACATCTTCATTTGAAAAAAAAGAAAAACTTATTTTTCGAAACTTCCTCTTGAATTAAGTTCAAATCAAATATTTCATTCATTTAGTGAATATTTCTTTTGTGTTCTTTTTGTTTGTACTTTCTTTATTTGTATTCTCTTCATCTGTATTCACTTTATTTGTATTATTAGGAATTATTTTTCTTTGTATTTTTAATTTTATTTTTTGTATCCTTTTTATTTGTATTTTTGTGTTCTTTATATTCGTAATATTTATATTCCAAAATTTAATTGTATTCTCTTTTGTGCTGTTTTTATTCTTATTATTAATCGTTTTATTTTTATTTTTTGTATTCTTTTGATTCTTATTACTGTTTTTCGTAATTTTCGTATTTTTAATTTAATTTTTTTAATTCGAACTATTTTTTTTTCTTATTCTTCATTGTACTTTTCTTAAAAAAAAACCAATTTGTTAAAAAATTCTTTGCAATAAATCAATTATTTCTATTAATAGTGAAATTCTTTTGAAAAATTCAATTATTTTTATAAATAATAAAAGTTTTCGCAGAATTTTAATTATTTTAAATAGAATTTTAATTTTTTTATTTCGTATTATTTGTATTCTTTTTCCTTGCATTTTTTATTCTTTCTTTTTTTTTGTTAAAGAATTGAATAAAATGTTTTTCTAAATTTCACTTTTTTAAAAAAAATCTCTTTAATGATTTTTAATAGCTACTATTAACTATTTAAATGAAAGTTCTCAAAAAAATTTAAATGCTTAATCAAATTTCTCAAAAAAATTTAATTGTTTAAAAAAATTTTTAATAAAATTGTAAAAAGTTTACAAATTAAAATCTTTGAAAATCTCTACTTTTAATACTTTTAATTAACAATTCCGTGTAACTAATTTCTTTAAAAAATTTTAATTTATAAATTCTGTTAAAATTAGTTGAATCTTAAAATACATATTTGACATTATTTAAAAAATTTTTAAAGGCATTCTTGGAGAGAAATAATTATCTTGCTAAATATCGAAATTTTTCCTAAAAATTAAATTATTTTTTCAGTGATTTTAATAAAATTCTTTGTAAAAAACTCAAAAATCTTAATTTTCTTAATTAACAATATTCATCACAAGAATTCAATTGTTTTCAAATATTCTGCTGAAAATCCTTGTCAATATTTGCAATATCTTTTTAAGTAGCAAAATACTTCAACAAAATTCAATTATTTTCAGAAATTTTAATTAAATTGTTTGGGTAATTTCAAATTTTTTCCTTAATTTTTTTCAAATTAATATTTTTTAATATCCAGTATTTTAATAAAATTTTCTAAAAATATTTATTTACTTCGAAAAAATTTTTTGATATAATTCTAAGTTAACATTTAATTATTTTCATAAATAACAAAAATTCAATAGAAGGTTAAGTATTAAAAAAAATAGAATTTGCATAAATTTTTTCAAAAAAAAAATTTATTATTATTAACCTTTGTAAAATTCAATTATTTTCCTTATTTACAATCTTCATCACAAGAATACAATTTTTTTCAAATATTTTTTAAAAATCCTCGCCAATATTTTAATGATCTTATAAGTGGCAAAATTTTTCACCAAAATCAAATTTCTCACAAAAATTTTAATAAAATCTTTTTAGAAATTTAATAATATGAAAGAAATTCTTCGAAAGAATTTAATTAACTTAATAAATATCGAAATATTACCAAAAAATTCCATTATTTTTAGGAATTTCAATAAAATTCTTTGTAAAATTCAAATATTTTCATAAATAATACATTTTTTTGAAATTTCAAATATTTTTCATACAATTTTCATTAAATTCCTCAAAAAATTGAATTGTTCTTAAAAATGTTATTAATATTCGTCCAAAGAATTCAATTAATTAAAAATTCATTGAAACAATTCAATATGAAACACTGAATTATTCAATTATTTATTTTTGTATTTTAATAATTGAATTCTCCGAGAATTTTTTAGTCAAAATTGCTTTCAAAATGATTTTCAGTTAAAATTTGCTGAATTTTTAGAAATAATTTAATTTTGAAATGGTTTTAAATTAAAATCTTTGAAAATGTGAATTTGTCTAATTTTTAATTAATACTTTTGTAGATCTAATTTTTTTGAAGATTTTTTAATTCTATTTTTTGAATTCTTTTTATGTACATTTTTATTATTTGTATTTTGATTTTTACTTTTTCAATTTTCATTATTTTTAATCGCATTTTAATTCCTTTAATTTCTATTTTTAATTGTATTCTCAATTTTTATTTTTGAGCGAATATTTTATTTGTATTATTTTTTTTTTGTTTCAAATTCTCGTTTTTAAAAAAAATTTTCAAATTCCCTCTTGTAAAAAAAAATGTTCAGATTCCCTCTTTTTGAAAAAAAAATTTCAAATTTCTCCAAAAATAAGAAATTTAAAAAAAATAACGTTTTTTCCTCCTCATCTTTAACCGAGTTCCGAGTTTTTTTCCCACTCAACCGTGTAACACTTTTTAATCTTTTCAGTTTCAGAAAAGGGTTGAAAAAATCCAGTTACACGAAAAAAAACGGTACAAAAATCACGCTCCGATTGAAAAAATATGTAAAAAAAAATATCTAGAGTTTTAGGTTAAAATACAGTAATTTTGGTTGGTTAAAAAAAAAAATTTGGAAAAATATGTTCCTTACGAAAAACGGTTGAGAGATATAGTTTAGAAAAATGAAGATTTATTACAGTCGGTCATTCGACGTTGAATTTTATTTACGGTTTATGCTTTACTCTTTGCGCGTTTACGCTCATCCCTTTTTTTCCTTCTTTTCTCTTCTATTAGAAAAAAGGGGTACCGGGCGCACAGTAAAAATATAAAATGTATATATACCTCTTTATGGCGAGACTCCAGATTTTTTAGCTTAACCCTTCGCTGGGTCCTGGGAAAAAGAAGACGAAGAAGAAGAAGAAGGGTTGTCAAGACTTTTTGGACGAGAAGTCAAAATATTGCTTTATTGCGGGTCGCATCGTAATTTTCATGTTTCGACTAGCAAAAGGGTTCCCTTAACGGGTTGACTTGGAGAAGTAAAAGAAGGCAAAAAAAAAAGAAAAAAGAAAACTTTCTACGACTCGTGGCAAGTTGAGAGTTAAGCTTCTAAATTGGACAATATGAATTTACTGTTTTACAACTGAATTTTATAAGGAGAGGCTTAACGGCGAAACGGACACGGATAACAGTTAAGCCTTTTTTTCCCCCATGGAAAAAAATATTTTGAATTAACCATTTATTTTTCGACAAAAATTCCTTGACTCCGTTGTAAAATTTACAGATGTTGGTTACTTTCTTCAAAACTAAAGCTGACAATTTTTTTCCGCTTTCCCTAAGCCACGGGTCTTACCGCTAGCCAAAATCTTACGGTTCGTTCTGGTCTACCAGCGGCAAAAAAAATTGTACTGCAAAAAAAAAATGATAGAAAAAAATTGACCTTTAACTGTAAAGTTAAACGGTAACTAATCCTGACACATTTTTTCCAGATGATGCTTTCTCGTTTCCAAAGATTTTGTTTGAATAGAAAATTTCCCTTTTGTCCCAAGTCGCACTTTCTCAAAATAAATATGTTCATCAAATGTTAACTTTAAAGAAAAGGAAAATTTTTTCATTCTTTAAAAAAAAAGGAAATAAAAAAAATTCTTATTTTTGATAATCTACGACCTTCAGAGGCCGTACCTTTTTTTCGGAAACACTCGAATGCAAATCTAAAATATTTTGCCTGATGAATTTTTACGATTTCTCGTAAGCCTTTCGACTTTTAAAAGTTAATCGAAAGCAGCTTAAGGAAAGCGATTCGCCTGAATCGGCAAACTCCTTGACGATCATAAAATAAGATCATCAAACTGAAAGTCCTCGTAATTTCATCTCCATTTACGTATTGGTAAAAAAAAGAAGAAGAAAAAAAATGGAGAAGGAGGAAAAAATATTACATACCAGTTAAATGCTGTAAGTATAACATGCTCCAAGTAAAAGACAATAAAAGAAAATAAAAAATAAAAAAAAGCAGCGAAAGGAGGAGAAAGATGCAGAAAAAAAAGAATGGAAAAAAAGTTTCACTGAGCATTTAAGTTTCAGTTAGCAGTGAACATAAAAGAATCGTAATTTTAATCGTAAACCGGCGCTTTGTATACAGCCTCCTGCGCTTTAATGTTGACGCGAATGAATTTGTACCAAAAGACCACCAAAGATGCGTTCCCCATGTTGTTCAAGTACCCACCGTATGTGTAGCGTTGAAAAGTGCACTATCCTTGAGCACATGAGCACTCAAGAGCATTCTAAAGATATTAACGTCAAATTAAGCCATTATAAAATGAATGAAGCGGCATATATCTTATAAAAAAAAATTGGAAGCAACAAAAAAAATTCATGCAAGTGAAGGTCTTTGGAGCAAAAAAAAAATTCACCTGATTGATGAAAGTGGAGGAACAATTTTTTTTTGCCATTCAGGTCATAATTTATAAATTGTTGTTCACGATGCACTTGACATTTTATACTTTTCGAATTGAATATCAAGTGAAAAATAAATGGAATTTACAAATAAGAGGCGTCGCTCAAAAAGAAAACGAAAAAGTAAAATTTTACAAGTTTGTTTATTTTTTATTTATTTCTTATTTATTTTCTATTTATTTTCTATCACTTTGAAAAAAATTTAATTGATTCAAATAACCGATTAATTGACTATTTTCAGTTAAACATTTACTTGAATCAAATAATATTTAATTGAGTCAATTAAATATTATGTGATTCCATTAAATATTATGTGATTCAATTAAATATTTAATTGATAATAGTCAATTAATCGGTTATTTGAATCAATTACATACATTTTTTTCAGTGCACATTTTTTTTTAAAGAGAAATGATAATTAACATGATTTTTATAAATAAAAAATGATAAATTATAAAATTTTTCTTCTCAGGTTCCTATGTTGGCGATCCATTATTATGAGGGGAAAAAAATTTACCTGGAACAACAATGCTTTTTCTCTAGAATAGCGAAACTATTAATTGAAAGAACTATAAATTTGTAGTTAATTTCAGGTAATTTTTTTCCCTCTTGGGTAACCATAGATGAGGGAAATGAGGGAATTCAGAGAAAATTCAGGGAAGCTAAAATTATTATTCAGCAAACTGAAGAAAAAGTCAGGGAATTTTATAAAAATTTCAGAAAAAATTAAATTTTTAGAATTCATGAGATAATTTTAAATTTTAGTGTCTAGAAAGCTTTGAAAATAATGTAAAGGGAATTGATTCTTCTTCAAGTTCTCTTCGTTCGCCTTATAAAACTTGAATTCATGAAGAAAAGGAAATTTTTTTTTACAACAATTTAAACTTACAGAATATGAAATTGAATTTATTTTTAAAAAATGTAATTAAAATTGTGCAAATATTTTTATTAAAATATTTTAAAATGATTGAATTTTAATGAAGGATTTTTCTCTATATAAAG
Organism: Leptopilina drosophilae; assembly: GCA_032873175.1. NCBI lineage: Eukaryota > Metazoa > Arthropoda > Insecta > Hymenoptera > Figitidae > Leptopilina > Leptopilina drosophilae. Next base: position 42,706,302 of record CM065480.1, on the reverse strand, counting down.
ATAATTATAATATTCACGATATTAATTGATATTAAAAAAAAAATTTTACAGAAAAATTTACAAAATAATTGAATTTTAAAAAAGTTTTAAATTGAAATTTTAGAAAATTAAAATTTTCGAATGAATTTATTATCAAGTTTTGTGGAACATTGCTTTTTAAAAAATTTTCATACAAATTCTTTGGAAATTAGTAGAAATTTTTTAATTTTCATTTAATAATTAAAAATAATTGATGGAGAAAAGAATTATCGTAATATTAATAGAAATAATTGATTTACAGAAGAGTTTCAGTTAAAGAATCTAAAAATTAATTCAATTTTAGAGAAGTTATAGATAATAGTGATTTTTAGAAATAATTGAATTTTGAAAGATTTTTTAATTAAAATCATTGCAAATTTGTATTTTAATACATTTCATTTACAATTTTTGTACAACTTATTTTTTTAAATTTTAATTTCAATTATTATGAAATTAGTTGAAATATTTTTTAATGTTACTTAAAATTTTTTTAAGAAATTGTTGGAAAGAATTCAATTATTTTGACAAATATCGAAATTTTTTCGAGAAATTCAATTCTTTTTATGAATTTCAATAAAATTCATTGTAAAATTCAATTATTTTCTTAAATAACAATATTCATCACAAGAATTAAGTTATTTTTAAAAGTAATAAAATTCTTCTCCAAAATTCAATTATTTTCAGAAATTCCATTAGTTTTTTTCCAAATTTAATTATTTTCAAAAACAATAAAATTCTTGGCTAAAATACAATTATTTACAATAATTTATTAAATGTCCTCCAAAATTCAATTATTTAAAAAAAAATTAATAAAATTTTTGGCAAAATTTCAATTATTCTCTAAAATTCTCCAAAATTCAACAAATTTGTCTATTATTTAAATAATTTTAATTTTTTCCAACATTTAATTAATTTTTTATTCTTCTCAGAAATTCAATTATTTTTAGAAATTTCATTACATTTTCTTCCAAATTCAATTATTTTTAAAAATTTGTTAAAAGTTCTCCAAAATTCAATTATTTTTATAAAAATTAATAAATTTCTTGGCAAAATTTTAATTATTGACAAAAGTAATAAAATTATTCTCCAAAATTCAATAATTTAAAGAAAAATTCAATAAAATTCTTGACAAAATTTCAATCGTTCTAAAAAATTCTCCCTAATTCAACAAATTTTTCTACTATTTAAATTAGTTTAATTTTTGTCAACGTTTAATTATTTTATACTTTTTACAAATTCAATTATTTTTAAATAAACTAATAAAAATATTGGCTAAATTTTTAATATTTTCAAAAATTATCCTGAATTCAATGGTTTTGTCTACTATTTTAATAAAGATTTTCAAAGGACTTGAATTATTTAAAATTTTTTTTTAATTTTCGTCAAGATTTTAATTATTTTTATAAATAATAATTAAAATTTTTTAGTTTAATTCAATTACTTTCGTAAATATTAAAAAGTAATAGAAAATTTTCATCATTTTTAATACAATTTTAATTTTATTCATCAAAGAATTTTTTTTAATTGTATTAAACTGTCTTTGAAAGAATTTAATTATTTAGAATTTCTGAATCAAAATCTTTTATAAGAATTAAAAATCTAAGAAACCTTAAATTATTTAATGTATTATTTGTTTTTAACATTTGAATAGTTAAATTCTCGTAGAATTTTCTAATAAAAATTCTAATAAAAGTCTTTTTAAGAATAATTTTTTTTGAACAAGCTAACAATTACTATAAAATATTAAATTTTAAAAGATTTTGAATTAAAAAATTTTTTAAAATCTTAATTCATGTGGAAAACCTGAATACAAGTAATAAATATAATACATAATGATGTAGACAAAGTGAGACAATATAAAATAATTTTTTTATTTGCTGCAAAATATTACAAATTCTTATAAAATTTCCTATAAATTGTATTTATTTAATCCTTAGTCAAATGTATTTTTTCTTCAATTCTAATTGAGATGTAAAATCATTTAAAAAAACTATCAGTCCCTATATTATCTTTTCTTTTTTTCCTCCCTAAAGACCTTGAAGTTGAAAAATATTCAAAAATTAGACAATGATTTACATTTTATTTAGAGCTTGGAATTGTATTTTGAAAAATTCAAAAAGTCCAACGAAGGTAAAACGCATAATATACAATCTTTAGAACAATTTTTCCTTTCACTTTAAAGTAGACCAAAAATCCTGCCTGCTTTTTACGTAAAAACGTTTCAAAAACGATCCCCGCAAAAAAAGAACGAAGTGATATTTTTAGTTCACTTCAACAATGAAATCTCGTCTAAACTGTAACATCCTCCGGTCAAAAATCGTAAATTATGGAAATATGGCGACCACAATGTCGAACGATTTAAACTGTAACAGTTTCTGAAACGGATCTCTCGTGGAGTAAGAAAAAGAGAGTAAAAGAGAGAAAAAGAGAGGGAGATTACGGTTCCTTGCTGTAAATTATATTTTTCGCCAAAAGCCAAAAGAGCAAAGCGATAAACAAACTTTTTGATGGGTGGAGGAATATACATATATTTTCACAATATGCAAGTGCGACCAAAAAAGAGACGCGTTGAAAGAAGTCGTAAACGATTGGTGGAGAAAAGATGTGAACCATTTTCATAACTGCATAGTGCCCAAAGCCAAAAGAAAGGGGTAAAAGGACGACGGTAAACCAATTTTTCAGGGGAAAATTTATAACTGTATATATATATATATAGAGCAGAACGACCATTTCTGTCGACAAAAAAGACTATGTTTACGTAAGAGCGGTAAAAATATTCTCTATTTCCTTTATTTTTTCCTTTCTTTTTGAGGGGGACCTCAAGTAAACCGTAAACGAACCGAAAAAAAAGAAATGTCCTTCGCGGTGAATAATGAGAAGAAAAAAAGAAATGGTTTAAATTTTTACGGATATGCAAAATAAGATGCTATGTTTAAAATTTTTTGACGCAATTTTTACTGCTCTACTGACAGACATCTCGGTCGTTTCTTCTTATTGTTACTTTTCAGATTTTAGATCGAAAAGTTATGGTACGACTTATTTGCATTTGTTGCAGTAATGCTACACAGAATTTTTAGTACTGTTAACAGATATTTTTACAATTTTTTTTTACATTCAAACTTTTTATACATTGTACTTTCTCGTTTCTATTTTTCGATACTAGTATTTTCTGAATTACTATTTTTTCGTATTACTCTTTTTGTATAACTCTTTTTCTATTACTCTTTTAAAATTACTCTTTTTAAATTACTCTTTTTATATTACTCTATTGGTAATACCATTTTTGTATTACTATTTTTGTATATATTACTATTTTTTCGGATTACTTTTTTGTGTTACTATTAATTCAATAGTATTACAAAAATAAAGTTAAATAAGTTAATAAGTTAAATAAGTTTTTTAAAAATAAAGTTAATAAGTTAATATTATCAAAGTTATTGTTTCTTAATTACAAAAATCACCAATAGAAAAAAATGTTAAATGACAGATTGCCAAGCAGATTAATTAATATTTTCATTAACATTTTTTTAATAACAATTAAATATTTTTTGACCAGCAATAATAAATAATAATTCCTTAGCAACTATAGCTGAACAATGATAATTATTTAGCGACTATTGCTCAATAATAATTCCGTAGCAATTTAAATTTAAAATGTATTATCAAATGTATTATCAACTACTACTAATTAACATATTTCTATTTATTTTTAAATATCCTTTCAGCAACAACAGTTGCTTAAGAAAAATCCCTTAACAAATCTCGTTACTTTTCTGTCTAGTAAGTATTGCTAAGTGACATTTATTTAGAAAATAATTAATATTATTTTCATAGTAACATTTGTTAAATAATAATTTATACTTTTGATAGAAATTTGTTGTCAAAGAACTCAGCAGTGGTTCAATTATTTTCAAATTTTTTCAATAAATTATGGTCTGAATTTCTATTATTTCCAAAAGAAATAAAATTTTTCTCCAAAATTCAATAATTTTAATAATTTTTAATAATTAAATAATAATTTAATAATTAATAATTTAATAATTAATAATAATAATAATTAATTATAATAATAATAATAATAATAATAATAATAATAATAATAATAATAATTAATAATAATAAATAAATATTAATAATAAATATAATAAAAATTATGATAATAAATTTTTAATAATTAAAATTCAATAAATTTCTTGACAAAATTTCAATTATTCTCCAAAATTCTCCCTAATTCAACAAATTTGGCTACTATTTAAATTATTCAAATTTCTTGTCATCATTTAATTATTTTATTCTTCTTAGAAATTCAATAATTATTTTCAGAATGTCATTAAACTTTTTTCCAAATTCAATTATTTTTAAAAATAATAAAATTCTTCTGAGAAATTCAATTATTTTTAGAAATTTTATTAAATTTTTTTCCAAATTCAATTATTTTAAAAATAAACAAATTCTTCGCAGAAACTCAATAATTTTCAAATTTTTTTTAAAAATCTGGTCGAAATTGCACTTATTTTCAAAAGTAATAAAACTATTCTGCAAAATTCAATAATTTAAAAAAAAATTCAACAAAATTCTTGACAAAATTTTAATTATTCTCAAAAAATCTTCCTAATTCAACGAATTTGACTACAAATTAAACTTTCTTTTATATTCTTCTTAGAAATTAATTATTAATTAATTAAATTTAATTTTTCAGAAATTGTATTCCATTTTTTCCAAATTCAATTATTTTCAAAAATAATAAATTTCTTTGCAGAAGTTCAATTATTCTCAAAAATTTGTTAAAAGATCGTCAAAATTAAATTATTTTCAAATTTTTAAAAAAATACTAGATTAAATTTAACTTATTTTCTAAAGAAATAAAATTCTTCTTCAAAATTCAATAATTTTAAAAAAATTCAATAAAACTTGAATAATTTTAATTATTTTCAAAAAATCTCCCTAATTCAACGAATTTGTCTATATTTAAATTATTCAATTTTTTTGTCAACATTTAATTATTTTCAGAATTTTTATTAAATTTCTTTCCAAATTTAATTATTTTCAAAATTTGTTACAAGTTCTCCAAAATTCAATTATTTTCAAAAAGTAATAAAATTCTTGGCGAAACTTTAATTATTTTCAAAAATTCTCTTCAATTCAATGATTTTGTCTAATATTTTAATAAAGACTTCCAAAGGAATTGAATTTTTAAAAAATATTTCTTTTAATTTTCGTTAAGATTTTAATTATTTTTATAAATAATTACAAAAATTTTAGGTTAATTTAATTACTTTCGTAAATATTATACTTTTTTTATTGGTTTTATTTTTTTTCATTAATACTAAAACTCATTACAGAATTTTAATTACATTTAATACAATTTTTATTTTATTCATCAACAATTTTTTTTTTAATTTTATTAAAATTTCTTGAAATAATCGAATTATTAAGAAGTTGTGAATCACAATCCTTTATATAAGAATTAAATTTTAAGAAACATTGAATTATTTATTGCATTATGTACTTTTAACATTTGAATAATTAAATTCTCGTAGAATTTTCTAATAAAAATTTGATTAAAAAATGAATTTTAGTTAGTTTTCGAAAACAAATGAATATTAGAAGCATTAGAGAAAGAATTTTTAGAAATAATATAATTGAATTTTGAACAGGTTTTAAATTGAAATCTTTTAAAATCAGAATTTTTCTGACGTTTCATTGATAGTTGTATGTAAAAAAGTTTTTTTTTTATTTTAATTTCATTTTGTTAAAAATTATGTTAAGTTTTCATTTTCCAGCATCAAAATTAAAGATTTTCCTAATACTGAAAGTTTTGTAATATATTAAATTGTCAACAAGGATTTAAAAATTCTCAGGGAATTTTTTTAAAAATTATTGAAAATAATTGTCTTAAAGAAGAATTTGAAGTGAAAATTGTAAAAAATTATAATTTGTGATTAAAACGATAGAAATAATTTTCGAGGAAGTTAGAGTAACGATATTCTTATTATAAAATATTGATTTAATCACTCGGTTATCTTTAATTATTATAAGTTGTTAAAATTTATAAAGTTTTTTCTTTGACATTCTTTTGTTTGATTCAAATATATTGTTTTCTCAGTGTAATGATAATTACATTAATACTAGCAAACGATTTCAAGAAAGAATTCCAATATTTCCTAAAATTTTATCCAATCATTCTAAATAATTCGTAAAAATTATATTAATTTTATAAATAGTAAAATTTTTCGCAAGAATTCAATTATTTTTAAAACAATTTTAATAAAATTCTTCTTCATAAAATTTCAATTATTTTTAAAACGTTTAATTAAAATTATTAAAGAAACTCCATTTTTTGACAAAAAATTCAAAGACATTCTGCAAAAAGAATTTAATTACAATATATTTTAAAAAATTTAAACGAAATTCTCCTCGAGAATTAAGTTATTTTCATAGTATACAATTTTTATCGTAGTGTCAGTCCGCAGTACAAACATAGCATAACAAACATTATGATTATTAAATGGAAATTATAATAATTTATATTATTTATTTCCAAAAAATCAGAATTTTAATGAAAGTCCTGATTGAAAAGTTAAGAAAAGAAATTTTTCAAATTTTTTACCTTTTTCTCAATACAATTTAACATTCTGTAAAATAATTTAAATTTTCTTTTATAACAAATAAAGAAAATTTTAAAAACTTTTTTTTTATAAACAATGAAAGAAGTTATTAATCAATACATATTAAAAAAATAATATTTCTGATTTTGTTGAAAAAAATACTACAAAATTTTGTAAAATACTTCAAACTACTTTATTTTTCCTTCAATTTTAAATAAAGAAAAAGAAATTATTCAAATTTTTTCATTAATTTCTAGATAAAACTTAAAATAAATTCATTTTTAGAAGGTTAAAAAATTAAATCTTATTAAAGAAATTCTTCAAATTTTTTCATTAATTTCTAGATAAAACTTAAAATAAATTCATTTTTAGAATAGGTTAAAAAATTAAATCTTATTAAAGAAATTCTTCAAATGAAATTAAATATTTTGTTTTTTAATAATTATATAAGAAAGTACAGGAGCGTTTTATTAGCTAGTAAAATATAAAATATCTTTATATACAGAAAAAAAATAAAAATTGTAATTATGAAATATACAAATTCTTCCTACACATTTTTTTTATTAATTTAAAATAGAAAAAATTTGTTAAAAATTGTAATTAAAAAATAAAAATTTCACAACTTTTTATTTCAAAAGAAACTAATAATTTAAAATAAATAAACAAAATATAATTATAAAATTTATAAATCAAACATTATTTAATATCAAGAAAAATGTGTTTTCAAAACGAAAAAAAACAAAAGCATATACAAAAATTAACTTCATACTGCGAACGGACAGAATGAAAAACCACAGACTTTAATAAAGTTAATTAATTAATTAATAATAATTAATTAATTAATTAATTAATTAATAATTAATAATTAATAATTAATAATTAATAATTAATAATTAATAATTAATAATTAATAATTAATTAATTAATTAATTAATTAATTAATTAATTGCTAATTGACATCTTTCTTAGCAACTGTCAAAATACTTTTTTGTTCAGAAATAATTGCTAAAAAATAGCTTTTAGTAATTCTTGCCAGGCAAAAAATATTATCAACTACTAAAAAAATGATTGACTCGTAATATTTGCTAGTTGCAATAGTTATTTGTCGCAATATTTGCTAACTCGCAATTAAATTCAAATATATCTCTTTCCCAAAAATGAAAAGTTGAACTAAAACGAAAAAAAAAATTCCAACTCACAAATTAGGATATAACAATGAAAATTATCCGCTTGGAAATTATTCTTAATTATTCGTCCGCTTTAAAATGGCTATTTGTCAAATAAGCCGATTCTCGTGAAATAAAGTAAAATGTATATATATAAGCTGCGCACTCTCGTAAATTAGTGTCGCTCGTCGTCAAAGGGGCTCAACTCTAATTTACTGCATATTCAAATAAGGTCGTTTCGCCTAGATCGTGGAAAAGAAAATTGCGCATAACGCGAGCGCTCGACCAAACAACTTTCACCCCCTTCAACAGAGGAGAAAAATCCCCCAACCCTTGACTATATGTATATATAGATATATATCGGTTTCAGAGAGAGAAAGATATTTCTTATTTACAACTAGAGCAACATGCCGTGAAAATTGCGTCCGTAAATAGAGGTATATCCCTCTTCTCTCTATTTGTATAATATTCGGTCATAAACCAAAATATGTCATTTCCATATTTCACGGATGGGGTAAAAAGGGTACGCAATTTTTAACCCTAACCCACAATTACGTCGTAAAGATGTATACAATTGTCACTGGCGTGCTCCAGTTTGCATAAAATAATAAAATTTTTCCCTCAAAAGACGGTCGTCGAGAGGAAGTTGAAGGTTAAAAACCCCTTTTCTTTGTTGTTCCTATTGTTAGATTGAAGAAACTCATTTGCCTATGAGAGTTTTTGGACGAACGACACGGGCGGTCCTTTTGTGAATTTTTCCCGAAGAAAGAGATGTTGATTCCATTTTCATTAAGTTTGTACCTGCTCCAGTTAGACGTGAGTGCTTCTCGGGGAAAAATTGTCCCCTCATAACGGGGCAAAACCAGCTACTGATACACAAAAACGGGATTCGACAGGGTTGCGGATGTGAACGAACGGGAGGGACGTTGCTGTAAAATTATTTCAAGGGTTTTTCTCTTCTTGACCTGACTTTACGTAGTATATGGACTATATTATGCATTTCTCTTTTCTCTATATAATCCAGTTTTAGCTTAGACTTTCAGTGAAATTTTGAAATATATACCCTTTGCCGTCTTGATGGTAATATGACTGTATTTTGTCCGGAATTTAGACTTACGTCTTTCAGTGTTTATTGCATCTTTTTATTTCTTTTCTTCGACGTTATTTATTGCGTAGTTTTGTTCAAATCTTTTAGGCACGCTTCATATTTTTGATATATTTTTAAAAGGAGTCGGGAATTTTTTAACCCCTTGGATTTTTTAAAATCTGGGATCAAGTTTGACCCCGGGTTAAAAATTTATCTTTTTTTTTACAAAACTATTTTTCTTTAAAAAAGGTGGTTATTTTGTTAAATTTTTCAAAAAATTTATTAATTCGTTCTGTACTTATTAATTGTACTAAATTAATTTGTCTACATTTCTCGAAATTTTAATAAAGTTGACAAAATTATGAGACAATTTTTTTTTTCAAATATCAGTTTAGTCGAAGACGGGTCAAATTGACCAAAATACTCTTTAAAAATCAATTTGTAAAAATGTTTTTGAATTTGAATTAGTGACTGATTTTTTGCTTTTAAATTAGTGAATTTTCTTAATAAATTCGTAGAAATTACTATTTACTCGTAAAATTTACTGATTCAAAAGCAAACGGTAAGTTACTAATTCAAATAAGCAAATATTTTTATTAATTCAAATGTAAAGAGCAAAACACTGGTTCAAGTTTCTATTAGATATAAAATATTCAATAAAAAATGATTTCAGGTTTAAATTTAACCGATAACTTTTTAAAATCTTTAAAATGATTTACGTCTTAGAAACCTTTCTATAAGGAGCGTGTCAAGAATAATTTCTTCGTTAACATTTTCGTATTCAAATTTTATTAACACTTTAGAAGATTTTTACTAATACTTACAAGACATTTTAATTACTATTAATATTAATATTTTATTAATATTAACATTAATATTTATTTTTTAATATTAATATTTTTTTTCTATTTTATTAATATTTTTAAAAATACTAAATTAAAAATTATAAAAACAATTTTCCTTTTCCTTTCATTCTGCTCTCTAAATTTGTATTAGTAAAAATTGTTACTAATTTGAATAAGTGACTGACTTTTTGCTTTTGAATTAGTAAATTTTACTAATAAATTAGTAAAAGTGACTATTTATTAGAAAATTTTACTAATTTAAAAGCAACAAATTCAGTCACTAATTAAAATTAGTAAACATTTTTACTAATTTAGATTTAGAGAGTGTTTGCAGTTTGAAATTGAAGTTTTTTTTTTAATTCTTTGTTTGACAGATCGAAATTATTCTCTTCTTGGATTCGTAAATTACAATTTTTCATATTATTTATTAAAAATAATAGTCAGAAATTGAAAAAAAATTTATTAAAATTAAAGAAAGAAATTTCCAAAATGTTTATTTGTGAGTAATCTTTATGGTTAGTATTTTTAATTTTTCGTTTCTTTTAGAAAAAAATTTGTGTAATTTCTATTTTTTAATTTCAAATTTTAACAAAATTACATTTTTTTAGAAATTAATGAATAAAATTTGCTGAATTCCTATTTTATAAGTATAATTTTTATACAAAATTCTATTTTTCGCTTTGAAAAAAAATTAAAAGGAAATAAATTTTAAACATTTTTTTTTTCAATCACAATTTTTTAACAAATCTTCCAATTTTATTTTTCATAATAAAATAAAAAAATTTGCTTCATTTCCACTTGTTCACTTCAATTTTTTATATGAAAAACTCAGATATTATTTGAAATTAAAGAAAAAATTTTTATCTATTCAATATTTTCAATTACAATTATTAATTGAAGTAAAATTGAAACGTTTAAAAGATTTTTTCAAGATGATTTCATAATTTTTGTTTGTCAATCATATTTTTTGTTTACGAAATTTCCAAATTCTCTTGAAAAATCAATTTGTGTTCATTTTTATTTTTTAATTACAAATTTTAACAAAATTTTAGTTTTTTTTGGAAATGAACAAAAAAAATTTACATAATCTCTTTTGTTATTTTAAAAAGGAAGGAAAAGTATTTGAGGCTATTTATGTTACGAACTTCATCACAATTTTTTTTACAAAACTTCAATTTTGCTTAATAAAAAATAACAAAAATTTTTCACAATTTCTATTTTATTGTCACCATTTTTTAGCAAAATCTCAAACATATTTTTTAAAAAAAGATAAAAAAATTTTGCATAATTTCTATTTTTTAATTGAAAATATAAAATTGAGAATTTAAAAAAAAGTTTTATCACACAATGGAAAAACGATTTCATAATTTAATTTTATTTCTTCTATAATTTCAATTTTTGAATTGAAAATAAAATTGAGAATTTAAAATAAAGTTTTATCACACAATAGAAAAGAGATTTCATAATTTTATTTTATTTCTTCTATAATTTCAATTTTTGAATTGAAAATAAAATTGAGAATTTAAAAAAAAGTTTTATGACACAATGGAAAAAAGATTTCATAATTTTTATTTGACAATTACATTCTTATTAAAAATTTATAGTCTTTTTTGAAGAATTTCTATTTCTTTAATAACATTTTTTAACAAAATTTCAGTATTAGTTTTTTAATAAGTTTTAGTTCATAAATGGTATGTGAATTAATAATTTAATAATTTTTTTAATTCAGTATTTAGAATTTTTAAATTAAAAATTGTCTAAAAAGGGCATATTTTACTGTATTGTATTATTTATTTTTTAATCTCTCTAGAAAATGTTTACTAATTTCACATAATATTGATTTTGTTTTTTTCTTTTTTTTTTGCTTTGCTTTATCAAATTTTGAAAATAGGTTAAAATTATAAAGAGTTACTAAATTTAAAATAATTTTTTTGTTTTCAGTGTTTTGAATGAAAACTTTGAATTGAAAAGAATTATCAAAAAAATTGTTATTGAGAAAAAGAAACTTTGCCATTTTCTTTCCTCTTTTCCAAAAAAAAAGTGTAATCTTGTAATGATTACAATAACTGACAAATTAACAGGATGCAAATTGTTTTCATAAAAAATGGAACTTTCATTAAAAAACCTTTTTTAAAAATCGAATTAACATTTTGTTTCATTTATTTAAAAAAAATTCGAAAGTTATAAAAATTTCAAATGTTATTAAAAAAGGTAAAAAAATTTCATAATTCCTTTCTTTTGATGTAAATTTTTAAGAAAATTCCGATTTTTAGAAAACGATAAAAAATTTGGCATAATTTCTATTTAATAATCACAATGTTTGTCATTCATTTTGTTATTGTTTTGTTATTTCATTTTGTTTCTTCGTTTATTCTATTATTATTTTTATTTTATTCATAAAAATTAAATGTCCTGTGATGGTAAATGTTTTGGCACAATTAACAAATTTTTTTCTTTAGTAGAAATTAATTAATCAGTAAAATATATTTTTTCAATAATTAACACAGAACATCAGAATCAAATTCTAGTTTTAAAAAATAACAATCTTTTATTTTTTTAAAGAAGCATTAGAAAAATAGAATATTTTTTTCTTTTTTGAGTAAAAAACGAATCTTTAAACTATTTTGGAATTTTTTTTGTATTTTCGATTAGGTTTTATTATTTACAGAGGCGCCTAGCGTAAGGGAATAAAGAAGGTAATTATGAAAAAAAAAAATTTAGAGAACTATGAATATTTTCGTCAACTACCATCTCTGCTATTGCTTTTTGGAAGCTGTCTGATAATATAGATTTTTCGCAGGCACAGTCATAACGTTCATGACCATCGGCAAGTTTACTTTTTCGGGTCGTCGGCCTTCGACATTAATTTCCATGGAAAGCGAACCATAAAGCAATAACGAGGCCAGACCCTGATACAAATACAGGCAAATGTAATTCAGTCCAACTATGGCACTACCCTCGCTCCGAATTTCAAACTAAAAATGGTTCATTTTTGAAATAGATTTTTATGATTTTTTTTCTTCTTTCTCTCATTTTTCTTTTTTATTTTTTGCAACTGCCATTTTTATGAGGTGGTGGTACCTTCCATAAATATCACTTTTTGTACAAGTCTTAAATGATTTTTGGGAGAGCGCGACTCAAAAATTATATTTTCACGTAAAATATACGATATTTTACGAGAAAGAGGCCTTTATTTTTTTTTTTTGCCGCCGGTACAGTTTTCCATCTTATTACGGTCACCCAATATATATACATATATTAAAAAAAAGGTCAACTTTTTCGAACTATTTTCACACAAAAAGAAAGTGGGTCTTGTTAAAATGTTATATTGCGGTGATTCCGCTCTGTGTGACATTTTGCAAAAAGTAGAAATAGAAAAATTTTTGAGGAGAAAAAAAATTTTGAAAAGAAATTTTTCAAACCTTAGGGGGAGGGGGGGGGGAAGATTTCCACTCATAATGGCGTACCGCACTTGCGTTGTAAAAATGATGAGAAAGATGTTTTTCTTTTGAATAAAAATACAAAACATCGCTGACGGTTTTTTTTTCTCTTTTTTTGCTGGATAGAAATCTGCCTAACGAGAAGTTTTTAAAAAGTGGGATAGCCTCGTTTTCGAGACAAGTACTCCAGTTTTTACTATTATTAGACCAATTTTTTTTTCTTTTTTTTCTCACCGAGCCATTCTTGACCGTCGAGGCGTGTGCTTTCCTTCTATTCTTGTGCCACGTGTCTTGTCTTCCTCTCTCTATTATGCGAGTGTCCGTCACTAATCATCAAAAAAAAATTTTTTTCGATTCAAAAAATTTGTGTATTCTTTTGGTGTTTTTTTTTGTCTTAATCTAATCATATGAATAAAAGGGTTCGAAATGTTTCAAAAATACTGAAATTTTCTATCAGCGTGGGAAAATATTTCCTTTTTTGAACAAATAAAAGAATTAGTGAGTAATTTTTTTTATTCATTATTCTTTTTTTTTGGTGAGAGAAATTCTCAACGTATAATTCACAAATAGTTAACAGTTGTTGAAGATTTTAACGATGGATCGTTAAAGTTCTGGAAGTCGCTGGTAATGGGAATTATTAACGTCTCTTGAGTTAGTTAACTCACGATGAGAGGAGTATAATAATATTTATCGCGCGAAATAGTTGAGCCACGCGGAACTGCAATTAGCAGATCATATTGATTGGCAGAATAATTTTTTTTTGTTGGTTTTTTTTTTTGGTTTCTTTTGAGGTCAGGGAGAATTTTAATCCTCAATAAATGACTGGTTGTCGACTCTATCATCATTGACCCGCAAACGCGATTTGCCATTTACAATCATCTGGCGAGTCGCTGCTTTCAGGAGACGTGCCAGGTCCATCTGCACTGACCTTTACATCATTCCTGTATATAATACTTCATGTTCAGATTCCTTGTTCCTTTCCTCATAGTCCTTTTCTCCTTTCCTCTCATCCTCCTCTCTTTCCCTTTCTCCTCTCTTTTTTGTTCTCCTCATTTTTTTGCCTGCATTACTATCGACTATCCGACAAGCTCGATTATTTTCCGATTGAGGATCGTGACCTGCGATACAAAGTCAAAAGTTCTGTCGATACAAATTCGAAAAGTCGCAAGTTCAATGCACCAACTTTTACTTTGGTACAAAGTTTCTTTCTGAATGGTCAATTGTTGCTTTTTTCGAAACTGACAAATTTCGTTTTGCACGAACTGAAACTACCGTCTTTTGTTACTTTCGTCAATTGTCACTTGGGAAATTAATTGTTTTAGTTAATTGTCACTAAAGGCGATTGTAATTATTGTCGATTAATTTTTGAACTGGTTACTTCTACCGTCAATGGTTACTTTCACCAATTGTTGCAATTGACAGTAGTTGTTCAAAGTAACAAATAATTGTAGTCATCATTAATAGTGGTGACAAATGGAGAAACTGAAAATCAACACTAGTGTCAACTAAAAATAAAATAAATTTTTTTAAAATAAATTTTTTTTAAATAAATTTTTTTTTAAATTGATAAAAGTAACAATCGACAGTATAGCAGGCTTCGCACCTATCTATACTAAAACCTACTATTTCCTATTTTTTTTTAAGTTACGCTACTATTTGGGAACTATTTTTAGATTTCGGCCACTAAAAGCTACTATTTCTGTTTTTTTAGTATTTTCACTACTTTAAATTCGCTAATACTAGAAAAAAAAACTATTCTGAAAAATTAAAATCAAATTCTTTAATACGATTCAATTATTTTCAAAAAATATTCGAAATTCAATTATTTTCAAAAAATATTCGAAATTCAATTATTTTCAAAAAATATTCGAAATTCAATTATTTTCAAAAAATATTCGAAATTCAATTATTTTCAAAAAATATTCGAAATTCAATTATTTTCAATATCTACTATTTTCATCAAATTTCGACCTTAAAATTCAATTTAAAAAAAAAATTATAAAATTTATCCAAAATTCAATTATTTTTGTAAATAATAAAAATTTTACAAGGATTTAATTATTGTTGAATAGTATTTGCCAGAAAAATTCGAAAAAACCAATTATTTAAAACAAAAATTTTCATTTTTTATTATATTTTAAAAAAATTAATTGTTTAAAACAATGCCTATAAAATTCTTATGAAAAATTCAAATATTTTTTAAAAATAACAAAAAAAATTTCACAGAAATTCAATTCTTTTCATAAATAATAAAGTTCTTTTTAGGAGTTCAATTATTTAAAAAAAAAATCAATAGAGTTCATTGTTAAACTTTAATTGTAGTAAAAAATTATTCTTAATTCAATAATTTTCAATATATTCTATCATTTTAATAAAAATTTCCAAAAGAATGCAATTATTAAAAAAAATTTTTGATAATATTCTATACGAACATTGAATTATTTTCCCGAAAAAAAATAAAAATTCCACAAGAATTGAATTATTTAAAATAGAATTTGCATACATTTAAAAAAAATCAAATCTTTTAAAATTTATCATTAAATCCTCAGCCAGTAATTCAATTATTTTTATAAATTTAAAATTTTTTCAAGGATTTAATTATTTTTGTAAATAAAATCATTGTCAGAATTCTTCGTAGAAATTCAATTATTTTCAAAAAAAATCTAAAAAGAATTGTAAACATTTTAATTATCTTTATGAATGCAAAATTCTTTGAGAAAATTTAATTATTTTCAGAATTCTATTATTTTTTGATATTTTATAATAAAATTGTTCGAAAGAAATCTCTTATTTTAAACACAATTTGAATTAAATTTTTATGAAATAATTCAATTATTTTTTTAGATTTTAATCAAATTCTTCCGAAAAATTTTTTTATTTTCAAAAAATCTAAAAATAATTGTAAACATTTCAATTATCTTTATGAATGCAAAATTCTTCGAGAAAATTTAATTATTTTCAGAATTCCATTATTTTCTGATATTTAAAAAAAAATTGTTCGAAAGAAATTACTAATTTTAAATTCAATGTCAATTAAATTTCTATGAAATAATTCAATTGTTCTTTTAGATTTTAATAAAATGCTTACCAGGAATTCAATTATTTATAAGTAAATAATTCTTCCAAACAATTTAATTATTCAACATAAATAACAAAATTATTACCGAAAATTCACTTATTTTGAGTCATTTTAGAAGAAATTTTGTCAA
The DNA here is from genome assembly GCA_032873175.1 of Leptopilina drosophilae. Taxonomy (NCBI): domain Eukaryota; kingdom Metazoa; phylum Arthropoda; class Insecta; order Hymenoptera; family Figitidae; genus Leptopilina; species Leptopilina drosophilae. Next base: position 42,689,929 of record CM065480.1, on the reverse strand, counting down.
AATTCAATTATTTTCATAAATAACAATATTTATCAGAAAAATTTAATTATTTTTAAAAGCATTAAGTTTCTTCTTGTTAATTGAATTATTTAAAAAAATTCTAATAAAACCTTTCGCGAGAATTTGATTATTTTTGTAAATAATGAAAAGCTTTTTAGGAATTCAATTTTTTTTATTAAATTTTTATAAAATACCACACAGATATTTAATTGTTGTAAAATATGTTAATAGAATTCTTTACAAAATTTAATTATTTTAAAAAACTTTTCTATATTCAATGATTTTCAATATTTTAAAAAACTTTGGAAACAGAATCCAATTATATAAAAATGTAAAAATTTTCGTAATAATTCAATTTTTCTCATGAATAATAACAATTTCTCAAAAATTTGATGATTATAAAGAATTAATATAAATAATAATAATAAATAAATATAAATTAATATTAATATAAAGAAATTGCATAAAATTAGTCAAAAGAAATAAATTATTTTAAACAAAATTTGTTAATTCTTCGCAAAAATTGAATGATTTTTATAAATATTGAAATTCTTTCATGAATAATAAATTTCGTTGCAGGAATTCAATTTATTAGCATTCGAATAAGGAAGAAGTAAATATTTTTTATAAAAATTAGAAAAAAGTCAGGAAAATAAAATATATAGAATGAAATTTTCGTCAATTTTTTAAAGTTATTAACATGAGTTTTTTTGGTCGTCAAGTTTAATTTTTCTATAGCTACTTTTTTACTACTTTTCGACGGTAGTCGTTATTAGCATTAATAAAAATCGAAAATAGTCAAAATTGGTGAAAGCAAAAATTGACGGTAGTCATGACAAATGACAGTGGTCAATTCCAGCAGTCGTGAAAATCTACAGTAGTCATAATTAGCATAAGTAACAATCGACGGTAGTCACACTTCCAAAAAAAATCTCAACTCATTGAATAATTTTAAAAAAAATTATTCCCTCTCAATAAAAAATCCATTATTTCTCCTTGAAATTTATCACACACAACACTCTCACTAGAAACGGATTTACCCAATTCGGAGCATCCGTCTCTAATCGTCAATAATAATTTTTCCCCTCAAAAAAGAAAAAAATCCCCGTTAAATAGCGAGTCGAGTATTCCCGATTTTTTCCACGATCCAAGCGAGAAAGCGTGAAAAATTATTAATGCGTGCACGACAAAATACTTCGAGTGGTATTTATATATAGTTTTGATCTATTGAAAGTGCTTTGAGGTGTTATAAAAATTATTAAGAATTTATAAGCGTGAAAGATGCGTCATTAAAGACTCAAAAAAAAAAATTATTTATAGGGAAAAAAAACAGGTTGAAAAATTTAGTAACTTTAATTTTATACACGTGTATAAAAATTTTCTGAATATGTACCTACAAAAAGTGTGTGTGAATGTATGTGAAATAACTCTTCAAGTTTTCAAAGGATGTAAAAATTTTAAGTCTCTTTCCAACGAATCTTTAGCCTGCGCATAGTGAAAATGAAAGAGGTATAATAAAAATGGAAATAATAAAATAAGATCCTAAGGGGAAAAATATGAAATTCGATTTCTTCGCTAGATTAGATGACATAAAATGAAAATGTATTTTTACAAAATCGAATTTCGTTTTACAATTATATGTGTATTATTTGGAAAGGCTTTTTTTGGGGTTTGGCTTAGCCGACAAAGTTCACAGGCAATGTATGTATACATGTATTATATATATCTCTCCTTTAGACCACTCCTTTCAGGGAAAATTCTCTTTCAACTTCACCGCCTTTTGCTACCGCCCGACAATATAGATTTTTCACAACGGGGAACGATACACACTCAACTCTTGTCTAATTACTATCATTTTTATGGTTAAAAAAAAGAAATACTTTCCCATTACAATTTAAATTTGTCCCAACAGAAATAAATATTTGTTTTTAAATTGCAGCTAATTTCTAAAATTGGAATATTTTACTCGAAAACAAGAACATTAGAAACACCATCATCTTGATTTACCCAATAACCAAGAAACAAAATAAACACATATGGGTTATTCTCCTGAAAGAGACCACTTCACGTGTCTCCAACGTGAGATTCAATATTTGCTTTAACTTTTTATTGATATTTTGTTTAGTATAAATTTCAAAAAAAATGTATCTATAAACTACGAAACATTATTTATCTTTACATAATCTTGTAATGTTAAAACTTAAAGCTTTTCTTAGTAAAAAAATTTATTTAACTCTGTCTTTTGGTTTTGGTTAAATATGATACATGTTTTTAATTATTTTTTAATATAATTAAAAATTTTTAAATATAGTCTTAATATATATCAAATTGAAGCTTAGATTCTACCGTTTATTTTTCACTTTAATTTAGTTCAAAGAAAACAAAAGAAATTTTCTAAATAATATATTAAAAATTACTGTCAATGTGAGTAAAAATTCAAATTCATCTCCGAAGTCTCGTTTTTCAGTTAAAAGCATTATATTTTTAAACTGTTTTTTAGTTATACGTAATCTATATATAAATATTTGAAGTTGTAGCCCAAAAAATTTGTTAAATTATATTTCAATATTTTTAAATTAAATAAGAACGTGAAATTTTTATTTTACAAACTATTTATCCCCGAAGCCTTTTTCATATTTGATAAGCATTATTGTTGTTTTTAATTTTTTAATAGTTATTTTCAAATACCTAATCCTTAAAAAAAAATTTGCCGTTTTATTTAAAATAAAATATTTTTAATTTTTTATAATATATTAAGTAGAAAGTTAGATAAATAATAAAATTATAATTAAAAATAAAAATTTTTTACAGAAAATATCAATTTTGAACTTAAAATGATAAATTAAAAAATTCATTACAATTTTTTTCCGTTCAATATAAAAAAATATATATTAGTTATTTTTTAAAAGATAAAATAGTTAAAAATAAATTATTAAATACACAATTCATTAAATTATAAATGAATAATGTTAAAAGTTTAATAAATTAAAGAAATTAAATTTAAAAGGAATTTTTTTACAGAAACACCAATATTGATTACAGTATATTTAACCTTAAAAACACTTAATATTAAAATGATGCTGGAAGGCTTATTTTTTAAAATCAATTTTGTGCAACTCAGATTTTTATCTTTAAACGTATTTGAAACCTACCCATTACAAAAAAATTCAAAAAATGCAAGGCTCGGATCGTTTTTAAAACTAAAAAAAGTCGCTTTAGTCGCATAAATTTACAACAAAAGTCACGAAAAGTCACATAAAATTTACGAAAAAGTCGAAAAAAAGTCGCATAAAATTTTAGAAAAAAACGATAAAAAGGAAACACGAGATTGTCAAACTTGTAAAAAAATCACATTTCTCGACAACAGATACATTAATATCAAATAATCCGAAATAAAATTTTTTATAAATTTAATAAAAATAATAGCAAAAATTTAATTAGGTATTTTTAATATTTTTTAAAAATTCTCATTAAAATGTCAATTAGTTTTATAAATAATAAAATTTTTCTTCTAAATTCAATTATCAAAAATTTTATTAAAATTCTTGTCAAAATTTCAATTGTCTTTATAAAAAATAAAATTCATCCTAGAAATTCAATTATTTTCAAAAGTAATAAAACTCTTTGCAGAAATTCAATTACGATCAAATTTTTTTTTTAAATTTTTCGTCAAAATTTTATAAATAATAAAATTCATCATAAAAATTTATTTATTTTCAAAAGTTCTGATAAAATTTATTGCAAAATTCAATTATTTTTGAAAGTAAGAAAATTCTTTACAAAAATTTAATTATTCTCAAAATGTCAATTATGTTTATAAATATCAAAATTCTTCTGCAAAATTCAATTTGTTATTTTTAAATATTTCTAGAAAAAATCTGTTAAAAATTTCAATTATCTTTGTGAATAATAAAATTCTTCCCTGAAATTCATTTATTTGCAAAGAATTTTAATAAAATTCTTCTCTAAAATTCAGTTATTTTCAAAAGTAATAAAATTTTTCGCAGAAATTCAATTATTTAAAAAAAAATTTTTTAATTTCTCTCAAAAATTTGTAATATCTTCATAAAGAATAAAATTCATCCTGGAAATTTAATTATTTTCAAAAGTTCTGATACAATGTTTTACAAAATTCAATTATCTTGGAAGGTAAGAAAATTCTTTACAAAATTTCAATTATTATCAAATTTTTTTTTAAATTCTTAAAATTTCCATTATGTTTATAAATACCAAAATTCTACTGCAAAATTCAATTACTTATTAATATTTTTAGAACAAATCTGTTCAAGATTTCAATTATCTTTGTAAATAATAAAATTCTTTCCTGAAATTGAATTATTTGCAAAGAATTTCAATAAAATTCTTCTCTGAAATTCAATTATTTTCAAAAGTAATAATGTTCTTCGCAGAAATTCAATTATTTTCATAAATTTTTTAAAAATTCTCCTTAAAATTTGTAATATCTTCATAAAAATTAAAATTCATCCTGGAAATTTAATTATTTTTAAAAGTTCTGATACAATGTTTTACAAAATTCAATTATCTTGAAAACTAAGAAAATTCATCACAGCAATTTAATTATTTTCAAAATTTTTCTAAATTCTCTTTAAGGGCATTTGAACCTTTATGACGTCACAGCATTAAAATATATGCTTTGCATCAATTGTGACGTCATAATGGTTCAAATGCCCTTAATTTAAATTATCTTTGTAAATAGTAACATTTTTCTGCAAAATTCAATTACTTACTGAAATTTTATAAATTTTTTACCAATAATTCAATTATTTTTATTAAAAAATGGTGAATTTTATTTAATAAAGTCTTATAATATAAAATAATGATTTTATCATTCGGTCATCTTTGATTATTATAAAACATGAAGACATCGATTGCTCCGAGTCGAAGAGTCCGAGTGATCAATGTCTTTATGTTTTATAACAATTTTTTATAAGTTGTTTAATTACCTACAAAATGGTTTGAATTTGAATCTTTTGAAGAATTTGAATTTCAATCGACAAATAATAATTAAACATTTATTTACAAAAGAAGTTATTGATGTTTCGAAACATTTGTAAATAAATGTAACAGAACATTTTTTTGACTCAAACTTTTTCCTTTAAATTTAAAAAATTTTTTAAATCTCATTCGTATTTTAGTTAAAAAAAACTCGAAAAAGTCGATTAGTCGCATTTTTTCACAAAAAAAGTCGAAAAAAGTCGAAAAAGTCGCACAATCCGAGCCCTGAAAATGTAAAAATTAATCTTTTTAGTTTTTTGGAAAAACGGGTGCCTTGCAGAAGAATCACCCATATATTAATCGTGATTTAATTTAAGTATACATATAGGGAAAAGGTAAATGAAAACTTGTTCAAATGTTGACGCCACCTGGAAACGGAATATGTACACTATATATATATATACAAGAATGATGCAATATTTTGAATTTCAAAACGCTCTTTAAGAGACATATATAATAATATACATATACATATAATTGGCAGAGTTTCTCGCGAGGCAAAACGATAGTTCTGGTATATCGATAAATAAAATGAAACTACGTGTATAGAGTCGAAGAAAAGCGAAAGGAACTTCTTTAAAGTTATGGTCATTGGCAAACCTAACCATCTGCTGACACGAGCTCACATATAAGAGAGTAGGCGGTTCAATATATATGTATATATAGTAGAACGCTTCTTACATTGCGACTATATGCTCCATTGAATACATCTGGTGCACATAAATGGCATACTTTAGTACTAGCGGAATGCAGTTTAATTTTATGACTTAAACTAAATGAACTTTTTGTCAAAACACAAACGGAAGTTTAACATTGCTCATCTTTTTTTTTCCTCATATTATCACAGAAAATAGTCATAAACTTTTAAATGATGCTTTTATTTTAAATTACGTTATTATGATTCATCGCAAAATATTTCCTTTCACTTGCATCATCATCATCAACATTTCTCGGCAGTATTCTTCTTTATCTTTTTGATTTTTCATCATTCCAGAAGGGAATTTAAAGCGAATAGTTACAACTGTCTATAAAAACAATTAGAATGGTAATTAAAAGGTTTATTGTTTAGTGCAGTGATTCTGGGGGGAAACTTTATTGACGCTAATTGCAACTACCGTCCTTTGTTATTTCGAACGGTTGTGATTATTTTTTGATTGTATTTAGCAAATTGTAGGTAATGTTAATTTCAACCACTGATTATTATGACTAGTGTCAATTTTTACTTTAATTAATTTTGACTAATTAATATTATTATTATTATTATTTTGATTAATTTTTACAACTGTTGGTTATGACTACGTCGTTTGTTACTTCTACCTATTTTAAATAGCGTCGACTGTTACTCCTATCAATTTTAACTACCGTTGGTTTTTATTTTTATCAATTGTAACTATGGTTAATTGTTACTATTAATAAACTTAAATACTTTTGACTTTTATTATAGTTGTCAATTTAATTTTAGCCAATTGTGACTACCGTCGAATGTTACTACTGTTAATTTTATCCATTGGCGATTTTTGCTGTAACTAATTGTGACTACAATCTGTTACTATTTTACTGTTACTATTTTTAATGTTAACCTCTGTCAATTTTTATAACATTCGTAAATTTTTCCTTCAACTAATTGTAGCAATCGTCGATTTTACTTTGACAATTGGGGCTACCGACGATTTCTACTTTGCCAACTGTGGCTACCGTCGATTGTTACTCATCCCAATTACAACTACTTTGAGCCTTTAATTTTGCCAATTGTGACTACCGTCGATTGATATTTCCACTGATTTTAACTAACGTCGATTGTTACTCCTCCCAATTTTAACTACCGTCGATTGTTACTCCTCCTAATTTTAACTACCGTCGATTGTTACTCCTCCCAATTTTATCTACCGTCTGTGGTTACTATTAATAACCTTAAACCCTCTTGATTTTTATAACAGTTGTCAATTTTTACTTTAGCTAATTGTGACTGCTGTTTAATGTAACTATACTGTTAACTTTACCCATTGTGGATTTTTATGACAAGCGTTAATTTGAATAATAGCTAATTGTTAGAAATTGTTACCAAAAGCTAATTGTTACCAAAAGTTAATTGTTACCAATAGTGAATTGTTAGAGATTTCAATCAAAATTATAATTTTAACTTTACTTTAATAGTGACTGTTAACTATAATTCACAGTCACTATTAGCAAAGTTAATGCAAATAAAAAAAATAGATCCATTTCTAGGGCATAAACCATTGTGATGAGTCGGTGTTTAAAAAGGTTACAACTTAGAAAGTCTGTGACGAGGGTATTATTTGCATCGTTATGACAGTGTAAAAGCAGATTTTACGAGACTGGTCATTATCACGCCTCTAGTATATAGTAGTCACGCTGAAACGACCAAGTTATCCGAGAATTTCCACCTCTGACGATGAGACATATCTTTTAGTCTTCTCTCTCTGTTTATGTACATATATATATGTCCTCTCTTTCTCTTCATTTCTCTCTTTCTCTCTCCATAGAATTCAGACCTTCATCACCTAAAAACCATTTTCGAAATGCAAACTCGCAATCAAGACTTTATTATTTACGTGAGGATTATGCAGCCACTGTCGTTGACATTTTATGTCTATTTGCAATGTATATGCGCCTCTCAAAAACAGGAGAAAATAACAGTTTAAACGTTTTAAATTGTCAGATACTTAAATTTTAATATCAATTTATGCTCCTGGATTTTTCTTCTCTTTTTCCTTCTTTATTAAAATCTTTGCATAATTTTTCAGTAAATTATCAATTTTGCAATCGTTGGTTTGATTATTTTAGTCAATTTTCGAGCATTTCTGTTTTTTGTTAACTCTATTTTCTATCTCAATTTGTAATTTTTATGAACTTGAATTGATACGTTTTGCTGATCAACTGATAAATTTTGTTAATCAATTGTTTCGATCAATTGACAAATTTCGTTAATCAATTGTTTCGATAAGTTGAGAAATTTCGTTAATCAATTGTTTCGATCAGTTGAGAAATTTTGTTAATCAATTGTTTCGATCAATTAATAAATTTCGTTAATCAATTGTTTCGATCAGTTGAGAAATGTATTATTTGCATCGTTATGACAGTGTAAAAGCAGATTTAATTATTATTTAATAATAATATTTATTTATTTTTTATTTAATTTTGTTAAATCGCAGAAAAAAAGGGTGGTAATATTACGAAGAGTAATGGGGTAAAAATGACTTGGGTAAAGGGTAAAAATTACGGCGGGTAATATTACAGAGGGTAAAACACTTATTTGAATGTGTCAGTAAAACAACTTTGCTGTTTCTTTACTTATTATATTAAAAAGGTTAAATATTGAATTATTCTTACAAACTTACCATTTTATGGTTATGACTTTGTAAACAAACAAGAGTTGGAAGCAAATACTAATTGCGTTTTTTTATTTTTTTGATTAAAAAGAGATTTTTTCCACGTAAATATTATTATTACTTATACAATTGCTCTGATAAAATTCAAAGTTTTTTAAAAATAAAAAAAGAAAAATAAATAAACATTATTTGTCAATAGCAAATTTTAATTTAAAAATAAATTATATATTTAAAAAAAAGGAAACAATTTTACTCAAAAAATGCCTTGTTATAAATACATATATGTTTTTACGCGCCTTACGAATTTCTTTAATTGTAAAATTATTTGAAAATATAAATAACTTCCATCTTAATTACCTACTTAATTTTTATTTTTATCCACAGGAATTAAAAGGTTTAAAAATGTCAACTTCAAAAAATTATTTTTATTATTTCAATAAATATTTCCAATAATTTTTTAAAAAGTTTTTTAAGAATTTTCACATACATTGTTTTTTAATTTTAATTTTACATAAATTCGATTATTCGAAAATTCTTTATTAAATAATCTGCAAGAAACGTTTCGTAATAGGCATAACAAATTCCTCTATAATTATGTAGAAAAATTTATGAACATAGATAAGGGAGTTTTTCTAAAAAATTATCGAAAACTTCCTATAAATTACGAAAAATTCTCATAATATAGCGAAGAAAAAATCCCAAAAGTTTGAAAAAATTCTCTTAAACGTTTAGGAAAATTTTTTCATGAAAATACAGGAAAAACAAGTGAAATACAGGAAAAATACAATTTGAAATAATTTCCATGTAACTGCATGTAACTTCAAATTATTTATTTATTTATTTATTTACATACGGGTCAAGCCCTATAATTAAAATCTAAGTTACAACCAGCAACTAATTTTACAAAATTGGCATTATAAAATATTAGATAATATTATATATTATTATTAAAAAAAATTAAATTAATATTTTTCAAAAAAATAATTCTTCACAATTACCAGTTAAAAGTATAGACAATTCAAATTTTTCAACAATATTTTAATCTGCGACCTTTTCAAAATTATTTAACTACAAAAGTAAATAATTTATTGAATAATGGAATATTTTTTAAAATTTAATTCTTTATAAGAAAAATATAAGCAGAATATTTGTATTTCAGTCATAATTAATTGTAAAAATGATGTATTTTTTAATCAATTTCTAAGGTTTTTTCAAGTAAAGAAAATATTGCTAAATATTTTATTTTTAATCATAAGCTTGTTAAAGAATTCTAATTTCTTTTCAAATAAAAATTGAAAAAATATAATATTTATGTTCCAGTCGCATTTTTTTGTAAAAATTATAATTTTTTTTAAAAAAAAGAATAAATTTGCTGATAGGAAATTTTTGAATTATACATTTCCAAAAATATTTCATTTATATTCAAAGGAAAGAAAACGGTGTAATAAATATTTGTTTCTAAAAAATATTTGTTTTTAGACTATATTAAAAATATCTCTGCAATAATATGATATCAAATTATTTCCTTGAAAATTTTTTTTAATAAGGAAGACAATTTTCGTTAATGCGTAATTATTAATCACATTTTTTTGAAAAGAATTCTTGTTTTCAATTTAGAGACATATTTTTTTGTGAATTACACTATTATAATATTTTCAATAAATTTTATAAATTAAAGATGTTTCAGTTTTTTGGTTTTAAATAAAGTTTACATTAGTTACTTTAACACTTGAACAAATTTAAGTAATGTTTATTATTTTAAATCACATTTGAATAAAAATAAAAACAATTATTAAAACAATCAGATAAATATTTGCTATTTTATTATAATTATTTATAAATAATGATTTTGAAAGACATAAAATTTATTTATCGTAATTACGTATTATGATTTATAATTATACATTTTTTACAGAAATGATAAAATTTGTTTAATTAAACAGATTTATATTAAAAATATACTGCTTTGCGTGACCTTTTATTATATTCACGGTAAATCGTTAGGTATTAAAATAACACCAAAATGGATTTAAACAATACTAAATTGGATTATTTTAATCCTTATTGGTGTTATTTTAATACCTAACGATTTACCGTGTTGTTTTATAACTCTTGTTTGTTTACAAAGTCATAACCATAAAATAGAGAGTTCAAAAGTGATTAATTTAACAAGTCAAATTGGAAAATATAATTGTTTATTAATTTAGGTAAAACAATTGTTAAATTATTGTTAATTCAAACTAGTTGTGATATAGTCAATTGTTTCGATCAATTGATAAATTTTGTTAATCAATTATCAGTTGATAAATTCCAGTTTATTAAATTTTCCTTTCACTTGTCTAAAATAGAGGTATTGTTACATGAAAATTTATTTGAGAAAAAAAGCAGGTGTTTAAGAGAAAAAAAATTTTCATTTCCTTTTACACTGAGGAGTTACAACTTCCGACATGGGTTTTTGACTCTCTCTCCCTCTCTCTCACTCTCTTTTTGACAATGACGATATAATCGACTCTCCTTAGTTCCGAAATAGAGACGCGCGACAATAATGGTCGAGAGAAAAAAAAGGATTCAAACATACTAAGGAGGAATAGTGGACTTATTCTCAAGCTTTTATAATAAGAAAGCCCAGTTTTTCCGAGTACTTTTTCACATTACCACGCCTGCGATTCATTTCACTCCCACGACTATTTTTTTTGAAAGACTCTTTTTCACCTAACATTCGCCCTTTTTCTAACACAAGAAATCGATGGGTGGAGCAGCTTCTTTTTTTCGACTTGAGAATTTCTCTCTCTCTCTCTCTCTCTTGTTAAAAAACCTCGCGCAGGCGAAAAGTGTATTTATATATACGGAAAAGTTAATTGAAATTCGCTTTTCCAAGGAAACGTCGTGACAATGCTCGATTGTTGGGCAGAGGGCGGCATTCGCGAAGTACAGGGGAGTTTTATTGTCGGAACTTTCAAGGAGCAGGAGGTGCAATGTGTTCATCCTGATTCACGCACAATATGTATGGACTTTATATATGTGCTTTGTGAATTATTACCAAAACCGGAAGTTAGATTTTCGCCTACATTAAATTGTGGGTAATAAATTTAAAAAGAAGTATTTTTACACTATACTATTTTTTTATGAATTTATGTTTAATTGAAGTAATTGAAAAAAAACAGTGAAGTTTTTTTTTAATTTTATACAAAAAATTATATTCTTTATCATTTGAGAATGCGACTCTAGCAGTTTTTTTTTGTCAAGCAATATTCCTTTCAACAATGATAAAATGCTCATAAATTATCCATTATAATTTTCTCCTCAATGTTTACATTAAAATACAAGTGCTTCTTGTATGCCTTATTCAATAAGCGCGACTACTGCGCGCGCGGTTTAATAAATAATAAAGTCGCGCACAAAAACAAAACACCAAGATGGAATATCAGATATTGAAAATGCACATAATATTCCCGATGAGAATATAAAACTTTTTGAATTCCTTTCCTTTTTATTTTCTCCTTATTACCTGACTGTGGGCAAAGAACTTCCTTCTTTCGCGGAAAGTTTCTCACACACAACTTTGGACCGAATGAACGAAAATGGGAAGAATATCATCATCTTAACGATGATACTGACAAAGAAGAAGAAGAAGAAGAAGAAAAAGATTCGATAGCCGAGAAGAAAAATATTCGTTCCGATCACGTACATATGCACTCGGGACTTTAAGAAATATTGCTACCGTGTATTATAAAGCAATGTAAAACAATAAGCGATGACAATAATTTCCCCCCCATCATGTGCTGTGTGGTTTTACAAAGTTGCGCGCTTCGTTCAATCAAATGTTATACTCTTTGGAGCGAATCAAATTGTCGACAAGGAATTATCCGGTAAAAGTTTCAAACAAAATTCACTCGAGTTGTGATTCATTCAATATGGTCAGCACTTTTACGTCTACTTAAGGCGTACCCTCATGTCGGGACAGTCGCGCGACCAAAGAAACAGGCATAGAACGTCGTCGCCGCGTCGAATTGACGATTTCATGGAGACCGTTGCGGCCTTTTGCGAACAGTTTTCTCCGCCCACGAATGTATAACGCGATGTCCTGTGTGCATTTTTACAAAATATATATATGCGCGCCTTCCGTTGACTTGCCAAAAAAAGCCAGCTGCTGGTTTTCACCAAAAAATCTTCACTCGAGCCGCTCATCATGATTCGTTTAAATAAAAAAAAAAACATGGAAATAACCCAAGTTTTCTGACGCAAAATAATACTTGCAGATTCATATTTCTATTTTCAGAAAATTGGAAGTCACCTTCGAAAATGATGCGGTAGATTTATGAGAAAAACTGTTTCCAAATCTGTTTCCAAATCTGTTTCCAATTTGTGGAAATTAATGTCTAATTTTTGGGTTATTTATTATCGAATACACTAATTTGGAAATTTTACGGCGAATTCGACTTTTCAATAATTTTTTTTTTTTAATTTCGAATTTTTTACTAAAATTCTATTGTAACTAAATTAAATTTAATTGTAACTACCGTCAGTTATATCGACGATAACTGACGGTAGTTACAATTTACCAATTTACTGTTTCTTCTGTCAGTTAAGGGGAGATTCCACTGATTTTTTTTTTTGAATACCAAAATTATTTTTTTTAATTTTTGGTTAGTATGATTATCTAAAAATACGAGAAAAATAGTCTGAAGCGATAAGAATAGACTCGCTAGCAGGAGAGTAGGAATAACATCACCTTTCCACCTCGAAAATTCATGTTTTTTCATTAATTACCTAACTGCAATTTGTTTATTTTTAAATTTACATTTTTTCTTTTCGCACCGCTTAAAAGAGTAGTTCTTAAGTAATAAGAAATGTCTACTGTTACGTATCAAATGTTATGTATATAACTTTAAGTTAAATTTTTGTATTTTTGGTCCTTCAAACTTTAAACGCGTTTTTCTCGAAACTACACATTTTCAACTTGTTTACACTCTCATTTTTACAATTTTCTACGAAATAACTTGCAATTTGGACAGCATGCTCCTTGAATGTGTAGTTTTCGTGTAAACTAGGATATTTCAGATCCATTAATATTTATAAAAGTTATTAACAATTTAAGTTGCAAAATTATGGCCGAAAAATTAAAAAGTCTGCCATTTGGTTATTTTTCAATAAATTTTTTTTGTTCTAGTTTACACGATAGCCATAATGGTATAGATTAAGAAAATTTTTGACTTTTTTAGTTTAGATTAATTGTCGCCGAGAAAAAATGTAAACAACTTTTAGAGGGGACCACTTTCGGCAGCCATTTTCTAAGACTCCATTAAAAAAATAAATAAATAAAAAATGGTTTTTATTACTGTAACACAAGTATTTTATTGTAAAAAAAGTTTAACTAAGAAATATTTATTTTACTACCTATAAAAAAATTTTTTAAAAAAACCTTAATTTCTGTGGAATCTCCCCTTAATACCATCCGATTGTAACAACTATATTTTAACCTCTGTTAATTTTTACAATTGTTAATACTTTATTAGCTGATTGTAACTATCCACTATTATATTTGCCAATTGTGATTAATATCGATTTCTACTTTGCCAACTGCGGCTACCGTCGATTGTTACTCATCCCAATTATAACTATTGTGAGCCTTTCATTTTGCCAATTGTGACTACCGTCGATTGATATTTCCACTGATTTTAACTAACGTCGATTGTTACTTCTCCCAATTTTAACTAACGTCGACTGTTACTCCTCCCAATTTTAACTACCGTCGATTGTTACTCCTCCCAATTTTAACTACCGTTTGTGGTTACTATTAATAACCTTAAACCCTTTTGATTTTTATAACAGTTGTCAATTTTTACTTTAGCTAATTGTGACTGCTGTTTAATGTAACTATACTGTCAACTTTACCAATTGTAAATTTTTATGACAAGCGTTAATTTTGATAATGACTAATTATAACTACCGTCTTTTGTTACTACTGCTAATTGTAACTTCTGTCAATTTTTACAACTGTCGTTAATTCATCCTTTAACAGATTGTGTTTATCGTCAAGTTTATTCTGCCAATTGGGCCTACCGACGACTTTTACTTTTCCAGCTGTGACTACCGTCGATTGTTACTTCTACCAATTAGAACTACTACAATTTGTTACTTTTGTCAATTGTGATTATCGTTAATTTTTACTTTCACAAATTGTGACTATTGTTGCTTGTTGCTATTATTAATTTTGATCAATGTCGTTTTGCATAACTACCGTCAAGTCTTAGTTTACCGAATTGTAACGACCGTCGATTGTTACTACTGATATTTTTACCACTGTCCATTTAAATGACTACTGTCAATTTTTTCATTAGCAAATTGTTAGTATAGTCGATTGTAATTCTAGTTGTGACTACCGGTGATTTTTACATTGCCAACTGTGACTATATACTGTCGATTGTTACTCACACCAATAGTAACAACTATTAGTTATTACTTTTACCGATTGTGACCCTAAACGATTGCTTTTATTACCAATTGAGATTACGGCAGACTATTAAATAATTTATCAAAATAATTTCCTTATTTATATTAGGAAATTTTTGTTACAGTGTGACTGCTGGTGATTTTTACATTGCCAACTGTGACTATATACCGTCGATTGTTACTCACACGAATAGTAACAACTATTAGTTATTACTTTTGACAATTATGACTCCGATCGATTGATATTATTTCCAATTGAGATTACTGTTGTCTATTAGATTCTTTCACTATCACCACTGCTAATTGTAATTAATTACGACTGTCGACGTTTGTTACTTTTGTCAATAGTGAAAACAAATATTTGTTACTATTGTTCATTACTACAATCGATATTGCCAGTTGTGTTAATTATGACTACAGGTCGATTGTCACTCCTGGTAAATATTTCTACCCTTGTTTGTTACTTCTGTGAATAGTGATTACTGTTTATTGTTACTACTGCTAATTGTGACTACCGTCGCTTGTT
Source organism: Leptopilina drosophilae (assembly GCA_032873175.1). Taxonomy (NCBI): domain Eukaryota; kingdom Metazoa; phylum Arthropoda; class Insecta; order Hymenoptera; family Figitidae; genus Leptopilina; species Leptopilina drosophilae. The sequence goes on along the minus strand of CM065480.1, from coordinate 42,674,584 downwards.
ACTATTTCTAATTGTAACTATTGTCGACAATCAATACTGCTTACTATGACTACTGTCGATACTAAGTCTAGGCATTTTTAAATACTGCTAATTAAGACTACCGTCGTCTGTTACTTCTGTCAATTGAGAGAACCATCGTTTGTTACTTCTGTCAATTGTTACTGTCATCAATTGTTACTACTGGTAAATATTTCTACTACTGTTTGTTTCTTTAATCAATTGTAACTACAGACGTTTATTGCTTCTATTAATTGGGACTACCGTCGTTTGTTACTACTGTCAGTTGTGAATACCGTCGTTTGTTACTTTAATCAATTGCATTTGCCGTCGTATATTACTTCTTTCTAATTGTGACAAACTATAAGTGTGACTGTTACTAATTATCGAGACCGTCGTTTGTTACTTTCAATTGTGACTACTGTGGATTGTTACTACTACTACTACCGTCGGGGGTTATTTCTGTTAATTGTGGCGACAATACTTCGTTACTACTGTCTAATTTTTACGTGTCTATTCAGGAACTTAAATTACCGTCAACTGTTACTTTATAGGTCGGTTTAATTACCGTAGGTCAATTTGTTGTCCATAGGTCAGTTTTGCTATCGTTGAACAAATAAATAACTGTAGGTCAATTCAATTGTCGTTGTTCACTTTAATTACCGTCAATGTTATAATGTTACTTTTATCAAAAGAAACCATCGATGTCATTAATAATTACAACAAGCAGTTTTTTATTAAAAATTAATCTTTTTAGTCAAACCCACCGTCAATTCTTAAAAAATCGATATGAAATACCGTCGATTGCGTTCTTATTCCGCAGAAATTACATTCAATGGAATTGTAATCAAAGCCAAAGTTGTCATTGATTGTAACTGAAACGAATTTACTATAATACTCATATACACTTTATTGAATTGATAGAAATCTTTTTCGTAAATATTTTTAAATTCTGTTTTAGTATATCAAACTGTGAAACACACTTCTACGACTCCGAAACAATTTTCAAAAATGCGACAAAGAAATGAAACAAGAATCTAATAGAAAATTTTCTCGCACTTGTTGAACTTTTTCTCCGCTTAATAAAATATCAAAAATACTAGACACTTTACTTTTATCCAAACAGTCCTCAAAGTTTTTTTTTTTTGAAAATAATAAAAAAGTGACACAACTCCTCTTGTGTGAAATAAAAAAAAAGTGGAAAAATTTAACCGGTCGATAAAAAGTAGAAAATATAACCCATAACTCGAAGTATTTTATCTGTTACAAGTACGTAGAAGAGTCTTTTGTATGGATTGAATGATCTTTCTCGAATTGAAGGAATTGTAGGAATTGTAGGAACAGTAGGATTTGTATGTGTTGTATAACTTTTATTAAATGTATTAAATGTACAAAATGTGTTAAATGTATAAATTGTATTAAATGTATAAATTGTATAAATTGTATAAATTGTATAAATTGTAAAAACTGTATAAACTGTATAAATATATAATAAATGCCGTACTTTGTGAAAAAAAAATTTTCTTTTACTCCCCTTAAAGAGCGCGCACTTTGGAGAGATGCGAGAAAGAGAGAAAAAGGCAGATGACGGTTGAACTCTGATTTGATTCGGTGGCTTTTCAATAGAAACAACGATGCCCGGGACCGTCACGGATTTCGAATTGTTATTCACTCGATTTCCGCGCACCTTGGCAACGGTGATTTTTTCGATGGTAAACATTTCCAAAAAACCATTGGAGAATGGTTTACCGCACCATATTATCCATTTCACATGTGAATTCATTCTCGTTTTGTTGCAAGTGTAGTGAAAAATTCAGGGCGCAGATGCAATATAGTCTGAATTTACGGATTTTCAAATTTTCACGGTTCCCATTTTATTCTAAAAATATAGTGCGTTATTTATTTAGTTTTCTTCAAGAAATATTAAAGTGTTGGCACACGATAGTCAAATGCTTGCTTCTTTTCGGGGTGAAAAAAAAATCTTTTCTTGAAATCATAAAGCTTATCGCAACTCTTATTTATTTTGAAACAAAGGGTGGAATATTTTTTAAATTACTTTGTTTCTGGATTGTATGAAAACAGTGTCGAGTTATTATTCAAAGAAAGTTTAAGTTTTCAAATGTCAAAAGTTTTTTTAAAAATTGTTTATTCGCACGCAGCAAAATTGTAAAGTTGGAATTACTTAATGACTTTATTATAAAGAAGAATCTTTCATAAAGCATTATCAAGAAACTGAATTATAAAAACGACTAAATTAATTCTCGGAATAAAAATTTGTACGTTTTATGTTTGTCGTATATTTTCCATTCTTTGTGAATTTCGAAGAGTGTTTTTTATACGTCATGAAAACGATCATCGTAAGCCTTTTTTTTGTCGAAAGAGTGTGAGTGTAAGAGACCTCGTAAAAATATGATTCTTTTTCCTTGATTCATTTAGACTCATATGGGTGGTAAAAAAAATTGCATAAGAGAAAAAAGGGGGAGAAGGTTTACATGATATATTGTCCTGAACGTGTTTCGATTGTTAATCTCCACGCCCTGGGGACAATTATTCATAATAATAATAATAATAATAATAATAATAATAATGTGGTTGTATTCGAAATTACACCATATAGTTTGGATACACAACCTGACACGTTGAGAAAACAAGGTTCTAAAAATTTTTACTGTCGCAACTGTAAAGTAATTTTTAAAAGTCATAAAATTCTGGCTCAAAAATTTATACCACTGCGCGCGATCATTAGAAGCAACAAAAAAAAAGAAGGAAAAGATCTTCTTTCAAGTTTAAATTCAAACGTTGCATCACAAGTTCATAATCTGTTTTCAAGGACCGAAATTTTTCTGGTTGAGAAAAAATATATATTTTGATGAAAAGAATTATTGTAAAGGGAATATAAATATTTCTGTTACGCAACAATCTATTATTTGCGGATGTTTTTCAAAAAGCTTTTATTGGTCGCAAATATTTTTCGAGAAGGTATTTTTCGTGAATTTCTTGAAACTCTTTTTTTTGGGATGTTATACATGGCATACGTATCCTTGCCGAAGGATTTCTACGGGAGTGAAATCTCTCTAGGAGAGGAAGGTCATCAAACGGTGAATTTCTTTTTATTCAGCTCGAAAGGAGACGAAAACGATGGTTATTCTAGAAATATTTAATGACAGTGGCAGTCAGTTAAAGATACTTCGGTATTTTAATGGCCCATGGAGATGAATATATATGTTATATTAATCAATTTTAAACGGTACACGGGGATAATTAATTGTTATTATTAATAAAACAAAATTCTCCGCTTCCCCAAAGACACAACTTTTTTTATTTTGTTTTTTGTTTTTCACATTCTTTTGCCTTTGGTTCTGACATTCTTTTAGTTTTGATTTCTATACGTTTTGTTTTGTTCTATTAATATTCTACGAAGAGAAATTTTTCATCTGAAAAAAATTATTTTTTTGGAAAGAAGTGAAGAAAAGAAGTAAAGAAAAAAGCGAAGAAGAAAGAAGTGACGACTTGTGTATGAAAAAAAGCGGTTACAGACTCCTTGAAAAATTCATTAAAAGAAACCAGCATCATGAAGCGAAAATTCTTCCGCGCCGAATATCTTCACCTCGCCACAGGAGATTAGTCAGAAGCGAAAAAAAAGGAAAAAGACTATGGCATGTTTGGGAATTTCGCTAACGTCTTTTGGCCATAATTCTGGCCATAAATATAGCAAGTCGTGGCCAAAATATGACAAGTTTTCACCAAAAAAGGAACAACTTCCTGGTGAGTTCAGTAGTCCTGGATGAATCGTTGAACTTGTCCTTCGATATATCCTGCATTGTAGTTTTCACAGTCCCTTTGGAATCGAGAAGGTCGTCACGCCGATTCCATGAGGAAGTGACATTTCCACGCATCATTGTCTCGAGGGACCCAATCACTGCTTGTGGGCATTTTCCTTCCGCTTCCTGGTTGGAATTCGTGAAGGAATACACACGCAGAGAGAATAAAAGAGAGAAAAAAAAAGAATGATAAAATTTTTAACATTTGAACATTGCATGCTTCAGTCCACCGTGACATATGAATTGAATCCGAGACGAACACATTGACAATGACTTGTTTTAGTCAAGTGAGTTAAACTATATAGACATTACGCTTCTGTTTGCACGTGAATTATTATAGTTTCCACTTCTCATAAAATATTAGTTTCGGAAAGAAAGATGTCAAAATATCGGCAAAATATTTTCCTTCTTTTCCCGGAAGAATTGTTGTTTGAATAGTTTTTTTTCCTACAAAAAATGTCTATATTTGGAAAATAAAACATTTGTTGCGGATAATTTCATTTAAGGGTAACATTTTAATTAAGATGTTTTTGAATTTTGCCTACCGTGAATCGTGAAGAAACGTATTTTTCTTTATTTGCGGAAATTTTTATTTTTAGGTTTGTTACGGTAAATATTTTCGACTACTGTTGACTGTTTCTTGTAATAATTTTAGTTATGGTTTGATGCTACTTGTACACTACTTTTTACTACCGTCGATTGTTACTTTGACAAAATGTACCCGCCATCGATTGTTAGTACTTCCAATTATGATTATTAGCGATTTTCACTAGTAAATATTACTACCGTCGTTTGTTACTACTTTAAATTGTGACTACCGTCGTTTGTTACTACTTTTAATTGTGACTACCGTCGTTTGTTACTACTTTTAATTGTAACTACCATCGTTTGTTACTACTTTTAATTGCGACTACCGTCGTTTGTTACTACTGCTAATTTTGTCCACCATTGTTTGTCACCTTTGTCAGTTTTAACTACCGTTGATTGAAACTTTAATGAATTGTAACTACCGTCGATTTTCACGATTGTTAGTCGTGAAGTTAACCTTAAATCCTTTGATTTTTATTACAACCGTCAACCACCGTCAATTTTAACTTTCATTAATGTTGATTATTGCCAATTTTTACGACTAGTGGTTGTGATTACCGTCGACTGTTACTTCCACCAATTATAACAACTATAAGTTATTAATTTTGCCAATTGTAACTACCGTCTATTGTTACTACAGATAACCATAAACACTTTTGATTTTTATTACAACTGTCAATTTTTACTTTAGCTAATGACTGTCGTCGATTTTTACTTCCAGTTGTGACTACCGGTGATTTTTACATTGACAATTGTGACTATATACCGTCGATTGTTACTTCCACCAATTATAATAACTATTAGTTATTACTTTTGTCAATTGTGACCCTGATCGATAGATATTATTACCAACTGAGATTACTGTTGTCTATTAGTTTCTTTCATTGTCACCACTGCTAATTGTAATTAATTACGACTGTAGACGTTTGTTACTTTCGTCAATAGTGAAAACAAATATTTGTTACTATTGTTCATTACTACAATCGATATTGTCAGTTGTGTTAATTATGACTACAGGTCGATTGTCACTCCTGGTAAATATTTCTACCCTTGTTTGTTACTTGTGTGAATACTGATTACTGTTTATTGTTACTACTGCTAATTGTAACTACCGTCGCCTGTTACTATTTCTAATTGTAACTATTGTCGACTATCAATACTGCTAACTATGACTACTATCAATACTAAGTCTAGGTATTTTTAAATACTGCTAATTATGACTACCGTCGTCTGTTACTTATATCAATTGAGAGTACCGTCGTTTGTTACTTCTGTCAATTGTTACTGTCATCGATTGTTCCTACTGGTAAATATTTCTACTACTGTTTGTTTCTTTAATCAATTGTAATTACAGACGTTTATTGCTTCTATTAATTGTGACTACCGTCATCTGTTACTTCGGATAGTTGTAAATATCATCGTTTGTTACTTGAGTCAATTGTATCTGCCATCATTTTTTACTTTCTTTAATTGTGACTAATAATTATTGTCACTATTACTAATTATTAATACCATTATTTGTTACTTTTAATTTTGACTGCTATTGTTGATTGTTACTACTACTGAGTATGATTACCGTCGTTTGTTACTACTGGTAAATATTTCTACTCTTGTTTGTTACCACTGCTAATTGTAACTTATTAAGACTACTGTAGTCTGTTAATTTTACAATTGAGAGTACCGTTGTTTGTTACTTCTGTCAATTGTGACTACTAACAATTGTTTCTACTGGTAAATATTTTTACTCTTGTTTGTTACTTCTGTCAATTGTAACTCCAGTCGTTTGTCACTTATGTTAATTGTGATTACCGTCGATTGTTACTACTGCTAAATATATCCACTTTTTTACTACTGTTAATAATGACTAGACCGTTGTTTGACACTTCTGCTAATTGTAACTACCGTCGTATGTTACTTTTGTTAATTATGCCACATAATTTAAGCCAAAACCACCGCCAATTGTTACACTTTTTATTCCTTTTTTGCCTCAATTTGTTATTCTTAGAAAAATTGAATACGAAATAGTTACCAAATAGCGATAATTTTTTACGTTCCCAAATGGAAATCCTGCAACCAACTGGGACAAATTTCAATTATTACCAAACCGGAAAGATTACATTTCGTGTCAAATATGTTAAAATTGCCGTTCATTATTACAGGTGAATGTGACATTTATGTCCTACCCCCTCCCTCGCTCTTTTCTCCGTTTACGTAAATTATTCAACATGAAAAGACTTTGCGTCTGTTCAATATTCAATGATTGCGGATGAGGCACAAAAGCGGTGCGCGCACACAAACACACACACACATACAGACACAAACATTATCGCAAAGACTGGATAAATACATTTTCCACTTCTCGTCTCAAATGTCGCGACTTCTTATATGTGTATATTGTAAATTAACCCGAAGTCTCTCTGGGTAAGAGACGTATATATCCATTTGGAAAAAAGTATTATTAATACGTGTACTTTAAAGTTTCTTGTGGACACCGTGGGGTCATAAAGATGCTGTTCAAACCGAACATTAAGTGCGTTCACGATATATAGCAGACGAATGACTGAGAGATGACGACGAGTGCAGAAAATTGTAAATGCCACTTTAACGATACATTGACTTTTGTCCATTCACCCAACTATTGAATATGTGTGTATCTGTGTGTGTGTGTGGTGTGTGCCTTAAAGGTGAATCCTTCATCGTTATAAACATTCCAATTTACAAGAAAATAAACTTATAGTACGTCTTTTTACTTTTTCCAAAGATATTGTTTTCTTTAGTTCTGTTTTTTAATTTTATTAAATTCTATTTTACTTAGTTCTATTTCTTCTTTATTTTCTTATTTTACTTTTTTTTTGTTTTTCTCTCCTGTTTTTCTTTATCTTAACCGCTTTTTCAAGTTTTTCTTCTAATTCTAGAGATGAGAAGCATTGTTCGAATTTTTTTTTTCCTAGAAATCGTGAATTAATTATAAAATAGGAAGAAAAATTGCAGTAAAAAAAGTTGGTACTTTTAATTACTGGACTAATTAAAAGTACCGTCGGTTATTTTTTTCGGTACGATCGTAATTAGTAACAATCGTAATTTTGAACGATTGTTGTCGATACTGGAACTAACAACGAACGGTAGTCACAATTACAAACCATAATCGACGGTTGAGTATAATTACTAAAAGTAATAGAACAAGAAAGTAACAAAGAACGGTATTTTTTGCAAAAAATTGTAACAATTGACGGCGGTTTTGGATTTGGCCTTAATTATTAGACACAATTGATAAAAGTAACAAATGACGGTAGTTACAGTTGGCAAAAGTAACACACGACGGTAGTTACAATTGACAAAAGTAACACACGACGGTAGTTACAATTGACAAAAGTGACACACGACGGTAGTCGAATGTAGCAGTAGTAACAATTGACAGTAATCTTAGTTGACAGTAGATATAATCGGTAATAATTGGTTACCGGTAACTATTTGGTTATGTAGTAATCAAATGTTCCTTAGTTGGTTACTATATGACTGATGGTAACAGTTTGGTGACTTCTAAGTAATTATTGGGTAACTATTTAGTAACTGTTTGGTAACCGAATCTGTAACTATTTTTTACTATTTAGTTATTATTTGATTATTATTTAGTTACTATTTAGAATATAATAACTATTTGGTGACTATTGAGTAACTATTCGGTAACTAAGTTGGCAACCATTTGGTGACCATTAAATTATTATTATTTGGTTACTATTTTCAGTGCTAATTAATTTATTTAGTGTTAATAATTATTAATTATTTGGTAACTATTGAGTAACTATTCGGTATTCAAATTGGTAGCTATTTGGCAACTATTTGGCAAGAATTTATTAATTATTTTGTTACAATTTATTAACTATTTAATGACTGTTAAGTAACTATTCGGCAACCGAATTGGAAACTATTTGGTTACTGGTTAGTAAGTATTTGGTTATTATTTAATATCTATTGGGTCACAATTTAGTAAACATTTGGTATTTAATTGGTTACCATTTTGGTGATTATTTAGTAACTAATCAGGATTAGTCTGGTGACTATATAGTAATTATCGAGTAACCTTTTAGTAATTTTTTGGTGATTATTTGCTAAGCTATCTAGTAACTGTTTAGTAACTATTCAATAACTATTGAGAAATCATGTAGTGATCAGTTAGTGACTATTGAGTAATTATCGAGTAATCATTTAGTAATTTTTAGTGACTATTTGGCAACCTTTTTAGTAACCTATTTAGTAATTATTCAGTAACTATTTGTAATTATTCAGTGACTATTTGTAATTATTCAGTGACTATTTGTAATTATTCAGTGACTATTTGTAATTATTCAGTGACTATTTGTAATTATTTAGTAACTACTCAATAGCTATTGAAAAATCATTTATTGATTAGTTAGTAACTATTCAGTAACTATTTAGAAATTATTTAGTAACTATTTAATAGCTATTCAAAAATCATTTACTGATTAGCTAGTAACTATTCAGTAACTATTTAGAAATTATTTAGTAACTATTTAATAGCTATTCAAAAATCATTTAGTAATTAGTTAGTAACTATGCAGTAACTATTTAGAAATTATTTAGTAACTATTCAGTAACTATTTAGAAATTATTTAGTAACTATTTAATGGCTATTCAAAAATCATTTAGTGATTAGCTAGTAACTATTTAGTAACTATTTATAAATTATTTAGTAACTATTCAATAGCTATTGATAAATCATTTAGTAATTAGTTAGTAACTATCCAGTAACTATTTAGAAATTATTTAGTAACTATTCAATAACTATTGACAAATCATTCAATTATCAGTAACTATTATCAAATATTCAACTAAATTAAATATTAATTCATATTATTATATTAATAATTTGACATTAAATATCAAACTTAATATATTAAATATTAAAACTATTAAATATTCAGAAAAATCACTTAGCGATTGGAAATAATTTCCTAACTTGAAAAAAACAATTACAACCCTGCAGAGAATTTAGAGGAAGTGAAATACTTCCCACTTTCAAAAATAAGGAAGTTCCAATTTTTTTTTTTTGCTCCCCTAGAAAAGAAAAAAAATTGCATTCCTTCACCCCTGTCGTGTGGTGGTTTACTCTTTGTGAAAAATTTACGACTCTATTTCCTAGAGTCGAGCGAAACGATGAGGAACGATGAGGAGAGAAAAAAGGGGAAAGAAAATTCCTGTTGCGATGGGTGAAATTTAGAAAGTCAACTAATCATTGTCTTGAGGTCTTACGGTGTTAAGTTCCAGGGATGTTAACGTCGCCCCGGAGGGGTTAATCCGTTGACCACGAGACTCACCGCAAACATCATAAATCATAAGTTCATGGTTTCTATCAAGAAACGAAAACTGACTTTCTCAGAGTGATATGTCACTGCGTGCCATCTCATTTAATTCAATTACAAAGTACAAGCCAGAAGAACTGTATTTTATGATGAGAGTTATTAAATTTTATTTTAAAAATATTTATTTTCTCTCGTGTTAAATTATTACATTTCGAGAAAATTTCTTTGGTGATTTTTACTATTTGGTTTATGTAATAAGTGTAATAAATTATTGTTTTTTTAAAAAATTGTATGAATCATAATTTATGATTTATGTAATAAATATTATAAATTGTAGTTTATATAATAAATATTTTAAACTACAGTTTATATAATAAATATAACAAAAAATTGTTTACTGCAAAAAATAAAATAAAAAATAAAATAAAAAATAAAATAAAAAAAATAATAATAGAAATAAACTATAGTTTGTGTAAAAAATTAGAAAGAAATAAAAAAATATTTGAAAAATACAGGAAATTTAATAAATTTAATAAATTAGAAACTATACTTTATATATAATTTATGTAATAATTTATATAATAAATATAATAAAAAAGTTAGTTTATTGTAAATAATAAAATAAAAAAAAATAATAGAAATAAACTATAGTTTTTATAAAAAATAAAAAAAAAATAAAAAAATAATATAGATAAACTATAGTTTTTATAAAAAATTAAGAAAAAAATATTTGAAAAACACAATAAACTTAATGAATTTAATAAATTAGAAATAATACTTTATATAATAAATATAATAAAAAAGTTAGTTTACTATAAATAATAAAATAAAAAAATAAGAGAATTAAAATATAGTTTTTATAAAAAATTTGTAAAAAATATTTGAAAAATACAATAAATTTATTAAATTCCGTTTTACAGAACAACTGTCAACAAATTGGTAAATTAAAACAATTTGTTGCTAATTTAGAACCAATTTTGGGTACGAAAGGTTCTTTTGTTTTATTTTAATAAACAAAAACGACTTTGACTCTAAAACTTTTGTAATATTTTACATTTATTTAATGATTTTAAATTTAGTGAAGATAGTACATTAATTGGAGAATTTTATAAATAAAATGTAAATTAATTAAAATAAACTAACTATGATTAATTTACAATTGTAAATGTAATTCTAAAATGTACACTGAAAAAAAAATTTATTTGATTCAAATAACCGATTATTTGTCTATAATCAAATAAATATTTACTTGAATCAAATAATTTTTATTTGAATCAATTAATTAGTATTTGCTTCAAATACTGAAATATTTGATTCAAATACAATTTATTTGATTCAAGTAAATATTTATTTGATTATAGACAAATAATCGGTTATTTGAATAAAATAAATTTTTTTTTCAGTGTAATTAAATGTAACTTATTTATATGTAATTATTATTAAAAAATAATTTTGTTGAAAAAATTATTGTGAGAAGGCAGAAAAATTAATCAGCAAAAAAAACGAATGGAATAAAAAAAATTTGTCAATAAAATGATTTTAATTATTATTCTTTTTGAAAAATGATTCCTCTATACTCTTGAAGTTCATTGAAAAACTGTTAGTTTGCCAGTAGGTCGGTAGTGTGAAGACACACTTTAAACTCATGATGCGCATTCTCCTTGGTTTTTGCAGTAAATCCACCATATTTAAGACAAGAATAAATCTTCTGAAAGAGTTAGGAATATATTAAGAACCTTCCCGCCGCACTATTATACCAGTTAAAATTGAAAGTAACATTGGTTACCGTTATAAATATTGTCGGATTAGCGACTCTAACTTTTGACATCTATTTCATTATGAGAGGAATTTTCCTTCTATTATTATTTAGTTTTGAAGAGCCGGTAGCAGTAGCAAAAATCGGTTAAATCCAATTGTCACTGACAATTGAGTGAATTGACACAGTGTTCCCCATAGTCACCAAGTGACACTTGGTTCCCAGTGGGAAATGAGGCACGCCGAAAGGGTTAAGGGATTTTCTCCCAAAAATGAATCGAGAATGAATGGAAAAGAGGACTCTCGACATTATGGGGGGCGGAGTAAAAGGGGCGCTGCTCCTCTGAATGAATATAGTTGAAATGGTTAAAGTTTTAATATATGTATATAAAGGAAAAACTTTTCTTCACTTCTACAGAGGGAATAATTAACTAAATTAACTGTATATATATATATATATATATATATATATATATATTTTGAGGATTTTAAAATATAGGCACCTGCTTTTTGAAATATGATTTCTTTAATTATGTCTAATTAGAAGGAATAATTTATTAGAAACGCGCGCGACCCTTTGGATTATAGTAATTTTTCGAAAAGGAGTTTTGTATAATGTAGTATCAATATAATGTTTAATAGTAGAGAGATTATAAATTTTCAGGAATTGTAAAATTTACGAATAATTTTCTGGAGATAATATAGTACTTGAGGTTTTATTCTTTCGTTGACAATAATGTATTTCGTAGCAATCGAAGAATTTATTTATTGTCATTATGGAGAAAAAGCCTCATCTGTCAAAACGATAAGTTTTCTTAAAATGGAGAAACATTTAACTGAAACAACTAAAGTTTTTGGCAATAGGTTAAAATTTGTAGTTGTTCCAGAGAAAGCAGGTCTTCATGGGGAATTTATTAATAAATAAATAATAATAATTGAAAAACAAATTTCTGCTTCACGTTTAGTGAAGGGTCTTACTAATGAGTTGACAATTGTTTCGTGAAAAAATTTTGGGAAAATTTAAATAATAATAATAAAAAAATAATAATAAATAAATAATAATAAATAAATAATAAGTAAATAATAAATAAAAAATAAATAAATAATAAATAAATAATAAATAAATAATAAATAAATAATAAATAAATAATAAATAAATAATAAATAAATAATAAATAAATAATAAATAAATAATAAATAAATAAAATTAATGAATCAATAAAAAGAGTAATAATATCTATTATTAAATTAAAGAAAGTGAATTTATTATTCGGTGATTTAATATTAAAAATAGAAGAAGTTAACAATTTTCTGAATTAATCTAACAAAATATACAAACAAATTCACAACTCACACAAAATTCGGAAAATTGTTAACTTTTTCTATCTTCATTTATTATTATTACCTATTATTATTATTATTATTATTATTATTATTATTATTATTATTATTATTATTATTATTATTAATATTATTAATATTATTATTATTGTTATTACATAATTATAATAATATAAATAAAAACAATAATAAATAATAAATCGTTATAAGTAATAAATATTTTTCTCAATGCGTGATTTTATTTGTTCATGAAGAGGAGAATTTTTTTGTTTCATTCAGGCTTCTTACTCAATAATAATTAATTTTATAAAAGTAGCTTTAAAACTGGAAAAATAGTAAAAAAGTAGTTATCGAAAAATTAAATTTAACTTTTCAATTTTTTCATCTTTTCTAAATTAAATTAGATTAAAAACAATTATTCTATAAAAATTTCATTATTTAAATAAAAAACAATTATTCACTAAATAATTAATTATTATTTAAAATTGAATACTTATAAAAAACTTTATCATAATTTTTTTCAATAATTGCATTCTTCGAAGAATTTTAATAAAAAATGTAATAAAAAAATTTTAATAATTGCATTCTTCGCAGAACGTTGATTAAAAGAATTTTATCAACAAATTTTGCTGTACTTTATAAAAATAATAATTCCCTAAAAAAATTTTTTTTTATTTTGTATTAAAAATAAAGGTGAGAAAAAACGATTCTTTTCGAGTCAATTCAAAAGTAAATACGTTTTTTATAATATATATTGAAAATAATTAAACTGCTTTAAATAATTTTATGAGTTTTCTTTTCTTTTCTTTTTTTTTTTTTTGAAGTATAAGTGAATTTTTCGGAAAAAGTTTTAAATAAATTAAGAAAATAATTGAATTCTTCTAAAGTATTTTATTCGTTTTCTTTTAAATAATTAAATTCTTTTGAGAAATAAAAATAACTAAATTTCAAAAATTTTTTAAATCAAAATAAATTTCTACGAAGAATTATTTAATTACAATTTTTTGAACATAATTGAATTTTTACGAAGAATTTCCTAAAACTTTTTGAAAATAATTAAATTCTTTCGACAAGAAATATGATTAATAAAATCTATTGAAAATAATTACCAAATTCTAATTCTAAAACAATATAACAATTTTTTTAAATAATTGAATTCTTTCAAAGAATTTTAATAAAATTAGTAAGAATAATTAATTTTTTCGGGGAATTATTTAAAATAATATTTAAAAGTATTTAAAATAATTTAAATCTTGCAATAACTTTTATTATTTATGAAATAAATTGAATTCTTGACACAAATTACATTACAATTTTAAAAAATAATTGAATTTTTCCGAAAAAAATTTATAATTTTTTTTAATACGTAATTGATTTCTTTTGGGAAATTATATTGAAGTAGTCGATATTAGAAATAATTTAACTTTGAAAATTTTTTGAAACTAATTAAATTTCTACGAAAATTATACTAAAATTTTTTTAAAAAATATCATTTTAATGCAATTTTTGAAAATAATTAAATACTCTCAAAAAAGGAATAAAAAATGCATTAAAAATAATTAGGTGTTAAATTCCAATATACAAATTATAAGAAATTTTTTTTATTTATCAAATTCTTTTGAGGAATTTTTATAAAATTTTTAAGAATAATTGTTTTTTTTCAAGAAATTAATTGAATTGAGACAAATTTTATTAAACTTTTTAAAAATAATTGAATTCTTACGATGCATTTTTTAAACAATTAACATTTTTCGAAAAATTTTCAGAAAATTGTGATTTAAGTATTTGAGTTTTTGGAGAAATTTTATTATTTGCAAAAATAATTTGAATGTTTACAAAGAATTTTATTAATGTATCTTTAAATAATTGAATTCTTTTAACGAAATTTTTGATCTAATAGTTTTTTATTATAATAAATTGTATTTATTTAGTATAATATAGTAGATATTGGAAATAATTCAATTTCGAATAATTTTTGACAATAATTGAATTGTTTCAATGAATTTTATTAAAATTTATTAGTTTATTTTTACTAAAAATTTTATTAACACTTTTTAGAAACATTCTTCCATTTCATCTATTAGCAAATTTAAGTTAGTGCAAATTTTCAAGTAGAAGGAAAAAGAAGTTGCTTTTCGGGTCACAAATCTAAAAATAGTGAAGAAATAGATATTAAATTGTAAAAACAGTTGTAAATAATAGTATTAAGTAAATAAGTACGAATCCTTTATATTTTGTAATTTTTTAACAAATTGAAAATATAAATTTCTTATTCAGCAAAAAGTACTGTTTATTTTATAAAGTAAAAAAATTCAAACTTTTTTAGAAAAAAACAGGGAAGGCAATTTTTTATGAAGCAAAAAGTACTGTATATTTTATAAAGCAAAAAATTCAACATTTTTTTTTAGAAAAAGCAGGGAAGGCAATTTCTTATGAAGCAAAAAATACTGTTTATTTTATAAAGCAAAAAATTCAACATTTTTTTTTAGAAAAAAACAGGGAAGGCAATTTCTTATGAAGCAAAAAGTACTGTTTATTTTGTAAAGCAAAAAAATTCAAACTTTTTTTTTACATAAACAAAGAAAGCAATTTTTTCAAGAAGCAAAATGTTTTTTTTATGAAGCAAAAAGTATTGCAAATCGAGTAATTTTAAATTAAAATTGCGACATGAACGTTGGGTCCACGATTTCGCCAAGAGAGAGCGAGAGAGAGGGAAGGAGAGGAGTCACGATGTCGGTTTCTCTTGAACTGAAAATATAGGGGCGAAGAAAACCATTGTTCCGTCGCCGCTTATTCTGGGTGGAAGTAAACCGGACAGTATGAATAAATCGACGAAATGCCGTATATTACCTTCGTTAAAACTAATATATGTCTCGGTTATTCGCGATAACGCGAGAACTAAGGCGTTTGCAAAAATAAAATGCAAACAGGCCACATGAGCGTTTGCGCATGCACACACACACACACACAATTTACGGGTGCATAAGTTTTCAATAAAATTCTCTTCATTAAATGTGCCATTATTGGCCAAAATCACAATGTCGATTCGTATGAATGAAAAGGAGAAAAAAAAATTTTTCTTGGCGCCATTCAGTTTGCGACTTAACAAGAAAAAAAGTCAACGTACAACAGGAAATACAATAAATTGCTTCGTGTCATTTTTATACAATTTTTTTCTTGTTTTTAAATAATGGAGGAATAAGAAAAAAATAGAAAATTACTTTTTTTTTGTAAAAATGTTTTTTCACAAAAATAAAAAAATAATTTTCTATTCTCTTTTTTTATTTCTCTATTTCTTTCTTTATTTATTTATTTTGTTTCGACTTAGAAAATAGAAAATTGCTCTTTTATTTTTGGAAAAATGTTTATTTATACAAAACTAAAAAGTACTTTTTATTCTCTTTTTTTATTCCTCTAATTCTTAATTTCTTTATTTTATCTCTTTTAAGAAAATAGAAAATCGCTTTTTTATTTTTGAAAAAGTGTTTATTTACAAAAATAAAAAAGTTATTTTCTATTCTCTTTTTTTATTCCTCTATTTCTTTATTCCTTTCTTTTATTTCTTCTAAGAAAATAGAAAATCGTTTTTTTATTTTTGTAAAAATGTTTTCGTTAAAAAATAAAAGAGTAATTTTCCATTTTTGTTTTTTTTAATTTCATTTGTATTTGAAAAAAATGGTTAAAAAATTAAAAATTAATAATTAAACAAATAATGAAATAAAAAAACTATTTCATAACACTGTGTATTGTATTATACCGTTCAAGAAATATATTGAAAACTGTTTTTTCTGAGTTTGGAAATCTTTCATTTTTATATACATATATACATATAAATTTGTGAATAGAAAAAAAGAAAGCCGCGAGTGAGCTTTTGTCAAATCCTGAACGATAAGAATCGAGGAAGTGGAAAGCATTCTGTCGACTTTCAATATGAAAACTTCACTGCTTTCGCGCACGACTTCCTCGGATTGCAATTTCCATTTCGAGGATGAGCTTAAAGCTCTCGTTTTATTTTCCGGCCGTCTGAATTTTTGTTCGCCGAAAAGAGATAGGGTTAGAAGGTGGATCGTATCTATGTCTATATAGTTTTTTTCACTGCTGTGCGTGTGAAAATCGATTCACGACTATTTGAATATAGAAAAAAAAATATTGCAAAGAGGAGCAAAAAATGGATTTTCAATCTCTTTAATTGATGAGAATTATTTTAGTTCATTGTGTAATTTTTTCTTGTCATCAGAAAAAAATTATTTTTAAGCAAACATAGAACTTATTTCGTAGAAAAAAATGTTTATTTGGAATAACTACAAATTTCACTACATTAGCAAACTTTTATGCAAAACTTGTTTGAAGGGAATGAAACTTATATGTTTGAAGTACAGTAAATATTTTTGATCCGAAGAAAACTTGTTTAAACCAAATAATTTTTTTTAGTAGAGATTAAAAGTTATTCGAATCGAATAAAACCATTTTGATAAAAAGAAAATATTTTTTAATCAAAGCAAAATTTATTTGAACAAAAAAAATTTTTTTTAAACCGAAGAAAACTTAATTGAACCAAACGAAGTCTATTAGTTCCAAATAAAACTTATCTGAATCGAATAGAAACCATTTCGATCCAAACAAAATATTTTTGAATCCAAGCGCATTTATTTGATAAAAAAAAATGTTTTTAAACCGAAGAAAACTTAATTGAACCAAACAAATGTTTTTAGTAGAGATTAAAAGTTATTTGAATCGAATAAAACCTTTTTGATAAAAAGAAAATATTTTTTAATCAAAGCAAAATTTATTTGAACAAAAAAAATGTTTTTGCACTGACGAAAACTTAATTGAACCAAACAAACTCTATTAGTACCAAATAAAACTTATTTGAATCGAATAAGAACCATTTTGATCCAAACAAAATATTTTTGAATTCAAACACATTTATTTGATAAAAAAAATGTTTTTGAACCGAAGAAAACTTATTCGAACCAAATAAATGTTTTTAGTAGAGATTAAAAGTAATTTGAATTGAATAAAACCTATTTGATCCAAAATAAACTTTAATAGTACCACAAAAAATTTATTTTAACCGAATTAAAATTTTTTGAACCGAATTAAACTTTTTTGAACAGAATTAAACTTTTTTGAACCGAATTAAACCTTCTTAAACAGAATTAAACTTTTTTGAACCAAACAAAATATTTTTAAACCAAAGATAACTTATTTGAACCAAAACATGTTTTGTTTGAACCAAAGGCAACTAATTTGAACCAAAAAATATTTTTGAACCAAAAGAAACTTATGCAAACCAAATAAAATTTATTTCTTCAAAGTAAAACTTGTTTGAACCAAAAAAAAATTATTTGAAACCAACAAAACGTATCGAAAAGAAATAAAAAAATTCAGTTGGCTCTGAGGGAAATATATCATTTTTCTGCGAATATATTATTACTAGAGCTGACATTAATAAATAAGTGATTTCTTTGGTTCAAGAAAAAGTTTCCTTTTTCTCAAGGAATAATCTATAATTTTGTACTATAGTTTACGTTTAATTTAGACTGAATATTGGATAATGTTTGGTTCAATATATAATGTTAGGAGGATTATAAATTGCCTTATAAGTTATTGGAGAAAAAATGGCAAAAATTTTCTTTTCTTTTTTAAATGTTTCATATTGGAACGCGTGTGCCTATGCGCGAGTCTCAATTACACGCTAAATTAGTGCTAATTGACACGCTAATTATTGATTCGACGGGCTTTCCTTAATAATCAACCGCGCCCACCAAGTTGCCAATCAATTTCCCTACTCCCGTGAGAGATATTCGAAATTAAGTTTTTGTCTCATGAGATCTTTTGCTCACGTGCACTTCTACATACATACATTCAAAATTATATGTCTTAAGTATAATAATAGCAATAATAATAATAATAATAATAATAATAATAATAATAATAATAATAATAATAATAATAATAATAATAATAAAAAGAAAATAATAATAATAATAATAATAATAATAATAATAATAATAATAATAATAATAATAATAATAATAATAATAATAATAAAAAGAAAATAATAATAATAATAATAATATAATTATTATTATATATTTTATTTGCCAAACTATATTTTTACTCAACATATTTTTTTATTAAAACAACTCTCTAAATCTTAATTAGTAGAAAATTACTAATAAAATGGTGAAAAGTCGTCCACTAAATGGTTTAGTAATATTTTTACTAACAAATGGTAAAATTTTGCAAATGGTTAGTAGAGCTGTACTATTTGCTTCGTAGAATTCTACTAACAATTAGTAGAACTGTTTTATTAGTAGTCGATAAAACAGTTTCACAAATTAATTTAGTGAAAAAGTGACTTTCAATTAGTAGAATTCTACTACAACATTACTAGAATTTTACTAAAAATTAGTAATATTCTACTAATTATAAAAGTTTAAAGTCGTTCATGAAAACTACTAAAAATTAGTAAAATTTTACTATTTCTTAGTAGAATTCTACTAATTCAGATTTAGAGAGGATATTTTTCGAATTCTATATGAAAAATAAATAAATACTAGTTTTTGTTTATTTTTTTATTTGATCAAAATTAGGGAAGTTATGATTTTTTAAAATTTAACGTCTTCAGAAACAGAGAACATTCTAAACACCTTTTTCTCTCTTATATACCAATAGATTAAAAAATAATGTGATATGTAAAAAGTCCTGTGCTTCTGAAGACGGTAAATTTAAAAAAATCATAACTTTTGCAATTTTGATCAAATATAAAATTAAGAAAATAGGAATTTACTTATTTTTTGTATAGAATTTGAAAAAAAATATTTTAATAAAAAAAAATTGAGTGGAAAATTCATTCTAAAATTTTTCGAATATTCAATTTCAGTTTAATTTTTTATTAGCTAAATTATCAGTAGACAAAGTTCAATTCAGTTGGACATTTTACTATAAGTTGATAACTGCAATTATTTAAAAATTTAATTAGTTTTTAATAATAACAATAAGTTAATAAGTTTTATAATTTATAAAATAAGCTGAATTCTTGCAACAAATTCCATTACAATTTTAAAAAATAAAATTGTTGAAATAATTTTTAATTTTTTTAAATACGTAACAGAATTCTTTTGCGAAATTTTATTAAAGTAGTTGATATTAAAAATAATTGAACATTAATAATTTTTTGAAAATAATTATATTTATACGAAAATTATATTAAAATTTTTAAAAACTTAATTGGAATTTTAAAATTTATAATTTGCTAAATTAGCAGTAGGTAAAGTACGTTTTAGTCAGACACTTTACTAAAGTGACAGTGCAATCACTTTAAAATGCAATTGCAAGTCAATTTTTTTTTTGTTGCTAAATTATCTATCAGTAGTCAATGTACTTCATGGTGAATCAGTAGTAAAAGTACTTTTGAGTCAGACATTTTACTAAATTTACCGAACAATTTAATACACAATCGCGATTCAATTTTTTGTTAAATTATCAGTAGTTAGAATACATTTTAATCAGGTATTTTGTTAAATTAACAAAATGATTATTTTATTACACAATTTTAGTTTCATTTTTTTATATTTGCTAAATTGTCAGTAGTTAAAGTTCTTTTTAGTCATACTTTTGCTAAATTGACAAAATAATTATTTGTTAACACAATTTCAGTTTATTTTTTACTATTTCGATAAATTTAAACAAATGCAATTTGACACATAACTAAAGTTAATTTCAAAATAGAAAAAATGGAATTTTATATTTTTGGGCATTTTCTTATAGTTATTTAAAACTAATTTTTTAAAATCTTTTTAAATAAAAAAAATAAAAAAATAAATAAAAATAAATAAATATTTAAAAATATAATTATTTATTATTATTATTATTATTATTATTATTATTATTTTAATTATTATTATTATTTTTATTTTATTATTTTTTATTTATTTATTTTTTATTTTATTTTAATATTTAATATTTATTTATTTATTTAATATTTTATTTTTTTACTTAAATATTTTTTAATTAATATATTTTTTTTCTTAATTTTTCTCAATTCTTAACAATTTTTTTTTCTTAAAGTAACGGTAATGAAAGTTTAATTAATTATCAATTCGCTGAAAATGCAAAGTAAAAGTCTTTTTTAAAAAATGGACTTATCAATTTTGTCCGCTTGCTCCTCACATATGGACTTAATGAATAAATATATATATTGATTCATTAAGTGTATTTATCTGTATTCGTTCAATTTTTGATGGACTTATTAATTTTTTTACAGCATTATTTATTTATATTATTTATTACATCCTATCTCTCCACATTTCTACATACAAAGTTTACGTCTCTATTAAGGATTTTGAATTACGAGCGACGTGTGAATATGTTTAAACACATTTTCGTGTCTATATATGTATACACAAATATGTATATGCAGGTGAATCACGGATGCAGTCACACGAGTAACTCGGTTGGCAAACTCGACTAACCAACCTAATGGGTTTCGTGCAGGACCTTATTAACGTTGCACGCGACCGCACTTGAATTTCTGATTTCCGATGAGTCGCTCACGAAAAAAGTTATTGTGTCGTGCGAGGCACATACTGAAAACGAGTTGAAACTTTTCTCCATCAAGACGAATGATGTATATATATATATACATATATATATATATATATATATATATATATATATATTAGTAGTAGTAGTAGTCGCTCGGGAGTTAATTAGTTCGCTCGTTTCAGACTAACGATAATGTAATTTAATAACTTTTTTTATTTAATCTCTTTTTTTATCCCGAACTTACGTGACATAACGTGAGCTTGTGCAGCCACTGGGCATTTATAATTCTTTTTCTTCTCTAAAAAAAGTCTCTTAATTTTATTTTTTTTATTCTTGTAAAAAAGTCGAAGAAAATGGAAAAAAATTTCGGGAGGTTTATTTTCAAAACGGTAAATTTGAAACGAAATTTCATTCAATTAATTTTATTAATTTTATTAATTTTATTAATTTTATTAATTTTGTTAATTTTATTAATTTTGTTAATTTTGTTAGTTAATTAATAATTAATTAAATTTATTATTATTATTTTTATTATTAAATACTGTTTGCTAATTGTGGCCCTAGGTCCAAATATAATTACAAAATTGGTTCATTATTTTGTGATTATTTGGACCTGAGGCCACAATTAACAAACAGTAGTCACCAAAAATTTAGGTGCTTGAAAAATAGCAAAATTACAATTATTAATAATTATTAATTAACTATAATAATCGTCGTATTCATTCTGTCCAGTCTGTCTATTCCTGAAGTTAGTCATGATTATGCTTTTTTTTGATAGATAATATTATTTTTCTTATTTTTTCACTCTTAATTTTTAAATTTAATAATAGGTATTTATTTATTTTATTTAGAAATGTTTTTTTTTATTTTTCAACAAATAACAAAATTATTTTTATTAATCTACAAAAATTATTAATGTTATTTTCCAGTATTTCCCTTCTTTCCAGAAAAATTAGCATTTTGTAACAAACATTTTAGGACTAGGTAATTAAGCTATGAATTAAGTTCATTTTTTCTAAAATAAAAATTAAAAAAACAGTTGGAAAATTAAAATTAGAAAATATTTTGCACATTTTCTGCTTCTCAATGACAATTTATAAACAAAGTACAAGTTTTAAGTAGAAAAAAAGTTAAAAATCAAATTTTGTTTAAAGAAATTTGATATTTATTTTGGAAAAAATATTTACAGAATTTCTGTTTGTTAACCTTCAGAGGGCCGGAAAATTAAAATAAAATTTACTAGTTTTTTATTAAGTAAAATTAAATAAAAAATCAATTCGATGAAAATAAAAGTAAAAATAAATGGTGGCCACTATAGTGGCCACCCCGGCCCTCTCAAGGTTAAAAACTGTATTATCGAAATTATAATAAAAAATAAATAAATAAAACAATTTGTATCTTATAAAAACAATTTTTAAATATGCCAATTTTTTAATAATAATTTCAGTCATTTTCAAATAATTTAAATATATATTACGATTATTCTAATTCTCACTTTTGGGCAGAAATATTTTTATTTTATTATTTGTTTTCATTGAAAATTTTATTGAACACTTGATTAGGGTTGTCACGCATTTGTTCATTTGAAAGTTCCTGATTTTTTCAGTTTAAAAAATCGAAATTTTCCAGGTTTTTAAAATAACATTTATTTTTAACCACGTCAATAATACGAAAAAATTGATTTCGTTTGACGATTTTTAATACCTAACATTTTTAAGAAGAAAGAAATTTATAAAAAATTTCAAAATAATAGAATTCATATGAAATTGAGAAAATATTTTGAAAATAATTGAATTTTTGTCAAGAATTTTATTTAAAAAATTTTAAATAATTGAATTTTGCCAAAAATTTTGTTAACAATTTTTAAAATAATTGAAATTTCGTCGAGAATATTAAAAAACTTTTGAATATAATCAAGTTTTTGCAATCATTTATAATTTTTCCAAAATTCAATTTTTTTACTGTTTTAAGTAAAATTCATCCATAAATCCATTATTATTTTTAATAATTAATGAAATGTATAATAAAATATATAACAAATTTTATAATAATTTGAATTAGTAAAGTATTTCATAAGCCTAAATTATCTTTAAAATTTCTAATGAAATTCATTGAAAATTTAAATTTTATAAAATTCCAATTAAAGTAAAAACCAAAATTTTACAAAATCAATTTTTTTTAATTTTTAAATAAAAAATTATTTCAAAATAATTGTTAAAAATCTGTAAAGTTTAATTGATGTTAGAAAAGCATTTTGCTATAAAACATGAAGATTTTGATTGATACGAGTCGAATGCTCGGAGTAATCGATTTCTTCATGTTTTATAATAATTTATAATAATTAAAATATTATGAAAATAATTGAATTAATGCAAAAAATTTTATAAAAAAATTGAAAATAATTGAATTCCTGTAAAATTTTTAATATTTTTCACAAAATAAAAACATGTTTGTGTACGATTTTATTAAATTTTTTTTTAAATAATCGAATTTTTCTCGGAAATTTCATTAGAGTAGTAGATATAGAAGAGACTTGAAATAAGGACAAGAATTTTATTGTCATTTTTGTAAATAATTGAATTTTAGGGAAACATTTTTTTACTTACAAAGATAATTGGGATTTTGACTAGAATTTTTTTTGTAATTTTCAACATAATTGAATTTTATAAGAAGAATTTTATTACTTTTGAAAGTAAAATTGCATTTCTGCAATAAATTATTTGCAATTTTTCCAATACGAAATTACTTTAGTGTTTTCAAAAAAAATTTTGAATTTAAAATTTTTTAATTATAGGTATTATTTTTAAAATTGATAATTTTATTTTAAAAATGAAGTAAAAAGTTAGCCGCGCGCGAATTGTTGCTAGTTATAATAATAATAATAATAATAATAATAAAAATAATAATAATAATAATCCCAAAAAAACCTTAATTAATATAGTGAACCTTAATTAAAAAAATTTCTGCAGTTCTATAGCTTTATAATAATAAAATACATAATGTAATTTACTGTCAAAAAGAAAAATAAAAAGTAATAAAAAGATAGTAAAATAATAATAATAATAATAATAATAATAATAATATATAATATATTATAATATAATGCCTTTTGTTAGGCACTAGTCGAATTGTTGCTGGTAGCTAAATTAATTAATTACATTAATAAATTATTAAAATTAATTAATTACATTAATAAATTATTAAAATTAATTAATTACATTAATAAATTATTAAAATTAATTAATTACATTAATAAATTATTAAAATTATTTAATTTCATTAATAAATTATTAAAATTAATTAATTCATTCATTCCTTTACTAATTCCGTTGTATATTATTATTACTTTTTTAATTTCAAATTATTATTATTATTATTATTACTTTACTTTCTTATTAACATATTTCATTTATTCAGGGATCGTTTATAAATTACCTGAGGCTATTTATTAATATTCATTATTAATAAACATTTTATGATACAGTGATTAAATTACATTCGCTATTCGACCTGCACTCGTGACTGCACCTAAATAATGCGGTTTTATTTCCAAAAATAAAAAAAAAATTCCCCACTTTCAGTTGACCCAATTAGCTAATGAGGTATCGATATCATCTTTCGGTGATGATTTTCAATAACCTTGGAAAACATTGCAAGCTTGATTGAATCTTTAATAAACATAAAGATTATCCCTGAACGAGAGGCGTGTACATGATACTTTACTTATATGGTAATCAGGAACAGTCAACATTCGAAAGTTTTTTTCCCCTACATTAGGTATATATATAATGATAAAAGGATCAAGAAAAAGTTGAAGATGTCGAGAACTGTTAATTTTTATACTGTACCTTGTCATTTATATATGCATTAATATACTAACAAATCTATAAGAAATACATCAATTTTTTACAAATAGAAAATTTTGTTTATAATTTATTCCAAAGTCTTTCAATCGAAACTTTAATCTTTATTGAAATTAAAACAAAATGAAAAAAATACCTAGTTTGCAAGTCTAAATAGCGAGTTGTTTCAATATATATAATGTAAATGAATTTATTTTCGAAAAGGTGAAAAAAATTTCTATAAAATATGCAATGCTGGGTAAATTTCGAATTATTTTTCACGCGATAGATATTAGATTACGAATCGAATATAATTAATTTTATTCATTCCACACTTTTTTTTGTATTATTTATATTGCCTTGTATTTGAGATAAAATATTTTTCTCTTTGTCTTAGTTTTCAAAATATGAATTCTTTACGTTATCTTTCAAATTTTGACGACTTTTGATTCGAAATCGAATCGAAAACTTATCACTTTTATCATTTTTATTATTTTCGTTATATTTAAAGTTAAAATATTTTTCGTTTACTCTTATTTTTTAGAAATGTGAATTATTTCTTTAATCATTTAAATTATTTCGTTTTTTGACTGAAAATTGAATTAGAAAAAAGTAGTAATAAGAAAAATAAATAATAAAAAAGTAGCAGTAATAAAAAGTAATAACAATAAAAAAATAGCGTACGAGTTTTTACCTCGATTTTGGAGTAAAACCTAGTAAAAATTTGCACCCTATTTTTTCTGCCCGAAAAAGAAATAAGAGCATAGAATTAATAAAAAAGAATTGAAAATATGTTTATTTTTATAGAGATGCTGTTTGTAATATTTTTTTTATTTGTTTGGGAAAATTGGTAAAATTGAGTATTTAGTCATAGGGCTCTCGTACATCATCAATAAAAGCGTGATGCTTAAGGTCCCGCATGTAATTTTTTTTTTCTCTCTCACACATCGCAGCAATATTATTAAGTGATCAGGTCACATTTGTGGCAGCACGTGGACCAATCGAAAGTTTCTTTCGATTCTTAAAATGAATGAACCCGCATGTCTTGGGGTCTTTTATGAAAAATAAAAAAGGGGTGTGCGCAACACCCACACACGATGGTGCAGAAAGGTTGCACCTGGCCAAAAGAGAGAAATTCGAGTGTCATACAAATATAAGTACCTCTTTAAATATCATATACAATATTTTTAAGCGTTGTAAACATTGCAAAACACGAAAATCCCAGTAACTTCTGAACTTTTAAATATTTCTTTGTATAATACGTCAGAGAATTTTATTAAAAGTACTGGAAAAAAATTGAATTTTTATAAAATTTTATCAAAATTCTCAATTTCTGTGTCTTTAATAGAAATTCAAATATTTTCGAAAAATATATCAATATTTTAATTAAAAAAATCAAAAAAATTGATTGAAATTGATTGATTTTTTTTAAATTGATTTAAAAAAAATGTTTAAATAAGTGATTTTTTTTATAGATAGCAAAATTTTTCACTAAAAATTAATTTTTGTTGAAATTTTAATAAAATTTTTGGCAAAAATACAATTATTTTGTGAACATTAAAAAAAGTTTTTTTAAATACTGGTCAAGACTTCAATTATCTAGTTATAAAGAGCAAAATTATTCGCGAAAATTAAATTATTTTCAAAAATTTCTCTAAAATTCAATTATTTTCAAAATATATATTAATATTTTAATTTAAAAAAATCAAAAAAATTGATTGAAATTGATTGAGTTTTTTAAATTGATTTTAAAAAAATGTTTAAATAAGTGATTTTTTTTATAGATAGCAAAATTTTTCACTAAAAATTAATTTTTGTTGAAATTTTAATAAAATTTTTTGCAAAAATCCAATTATTTTGTGAACATTAAATTTTTTTTTTAACACTGGTCAAGACTTAAATTATCTAGTAATAAACAGCAAAATTATTCGCGAAAATTAAATTATTTTCAAAAATTTCTCTAAAATTAAATTATTTTCAAAAAATTTAATACAAATCTTTGCAAAGTTTCAATTACGATTAAAAAATTCATTTTAACTCTTCTGTAAAATTCATTTATTCTAAAAAAGTTTAATAAAATTATTGGTAAAATTTCAATTATTTGCAAACAATTTTTTATGATTTAATGATTCCCATCACCTACTGTTTTATTAAAAAATTTGTTAAATGAATAATTATTTGGAATAAATGTTGATAAAGCTCCATGCAAACATTCAATTATTTAAAATAGAATTTGTAAAAATTATTTACAAAGAAATCAGGTATTTAAAATTTCTTTATAAAATTCTTGTCAAGATTTAATTATTTTCATTAATAATAAAATTCTTTTTAGTCGTTCAAATATTTTTATAAATAATAAAATTTATCGCAGAATTTCAATGGTTTGAAAACTTTTTTTTAAATGCTCGTCAATATTTGAATTGTCAACATTTTTCACCAAAATTCAATTTATTTTCCAAATTTTAATAAAATTCTTTGAGTAAATCCAATTATTTTGTAAACATTTTTTTTTAAATACTGGACATGATTTCAATTATCTACTTATAAATAGCAAAATACTTCTCGAAAACTCAGTTATTTAAAAAAATTTCATTAAAATATTATTCTGCTCTAAAATTGAATTATTTTCAAAAACTTTAATAAAATCTTTGCAATGTTTCAATTATGATTAAGAAATCCATTAAAACTCTTCTCTACAATTCAATTATTTTCAAAAAGTTTAATAAAATTCCTGGTAAAATTTCAATTATTTTCAAAAAAAATTTTCCAGATTAATAATTTTTTATTTCTACTGTTTTAATTAAAAAATTTGTTAAAACAATAATTATTTAGAAAAAATTTTGATAAAATTCTATGCAAACATTTAATTATTTTTAAAAATTATCAAAATTTTATAAACATAAATTCAAACAAGTTGCATTGTTTACAATATAATTTGCAAAAAAAAATAATTAAAAAGAAATCAATTAATTTAAAGTTTCTTTTGAAAATTTTTTGCCATATTTAAATTACTTTAATTAATATTAAAATTTGTTTTCAGTATTTGAAATATTTTTATGCAAAATAAAACTTTTAAAAGAATTTAAATTAATTTTAATATTATTTTAATTGAATTCCTCGAAAAATGAAATTATTCTTAAACATTTTTTTAAAACTTGTCAAAAAAAATCAAGTATTTAAAAAATTTGTTGATAAAAGTCTTGATTAGAATTCAATTTTAAGGAACTTTCAATTATTCAAAAAAATATATGTTTTTAAAAAAAATTTGGTATTTAAATAATTTAATTTTTTGTAAAGTTTTCTAATAAAAGTTGATTTATTAATAAATTTCAGTTAGTTTTAGATAATAATTGAATATTCGAAATATTATAGGATGAATTTTGAAAGTGTTTTAAATGCAAAACTAAATAGTTTATTGAATAATTGAATGTTTCTCAAAATACAATTCATATAAAAAATTTTAGTAACAAATTTTTTAATAATTCATTTCTTTTGTCGAATTTTATTAAAACTTGCATGAACATAATTGCTTTCTTCAAGGAGTTCAATTATAATTGTAGGGAAAATAATTGAAACGCTGCGGTGAGTTTTATAATAATTTCCAAATTTATTCCTCTACAATTCAATTTTACAAAATTTCAATTATTTGGAAATTCTGCAATTAAATATATATTGAAAAATAAAAGCTTGAAATAATTTCAATAAAAATCCTATTATAAACATTTAAACAGAACTAATTCTACAGAATTTTTTGTCAAAAAAATGAAAAATTAAGAATTTCAATGATTTTAGTTTCAAAACTTTTGCAAAATTTAATTATTTCTGAAAATCCACGTTATAATGCTTTTAATACTTAAGTATAATCTAAAATTTTAACTGAAATTCATTTTTAAAACCATTTTTATTAGTAAAGTCAACGAAAATTCAATTATTTAAATACAAAAATAAATAATTTATTAATTTCATGTTTCTTGAAATTAAATTCTCGTAAAAAATGTTATAAACAAATTTTTTAAATCATTAAATTCTTTGAACGAATTTTAATAGGATTTTTAAGAATAATTACATTTTTCGAGGAATTTGATTAAAATTGCATTAAAAATAATTGAATTTCTGCAATAAGTTTTATTATTTTTGAAAATAATTGAATTTCCAAAAGAATTTTATTATTTATATAAAAATAATTGAATCCTTGTAAAGATGTTATTATTTATGAAAATAGTTGAATTATTGCGAAGAAGTTTATAAAAAAAAATTGTGAATAGTTTAATTTATGTAAAAAAATTTATTATTTATGAAAATAATTGAATGTTTACGTAGAATTGTATCCAAATTTTTTTTTAATAATGGAATTTTTTTGGAAAATTTTATTGCGAAATAGTATATATTGTAAATTATGGAATTTTAGAAAACTTTTGAAAATAATTGAAATTTTGACAAGAGTTTGAAACTTTTTCCAAATGTTTTTCAAAATAATTGAATATCAGAAAAGAATATTATTTATAAAGAGAATTGAAATTTTGACGAAAATGTTTAAAAAATTTTGAACACAACTGAATTTAGTAACTAGTTAATAAGTTAGTTAGTAACTAACTTACTATTCTCCCTGGAGAAGCTAAATTCGTTGAATTTTTACAAATCGTTGACTTTGGTGTTTTATTTAAAATAAAATTTCATTTATAGTTAAAAATAACACCAAAATAGATTATTTCACTCCTATTTGGTGTTAATTTAATCCTAGAAGGATTAAACTGTTGCAGATTATTTTAATCCATTCTGGTGTTATTTTAACATCTCGCGTTTTACTATGTCTTCATTTTCTTTAATTACACTGAAAAAAAAATTTATTTGATTCAAATAACCGATTATTTGTCTATAATCAAATAAATATTTACTTGAATCAAATAATTTTTATTTGAATCAAATAAATATTTACTTGAATCAAATAATTTTTATTTGAATCAAATAAATTGTATTTGAATCAAATATTTCAGTATTTGAAGCAAATACTAATTAATTGATTCAAATAAAAATTATTTGATTCAAGTAAATATTTATTTGATTATAGACAAATAATCGGTTATTTGAATCAAATAATTTTTTTTTCAGTGTAATAAATAAATGTGAATAATGAATATTATTTTATTCAATTAAATATTCAATTAATAATTGTCAATTAATCGGTTATTTGAATCAAATAAATTTTTTTTTCAGTGTAATAAATAAATGTGAATAATGAATACTATTTTATTCAATTAAATATTTAATTAATAATTGTCAATTAATCGTTTATTTGAATCAATTAAATTTTTTTCCAGTGTGTATGATTTTAAACTGGATTCATGCACAGAGAGTAAAAATGAATTTTTCTTCTTCGCAAAAACATATATTTTCATCGGATTTCCCAACTGGAATCTTTTCGAGATCATCTCCAGATTCAAAGACAGAAAATAAAATTCCGCGAATAAAAATACGAGAAAACAATAATAATATGAAAGGAAGTATGAAAGATAAATCGTGCGATTTCGGCGCGCGGGTGGTAAGTCCGATTGGATGAGAATATTTTTGTGAACGCTTGTACATATATATGTACAATGTGAATTACACAGTGGCTGTGTCGTGACCTGTCCCGGATGAAAGTATATGGCCAAGAGAGGAACTCTAACGTGTCCATCTCTCATTCTCTTCCCCATAGCTGCGAATTCGCGGAATTGAGATCTTGGCGGGGCTCGCTTTCTCGATGTTGGGGGCTCCTCTCTTATCGATTGGCGGTCCCTTGACAGTGAAAAATGAAAGCTGCAAAAGTTGGCGATTCGTATTTATATATATATAGTATATGAAACGCCGAGGCCAAAAAGTGGAACGAAGAACGGACGAACCTCCCTCTTTTCCAAGACACAAACGAGAGACGAAGATGGCAGAAAATAAGATACACGAGACCGATCCGATTTGCAATTGTTCTCCCCAAAAAAAAAGAATATCTTTCGATTTCTCTTTCCGAACATTTGCGAGAAATTTTTCTCCATCACTCTACTGATGAGATATAGAGAATCGAAAAATATTCAGTTTTCACTTTAATGGATATATGCATATAGTGCATAAGTTATAATATATTTTAAATTACAAGTAACTCACGAGGTTGATTTATGTAATTATCACTCATCCACCTGGATAATCTTTAGAAAAATTCAATTTAATTATCGTTAATTAAATAAGAATTTCAGTGAGAGCAGTGAGCATAAATTTTTCAATCTGTATGGTGTCTTTTTATTTTTTTTTTAAATTTTTTTTTTGGCGGCTCTTTTAGTTTCGCATTACTTGAAAAATGTAAATGCGATAAGGCACGAATTACGTCATTTTTCGAAGGGCATGCCGCAAATGTAATTTCTATGCTCGGCACGAGTGAAATAAGATTCTCTCGGGTTTAAGTCAAAGAGGAGTTGTGTGCATGTGTGGTGGTGATGGTGTTGTTGTTGCTCTCGCGCGGTGTCCTTTCGAGTGGATAGATGCTTCGAATAATTAACACCGGGAGAAAAATCATTGAGTACCATATGCCGCGCGCGTTTGAGGGAATATGCACTCGCGCTCATGTAGGAGAGATTATGCGCGCATCTCCGGCTTCGTGGTACATTAAACCCTCCCTTGGCGCTATCGCAAAAGTACAACAGCTGCTATGCGCGTCTTATGCTATCAATGTATCTTGCGCCTTCGCACGAGCCTTCTCCTTCAAAAGAGAGTGAGAGAAGAGTACACCACGAGATCGCGCGGCAAATGTAGCTTTGCACAAGAGAAGAAGAAGAAGGAGGAGGAGGAGGAGGAGAAAAAAAGAGCAACAAGTAGAGAGATCTATATATGAAAAAAAGTGTAATCTGTGCCCCCCAGGGGAATCGTAATTATTCTAAATTCCACGAATTTGACTTTCTTCTATTTAATATGTGAATTTATCGCTTTTCTATTCTATTTTAACAATCTTATTCGTTTCATCCCAAAATCCAAACAAACAAATTTATCTATTTATTTTCTTTTCACACTGCGAAAAAATTTTGTTTAATTCAAAAAATAGAAGTCAACCAAAAAAATATGATTGAATTAAACATAGGGTAAAAGTGGGTATTATCGCGGTATTTTGTATTTTAATGAATATTTCAAATAATATTAAAAATTTTTGACATTAAAAAATCACTCCTTGAACCTGACAAACTTAGACATTATAATATGCATCATATTTTTTATTATTTTTCCAGTAATCAATTTATTAAAAATGTTTTAAAATTGGTTGTCTGAAAAAAGTTCAAAATGGCTCACCTTGGTTTGAGATTCAACTCTGCAGTGGTGTCAAAAATTATTGTTTTTATATTATATAAAAACAATAAGAGATGATTCTTTTTTTATATTTTGGTAAATTTATTATTATTCTTCATAAAAAAAATTCGTTCAGTTAAAAAAAACTGATTTTTATTAAATATTTACAATCCCGATAATGGAGACATCTTTTTTCTAACATGTGGGTATTTTCGCGGCTCCTATCGTAACCCTTGAAAGTAAGATTAGCAGTGTGTCTCTAATGTTTAAAACGTTGAAATTATAGCCGATATTATTTTCCTTTTTTTAATTTATATTTTAATAAAAGTACTGTGTATATATTCTTAAGAATTAATTTTCAACTAAATAAATGTTGTAATTAACATTGTTTTTCCATTTTGCACAGTAAGTGTTAAACACATTTAGACACAACAAAAAATTCGTTTATTTGAAAGTTCAGAATTTTAGTAAATCTTATAACAGTTATAAAATATAAGCAAGAAAATAAAGAGTAATGGGAGGGATAAAAAATTAAAATTAAAGTAAGTGACATCTGTATACTTAAGGAAAAAATTTTTAATATCTGTAAAAAAGGAGCAATAGTGTCAAAAGAAAATTGACTATTCGTTAAAAATGTTTGATAATAGTTGCCTTAGAATATTTCATTAGAGTATTATATTATCTTATGGGACTAACTTAATAATTATAATAAAACCAAGTATCTTTCTTCTTGTGATACTAGTTTACTATTATTGAATTCGTCCATTTATTATAATGCATAAAATTTTTTAATACAAATTCTTTCGATTTTTATATTTTTATTTTTAAAAACTATTATTATTCCTTTTATTTTTTTACATTTACTATATTTTAATTAAGTAACTATTACAAAAATCCAAAAAGCAATAAATAAATTATTCGCGAAATTTGCCTCGCGATAATTGACACATCCACGATATTTGACACGCGAAAATACCCTCAAGTCATACTAAGTCCCGCGAGATTACAAGCATATGAGTCTTCTATTTAATTATTTATTTAAATATGAAAACTATTTTCTACGACATTGTCAATTTTTTTTAAAGAAAAAAAAGCTTAAATATTCATTTAAAATAAAAAACAAAACCATATATATTCATTTATAATTTTTAAACCACTTGGAAGTATGACTTATACAAAATTCCTCGATAATACCCACACTTACCCTATTTTATAATTAAAATAAACGTAATTTTTCTTGAATTAAATTTATTATGTGTTTAATTAAAATTATTATGTTCATCGTTAATTTATAAATTCAATAAAGTTTTACCCATTTCTCCCCCCAAATTTATTTTTATTGCCATTTTTTCTCAAAATTTCTTTTTTTATCGTTTAACTTTGACTTCTATCAATTATTATTAACAGTTAACATTGTCAAAAAATTTTTCTCTTTAATGGTTAATTTGTTAGAAATCCTACATACTTTTATCGTTTTCCCATCATCTAGATTTTCTTTTAATTCTTCCTTTTTCAAAAAATTACCTTTATTTGTTTAAGTTTGACTTTTGTCAATTGTTATTAACAGTTGACATTGTTCTAAATTTATTTCTCTTCCACGGTTAATTAGTTAACAATTCTAAAAAATGTTTAGTTTTCTAGCATCTAAAAATTTTTCAATTTCTTTTGTTTCAAAAAATTTTTTTCTTTGACAATTATGTTTATGATTTTTTGCTTTTTAGTGCTTAATTAGTTTTCAACTCTACAAAGTTTTGTTGCCCCCTCCCAATATTTTTTAATTCTGTTTTTCAAAAAAATTACCTTTTTTACGATTAACTTTGACTTTTGTCATTGGTAATAATTGAAATTGTTTATATTATTTTTTTATTCAGCATTAATTATTATTCAATGCAACAAAGTTTTGTTATTTTTTTATACAACTAGAAAAGATATAAATCTTTTTTGTAAAAAAAATCCCTTTTTTGCGTTTAACTTTGATTGCTGTCAATTGTTATTAACAATTGAGATTGTTTATAATTTTTTGCTTGTTAAGCATTAATTAGTTAAATTAGTTAATTAGTTAAATAGTAAACGACCCTAAGAAGATTTTTCGTCCCACTCTAGATTTTTTAAATTCTCAGTTTTCAAAGACTTTCCTTTTCTTCGTTTAATTTTGACTTTTGACAATTGTTAGCAACAAATGAGATTGTTTATAATTTTCAATCCTGTCATTTTGCAATCCTATGGAGATTTGTCGTTTTCTCCCCCTCTAGCTTTTTTTAATTTCTACTTTTGTAAAAAATTCTCTTTTTCTTCGTTTAACTATTACTTCTACCAATTGTTATCAATAATTTAAATTGTTTATAATTTTTGCCTTTGTACAGCGTTAATTAGTTAGAAATTCTACTAAATTTTGTTGTTTTTCCCCCTTTAATTTTTTTAAATGTATCTTTTTCTAAAAAATGTCCCTTTTCTTCATTTTACTTTACATGTGACAATTTTTATTAACAATTGTCATTGTTTATAATATTTTTTATTTTTTAGTGTCAATTAGTAAGCAATATTATACAAAATTTTGTCCTCCTCTATACGCCCTATAGATTTTACTTTATTCTTGTAAAAAAACTCCATTTTTTCATTTAACTTTTATTTTTGCCAATTGTTATTACCAGTTGACATTGTTAAAATTTTTTTTCATTTTCAGGGTTACAATTAGTTATCAATCTTACAAAGTTTTGTTGTTTGCTTCCCTCTTTGATTTTTTATTTCATGATTTTCAAAAAATTTAAATTTCATTACCTTTTATTTTGACTTCTGTTAATTGTTATCAATAATTTAAATTGTTTACAATTGTTTACAATTTTTTTCCTGTACAGCGTTAATTAGTTAGAAATTGTACAAAGTTTTGTCGTTTTCTCCCCCCTTAGATTTTTTGTAATTGTAGCTTTTTCTAATGATTTCCTAATTTTTCATTTTACTTTCACTTCTGACAATTGTTATTAACAATTGCCATTGCTTATAATTTTTCCCCATTAAATGTTAATTACTAAGAAATCCCAGGAAATGTGGTTGCTTTCTCCCTTTTGAGAATTTTTTTTATTGCTGCTTTTTGAAAAAATTCTCTTTTTAATTAATTTCTGACTTCTGCTAATTGCTATTAACAATTGACGTGGTTTACAATTTTTTTCTCTTCCAGTATTAATTAGTAAGAAATTCCGCAAAGTGTGGTCGTTTTCTGGCTTTCTAGAATTTTTTTTATTCCTGCTTTTTCAAAAAAATTCCTTTTTTTCGTTTAACCATATGACTTCTGCGCCAATTGTTGTCAACAATTGACATTGATTATAATTTTTACTTGTTCAGGGTTTAATCTCAGTAACAATACTTTAAAGTTTTGTCGTTATTTTCCTTTTTTTCGATTTTTCTATTGCTAGGCTTTTGAAAAAAAATTCCCTTTTTTTCGTTTAACTTTGACTGCATTCATTTAATAAAAAATAATTTTTGAAAGATATTTTTACAGTTATATTTTACTCTGTACACTGAGAAAACACTATATATTTGAATGAAACATAATTTTCCTTGTTATACAGTCAACAAAAAATTATCCTTGAATTAAATATATTTTTTTTTGTTATATAGTCAACAAAAGATTATTTTTGAATTAAACATAATAATTTTGATTCAATACATAAAAAATTTGATTCATTAAAAATTATGTTTAATTCAATTACAAAATGTTTAATTAAAACATATTTTTTTGGTTGACTACTTATTTTTGAATTAAAACAAGAAAATATTCTCAGTGGAAAAATCGAAGTATGTTGCATTTTATTCTAAAACTGATATTTTGTTGCATTTTTTCAAGGAAAAGTGTAAAAAGTCGCAATTTTTCAAAAGTCTTAAAAATTGGAAATGCCATATATCTGTGGTTGATTTTTGTTTATTGAGGATTTAAATTTTACCGCCGAAATGTATTCGATAAGAGTAGACGAGGTTGAAGGAACTAACCATAGATGGCGAAAATTTCCGCCAATGAAAACAACCGTTAGAACAACCATTCTTCAACATGGCCGCCACAATTAGAAACAGCTGATCGTATTTAACCGATTTTTGCATAAAAACAATTCTTATTCTTCTTTCTCATGATTGAAAAGGCAAAAATACTTTACTATCTTCCTGCCAGATAATAATTCCATCGCAGTCAATGTGTTTTGTTCAGTGGAAAAATGAGGAAAAGGGAAAATGACGAGATTTAATGAGGAGGCGCGGAAGAAGGGTGTAAAATGGCAATAAAGAGAGAATCGCCTCTCCTCCCTCCGATCATGTACATATTATAACTACATATATAGAGGAGAGAGAAAATGAAGGGTCATTCCGTGGCACAAGCACCTAAATCACCAACCAATGTCTGTGACACAACAATGGCAGTCACGCACATCCATCTTATTAACGGATGTTAATCGTGTCTTCAGCAGCGCGTCATCCATGCATTTACCATCACGACCACCATGGTGAGCATTGTTCCCCATGAGCCCTAACTGAACTCTACACATGAATCCACCCCTGCTTCTCGTGTAATAAGATACTCGCCATCTTCGTATGTAAATGTTGAGCCATTCATTACGTGTTCCTTTGGACCCTGAATGATTGGGTCCTTTTGCGAAAGAAATTCTTTCCACGGACGAAACTTGCGGGAACGTTATACATACCAAAAAAGGGTTCAAAAGAATAACTTAAAAATGCTTAATTTTCGAAATTCAAAAGACGATGGACATTCTTTTTTCTACATTCACGTATATACTTTTTTACATTCTTATACAGTCTCTCTCTCTCTACCTCTTTTTCTTCTTCATCACATGAAAAAAAAATTTTTTTTCTCAACTCTCGTGGAAAAAGAATTCATTTATCATAAGAATTAACACATATGGCGAGGATTATTGAATAGAGCAACTTTTTTTTTCTCTTTCAATGCGGAAAATATAGTTTTTATTTCTTTATTATTACCAGAAAAGTGGTGACTTTTTAAATTCTAATTTCTACGTCTTTAAGTATGTAATAATCGAACAATAGTTTTGGTATTGAAAAAAAAATGTTTATCCTTTACAAATAAAAATTTTAACATCAAACACGCATATTTCATATTAAGAATTCATAGATAAAAAAAATTTGAATATGAAAGAAAGTCACGCGGACATTGTGTATATCGACTGTGACTTATTGTGTGCTCGTGCGTTTCTTTTTTCTCGTTTTTAATCTATAAATTTAGTTTTCAAATAGTGTTCAACAGTTCAGAACAATTATTATTTCTTCTCCAATGCGAAAGTAATTAGAATAGAGTGGAATTTTTCTGTATAACTCCATATCGAATTTAATTTAATTTAATGTAATTTAATCTTTAAGCTTTATTTCAACTCTTAATCTTTAGTCATTATTTATTGAAATAAATCTATTTTGCCTTTCAGTGAAACAAAATGTTAATGTAAAATAAATATTTTCTACTCCTTAAATATTGAACTGTATCTAAAAAATGTCGATCATGTAAATTAGTATAAGTAAATATTCACTCGATTATAATAAATTGATATTTTGACAAGGAATTATTGATTCACATATTTTATCCCAGTGTTTTATTTAAAAAAATTTAGAATTTAAAAAAAAGTAAATTTGTCAACATGTGAATATGTGGATCTGTGACACTTAATAAATGCGGGGTCAAAAATTTGCCTCCTCTACAGATAAAATTATAATAAATAAATATAATGAATAAATATAATACAAAAATATAATGTATAAATATAATGAATAAATACAATTTCAAATTCAAATCTTTGAAAATCTGAATGTTTCTCATTTTTAGTTGACAATTTTGTAGAAGTCGTAATTCTTTTTTTTTAAAAGTTTGGTTTAAAATTTTATTAAAATTATTGGTTTTTTATTGTAAACAACTTAGATTTTTGAAAAATGTCAATTATTGAAATTTTTCTGAAATTAAAGTTCAATTTTTTCATAAATATTTAATTAATTATTAAAAATAATGGATTTATAGAAGAATTTTAGTTAAAAACACTTAATATATTTTTATAATATAATAAATTTATTTACATAAATATATATTATTCAGAAGTTATATGTTTAAATTCTTTTTTAAATTCTCGTAAAAATTTCAAATATTTTCAAAAGAAATAAATAATTTTTCTACAAAACACAATTGTTTTTAAGTACTTTAATAACATTTAAATTATTTTCAAAAATATTCCTCAATTCAATGATATTCAATTCTACAATTTTAATCAATTTTTCCAAAAGAATTTCATTATTAAAAAAAAATTTTCATTTAAGCAAAATTTTAATTTATTTTCAAAACCAATAAAAATTTCTCAGAAATTCAATTATTTACAAACTTTTTATGCATTTCTTCACAATAATTCAATTATTTTTAAAAATAAAATAAAATTTTTTACAGGATTTCAATTATTTTCATAAATAATATAATTTTTGGTAGGAATTGAATTTTTTCAAAAATAACAAAATTAATTTTAGAAGTTCAATTATTTTTTATAAGTTTTATTTGAATTCTTTTGAAATTGGTTAAATCTTTTAAAACATATTTGATATTAATTCGAAAATTTTCCAATTCAAAAAAATTCAAAAGTATTCATTTAATGATAAATATTGAAACTCTTTCCATAAATTTATTAATTTTGAGGAATTTCAATGAAATTCTCTGCAAAATTCAATTATTTTTGTAAATATAAATATTCATTTTAAGAATTCAACAACTGTTAAGAAATAATAAAATTCTTCGCAGAAATTCAATCATTTTTAAATGAAATTTTTAAACGCCCTCACAAAAGTTTAATTATTTTACAAAATCTTTATAAAATTCTTGTCAACATTTCAATTTTAATCAAAAAAATTTATCCTTTTAATAATTTTTCACATTTACTACTTTAATAAAAATCCTCATTATAATTTAATGATTTTAAAAACATTTTTTTAAATTTGCGAAAAGATTCAATTATTTTGATAAATAATAATCAATTATTTTCAAGAATTTAAATAATCTTCTTTGCAAAATTCAGTTTTTTTCGTAAATATCAATATTCATCTCAAGAGTTCAATTACTTTTGAAAGTAATAAAATTTTTGTCCGATATTTTATTATTAAAAGATATTTTTAAAAATCGTCTTCAAAATTCATTTAATATTTTATAAAATTTACACAAAATTCTTGTCAAAATTTCGATTTTAATCAAAAAACTTTCTTTATTCAACGATTTTCAACATTTACCATTTTAATCAAAATTCCAATAAGAATTTAGTAATTTAAAAAAATTGAAAAATTTGCGAAAAGATTCAATTATTTTGATAAATAATAACCAATTATTTTTAGGAATTTTAACAAAATTCTTTGCAAAATTTAATTATTTTCGTAAATGTCAATATTCATCTGAAGAGTTCAATTACTTTTGAAAGTAATAAAATTTTTCGCCGATATTTAATT
Source organism: Leptopilina drosophilae (assembly GCA_032873175.1). NCBI lineage: Eukaryota > Metazoa > Arthropoda > Insecta > Hymenoptera > Figitidae > Leptopilina > Leptopilina drosophilae. The sequence continues at coordinate 42,634,585 of CM065480.1, read as the reverse complement.
ATTTTCAAATCAAGTATTTAGAAATCCTCTTCAAAATTCAATTATTATTTTATAAAATTTTCATGACTTAGTTTTAATGATTTAATTTTTTTTAATTCTTGCCAAAATTTCATTTTTTTTTTAATTTCTTGTTTCAATATATTTTAACATTTACTATTTTAATAAGAATCTGCATTAGAATTTACAATTATTTCTAAAAAATGTTGATATAATTTACGTAAAGAAATTTATATTTTTATAAATAACAAAAATTTAAAACTAGTTCTAGTATTTAAAAAAGAGTTAGCATACATTTTTTAAAAAAGAACTCAATTATTTAAGAATTCTTAATAATACTCGTCACAAGAATATTTAATTATTTTCATAAATAAATAAATTTTTTTAAAATTTAATTATATTCATCAATTATAAAACTTATATGTCAGAATTTCAATTATTATTAATAATACAATTTTAATTTAATTCTTTAATAAATATAATCTAAGAATGTATTAAAATTCGTTAGAGAAATTTAATTATTCAAAAATTTGTTGATAAAGCTCTTTATAAAAATTGATTTTTAAAGAACATTCAATTTCTGAATAATTTATTTATTTATTCTAATTTTATTAATTGAATTCTCGTAAAGTTTTGAAATAATAATTTATTTAAAATTCAATTTTAGTTAAAATTTTATTTACAATAATTGAATATAATGATTAAATATTTATTTGAAATAAAACTATACTGATTTGAATATATGAGGATGATGCCTGTCGTCAACAGGCGAAAGCTTATAAATAAAATATTTTTAATATTTTCTCCATAAAAATAATGAATTTTCATCAAACACTATAATAAGTGACTAAAATTTTATAAATCCAAACAAAATAATGTAAAAATATAAGGCTCTTAATATTTTTGAATATTTTTACAATTGAAGAAGTTTGTAATTAAAATATATATGTAATACATTTTTTTTCATTGCTGCTTTCCAGAAAGAAACATTACTTTCAAATAGCTACTATTTCCTAGAAAATAAATATTTATTAAGAATATGATTAATAAATTATTTTTAATGCGTGAAATTTTATTTCCACAAATTTTATTACTTACGCTATTAATTCTGACGCTTTTCGATTTCGAGTGAGAATAGTGGATTTCTGAAATTGATCGTAAAAACCGTCTCTATATACTTGCAGGTGAACGTGACCTTGGACTTAGGAAATGAACTGTGACCTCGTAATGGGAAAAGAATTCAAAACCCTTGGGCCACATATATGTGTGTGTATGTATACAGCTAAATAGAGGGGAAGAGGATAAATGTGTGTCTGTTTTTTTTTCCTTTTTTTTCTATATATACTAAAGTTAGATATATGCACCTCACTGCAGGTGAGCGAACAGGTTTGATGGGAAGTATTAATATCAAGGAATCGATTAGACACGCCTCGTAAAAACAAATGTCGATTTCTCCGCTATTTCAGTTACACAAATGTAATAAATTCCCTATTACATACAACAAATTTTCACGAAATCTATTTGCAATAAATAAATGTTTCGCAATATCAGATTTTATTTTATGGATTCACGCGATGATCGAATTTTTATTGTATGCATTTTATTTTTTTTATCTCTGAATGTTTTTCGTTCCAGTTTTTTCGCATTGAATTCTTTTTTTTTTTAATGTGTGCAAAATACAAAATGTAGAATTAAAAAAAAAATTGATACTTTAAGGAGGAAATTTTGTTGCAAGCTCACTGTGAAGGAAAAATAATAATTTTGTTTCTAGATATTGAGCTTTTTTGAAAGAAAAATATTAATTCTGCTCCAATATCTAGAAACGAAGTTAATATTTTCCTTGAGCTTTTTCAAATAAAAGATATTAATTTTGTTTATATCTATAAACAAAATTCATATTTTTCTTGAGCGTTTTCGAATAAAAAATATTAATTTAGTTTATATCTATAAACAAAATTCATATTTTTCTTGAGCTTTTTCGAAATAAAAATATTAATTTAGTTTATAGATCTTGAGCTTCTTCGAATAAAAAAATTAATTTTTTTATAGATATTGAGCTTCTTTGAAAGAAAAAATTAATTTTCTTTACAGATATTAAGCTTCTTCGAATAAAAGAATTAATTTTCTTTATAGACATTAAGCTTCTTCGAATAAAAAAAAATTAATTTTTTTTATAAACACTGAGCTTTTCTTTAATGGAAAATATTAATTTTGTAATAATAGAGTTAAAAGTCCACTTTTTTCCCGCAGCGGAATTTGAAAATTAATACATATTTTGTGCGCGTCTACACGTATATGAGAAATTGAAGAGAAGAAGAAAATATTGTTTTCAGGATGACAGACATTTATAGGAATTTTAATTGAATTGAGCTTTAAGGGATTGACATTTCAATTAAATGCTCTTCGAATTCGAAGACGTGGTTTTACCATTAAGATAAAATTTAAAAGTGTCCGTCTTTACATATGCCGTGTCTCGTGCGCGCACCTACGTATTTTCTTCCGAAGAAGCGCAAATGTTTTCTCGAACGTTTTGTTTTATATATATATATATATATATATATATATATATATATATATATATATATATATATATATTTATGCAAGTTGTGCAGCTGCCCTTTACTGACACCCCCGCAATGCAATATTCAAATAAGCACCGAAAATTGTTTTCACAACTCGAAGTCTCTTTTTAAATAAAGAAAAAAAAATGTTTGGTATAAATCATGATATATACGAAAAAATTTGTTTGTATATTTTAATTTTTTCTTTATATTGTAAATAAATAAATAAATAAATAATCGAATTTTTACAGAAATTAAATTTTAGTACCGTTTACAGTGCAGTTTAGATTAGTTTATTTCAGGTTTACTTTTTTTACTCTCTAAATTTGAATTAGTAAAAAATGTTTACTAATTTAAATTAGTGATTGATTTTTTGTTTTTGAATTAGTAAATTTTACCAATAAATTAGAAATTATTATACTAATCAGTATAATGTACTAATTAAAAAGCAAAAAGTCACTAATTCGAATTACAGGCTTTATACTCAGACAAGTAGAAAAAGTAGATAGTTTTTAACGATTTACTACTATTTGCTATTTACCATTTTTTTACGATTTTCTACTATTTGGATATGTTTTTTTAAGTTTGTGACACTAAAAGTTACTTTTTTTAGAATTTACACTACTTTAAATCCGCTAATAATTGAAATAAAATAATTATTCTGAAAAGTTTTAATAAAACATAAAATTTTTAGAAACAATTCAAAAAAAATTAAATACCATTCAAAGAAATAAATCAAAAACATTTTTTTTATAAAATTTTTTAAAACTTTTCAATTATTTTCAGTAATTGTATGAAATTCTTTCTAAATAATTCAATTACTTTTAATATCTACTACTATGTAATATAATAAAATTTCCTTTAAAAAAATCAATTTTTTGAAAACAAATTTTAATAGAAGAAAACTGACTGATTTTAATAAATTATAAAATTTTCAGAGATATTCATTTATTTAAATTACTGTTTCTAAAAAAAGATTTTGACAAAAATAAATTGATTTAAACATAATTTTTTATAAAAATTTTTCTTTGTTTACTAATATTTACTAACAATTTTGATAAAATTTGTATATAAGAATTTAATTATTTTTAACGCCATTTTCATAATAAATTCCTCGAAACAATTGAATTACTTTTAAAATTTTATGATAAAATATTCTTCAACGAAAATGTAATAGTTTAAAAAAATTGTTATTAAAATTCGTTTGCAAAAATTCAACTATTTTCATGAGTTTAATAACATTCTTTACAGGATTTCGATTATTTTTAATTGGAATATAATTTTAAATAAATTGCTAATAATTTCTAAAAAAAATTCGGTTTTCAGATAAAATTTTTGACAATAATTTAACGATTCAAAAGTTCGTTATAGTATGGATTTTTAGAATTGTGATTTCATTTCAAAAGATTTAGGATTCTCTGTCTTTGAAAGTATTAATTGTTGTAAAATTGTAAAATATTTAAATCTATTTATACTTAAAAAAGTTCTCTAATTATTATTTTTCTAAAAAATGATTAAAGTTTTGAATAATTTTGTATAAAAATTAAAAAAAAAAATTATTAAATTCTGAAATAATTACAATTGTAGTTCTTGAAAATAATTAAACTTTGAAAATATTCTACATTGAAATTATTTAAAATATTTTTTTACGGTTACGAAGTATTTAATTATTTGTTTAAAAAAGATTATTCAAATATTGAAATTTGGAAACAATGAAAAAGTCGTTGTTTAAAAGTAGTCGTTTGAAAAATTGCACCTGACTAAAATTTTTTTATTGTTCAATTCCTGTAAATAAATTAAAAAGTTTCCAAATAAATTTCTAGTTAAACTAATAGTCGTCAAATTAAATTTTTCGATGAATACTCTTAACTACTTTTTAATACTTTTTAAAAATTTTTTATTGCATTGAAAAAAATAAAATATCAGAGTGAGAAGAAACTGCCGCTTAAGAATTATTTTTTACATTTTATTTTCTGTTTTAAAATTTTAATATTTCCAATATTCATCTACAAAAAAGAGAAAACTTTGTTTATACTTATGAATTTTCATTTTTTTCTTTGATTGAAATTTTTCTCTCAAATTGAAACAAATTTATATAATAGAAAGAAAATTTTTAACTTGTTTCTTATTTTTCTGAACGCAGCTTCAAACTGTTAAAAAGTGACATTTGATAGAAAACATTAAAGCGAAAAATCCTTTTAATTAGAAAAGAAAAATTTACTGTTCACATATAACAGGAAACAATGGAAGAGGAATCTTTTAAAACTGAAAACAGTTTTTTTGTCCGAGTGTGAAACTTGAAATTATTATTGTTATTGTTAGGTAATATTATTATTATTATTATTATTATTATTATTGTTAGGTATTATTATTATTATTATTATTATTATTATTTTTATTATTATTATTATTATTATTCTAATTCAAATTGAGAGACTCAATAAATTATAGAAATAAATAAATTAATTAAAGATTTTTTTTGTCTTCTGTAGTCAAAGGAAGAATTCCAAATACCCTGCAGCGCTTAAAAAGGACAAAAATTTCCAAAAAATGACTAATGGGAAATTAATTATGAAAAACAGAGGAGTAGACGATAGTGAAGGAATCTTGATGAAGAAGGAATAAAGGCAGGACACCTGCTCGAAGAAATTTGGCCTTTATGTTTGTGGAGTAGGGCGTTTAGTGTAAATTGTTGGATCGTTAAAGTAGGACGAAGGACGTTTACGACGCGCGAGCAATGTCAGGGGCGAGAGAATGAAAGTCGGGTGTTAGTTTCGCCTGGGTGGTCTCGCGAATCCTGCAGGATTAATCGACCATGTCCTCATGACGTGATATAAATTGGGCCCCTGTTCAAGCGTTCGCAGCTTTACGAATGTTAACCCTTTCGGATTCTTACAATGTCATTGTTGATGTGAAGTCGCGATATCCAGATTGCTCTCTCACAGAACTTTTATTTGGTTCTATTTTGTTACAGAAAATAATTATTTTTCACCTTTATGGCAAAATTATTCAACTACTATTCAAATATTCAAATATTCAATTATTATTTAATTATTATTTCATTGTAATTCAATTATTATTTAATTGTTATTCAATTATTATTTATTTATTATTCAATTACTATTTAATTGTTATCCAATTTTCATTCAATTGTTATTTAATTATTATTCAACTGTTATTCAATTAGAATTCAAATATTATTTAATTGTCATTCAGTTATTATTCGAATATTATTCAATTATCATTAAGTTGTTTTTCAATTATCATTCAACTATTTTTCAATTATTATTTTAATATCATGAAATTATTATTTAATTGTTATTCAATTGCTTTTCAATTATTATTAAATTGTAATTCAGTTATTATTCAATTATTACTTGAATATCATTGAATTATTATTCAATTGTTATTCAAATGCTATTCAATTGTATTTCCGTTACTATTCAATTATCAAAATTCAATTGTTATTCAATTATTATTTAATTATTTTCCATTCAATTATTATTCGAATATAATTAAAATACTATTATATTGTTATTCAATTATTATTCGAATATCTTTGAAATATGATTTAATTGTCATTGAATTTCTATACAATGATTATTCAAATGTTATTCGAATATAATTCCATTATCATACATTTGATATTCAATTTTTATTCAATTATTATTTGAATAGCATTAAATTCTTATTTAATTGTTATTCAATTGCTTTTTTATAATAATTTAAACGTTATTTATTTATTATTTAAAAATCATTGAATTATTATTTAATTGTTATTCAATTATTATTTAATTGTTATTCAATTATTATTGAATTTTTATTCAATTATTATTCGAATAATATTAAATTACTATTTAGTTGTTATCCAATTATCATTCAATTGTTATTTAATTATTATTCAACTGTTATTTAATTATTATTCAAATATTATTGAATTATCATTCAATTGTTTGCCAATTATTATTTAATTAGTGTCCATCCAATTATTATTCGAATATTATTAATTTATCATATAATTGTCATTCAATTATTATTTGAATATCTTTGAATTATGATTTAATTGTTATTGAATTTCTATAAAAATGATTATACAATTGTTATTCAATAATTATTCAATTGTTCTTCGAATATAATTACATTATCATTCATTTGATATTCAATATTTATTCAATTATTATTTGAATAGCATTACATTCTTATTTAATTGTTATTCAATTGGTTTTAAATAATAATTTAAATGTTATTCAATTATTATTTAAAAATCATTGAATTATTATTTAATTGTTATTCAATTATTATTGAATTTTTATTGAATTATTATTTGAATAATATTCAATTACTATTTAGTTGTTATCCAATTATCATTCAATTGTTATTTAAATATTATTCACTGTTATTCAATTATTATTCAAATATTATTCAATTATCTTTCAATTGTTAGCCAATTATTATTAAATTAGTGTCCATTCAATTAATTATTCGAATATTATTATATTATCATAAAATTGTTATTCAATTATTATTCGAATATCTTTAAAATATGATTTAATTGTTATTGAATTTCGATTCAATGATTATTCAATTGTTATTCAATGTTATTCAATAATTATTCAATTATTATTCGAATATCTTTAAAATATGATTTAATTGTTATTGAATTTCGATTCAATGATTATTCAATTTTTATTCAATGTTATTCAATAATTATTCAATTATTATTCGAATATAATTCCATTATCATTGATTTGATATTAATTTTTATTTAATTATTATTTGAATAGCATTGAATTCTCATTTAGTGGTTATTCAATTACTTCTTAATTATTATTCAAATCTTATTAAATTATTATTTAAATATCATTGAATTATTATTTAATTATTATTTAATTGTTATTCAATTATTATTGAATTATTAGTCAATTATTATTTGTATAATATTCAATTACTATTTAATTGTTTTCTGATTACTATTTAATTCTTATTTAATTATTATTCTAATATTATTGATTTGTTATTCAATTTCTATTCAATTGTTATGCAATTATTATTTGATTATTATTCAAATATTATTCAATTATTATTTAATTGTTTTTTAATTATTATTCAATCATCATTCAATTGTTTTTTAATTATTATTCAATTATATTGTTCATTCAATTGTTATTCGAATATTATTTGATTATCATTCAATTGTTATTCAATTATTATTCAACTATTATTTAATTGTTATTCGACTTTAATTCAATTATTATTCAATTTACTTATTATCTTCAATTTTGTTTCTTCTTATTCTTCACCTCTTTGCTTTTGTTGGAAAAAAAACTATTTCATGTATTTCTATCATTGGACTGTAAAAAAATTTACATTTGTCATGGGAAGAGATGTCAAATGTCCATTTGGACATGGAAAACGAGCATAAAATTGAAGGTAAATTTCAGTATGAACTTTTTTTTGTATATCCGATCAAAAAATGGTACCAGCGATCGACTGGCATGCAAATCTGTCGCGGCATGAACGGAAGAGCATGAAAAGTACGACACGCCGCAGGACAGTGCCAAGGAGTGTACAATACTGTGTACCAGGGTTCGTGCAACACGACATGCCCGTGCAATGTCCAACAAATGACGGGAATCATCGTGTGTGGTCTCACCTGCGTGGGTGTCTCCAGTCAAGTCAGAATCGCGCCATCATCCACTGGGCGAGACACTACCGCAAGTGTTATTTAATCGCTCTCTTAATCCGTCCCGCGATGTTCTTCAAACAGTGCGAAATATCAACTCCGGATGCTGTTTAATTATCCTCAATTGGCAATTACAGTCTTCACATCTATAAACTTCCTTCCTTACGCTAACAACTTTACTTAATAAATCACCTGGAAGAGAAAATTTCTAGTCTAAAAATTTTAAAGTAATTCTTTCAAAGAATTTTTAAAAAATATGTCAAAAATAAATTGTTAAATTCCTTACAGACTTTCCGTTATTTTCAAAAAATAAAAAAATAATTCTCGTCAACATTTTAATTTTCTTTATAAGTAGAGGAAAATTTGTCGCCAAAATTCAATTATATTCAGGAATTTTTATGGATTTCATTGAAACATTAAATTATTTTCAAAATTAATAAAATATTTGGTCATAAATTCAATTATTTTCCCAAATTATAATAAAATTAATTAAAAAAATAAATTTTTTTTATAAATAATAATATTCATTTTAAGAATTAAATTATTTTAATAGTAACAAATTTTTAATTATTTTCAAACATTTTAATCTAATTCATATAAAAATTCAATTATTTTAAAAAAATCACAAAAACATGATTGTCAATTATCTTTATAAATGAAATCCATAAATTCTTCGAAAAATGTAATTATGTTCAGGAATTTTAATAAAAATTCATTGTAAAATTCAATTATTTTCAAAATTTAAAAAGGAATTTTATCAGAAATTCTATTATTTTCAAGAATTTTAATTAAATTAGTTTTAAAATTAAATTATTTTTATAAATAATAATATTCATTACAAGAATTAAATTGTTTCAATAGTAATAGAATTCAAATTATTATCAAAAATTTTAATCAAATTTATGTCAAAAATTCAATTATTTTTAAAAAATCACAAAAACATAATGGTTAACATTTTAATTATCTTTATAAATGAAAAGTAAAAATTCTTCGAAAAAATTTAATTAATCTCAGAAATTTTAATAAAATTCATTGTAAAATTCAATTATTATCCTAAATAACAATATTTTACAAGAATTCAATTATTTTTATGGTAATAAAGTTTAATTATTTTCAACAATTTTAATCAAATTCATTGCAATATTTCAAATATTTTCAAAAATTTTAAGAAAAAAATAATTGTTAATATTTTAATTATCTTTATAAATGAATAGCAAAACTCTTCGAAAAAATTCAATTATCTTCAGGAATTTCAATAAAATCCACTACAAAATTAACTAATTTTCATAAATAACAACATTCATCGTCAGAATTAAATTATTTTAAAAGTAATAAGATTCAATTATATTAAAAAATTTGAAGAAAATTCATAGAAAATTTAAATTATGTTTAAAATTATATGAAAAATTTATTACAAAATATCAAGTATTTGCAAAAATCTTTCTCAATTCAATTACTTGTATTTCAATCAAATTTCCTAGAAAAACTTAATTATTAGAAAACAATTATCAAAAAATATAATAAAAAATTTTTTAAAAGGATTCAATGATTTTCAAAAAAAATTCAATTATTTTCAATTTCTTGTATTTTCATAAAGTTTCACAAGACAATTCAATTATTTTTTAAAAAAATAGATTAAAGTCATCCTAAATTCCATTATTTTCACTTGAATTCAATTATCTTAAATTTGCATTTAGAAAAAAAATGTCAAAAAATTAAATTATTTATCAAACTTTTTCTACAATTCTTCACAACAATTAAATTAGCTTTTTAAATAATACTAATCCTCAGGAAAGTTCGATTTAAAAAAAAATTTTTTGATAAAATTCTAAGTGAGAATTTAATTACTTTTAATACTATTTAAAATTAATTAATCGAACAATTGAATTATTTTCCCAAATAAAGTTTTACACTTGAATTCAATTATTTAACATGAAAGTTTCATGACATTTGTTATATTTTGAAAAAATTAATTATTTAAAACAATTTTTATAAATAAAAAGATTCTTTTTATAAATTTAATTATTTTAGAAAATGTTAAGAAAATTTTTAGCAACTATTCAATTATTTTTAAAAATAATTGAATTCCTGAGAATAATTTGATTAATTATAAAAATAATAATTGAATTATTTTGACAAAAACAGTTGATTAGACATAATTTAATTATTTTCATAAATAATATAATTCGTCTCATGAATTGAATTATTTTGAAAAATAATTGATTCAATAAATTATTATCTATGTTTGTATTTTAATAATTGAATTGCAGTAAAATTTTTTAAATAAAAATTCATTTAAAAATTAAATGAAGTTAAAGTTTTGGATAATAATTGAATTTTGAAGAAGTTACTAATAATTGCAATCTTCAGAAATAATTGAATTTTGTAAAGGTTGGAAATTAAAATCTTTAAAAATCTCAATTTTCCATACTTTTAATTAAAAATTCTATGAAACTAATTTTTTTCAAGACGTTTAATACATATTGAAATTTTTTTAAAAATTATTTCAAGTTTTTTTGCATTTATTTTAATTATTTATTATTTATTCATTTATTTTTCATTTCATTTTCATTTTTTATTTTCGATTTAAGAATTTCTGACTAATTGAAATATCGCGCAAAAGTTAATAAATAACAAATGTATTTAAAAATTTTTTTAAAAAAGCTTTTTCAAAATTTATTCAAAGTAATTTATTTAAAAATTGTAAAAAATACTATAATTAAATTGAAATGATGAAAATAATTTTGAAGAAGTTATACAGTAACAATATTCTTGTAATATAAAAAAATGATTTTATTACTTTGTTATCTGTATTTATTATAATTTATTGAATACCAAAAGGTTTGAAATTAAAGTTTTTGAAAATCTTAAATCCTATGGAATAATTATAGTGATTAAATATTTATTTTAAATGAAACTGTTGATATTTTTGAAAAATTTTAAAACGAAAAATCTTGTAAATCCTAAACGTTACAGAATTTTGTTTAATATCTAATAATTTTTAGAGTGAATTAGCATATTTATTTAGGTTAGGGAAAAAGACAAAATTTTATCTCTGGAATTCAGGAAAAAGCAAAATTAAATTTGTGTGGAAATGTAGCAAATTAAATTTAATATGATAATTAAAATTATTAAAAATTAATAATTGTTATAGCCGTTGAATAACTAATCCGGCGTAAAGCTTCACAAGATTAAAACGACTAATAAAATTAATTTATACCAAAATCCGTTATAAAAATTACAACAAAAATAAAAGTTCAGGTATAAAGGAAGAAAAAAATTGGCTTCTTTATCTAAAAAGAAACAAAATTCTGGAGGGAAGAGAAATAAATCGTGTGTGCGTTGAGAAGCAAGAGGAAAAAAAGCAATGATTCATTTGGAATGAGTTTATATATATAGTAGAGAAATTCAGTTTAAATACCCTCAGATCTTAGGGAGGAGACTTCTGAATAAAAGTTGCAAAAGAGATTATCATTCCCTCGACGAGAAAAAGAAAAGTGGAGAGAAGTGATTTTTTTTGTTGAATTAAATTCTGTTATCGTTTCTCAGGTTGACCGAAACGTGAGCAAAACTGGCAGCAAAGTGATATCGGAGCATTCTCATCAATTCGAAGCAAGCACGCGAGCCCATAATTTCACGATGAAGAGAGAAGGGGCGAGAGAGCCCCTCGGTTACATTTTTATTGGAAACGATCGGTCTCTGAAAAGTTTTTTGCTTGACAAGCCAGAGTTGATGAATTGCTTTCGGCAAAAATGTTAATTCTCCTATATATAAAGGAGAAGAATCTGAAAACATGCGGAAACTAGAGGGGTGTCTATAAGTACTTGTAGAATTAAAGCTTTTCTTATTTTTAAACCCGCCCGTAAATATAAATAGGAAGAATTTAATAATATATATCATTGAGAAAAAAAAATTATTGGCCCAATAGCGCCAATGCTATTGAATTAAATGTTTTTTGACAAAAATTCCATTCTATATTTTATTTTGATGACTTTTTGCTAATTTTCATCAAAAATATTTACTTTTTTCTTATCTTGGATAAAACATTGTTTCTGTGAAAAAATAAAGATAAATTTTAACTTCTCAGGGGATTCTATAAAAGTCCCACCAATTTGAGAGTTAAAACTAAAGAATTGAGATAGATAAAGGAAGTTAAAATTTTCGCAGTAAAAATGACAAGTTTTCAAATTATTTGATTAATGGATTTCGTTTTTTATTTTGGAGTTGATTTTTAATTCTCAAAATTTTACTCCCAACTCCCAAGACCGTCAACTGCTTAAATTTTTTACAGAGTAAATTTCTGCAAAAGAATTTTATTATTTGTGAAAGAATTTAAATATTTATAAAAAAATTTAATTCTTGCAGAGAATTAAAAAAATTTTTAAATAATTGATTTTTCGAGTAGTTACATGGAAATTGTAATAATGAATAATTAAATTACTGATAAATTTTCATTATTCATGCAAAAAATTGTATTTTTTCAAAGAATTTAAAAAACAATTTTTAGACATTTTTTAAACAATAAATTTTTTTGAGAAATTGAAATTAAATGAGTAAGAATACTAACATTTTTTTAAAAATTCCTGTATTAGTATTAAAAATAGTATTAAAAATAATTAGAAATTCTACGATGAAATTTACTATTTTTGTAAACAATTGAATAGTTGCTAAAAATATTCTTAACACTTTCTAAAATAGTTGAATTTCTGAAAAGAATTTTATTACTTATAAAAGTAAATGAATTATTGAAAAAATATGTTATGTATTAATATGTTTAAAAAGAAATTCATTTTTGTGAATATTGTATTTTTGAAAATAATTAGATTCTTTAAAAGAATTTGATATAAATTGTTTTGAATAATAAATGTTTCTGAAAAATAATAAATATTATAAAAATTTTATTTTAAATATTTCAATTCATGTGTAAAATTTAATTTGTAAAAATAATTCAATTTTTTCGGTTAATTAATTTAAAATAGTATTAAAAACAATTGAATTGTTGCTTTGAATTTAATCAAAAAAAAATTTTTTCTAAATTGAATTTCCATAAGAAATGTTATTATGAGAAAAAGTAAGTAAATTATTGTGAAGAATTGTGTAAAAAGTTTGTTAAATAAATGATTTTTTCGAAATTTTTTTTAACCCTGTACTTCAAATTAATTGAATTCCTTTGAAAATATTGATATTAATGAAAATAAGGGAATTTTGTATTAATTTCATATTTTTTTTAAATAACTAAATTCTTTAGTCAAATTTTATAAAGATACTAGGTATTAAAAATAATTTAAATTTTGCAATGAATATTCTGAAAATTTTTGAAAATGTTTTAAATTTTTAATAAATATTATTACTTTTTAAATACTTTAAATCTTATTATGAATATTGTTTTTTTTTAATTAATTGAATTTTGCATTAAATTTTATTAAAATTCATGAAAATAATTGAATTTCTTCGAAGAATTTTGTTATATACATTTATAATTAAATTTTACAATGAATTTTATTAAAATTCCTAAAAATAATTGAATTGTGTTAAAGAATTTTTTTTATTCATTTGTATAAAGTTGCTAATAATTTTATTAAAATTTTCAAAAATAATTAAATTCCTGAGAAGAATTTTTAAAATTATGAAATTAATAGAATTATTGCGAAAAAATTTTATTAAAATATTTTAAAAAACTAAATTTCTGTGAAAAATTTTGTTATTTCGAAAAATAATTGAGTTCTTCATGAGAATTTTATAAACATTGTTTTAAATAATTAATTTCTTTCAAAATTTATAATAAATATTATGAAAACATTATTTTAAATAATTGAATTCATGTGGAAAACTTCACTTGTGAAAATAATTGAATTTTTGGTTTAACTATTTACAAATGGCATTAAAAATAATTAAAATTCTTTGTTGAGTTTTATTATTTATGAAAATAATTGAATTCTTCGACAGAATTTTATTTAACTTTTTTTTTAAATTGAATTTCCATATGAATTGTTATTATTAGAAGAAAATAAATGAATTATTGTAAAGAATTGTATAAAAATTTTGTTAAATAATTGATTTTCTCATTTTGTTTCTGAAAATGCTATATTCTAAATTAATTGAATTCCTCTTAAAACATAATAATTTAAGAAAACAATTGAATTTTGATGAATTTTTCAAATTTGTTTTAAATAATTAAATTGTTTTGCAAAATTTTTTGATAGTATTGTAGATATTGAAAGTAACTGAAATTCGAAAATTTTTCTAAAACAATTGATTTATTTTAAAGGAAGTGATTATAATTTTTGAGAATTGTTTTTTGATTTCTAGTATTAGTGAATTTATAGCATGGTAAAAATCTAAAAATTAAAAAAAAGAGAAATAGTATCTTTTGGTGGCTAAAATCTAAAAAAAGTACCCAATTAGTAGCAAAACTTATAAAAAAGTAGTTGATACAATTTCATTAAAAAATATTAATTAGTTTGTAATAAGTAGTGTTATTATTTTAAATAAAAATTTCGTAAATTTATAAATATAGTATTCACCGTTTTTAAAATTAGGTTTTGTTATAGCATTTTTTATTATCATTATAACTTCTCTAATAATACAAGATTTATTTATATCTATATTACAATAATCAACAGCCAATGTTATTAAAGCAACAGTAATTGTATACGAACGATATTATATTTATATTATTTATTAATTATTGTTATTATTATTATTATTATTTTATTATATTATACATATATTATATTATGTTATTATTATTTTATTTATTATTTATTTTATTTATTTATATTATATTATTATTACTATTATTATTATTATTATTATTATTATTATTATTATTATTATTATTATTATTATTATTATTATTATTATTATTATTATTATTATTATTATTATTATTATATTATCTTGTTTATTGCAACAAACAATATTCGATAGTCTCTTTTCCTCATAGTGTAAGAATTATTTATTAAAAACTAAAAATTTTTTCCAACATCCAGATAAAATTTTTGTGTACATGCACAATTTTTGTTTATATACATATAAAATTTTTGTCTATCTACATAAACAGCTTTCTTTTTTTTTTCTTTTGGTGTGTATACACAAAATGTTCGTGACTCTGAAATAAAATGAATCAGGACTTGTGGTCGTGGCGAGATCAGCTCAAAGATATGTGACCCCAGGGAGATCCCTTCCCAAGAAGAGTAAGAAGAAGAAGAAGAAGTGTTGTTGGTTCAGGCAAGGGTTTTTCAAAAACAGATAAATACCCCCACAGATATACTCGCACACAAGTGGAAAGACAGGAAGTTCCCGAACGTAGGCGGAGGGACGTTCTATTTAGACTCCAATATATATTCTACATACGGAATATGTATATTACTGTTTGGATAAAGATTTTCCTTTACCGAGAAAAATAGAATAATGATGTCTCATTCTTAAATCCGGATGAGTTATATTTATTTATCGACTTCCGTGAGTCGTTATATATGTTTTTTAACCAGTTCCTCCACAAGCTACAGGTTCAAAATACGAAAACATGTGGATTCTATGTGCTCAGTGTGGGCTATTAATAAAATTAACGTGGAGTTGGGAAAATCTAAACCCTTTACGAGATGAAGGGAATTGAATATTGAAAATTTAACTGTTTTTGCTAAATAGAAATGCTTTTCGCATTTATTTTTGCACTCTAAATCGCAATTTGCTGCGAAAATTCGTTAAATACGATCAGCTGTTTCGCATTATGGCGGCCATGTTGGAACACAGCTTCCGCCATCTGTGGTTTTTTCTTCCAATCTCTTTTCGATTTTTTCTTTCTAATTTCAAATTTATTTTACGTTTAATTATTTTTGATAAATTAAATCAAATTTAAAAAATTAAAATACTTAATTTTATTTATTTTATTTTATCAAAAAATAAAAAAATTAATTACATTATTAATTATTAGAAATGAATAAAAATTCGACATTCCGCCTTTGCGGATATGAATTTAGCAAAAAAAAAAAAAAAAAACTACGAACTGTTCTCATAGTAAAAATAAACAAGTCAACAATTTTACTTAAATGATAGTTTTCTAATTTACTGGTTCTCCTTTTTTTTCGGTGAAAAAAATGGAAAAACGAGAAAGAATAATGATCTCTTTGAACAATGATTTCATGGTTGCGTGGAGGCACAGCCGTTTTCGTCACGCTTCTTTGCAGTTACAGATAAAATGAAACGGAAGTCGGTCCTTTAAAATCAGAGGGTAGACTTGCGAAATCTTTCAAGCTGAGTGTGCTAACGCAATTCGAGAGACACTTTCCAAAGGACCAAAGTCATTAACTGTTGGCAATCACACAAATTTCCGGGATTAGTTAGAAAAAAAAGGGACTCACAAGTGGCACCTTTCTGAAAATGAACTTTTGACGCCTTTTTTACGATTTTTTTCAAATTCCTTCCACTGAAAACTATTAGTCATTCGTATCGATGGAATTTTTTTTTAATACGTTTCGCTTTAAAGTGAAGAAAAAAAATTGACAAATTTCCTGAATGCGGAAAAAATATTTCGACTTTTATTGAAAATTAAAATAATTAATTTTACTATTAACTATTAAAAATAAATAAAAACCCGATATTTTTATTTATTATTATATTTTTTTAATACTCGAAAATGAACAAATTTTCAATTCTAACATTAATTTGTTTATCAATGAATCATTTTAATTTTACGAGATTTTACGGGAACGGTTTTTAATTTTATCGAAAGAAAAATTTATTTCAGCGTATCATTTGATTTTACTACAAAACTAGTTGACATTATTATGAATTATTGTAATTATTGCAAAAGCAATTATCTTTCAATTTACGTTTAAAAAAACAATTATTTTGCTCTTCAAGAAAATATTGATTATAAAATAACGATATCCATTGCACATTTTTTTCTTTTTCTTTCTTTTTGCGAGCAATTTGACAACAAAATTTAATCACTTAAAGTGCACTGAGAAAAAGCGTTTATAAAGGAAAGTTAAAAGAAAAAAAAACGAAAACTAAATACATTTTCTTAGCTATATATTTCAGTTATCTCCAGTAAAGACTTTTTTCTGTACTTTTTCTTGGGACGATGGCGACTCAGCGGGACGTAAAAATGCTCGACGCTACTTATACTATATAGGTGTCAAGTGTCTGGCCAGAAAATAACGCTGCAACATCGCAGGAGCATCGTTCCAAGTGGAACCGGAAGCGAAAAAGACGTTCTCTAATTGGTACTTCGTAAAAGCTTTTCGAGATACAGGCACATTGTGCACTTTCAAAAAAAAAAAAGAAAAATGGAAAAAAACCGATTATATAATTCTTCTTTTCATATTTCAAAATCCTAAGCCATTTGTACACACTTCAGTTTCCATAATATTCTCGAATTTATTTTATTTTTCTCTACTTTCCCCTCTCCTTTTTTTCCACCCCTCTTTCTCTTTATTTTTCTCCAAAAAATTATTATTATTATTATTATTATTATTATTATTATTATTATTATTATTATTATTATTATTATTATTATTATTATTATTATTATTATTATTATTATTATTATTATTATTATTTACTATTCAAATTATCCGCGCGGGAATGTTGTACTCCACCGGTTATTGTAAACAGTTTCAACTCATTTTAGTTTTAGTAATTTTTTAAGAAATAATTATTACGACACATAATTAAAAAACTAGTTAGAATTAAATCTTCAATTTATATTATTTTTAAAACTTTAAAGTATATAAAAAACCTTTAACAAATTTCAATACTAATTTCAAACTTGATATCAGTTTTCTAAATTGAAAACAATTAAACTTTCTTGTACGAAGAAAAATGAATCTCGAAAAAATTTTTATTTGACACTTTCATTTTCAAATTAAAAATAATCTTCATTACGAAAATTTGAATTATTCTGCAGAATAGAGAAGGTAAAAAAATTATTATAATATTCAACTTTTTAAGCACAGAATATAAATAATAATTCTCTTAAAGAAATTTCAATTATTTCAATTCGTTAATTCTAGAAATAAAAAGACAATTCTCAAAAATTATAATAAAATTTTTAAAAAAAATTCAATTGTTTTTAAAAAATATTCGAAATTCAATTATTTCCAATATCTAGTATTTTTTCACGAAATTTCGCAACATAATTCAATTAATTTAAAATAGTATTTTCAAAAATATTTTTAAAAAATCCATTACTTAACAAAACTTTATACAATTTATTTTTTACAATAATTTAATTACTTTCACTAAAATAATAACATTTTTCATGAAAAATGAATTTTTGAAATTTTTTTTTTTGATAAAATAATTCTGAGCATGAATTTAAATATTTTCATAAATAATAAAACTCATTGAAGAATATCAATTATTTTCATACTATTTTAAATTATTTAATCGAAAAATTCAGTTATTTCACAAATAAAATTTTCCACAGGAATTCAATTACTTAAACTTGTAAAATGTTCATAATTTTCATTGTTTCGAAAAAATTAATTATTTAAAATAATGATCATAAAATTCTTATGAAGAATTTAATTACTTTTAAAAATAACATAATTTTTTACAGAAATGTCTCAAACGAATTAAATTATTTTCGTAAATTTTAATAAAATTCTTATAGCAACTGTTCAAATATAATTGAATAGTTGCTTTGCGAAAAGTTTTTGAAAATAATTAAATTTTCCAAAGAATGATATTAAAATTTTTTTCAATAATTGAATGTCTGTTGGAAATTTTATTAAATTTATTGTAAAAATAATTGAATTATTTTGATGAATATTGTTATTTATGGAAATAATTGAATTCTTTTAAAGAATTATTTATAAAAATAATTATTATTATAAGTAATTACTATTATAAATAATTCTTAAAAAAATACAATTATATCGATAAATAAGAAGAATATTCCAGAAAGTTCATTTATTTTGAGATTTTTTAATAAAATTCTTTGTAAAATTAATTTATTTTCATAAATAATAATATTTATCACAATAATTCTAATAAATCGTTCGCAAGAATTCAATTATTTTCATAAATAATAAAATATTTTTTAGAAATTCAAATATTTTCAATAAAATTAAAAAAAAATTCCAACAGACATTCAATTATTTTAAGAATTTTTGTTAAGATTTTTGTAAGAATTCAAGTCTTTTCATGAATAATGAAAATTTCTCAAGAATTCAATTATTAAAATTAAAATTAGAAAACATTATTATTGTTGAACATTAGAAAAAAGTCAGAAAAATAAAAAATATGGAATCAAATTTTGGTAATAGACTTAATATTAACATTATTTAAATATTGAGAATATAGATATTTGATATAATTTATTGTTTGATCGAAAAAATTAACAATAGATTTTTATTGAATTGTAAAATATTCTATGAATCACTCATTTGGTGACTTTAAAATAAAAACATTTTAAAAGATTATAAAATAAACATTAGATGATAATTCTATGCAATAAAACTTTTATTAAATTGCTATTAAGTAAAATAATATTTCGAGAATATAAATATACAAATAATAATTAAATTTCACAAAAATAATGAAAAAAAACCAACAAAAATTAATTTTCAAAACAAACAATTGAATGCAGAAAATTTGCTAACGGAAAAGAAACTTACGATAATAATAATAATAATAATAATAATAATAATAATAATAATAATAATAATAATAATAATAATAATAATAATAATAATAATAATAATAATAATAATAATAATAATAATAATAATAATAATAATAATAATAATAATAATAATAATAATAATAATAATAATAATAATAATAATAATAATAATAATAATAATAATAATAATAATAATAATAATAATGTATTATAATATATTTTTTTTATTTATTTTTAAACTTAAAAATTATCTTCAAAATTTTTGAATGAAAAATTATGGTTCATTGGCCTAAATTTTAAAACAAGTATTATTATGACTATGATTTTTATTAACATTAATATTGCTTATGATTTTAAGTTCAAAACTTGACTTTAACTAATTTTATCCTTCCAAAAAAAGGTGGTATAATTTTTCTTGTTGATAATTTTAACCAAGACTTATTTATTGTTAGTAAAAATAAAAACATTCACCAAATTTTCTGAATTCAAAAAAGAGACAAATTCAGTAGTAAATTCTTGGCAAAATTTTTTTTCCATTAATCAACGAAGCGTGTGCTGGTTAAAAATATCGTTACAACAGGAAAATGAATACATTTGTCAAAAAAAAAAAAAAAAAAAATCATAGATTTAAAAACAGGAAGTTCTGATGTATATAAAACACTGATATCGTGAATGCTAAAATCTCTCCCCTATACCTATTTACTTTATACACGCTTCGAATCACACATTTTAAAATAGAAAAAAAAATTTAGTGTTTGAAAAATAGGAATTTTTTTTGCCCATGCGTTTATGAGATGTTCAATCTGATAGGGTATATTGTTATCACATATCAGAGATGGACGCCATAAAGTTTTATTTTTCCATTTTCTGTATTACATACATATATACACACATTTCCATCAAATAATATTCACAATACGAATTATTTATTTTTTAACAAGATTTTTTTTTATTTATTGTTGTGTTTATTTCATATATATTGCTTCTTTTTAATTTACTGATTTTTTTATTTATTGCCTTCATTTTATTTCGTGCTTTTAGTTTTTTCATTGTTTCCTTGTTAAATTATTTATTTTTTATTTTATTCATTGTTAGCTTATTTACTGTTTGCATTTTATTTATTTGTTTCATTTCATTTACAACAGCAATAAATTGAAATTAAAACCTTGCTGGAAAAAAATTCGTTTTTAACGTTCGGTTGCATCTTTTAGTATTCTATCATTTTTTGCGCACATGTGAAAATATTATATTTTCAATTTTTCAATATTTTATATTAATTGAGTTTCAAATTAATAATAATTATTTGCTCCGACTAATTAAAATGCAAATCTATAATTACTGTTTTCAACTAGGTGGAATAATTTCTCTAAATTTGCATTAACACTCTCTAAATTTTAATTGGTAAAAATGTTTAGTAAAAATTAGTGACTATTTGCTTTTGAATTAGTAAATAATACTAATAAATTTTAAGAAATTTCTATTTATTAGAAAACTTTAGTAATTCAAAAGCATGAAGTCACTAATTTTTAGTAAAGAATTTTTTACTAACTCAAATTTGAAGAGTAAATATAATTACTTATTTCAATAAATTAGTGACTGGTGTTTTGCTGTAAAATTAGTAAACTTTACTAATAAATAGTAATTTTTACTAATATAAATATTTATACTAATTTCAATTAGTGAATGTCATTTTGCTGTAAAATTAGTAAATTTTACCAATGAATAGTAATTTCTACTAATAGCAATATTTATACTAATTTCAATCAGTGAATGTCTTTTTGCTGTAAAATTAGTAAATTTTACCAATAAATAGTAATTTCTACTAATAGAAATATTTACTAATTTCAATCAGTAACTAAATTGTTACTTTTGAATTAGTAAATTTTGCTAATAAATTATCAGAGATTACTATTTATTAAAAAAATGTACTAATTGTTTACTTTACTAATTGAAAAGGCTGTCATTATAGTTCTTGTCAAAAATAATTAGTTCAAATTAGGATAAATTCTTAGTAATTTAAAATTAGAGAAAATAATCATTTAGTTTCTAATAAATTCAAGTAAATTTACTTACCAATAAATAAACAATTAATAATTTAAAAAACGAATAACTAATTGAAGTAAACAATAATTAACTAATAAAAAACAGTAAATAACAAATAGAAACGAACGAACGAATAAATTACATAACAGAGCAATGATTAACTAAATTAAATATCTGGTAAAATTAATATTAAAGTCACTGTTTGCTATTTTTTACTACAATTCAAATTTAATGAAGTTAATTATTAATATATTATTCATACTAAAATTTAAAAAACAAAAATTGTTAATGAAGTTACTAAGAAGAGTCTGGATTTTTTACATTTAAAATTTTTTTTTTCATACTTAGCTTAACTTTTGTGTTAAGTTACTAATTGTTAATTTTACCTTGTAATTTAGTAATTATCAGTTTACTTAGTATTTTTTAAAAATTACTTTTTATTAATTATGTACTAATTTATAAATTATTATTAATTTCGTGTCGATTCGCTGATTTTTAATTAGCAATTAATATTAATAATTAGTATTAGTTTGGTAATTACTAATTTTGCTAATTTAATTATTAATTTCGCGTTGATTTACCGATTTTTATTTATTAAGTAATTAAGTAATAATTAGTATTTATTTGGCAATTCATTATTTTGATAATTATTGATTAATAATTTCTTGTTCATTTACCGATTTTTAATTAGTAATTAACATTAATAATTTGTGCTAATTTGGTAGTTATTAGGTTTGCTAATTAATAATTATCTTTGAATTAAACATAATAATTTTTATTCGATACATAATAATTTTTAATCAATAAAAATTATGTTTAATTCAATTATAAAATTTAATTTATATGTTTAATTTAAATATGTTTTATTGCTTGACATTATTATTTTTGAATTAAAAAACTTTTTCTCACTGAAATTGTTAAATATTTATTAGTCATCCTTTCTTTATTTATAAATTTTTCTTTTAATTATTATTATAATTTGGTGTTGATTTACGAACTATTAATTACGTGTCAATTCACAGATTACTAATTTTGTGATAATTTTCTAAATAGTAATCAATAATTACTAAGTAAGCTGTTCTTCTTGCCGGTAACTAATTTCCAATTGCTTCAGAGAAAAAAAAGATAAATTATTTCCAAAGAAATTGCTGCATAGCATTTGCATGTTCACTGCAAATTGAAGTGGAAAATTGAAAAAAAAATGCAAACGAATAGACATTTTAAATTTGAAATTAACTATAATAATCGTCGTATTCATTCATTCATTCTGTCCAGTCTGTCCACACCTGAAGTTAGTCATGATTATGCTTTTGTTTTTTTTTATGTTTTGATAGATAATATTATTTTTCTTTATTTTTTACTCTTACTTTTTAAATTTAATAATAGGTATTTATTTATTTTATTTAGAAATGTTATTTTTATTTTTAAAATAATTCAATAATATATTCATTATTCGAAAAAAATTATTAATGTTATTTTTCATTATTTCCTTTGTTTCGAAAAAAATTAGCATTTTGTAACCAACAATTTAGACGTACTTAACAAATAATTGTTATTTTTCACGTAAAATATTTTCTTTTTTTTCAATATGAAATTGATTGACAAATCAAAATTATAAATACAGCAATTTTTTTTTTTTAAATTAAAAAATTGTTGGGAAATTAAAATAAGAAAGTAGAAAATATTTTGTACATTTTTTGCTTTTCAATTACAATAATTTATAAACAAAGTACGTAAGTAGAAAAAAAGTTATAAATCAAATTTTGTTTAAGAAATTTTTAATTTATTTTGGAAAAAATATTTACAAAATTTTCTATTTGTTAAAAACTATATTTATCGAAATAATAATAAAAAATAAATAAAGAAAACAATATCCATTTTATTAATTAAAAAAATAAATGAAAAATTCAATTTTAAATCTATAAAGTTCAATTATTGTTAAAAATAGGATGAGTTTGAAATAAATAAAATCTTTTCAATGCTAAAGAATATAAGAATGTAGAATCCAAACTAAAAAACATCCGAAAGAGAAAATTTTTTTTAAAAATAATCTTTTTTGTTTATAGTAAATTATAATTGAAAATTTGATTTTTCAATTTTATTCAAACTATATTGAAAATAATTGAATAATTAATTATTTCCTTAATAAGCAATAAAAATTAAATTTGCTCAAGTACTAAAAATTTATAATTTATTTGAACATTTATAAATTTTAAATTATAAAAATTTCAGCAGGGTTGCCACGCTTTTGCTCATTTCAAATTCCCTGTCTTTTCCAGGTTATCCAGGTTAAAAAACGGAATTTTTCCAGGTTTTTAAAACTACATTTATATTTTACAAAATTTTTAATTCAAACCTTTTTGAAATTAAACATCTTATAAAAAAATTGTTATAAAACATGAAAATATCAATCACTCCGAGTTTTCGACTCGGAGCAATCGATATCTTCATTTTTTAAAATAATTAAAAATTTTGGACGGACAAAATCATCATTTTATACCTATTATAAGAATATTGTTACTGTAACTTATTCAAAATTACTTTCATTATTTTAATTCAATTATTGTTTTTCACAATTTTTAACTAAAATTCTTCTTTATAAAGTTTAAATTAATTATTATTAATAATTTCTGGAAAATTTCTTTCAACATTTTCAAATCCTTTTGTTTACAATTGAATTTTACGAAATTTCATCGATTATTCAGGTATTCGGAGATTCTTCAATCAAATATAATTATATTAGAAAATAAAAACTTGAAATAATAAGTTCAAAAAAATTTAATTCAACTTTTACAAAAAAATTAAATCTACACAATTTTAAGTTAAAAGTATGAAAAAATCAAACATTCAACATCAAAGATTATAATTTCAAACATTTTCAAAACTCAATTATTATCTAAAGTTTTAACTGAAATTCATATTTGAATCAATTATTAAGTATTAGAAAATTCTACGACAATTCAATTATTTAAATACAAAAAAAATTTATTTTTCTTGAAGAATTGAATGTTTTTTAAAATTTAACTCTCATTTAAAGGATTTTATCAACAAATTTTTAAAGAGGTAATTAAAATTCTTTTGACGAATTTCAATCAAATTTTTAAGAATAATTTCATTTTTCAAGAAATTAGATTAAAAATGTATTAAAAATAATTGAATCTCTGTAAAAAATTTGATTGATTTGAGAAAAGTTTTTGAAAATAATTGAAATTTTGTCAAGAATTTTATTAAATAATTGAAATATTGACAAGAATTTTATTAAAATTTTTGAAAATAATTGAATTTTAGAGAAAAATTTTAATATTTACAAAAATAATTGAAATGACTGTAACTTTTTTAAAACTTTTGACCATAATTGAATTTCTGCTAAGAATTTTATTACTTTTGAAAATAATTGAATTTCTTTGATGAATTTGAATAAAATTTTTAAGAATAATTATACATTTTTCGAGAAATTCCATTAAAATTGTATTAAAAATAATTGAAATTTTGCGATATGAGTTTTATTATTTTATGAAAATAATTGTAAATCTATAAATTTTTTTATTATTTATGAAAATAATTGAATTATTGCGAAGAAAAATTATAAAGGCAACTCTTTTAAAATTGAATTAAGAAAATTGAATTAAAGAAAAATTAGATTTCAAGAATAAGCACAATAACTTTAGAAAACAATAATTTTCCAGGATTCCAATCAAAATTCCCTGACTTTTCCAGGTTTTTTCAAGGTTTATAAAAATTCCCTGACATTTCCAGGTATTCCAGGTTTCCAGGTTGCGTGGCAACCCTGTTTCAGAGAAGTTATAAAGTTATAAAACAGGGAATAAGACAAGAATTTTATGCAGAACCGGGAATTTTTTCACTAAATTAAAAAATGTTTTATTATTTTCATTTGTTTTTAAAATATCGCTTTTTATTTTAATTTTTATAGATATTTATACTGTTCTCTAAATGTGAATTAATTAAAAATAATTAATTTGATAGTTTTTGTATCTAAAAATTATATTATTATTCAATAATTATAATTAAAATAAAAAAAGTTTTTAGATGCAAAAACTATCAAATTAATTATTTTAAATTAATTCAAATTTGGAGAACAGTACAAATATCTATACAAATTGAAATAAAAAGCGATATTTTAAAAACAAATGAAAATAATAAAGCTTTCTTTAATTTGGTGAAAAAATTCCCGGTTCTGCATAAAATTCCGGTCTTATTCTCGGTTTTTCTGGTCGAATTAAATTCTCTATTATTTTATACTTTGTAACTTTCACATTTTAAAATTAATATAGAACGATTAAAACGACATTAATACTTTATAATTTTGAAAATTTGGATTTGGACATTTTGACCAAGACATAAAGTCCAATCCAAAAATCCAACATAAACTATGTTTTTTGGACTTCATTGACTTTAGACTTTATGTCTTGGACATTTTGGTTTGGACTTTTTGTCCACAGGTACTGAATAGAACATTCAGAATATTCTTGTCAATTTTTGAAATTGAATATTATTTTAGTACTTTTGACCAAATTTCCTGACTTTTTGCTAACTTTTCCTGACTTCCCTGAATAAATTTATAGAGAAATAGTGATTACGTATGGGTGGAGGTGCTACTACTTATAAGTTAATTTAAAAATCTATATCAATCAGAATGTTGTTCAGCTTTCAGCAACACCCAAGCAACAATTCAGAGCATTGGCAGCCAATTATTATTATTATTATTAACTATTAACTATAATAATAATCGTCGTATTCATTCATTTATTCTGTCCAGTCTGTCTACACCTGAACTTAGTCATGATTATGCTTTTGTTTTTTTAATGGTTGGATAGATAATATTATACTTCTTTATTTTTTCACTATTTTTTTAATTTAATAATATTTTTTTATTTTTATATATTTAAGTATATTTTGTGTAGAATATTTGTAAATAATTGAATTTTTCAATGTCAATTAAAAAAAAGAAACATCACGCGCGCTTTAGCGCGCGTTATTTATGCTAGTACAGTATTAAAAGAGCATGTTCAGTGGGTACATTAAAATACAAAGTAGATAGAAATTCTCCAATTGAGAAGTAGATGTTACGTAGTAAAAACGAAATCTTTATTGAATTAACTATCAGGAAGGCTAAAAAAGTATCACTCGACATTTATATATTTAAATAAGTTTATGTATTTCTATACTTCTGTATATTTTTATACGTTTATATATTTCTATACTTCTGTATATTTTTATACGTTTATATATTTTTATACATTTATATATTTTTATACGTTTATATATTTTTATACGTTTATATATTTTTATACATTTATATATTTTTATACTTTTATATATTTCTATACGTCTATATATTTTTATGTGTTTATGTATTTGTATACATTTATATATTCATGTACGCTTTTGTATTTATACGAACTTTGAAATTTACACAAATTTGTAAATTTATAAAAACTTCTATATAATGTACAAGTAGCGGCCAAAATTGTCAGTTCACCCCTTTTCAATTGAATGACAAAAATTTTGTAATATAAAATTTATGAAAACTAACATTTTTTTTTGGTACAAGTTTTGTAAGATGATAAAATTTTAAAAATAATAAAACCTATTTGGAGTCATTTGGCCAATATTTTATTTATACATTTACAAGAATTGTCATTTTTAATGTTTTACAAAAATCATTATTTTTCTTTCAATAAGATTATTTGAAATGTTTTCAATTTTTATGTCTCACTTTGACGTCCTGATCATATGAAGAAACAAATTACAGGTCCAAAAAAATACAGACAAAAAAATTAAAAATTAAATTACAGAATGAGAATTAGTTGTAGACTAGTCTAATTAGTTATAGTCTATAACTAATTCTTATTCTGTAGAAAATGACCTTTGAAATAAGTTTAAGATCATTTAAAAACGTTTATTACTTTAAAAGTAACTAAAATTTTTGCGAAACTTTAGAAAGGACAATTTTATAAATTTCTAAATAAAATACTGTCCAAATGACTTCTAATAGGTCATTATTATTTTTAAAATTTTATCATCTTACAAAACTTGTACCAAAAATAATTTTAATTTCACAAACTTTATGTTAGAAAATTTTTGTCATTCCATTGAAAATGGGTGGACTGACAATTTTTGCCGGTACTGTATATTAAAAATATATAAATATAAACTATCAGCGATACTGTTTAAAAATTACGGCATTTAATGTGCTGTATATACCGTATAGTTTAAACTTATTACAAACGGGAAAAAATTAAAAGATTTCGATCGTTAAAATACACAGGCAGCATCATTAATGTTACCACGCCTTAGTAGGAACGTCACCTTGTCTGCCGTAAAATCTTCAACACATCCTATCACGTCTAGGACGTGCTATTGAAAAGTCGTAACAATAAAATATTCAAATGAGCGGCACGTAAATGTATTCACATATGGCTGCCCACGAGGGAGATATGTACTTTGTGTAAAGATCTAATGTCCTGTATACATACTTGTAGCGGGCGGTTAAATTCTTGTAGTGACGTCGTGTTTTTATACTCTCCTTCCTCACCCCCCTCCTCTCTCATTGGACTATAAAAGCCCTTTTGCGCCCCCCTGACGAATCGACTATTTATGAATTTAATCGCTCGTAAACACAGTTCAACTCACTACTAGACAAGTGGTTAATACATGTACATGAGACTGTATCGAGCCGCTGATCATGAGAGAGAGGTGAAAATCCTTCTTCGCAAGTCTTATACGTGAAAGATACTTCTCGTAAAAAAAAAAAAAAAAAAAAAAAAAAAAACTCGAGGATATTTAGTTGCAATTCGAATTGGCATATCTCTTAAAGTGTGTGGAGACGGTGTTTCTTCTAGTACCATATAAACCGGATATCGAGTTACAATGAAGTGTACAGTAACATAAATAACATCCATCACGTGAAATCACTATATGTAGGCGTATGTACATCATGACACCTGTCGTAACATTAGTAGAGAAAAGTTTATTAGCATATTTTAAAAACCTTGCCTGCGTCCTTCTCTCTCTCTCTCTATATGGAGAATGAAAAAATAATTTGCAATTACCAACAAAATTTCTTGTAATTTTCAAATATATATCTGATTCCCGTAAATTTTGATTTAGATCCGACAAATATTTATCTGTCTTCTAAATTATAATTTGACAAATAAGAACTAACAAGAATTTAAAACATGAAATTTCTTGTTAATTTGGAATTATAATTTGAAATTACAAGATTTCGAATCAAATAGTTAAGACGAATTGAACAAGGTCTATTAAAGGATAGTTAGTTTTTATTTAAATTTTTTTTCTGTATATGGGTGATTCTTCTGAAAGGGACCACTTCACGTGTTTCCAACGTGAGACTGAATATTTCCATGAACTTTTTATTAATATTCTGTTGAGTATAAATTTCAAAAAAAATTTATCCATAATCTACAAAACATTATTTATCTTTACATAATCTTGTAATGTTAAAATTGGGTCAAAATTCGTGAAGTTTTCACAGAAAACAAAAAGTATTTTTTTAAAATCAAAATGATGAAAAACATTTCTATTTGGTCTTACACTGAAAAAAAAATTTATTTGATTCAAATAACCGATTATTTGTCTATAATCAAATAAATATTTACTTGAATCAAATAATTTTTATTTGAATCAAATAAATTGTATTTGAACCAAATATTTCAGTATTTGAATCAATTAATTAGTATTTGCTTCAAATACTAATTAATTGATTCAAATAAAACTTATTTGATTCAAGTAAATATTTATTTGATTATAGACGAATAATCGGTTATTTGAATCAAATAAATTTTTTTTCAGTGTAGGAATGTGTCCACTAAAGAACAGAAAAAATATTATTTTTTTATAAAAGTTATTTTGCAAAATTAATTTTTTTGCAACTTTTTAAACAAAATGTTATTTTTTCTAAATATAAATAAACCGATTTAAGTGAACCAAGCGGGGAATATAAAGGGAATGAAAAATACTTTCGTTCAAAATTAGAAAATTTTTAAAAAGTTTATGTTTTAGTAATTATTTAATAAATTTTTTATAAGCAATTAATTTTTTTAAGTTCTGCTCCTTTTAAAAATTAAAAAAAAAATATCTACATACCCTTAAAACTATAAGAAATCAAAATTCGTTGAGAAAATTTATGAGCGACAATTATTTTAAGAGTTATAATGGAAATTATATTGGCGCGAACACTGAACTTAGTTTTTGATCATTTTTATGGTTATACAACTAAATAAAAATGTTAATTCGACAGTGTTTTGTTCATTTCATATAGTTAAAAATAATGTTTTAATTCTGAAAATCATCAAAATCGCATCTCCGTTCGATATAATTTCCATTATAACTTTTAAAATAATGGTCGCTCATAAATTTTCTCAACGGATTTTGATTTCTTATAGTTTTAAGTGTATGTAGATATTTTTTTAAAATTTTTAAAAGGCGCAGAACATTAAAAAAAATTAATTGTTTTTAAAAAATTTATTAAAAAATTGTTAAAATGTAAACTTTTAAAAAATTTTCTAATTTTGAACGTAAGTATTTTTCATCCCCTTTATATTCCCGCTTGGTTCAATTAAATCGGTTGATTCATTTAGGAGAAATAACATTTTCTTTAAAAAGTTGAAAAAAAAATAATTTTGCAATAACTTTTTTAAAAAATACTATTTTTTCTGTTTTTCGGTTTACACATTCCTAAGACCAAATAGAAATGTTTTTCCATTATTTTGATTTTAAAAAAATACGTTTTGTTTTCTGTGAAAATTTCACGAATTCTGATCCAATTTAAAGTTTTTCTTAATAAAAAAATTTATTTAATTTTGTCTTTTGGTTTCGGTTAAATATGATACATATTTTTAATTATTTTTTAATATAATGAAAAATTTTGTAATATAGTCTTAATATATGTTAAATTGAAGCTTTGATTCTACCGTTTATTTTTTACTTATATTTTGTTCAAAGAAAACAAAAGAAATTTTGTAAATAATTAATTAAAAATTTCTGGCAATGGGACTAAAAATTCAAATTCTTCTCCGAAGCCTCGTTATTCAGTTAAAAACATCATATTTTTAAACTGTTTTTTAGTTATACGTAATCTATAAATAAATATTTGAAGTTGTAGCCCAAAAAATTTTGTTAAATTATGTTTCAATATTTTTAAATTTAATGAAAACGTGAATTTTTTATTTGACAAACTATTCATCTTCGAAGCCTTTTTCATATTTAGTAAACGTTATTATTTTGTTTTTAATAATTATCTTCAAATACCTTACCCTTGAATTATAAAAATATTTTCCGTTTTATTTAAAATAAAATATTTTTAATTTTTTAAAATATAATATATTAAGTAGAAAGTTAGATACATAATAAAATTATAATCAAAAATAAAATTTTTTTACAGAAAATAACAATTTTGAACTTAAAATGAAAGATTAAAAAATTCATTACAATTTTTTTCCAGTTCAATATAAGTAAATAGGTATATATATTAGTTATTTTTTAAAAGATAAAATAGTTAAGAGTTAATTATTAAATACACAATTCATTAACATATAAATGAATAATGTTAAAAGTTTAATAAATTATAGAAATTAAATTTAAAAGGAATTTTTTTACAAAAACCCCAATATTGATTGCAGTATTTTTAACCTTAAAAACACTTAATATTCAAATGATGCTGGAAGGCTTATTTTTGAAAATTAATTTTGCGCAACTCAAATTTGTATCTTTAAACGTATTTAAAACCTACCCATGCGAAAAAAATTCAGAAAATTTAAAAATTAATTTTTTTTAGTTTTTGGACAAAAACAGGTGCCTTTCTGAAGAATCACCCTTATCTGATTCCCGTAAATTTTGATTTAGATCCGACAAATATTTCTCTAACTTCCAAATTTTAGTTTGACAAATAAGAACAAACAAGAATTTAAAACATGAAATTTCTTGTTAATTTGGAATTATAATTTGAAATTACAAGATTTCGAATCAAATAGTTAACACGAATTAAACAAGGTCTATTAAAGGATAGTTAGTTTTTATTTAAATTTTTTTTTCTATTTGTATTTTTTTTCTATGTCTAGCAAATTTGAAATCATGTTTTTTTTGAAGAAACTGGACATTGTATTTAATTTTCTCCCACGGATATTGTAGTTACAATATCTGTGTCTTTTTTGCATTTTTAGATTCTACTTTGTTGGAGAATTTAAGTTTATTCTCGATCGTAAAAGTGGAGGAACGAGAGATGGAAAAATACCGCAGTAAAAGTAGGCTTAAGGCAATGACATTCAATTCACGATTAGAATCTAAAACAATGTAACTTATGAATCACTGCGTAACACTTTGGATTTTTCCTTTTTCGAAAATAATAAATTATTTTCTTTTCAGGATGGAGAAGAAAGATTCTATTTTATTTGGACATTTATGATCTTCTTTTATTTTTAGGTTCAATTGAAACATTCTGATTTTTTCAATTCATGACAATAATTTTTTTGAATGAATAGTTATTTTTGTCTGTTAATATGAAAAATAAGTTTTATTATCAATTTTTCCTCTTCAGACATGTTCATGCAAAGAATACTTTTTTTTGGTTAAATTATTATCAATAGTAAATAAACATTTTAATCAGACATTTTAATAAAATTACAATATAATTATTTAAAAAATGCAACTGCAATTCAAAAATTCTCTTATTAGTTAAATTATCAGTAGTTAAAGTACGTTTTAGTCATACATTTCATTGTACTTTTGTATGCTTTTAGTTTGCTAAATTATCAGTAGTTCAAATAAATTTTAGTCCGACATTTTACTAAATAAGAAATACAATTATTTAAAAATACAATTGAGATTAAATTTTTTAAATAATATTTTAGTAATAAAAGTAATTTTTACCCAGACGTTTTATTTAAATTTTTTACTTTTTGTTTGTTAAATTATCAATAGCTTAAGAAATTTTATTAAAAAATATTATTAAATTGATACTTTAATTATTAACAATTTAATTATCGTTTTAAATTTTTAGTTCGCTAAATAATCAGTAGTTAAAATAGTAGGTTTTTCTAAACAATATTTTCTAATCCTTTTTGCATAAAAAAGTGATTTTTAATGAATTCTAATTTCTAAAAAAAGTTTTTCTAAGAAGTTTTGATTTTTGAAAAAAGTTTTTCTAAAAAGTTATGATTTTAAATATTTATTTTCCTAAAATTTGTAAAATTTAATAATTTTTAATAAAACTTAAAAAATTGGTGAAAAAACTAAAATTAAAAAATATAAACTATTTCTCAAATTTTTTATTTTTTAATCATAATTCTGTTTACGTAATTAGTTATACCTTTTGAATAAGAAGAAAAATTTTCATAAAATAACTATTTGTTAACAAAAATTATGCCCTTTTAAAAAATAATTTCCATCATTTTTATAATTATGATTTGTACAATTTCTTTTAATTTTTTATTATAGTTTTTTCACAAACTTTTAAGTATTTTTTTTTTAAATTACAAAATTTTCGCAAACTTTATTTTTTAATCTCATATCTATTAATTGTTATTATAGAAATTAAATATTGTTAGGTTTAGTTAAGTTATTAGTGGTTTAAGTACAAAATTTATTTTTTAATTCAATGAAACATTATTAATTAACTGTAATTATAACTTTTTTCACTCTAAAAAAAAATTCACTGAGAAATTCAAATGCAATTTTAATTATCAGCACAAGATGTGAATTTTGGTCAGACATTTTATAAAATTTAATATCAGTACATTAATGTTACAAAAAAAATTCTCGGTTTCCTTAATAGACAAAGAATAAAAAATTTAATTTGTCATAAAAAGTGTTCATGTATTTAACAAATTTCTTGAATAAAAATGAATATTAAAAAATATTTTGCATTGCGCCTCGAAGAATCGAAATTTAAAAAGAATTCTTCATTCAAATTAAGGAGATAACAAACATAACCTGTAAATTTTTGCTTTATAGAATCACGAAGACGCGTCACATTGAAAATTGTAAATTACAATAAAAATAAATTCTTCTTTTAAAAAAAATTTTTTTTGCATGTCCAACATGCATTTTTATTTCCACATTTCAGTTTGGAATGACTTTAAGTATAAATAGAAAGACAGAGAGAAAAAAAACTGGTCAAGATAAAACTTTAAAAGGATTCTAGGATTTTGGAGATTATTGACGAGTTCCATCAACTTTTTTTTTATGGGGACAGCTTAACGGGAGTCTCTAAAGGACGACATCGTGTTGGGTTGCAGACATTACTACGACTTCATAAATAGATAAAAAGCCATTTCAAAATCTCATCCTGATAAAAGTAGGTCTTTAATACTTTTCGGTCTATAAGCTTAGGGATTTTTTTCCTTTTTGTTTTTGGAATTCACCTGTCTGTTTTTCAAGATCAAATTCATTGTTCTAAGTGCTGTCATTAGAAAATGCTTTTCAAATTCTTTGCGTATCGATAGTTTCTTGAAAAAAATTCAAACCTCTTGTACAGAAAAGATGTTTATTTTGAGATTATATAAAAATAACATTCTTTGGAAAATTGAGCTAGTATCTGATAATCTGATCGTTAAATGATTTTCGTGGACTGGATTTAAAAGAAAAAATTGCTACCGTTTCATTTCCTTTTTTTTCTTTTTTCCCTTCTTTTCAATTTGCGACTGTTCTTATTTCTTGTTATATTAACTGAAACGTAATTTAAAAAACGTGAGATAAAAAAATTGAAACGTGTGAAAAAAAACGAAAATAGAAATAATGAAGAAAAGTGAAATAAAAAAAATAAAATAGTGAAAAAAGGTATGTAAAAAAATTAAAACGTGAGAAAAAAACGAAAATAGAAATAATGAAGAAAAGTGAAATAAAAGAAAGTAAAATAGTAAAAAAAAGGCAAGTAAAAAAATTAATAGGGGAAAATAAAAAGAGAAAGGAATGTAAAGAAAAAATAAAATGAAACTAAGGAATAATGTTTAATATTTAAAAAGAGAATTTATTTTTGAAAGCTTTGGGGGAAAAATTGAAATCAATAATGTTATTCAGAAGGATTTGAGAATAAAGTGAGGAGAGGAATATTTTTATGAGAGAGGTTTTCAGTTGCGTGAACTAGATAAACTTTGACAAAAAGCGTGGATTTTGTACAAATCTGATTCACTGATCCTTTCTACAAGAAGATTGTCGCAGTCGGAATAAAATGGAATTTATTACCCCTTTTGCCTTTTTTTACATCTTCCTTCGCGTTTATATATTTCTACATAAAAATTTTCATCTCCTGCTTTTCTGCTTTCTTCAGTTTTTTCTCGTCTATGGTTTTTAAAAATAATTGCAAATAATAGTTTTATTTAAAAAATATTTTATGCATCAAAACCTTTCATTTTTATTTTCCACTTTCATATTTAGAAGGGAAATTATTTATTTACACTTTTACGAACTGATAATTGAACTTTTGGTAAAAAATGGTCTAAATATAATCAGCTGTTTCTGAATGTGTCCGCCATGTTGGATGACAACTTCCGCCATCTGTCTTCATTTTTCTGTAACCCATATGCTGTATGAGTTTGAAACAAATAAGTAAAATAATAAATGAATAAGTTAATAAGTAAACAAAAATAAATAAACAAATTAACAAATAAATTAATAAAAAACCAAACAAGTAAATAAACAAATAATTAAAGAAACCGATAAATAAATAAAGAAATAAATAACCAAATAAGTAAATAAAATAATAAATGAACAGTAAATAAATAAACAAGTACGTAAACAAACAAATAAATAAACAAATACATTAAAAAATAAACCAATACATAATTAAACAAACTAACAAATAAATTAATAAAAAATAAAATAATAAAATAAACAAATAAATTAATAAACAAATAAATAATTAAAGAATTTAACAAATAATTTAACAAATAAGCTAATACGCAAACCAATAAATAAACTAATAAGTAACAAACAAATAAATATAGAAATAAATATGAATGAACAAATGAAATGAATAAACAAATAAATATCTAAACAAAGTAACAAATAAAGTAATAAAAAAATATACAAATAAACAAACAAATAAGTATTTCAAAAAATAAACACATAAATTAATAAAAAACATGCAAATAAGTAAACAATCAAATAATTTAACAAATCAACAAAGAAATTAATATTAAACGTACTAATAAATAAACAAACAAGCAAAAAAATATACAAGTAAATAAATAAACAAAGTAACAAAAAAATAAATAATTAAAGAAATTAACAAATAATTTACCAAATAAGTTAATAAATAAGGCAAATAACAAATTAACAAATAAGTTAATAAAAGACATGTAAATAAATAAATATACTAATAATTTAAGAAATAAGTAAATATATAAATAAATAACCAAATTAGTAACTAACTAAGGAAATAAGTAAAAAAACAAATAAACAAACAAACAATTAAATATAGAAATAAGTAAATAAACAAACAAATATTTAAACAAAGTAACAAATAAAATAGTAAAAAAATATACAAATAAACAAAGAAATAAATATATAAACGAATAAGTAATTTCAACAAATTATCAAATAAATTAATATAAAAAAATACAAATAAATAAACTATTCAATAATTCGACAAATTAACAAAGAAGTTAATAAAAAAACTTACTAATAAATAAACAAACAAATAATTTAACAAATAAGTAAATAAATAAACCAAATAAAAAATTAACAATTAAATTAATAAAAACATACAAATAAATAAACAATCTTATAATTTAAGCAATAGGTAAATATATAATGTAATACGTAACCAAATATGTAAATAAATAAACCTGTAAATAACTAACCAATTAAGTAAACAAACAAATTAGTATAGAAATAAGTAAATGAATAAACAAATAAATATTTATACAAAGTAACATATAAAGTAATAAAAATATAGAAATAAACAAACAAATAAATAAGTAAACAAATAAGTAATTCAACAAATCAACATATTATAAATTAATAAAAAACATACAAATAAACATTCAAATAAATAAACAAATAAACATGTAAATAGTTAAACAATGTAACAAATAAATTAATAAATAAAATATATTTTTAAACAATTTAACAAACAAGTTAACAAATATGCTAATATATAAACCAATAAATAAACTAGTAAGTAAACAAACAAATAAATATAGTAATAAGTAAACAAATAAACAAACAAATATTTAAACAAAGTATCAAATAAAGTAATAAAAATATTATACAAATAAATAAACAATCAAATATTTCAACAAATTAAGAATAAAATTTATAAAAAAACTTTCTTATAAATAAACAAACAAATAATTTAACAAGTAAGTAAATAAATAAATAAATAATTAAACAGTGTAGAAAATAAATTATTAATAAAATATACAAATTAATAACTAACAACGTAAGTATAAGTAAATATATAAAGAAATAAATGAATTAAAAATAAATTAACAAACAAATAAGTTAACAAGTAAGTGAGCAAATAAGTAAACAAATAAGTAAACAAATAAGTAAATAAATAAATAAATAAATAAATAAAAAAAACAAATGAATAAATAAATTATAGACAAAAAATAAACATGTATGTAGATAGATAGAAAATGATTTTGTTTTGGAAAATAGTAAAATATCTTAGTCAATTTTTTTCCATTTTCCTCCTTTTGTTTATGAAAGACAAATGAAAAAGCAGGCAGTAGAGTGAAACGTGTGAGGGGAATTATGTTCGCGAACATTTTTCAAATGGCCATTTATCAAGTAGGTTATGCGATACCTGAGTCAGCGTCTCTTATGAGAGAATTATTAGGAAGGGGGACCCTAAAAGGAAGGAGAGAGGACATGAATTTGTAATTCCTAACTTATCATTCAGTCGGACATTTTTAAGACAATCATTAATCAGTCTTCTGCATGTATATATACACAACATATTATACATTTAGTTATGGCGAGGAGAATGTTTTCCAAAATGACGAATGAACAACACTTTTCTATAATAGAACAAACACAGATTCCTCCAAGTTTTCTATATGTTCAACCATCTCAGATAACATTTCACTGATAAAATTTTAAACACGTAAAAATGAAAATAAATTTGCATGTTCACTATTATTCAATGTCAAATTATTCCCAACTATTCGTCAGTCTGAAGGTTTGTTTTTCTATTCTCAAAAATGCAATTTAGATTATTGTGACAATATTATTATTATTATATATAATAATCGTCGTCATTTCAGATTTCCGGATCTCTGTCCACACTTGAAGTTAGTTAAAGTTATTCTTTTGTTTTTTATACGTTTTGATAGAATATAGAAATATACATATACATTATAATAATTTCTTGAAATATTTTATTATTTATTAAAATAATTAAATTCTTGCGAAGAATTTTTAAAACAATTTTGAAAATAATTGAAATTTTCTGAAGAATTTTATAAATTTTTAGAAAAATTGACTTTTTTTTGAAGAATTTCATAATTTATGAAAACAGTTAATTTTTTTTGGAATATTTTTCTATTTTTTTAAAAATAATCGAATTCTTGCGAATAATTTTTTTTTAAATTTGGAAAATAATTGAATTCTTGGGAAGAATTTTTAAAACAATTTGGAAAGTCAATTTTAGGAAAAATTATCAAATAAATTTATAAAAAAACATACAAATAAATAAAAAATTAAATAATTCAACAAGATAACAAAGAAATTAATAAAAAACGTGCTAATAAATAAACAAACAAATAATGGAAATTTTTTTTGGAATATTTTTCTATTTTTATAGGTAAAAATAATTGGATTCTTTCGAAGATTTTAAACAAATTTTTTGGAAAATAATTGAATTCTTGTGAAGAATTTTTAAAAAAGTTTGGAAAATAATTGAATTTTTCTGAAAAATTTTATAAATTTTGTGAAAAATTGAATTTTTTGAAAAATTACATTTTTTCTAAGAATTTTGTAATTTATGAAAATAATTGAATTCTTTCGAGAAATTTTATTAATAATTGATGAAAAAATAATTTAATTACTTTCGAAGAATTTTATTATTTATAAAAATAATTTAATTCTTTCAAAAAATTTTATTAATTAGGTAAATGATTAAATTCTTGCGTCAGATTTTATTAAAATTGATGAAAATAATTGAATTTTTTCCTAGAATTTTATTATAAATTTTTTTGAATAATTAAATTCTGTTTGGTTATTTTATAAAAATAGTAGATATTGAAAATCATTGAAATGTGAAAAGTTTTTAAAGATAATTAAATTTTACAAAGAATTCTATTAAAAAATTTGTCAATAATTGAATTTCGGTGGGAAATTTTATTAAATTTTTTTGAAAATAATTGGATTTTCCAAAAAAACATTTTATTATTTTTGAAAATAATTGAATTCTTGTGAACGATTTATTCGAATTTTTTTTTTAAATAATGGAATTTCCAAGAAGAAATTTATTACTTTTAATAATAATTGAATTATTGTGATAAATATTGTTATTTATGAAAATAATTGAATTTTGAAAAGAATTTTATTGAAATACCTCAAAATAATTGAATTTTCGGGAGTAATTTTACTAAAATTATATTTAAAACAATTAATTTCTTTCGAATAATTTTATTAAATTTTTGAAAATAATTGAATTATTGCAGAAAAGTTTATTAAAATTGTTAAAAAGAATTGAATTTCCGTTGAAAATTTTATTACTTTTGAAAGGAATTGAAATCTTTATAAGAATTTGATGAACATTGTTTTCAATAATGAATTTTTAAATGTTATGAAAATTTTATTAGTTTAAATAATTGAATAAATTCTTGTTAAAAACTTTATTTGTGAAAGTAACTGAATTTTACGATTATGAAAATAATTAAATTCATGCTTAGAATTTAATCAAAAATTTTTTTGAAAAAATGAAATTTTCATGAAAAATTTTATAATTATTAAAAGTAATTGAATTATTAGGAAAATAAAAATTGTATAAAATTTTGTTAAATAAAATTGATTTTTTCAATATAAGCGAATTGAAAGTAGTGGAAATTCTCTAAAAAAATATTGTTTATTTTCTTTATTCGGAAAGTTAAATACCTATATATACCTGATAATTTTTTTTACCTTCTCTATTCTTTAGAATAATTAAAATTTTCGTAATGAAGTTTTTTTTTAAATTTAGGTATCAGATAAGAATTTTTATGAAATTCAATTTTCCTCGTACAAAAAAGTTTAATTATTTTCAATTTTGAAAATCTGATGCTAAATTTGAAATTAGTATCGAAATTTGTTAAAGTTTTTTCATAGACTTTAAAGTTTAAAAATATAACATATTTTGAAAATTTAATTAATTACTTAAATTAAAATGACTTTAAATTGTTTACAATAAACATTGTAGCACAATATTCCCGCGCGCGGATAATTCGGCTAGTTATTATTATACTTTTTATTCTGAATTCGGGTCAGTCACGTAATTTTTTTGTTTTTGGAAATAGAAATTATTTACAAGAAACTAAATTTAGTTTCGCTAAATAATGTTTCTGTAGTTACACTTTCTACTGTATTTTTTTGGTTTCGATGCTTTAGTACTTCGGAAAAAAATATTTTGGAAAAATTAAACACCCCAGAAATTGAAAACTGGCGCCTATTGGATGATAGTTGAAAAAAAACAAAGGGAGACATTATTTGAATAATTGAGTTTTCTTATTCTCGATTTGAAATTAAATGAAGATGATTGATAATATAGAGAGGAAGAGACAGTGAGAGAGGATTCTTTTTGAGTAAACAGTGATTCACCTGTCAGTGAAAAATATGTCTGACAACGTCTGAGGTCCTTACCTCGGAGGCAGGAGTCCGTTTCATTTGCATGAGAGCGTTTCGTTTATGATACAAACTTACCACGGAATCCCATAATAAGGCTCGGCGGCCAGTTGCCTTTTTCGAGCTGTCAGCGCGAAGGCTATTGTCAACGACAGATGGACGTCGAATGAGCAACACGTGTTGCATACAACAGTGCAAGAGTTGCATATATGTATATAAACCGC
Organism: Leptopilina drosophilae; assembly: GCA_032873175.1. Lineage (NCBI taxonomy): Eukaryota > Metazoa > Arthropoda > Insecta > Hymenoptera > Figitidae > Leptopilina > Leptopilina drosophilae. The sequence continues at coordinate 42,593,635 of CM065480.1, read as the reverse complement.
CATTCACCGAAAAACAAGAGTTTTGTGCTGTTTTTATGCATTTATCGACAGGTACCAGACAATGGGAACCGGTATAAAAGTTACTGCTCCACGTACATATATATGTATAACACAATATTCAACCACCTGTTCAGATTTTCAAATTTGACAACTATTTTTTTTTATTTTGTTACTTTTAAATATAACATTTTAACAGAACATTTAAAAAGAAACAAGATTTAAAACCCCCGTTTTTTTAATTGTTGGTTTCTCGATAAAAACTATAGTAATTTTTGAAGGCGGAAGGTATTTTTATCAGTTGTCCAAAAATTAGAGCAGGGAAAGTGTATTTTGAATCATTTGAACTTTTTTCCCTCGAATAAACTTGATTTTAAGGCGAAAAGTGGCTAAATACGATCAGCTGTTTAGAAACGTGGCGGCCATGTTGGAAAACCACTGTTGACATCTGTTGTCGTTTCCTTCAACTTTTACTTGACTTTGTCAAGTAGTGAAATGTTTTTTCCGTATCGAACAGAATTAAGGCGGGAAATTTAAATTTTGAAGTAAAAATAATACCAAAAGTACTATTATTTGTCAAAAATAGGTTGAAAATTCGAAAAAAAATTATTTTACTCGACTTTTAAGTTTTAGTGAAATTATTAATTTGGTTTTCGATTTAAAATTTTCAAAAAAAATGACCGCAATTTACGATCCAAGCAGTCAACCGCAGGGAAAAAATTTATGATGAAATAAATAATACGCAAAATAGATTGCAGAATAAGCGGAGGCAATTTATATAAAAAATTATTTGCGATTTTTCTCCTGCGGCCTCGGCGTATAACATTGTTGCAAGGCTCATCTGTATTGTGTATATGAAAATAAATTGCCAGGTGGAAAATACATTAGTTTTAATTTAATTAGGTAAAATATCTTTTTGTTGGATATTGCACTGCTTTTATAATTTTTTTTGGTAAATTATCACTATGGATAAAAAGTACGTTTAAGTCGGACAATTTACTGAATTAGGAGTGAAATTTTTTCATTGTGCAATTGTGACACAATTTTTTTTTATTTGCTAAATTATCAGTAGTTAAAATACCTTTTAGTCAGGCATTTTATTTGCAATTTTACGTTTTTTTTTGCAAAATTATCAGTAGTTAGTTAGTATATTTTTAGTTGCAGAAATTTAACTAAATTGACGCTACAATCATTTAAATATGTAATTGTAGTGCAATTTTTTTATGGGTAAATTGTCAGTAGTTAAACTTTTTGAATCTGAATTAGTAAAAATAGACGAATTAGTAGTAAAATCGTGGCTGACATTTTGCTTCAGCAATTAATAAAAAAAACTAATTATTAGTAGATAATTACTAAGTATTAGTAAATAAATAACTACAAAAATAGTTCAATTTCACTGATTCGGTTTGTTACTCAAAATTTTAGTCACTTTTACATAAACTAAAATTGAATTTAACTGATAATTAGTCATAATTAACTTTTTCATTCCGAAAACATTGCTATTTGAATCAGTGACTGACTTTTTGCTATGAAATTAGTTATTTTAAAGTAATTTAAATTTAGTGAAAAGCACTTTTTAGTGGCATATTTTAATACAATTATTTAACTACAATTATTACTACACTACAATTATTTAAATATTTATTTGCGATTCAGTTACTTTAGCAGAATATTACTAATTTTTAGTAAAATATTACTAATGATTTAATAGAATTGCACTAATTAAAAGTGACATATTTCACTAAATGAATTAGTGAAACTGTTTTATCAACTAATAATAATAAAACAGTTCTGTTAATTGTTAGTAGAATTTTACTAAACTATTAGTCAACTGTACTAACAATTAGTAAAAAATAACTCAAAAACTGTACTAACAATTAGTAAAAAATAACTAATTGTTAGTAGATAAGTAATAAATATTAGTAAATAAATTATAACAACAATTATTTAAACAATTATTTAAATATACAATTTTGACTCTAGTGACTGTCGTTATTTTAATACCCAATTGCTACCTAATTTGTTTCATTTGCTAAATTTTCAGTAGTTAAAGTAATTTTTAGTCAGCCAATTCACTACATTGTGACTGTCGTTATACGTTATTGTGCAATTCTTCCCAATTTTTTTTATTTGCTAAATTTTCAGTAGTTCAAGTAATTTTTAGACAGAAAAGTTACTAAATTAATACTACAATTATTTAAATATACTTACAATTGCGATTTAATTTGTTTCTTAAATTTTCAGGAGAAGAAGTATCATTTAGTAAGAGAGTGTAATGCAAATCAAATTTTTTTTGCTAAATTTATTAATTTTTCAAAAAATTTTAATTTGCAATACACGTTAGTTAAAGTATTTTTAGTCAAACATTTTACTGAATTATCAAAACAATAATCTTAATACGCAGTTCGGATTCCATTTTTTTACTTTTATGCCTTATTATTGTTATTTTTTTTCTTTTAGCCAAATATTTTATAACAATTTTATAATTATTGTTAGTAAACTTATCAGTACCTAAAATACGTTTCAATCAAACATTTTTCTTAATTCTAATTGTCGTTATTTTAATACTCAACTACGATTTAATTTTTTTATTTCCTAGACTTTCAGCAGTAGTCCTTTAAAAGTTCCTTTTATTCAAACATTTTATTGCAATTATTTCCTTATTTTTTCCTAAAGTATCAGTAGTTAAAGAAATCTTAGTTGGACATTTTACTAAATTAATACTAGAATTGTTAAAATATCCAAATTTATACTTCTTGTTTGCTAAATTATCAGTAGTTAAAATACGTTTTAATCCTGATATTTCTCTATATTGAGACTGTCATTATTAAAATAGACTTAAATTTTTTTAATTGATTAATTTTTAGTAGTCAATTTGCTGAATTAACACTACAATTATTTAAATGTACAAATTCGATTCTATTTTTTTTACCAAATTTTCGATACAAAAAGTGGCTTTAGTCAGACATTTTAATTCAATTATTTCCTTTTTATTTGCTAAATTTTCAGTAGTTAAGTCCTTTTTAGTCAGACATTTTAGTACAATTAAATATTTTTCTTTGCTAAATTTTTAGTAGTTACATACTTTAGTCAGAAATTTTACTAAATTATCTCTACAATTATTTAAATATGCAATTGAAGTGTTATTTTTTTCAATAAATTAACAGTAGTTAAACTTTCTCTATCTGAATTAGTAAAAATAGACGAATTATTACTATTAAAATCGTGGCTAACTTTTTGCTTTAGTAATTAGTAAAAATAAGTAATTATTAAGGGTATATAATCACTAAGTATTAGTAGATAAATAACTGCTAAAATAGTTAAATTAAAACTGATTGAATTAATTACTCATAATTTCAGCCACTTTTACACAAACTTAAATTGAATTTAACTAATAATTAGTCATTATTAAATATTTCGAATATTTTTTTCATTCGAAAAATATTACTATTTGAATCAGTGACTGACTTTTTGCTATTAAATTAATTATTTTTATACACAACTTAAATTTTTTAAAAAGTGAGACACTTGTTTACAATTGTAAAATTTTTTTTTTTGGTGAATTTGCAGTAAAGAAATTACATTTTAGTAGGACATAATTGTTTAAATATGCAATCGTGATTTAATTTTTTTTTTTGATAAATTTTCGGTAGTCAATGCAGTTTTTAGTCCGATATTTTAATAAATTGACGTTGTCATTATTTTAATATGCAACTACTATTGTTTAATTTTATAATTTTTGTTTGTTAAATTATTATTATTATTATTATTATTATTATAAGTTAAAATTCATTTTAGTTAAATATTTCACTAAATTGTCATCTAGATTGCATTTGAAAATAAATGGCGTAAATGAAAAATAGGAGAAATTGAAAAAATACTCAATAAATCGTAAAAGTAACCGAAAAGAAAACAAAATGTAACAGAATAAGAAATAAAAAAGGAGCCAAGGAAAGAGAAACCAAAACCAAGGAGAAATTGCTTGAAGCAATTTTTGAAAATATGAAGTCCACTTTCGTTGGGTGCAAGTGCGAAAGTTAGCCATCTGCACCCGCAATTTGATTGCATTGGTTTTATTTAGGAAAAAAAATATATATATATGAATATATTGTGCCGCACATATATGTATATCATGGAATATGTTGTGTGAGTACAAGTTGCGCGCATGTGATTGTAGATGCAAATTGCGGGCGGCCCAAGACAAAAGTGTTTGCTCGCACAATTTGCGGTTGGCGGCCATCCCGAGGCAGCGGATTTCAATTATGAGTCTTCAGGGGCCCCCTGACAGACACATTGGTCCGAGGTAGGCAGTAGCTCATTCGAAATTCGGTAGCTACCCAAGAGCGCCTCTCAGTAATGAAACATTCACAGTGCACCGCAAATTGCCCTTCGCTCGCTGTCTGGTAGCTCACACTCTGCGCTTACAATTTTTTTTTACACTATATTTACACATACATTCATTTTACATATACATAAAAGAAACGAATTTCTTTCTTTTTTTTGCAATAAGGAAAATAATAATTTTTCGGTCTTCAATGTATATAGAAACTTTTTTTTTTGTTTTCGAAAGAAAGAATATTTATTTCCTTTGCCATTTCCATGTTTTCTTGATCTGCGCTTCTGAATAATTTTTCGAGAGATGAGTGCATCAAAATGTTACTTTTCGTCTTATGCTGAAATTTTAATGAGAGAGGCGGACTTTCTACTTACAGCTTTTTCTCCTTCTTGTATATATATATATTCTGTACTTATTTTTTTCTGTCATAAAAAAAGTAACCTTTACGTAAAGTTATAAAAAATTCTATTTACCGCGTGTAACTTCTTCGTCTGATATCTCAAAAAGAATTTACAAAAGTATCATAAATGTTAGAAAAATAGAAAAATATCAGTCAGACGTTTGTAAAAGTTTTTTAAAAATATTTTCCAAATATAAAAATATTGTCAGACGTTTTAAAAATATTTTTAAAATATAAAAACATTGTCAGACGTTTTAAAAATATTTTTAAAATATAAAAATATTGTCAGACGTTTTAAAAATGTTTTTAAAATATAAAAACATTGTCAGACGTTTTAAAAATATTTTTAAAATATAAAAATATTGTCAGACATTTTAAAAACATTTCTACAATATAAAAATATTGTCAGGCATTTTAAAAATATTCTAAAAATATAAAAATATTGTCAGACGTTTTAAAAATATTTTTAAAATATAAAAATATTGTCAGACATTTTCAAAAAAAAATTTTTAATATTAAACTATTGTCAGACAATTTAAAAATATTTTCCAAATATAAAAATATTGTCAGACATTTTCAAAAATATTTTTAATATATAAAAATATTGTCAGACATTTTCAAAAATATTATCAGACATTTTAAAAATATTTCTACAATATAAAAATATTGTCAGGCATTTTAAAAATATTCTAAAAATATAAAAATATTGTCAGACGTTTTAAAAATATTTTTAAAATATAAAAATATTATCAGACATTTTCCAAAAAAAAATTTTTTAATATTAAACTATTGTCAGACATTTTAAAAATATTTTCCAAATATAAAAATATTGTCAGACATTTTCAAAAATATTTTTAAAATATAAAAATATTGTCAGACATTTTCAAAAATATTTTTAAAATACAAAAAAAATCTCCAGACATTACACAAAAAAATTCTAAAAGAAAGAAAAAATTTTTATAAAACTTAAAAAAATATTAAAAACAATAAAAAAAAATTTCTAGAAGAAAGTAAATTTTTTTTCCCCAAAATGGCCTGATTTTTTTCCTTTTAAAATCCCCAGTTCCTGAGAATATATAAAAGATAAGCTGTACTTTAATTTAATGTCATTTTAAAAGAGAGGATCTTCTGCTTCTTATCAGAAGGAAAACATTCCAAACTTGGGGATGTGAGGGGGAGATATTGTCTCGTTCTTTCGAATGGCGTTCGACCGCATATATGTATATACATTGAAATGTAAAATAACATGTACCAAATGGACAAACCATCAACTGAAAATTTTTATCAGAACCACACGCGACAGTCACACAAAACGTCACGGGATGCAATGGATCACAAAGTGACAGCGAAAGAAAAAATTGTCAACTTTATATGCGGATCATGATCAAGTTTTCTGATGCTTCGAATCGGGTCAAGAATGGAAGTTTAAAATGAATTACATATGACGAATCATAAAAGACAAGAAAAAAGAAAGAAACAAAAAAATTATCGAGAAAGAAAAAAGACAAAATTTCTACATTTTGATTGATGATTCATTGATGATAATAATCTTGGAATATTTATTTATGGATTGATTTATAGACTTGGGGGGAGAATTTTCAAATTTTTAAATATGTCAAATTTGTAATCGTATTTGGAAATTGAAATAAAATTTTCATTTTATTTCGGTAGATAGGAATTAATTTAATTTGGTAAGAAATTTATTTGATTCAAATAAACGATTAGTTGTTTATTAACTTTGTTTACTTAAATCAACTAATTTTATACTTATATATTTGCAGAATATTTTTTATTTTCAAGTGCTTTTAATTAAACCAATAATTTTAGTTATTGAAATTAATATTATTTATTCAATTGAAATATTTAATTGACATTCGAACTATTTTAAAAATCAATTATGGTTTTATATTTTTTATTTGCTAAAATTCCAGTAGTTAAAATAGGTCTTAGTCAGGCATTTTTTTGTAATTCTTTCGTTTTTATTTACTAAACAAGCAAATTTTATGCACGCTATTAAATTTTTTATAACAAAAATTATAAAATTTGTTATTTTCAAATTTTTATTTTTAGATAAATTTATAATCAAAATTTGAAAAATTTACGTATTAAGTAAATATGTAATTATTATTCTTTATGTTTTAAAAAAATTTGTAAATAACTTTTATTTTAATTATTTACATGCATAATAACATTCTTCGGAAGAATTCAATTATTTTGACATATAAGACAATTCTTCGCAGAAATAAAATTATTTTGAATACAATTTTAGTAAAATTTTTCTAAAGAATTAAATTATTTTAAATACAATTTTAGTAAAATTTTTCTAAAGAATTAAATTATTTTCCGAAATTTGTATAAGTCTATTGAAGCGATTCAAATATTTATTTAAGTCTGCAAATATTTAATTTTCATAAAATTAATTCTAAAAGTGATTTAATTTCAAAAATTCAATTATTTTCTAGATTTTGAAGAAAATTTTTGTAAATTATTAAATTATTTTACTTTTAACTAAAAAATTACACAATGTGCTTATAAAAATTTTATTATGTCAATTTTTTTTCTTATTTTTAATAAAATTTTTTGGAAAAATTAATTTATTTTCCAAAATTTTAAGAAATTCTTCGAAACAATTTTTATAAATTTTTATAAACTTCCACAATGAAGTATTTAAATATAATTTTTAACATAAGCGATTATTTTAAAAACTTAAACGAAATTTCAATTATATTCAAAATGTTCAATTAAAATTATTAAAGGAAGTAGATTATTAAAAAAAATTTAAAGAAATTCTTCAAAAGAATTTAACTAGGATTTTAAAAATTTGAAGTAAAATTCTCGAAAGAATTAAATTATTTTAAAAAATGTTTATTATATTTAATTATTTTTAAAAAATCTGACAAATTTCTTCGGAAAAATCGAATTAGTTTTAAAATATTTTTTAAATTATAATTGTAAATTTATAAATTCATCGCAGGAATTTAATTATTTTTAATCGTATTTTAATAAAATTTCTTAACTGAATACATTTATTTTAAAAATGTTTAATAAATCTTTTCAATTAAGTACAATTATTTTGAAAATCTTTTTTAAATTCTTTCAAAATATTCAATTATTTAAAAAAATTATTTTCAAATTCCTTAAACCAATATAATTTCAATCAATCAATTTTTATAAATTGTAAGATTCATCTCAAGAATCGTAATAATTTTTTTGATATTTTATTAAAAAAAGTTAAGAAACACAAAAGCAAACATCAACTAACTTTAAACTGCTAACATATTACTGGAACAAAATTCTTGTTTGTTAAATTATCAATAGATAAGTGCACTTTAGTCAGACAATATTACTAAATTAACACTAACATTTTTTTAATTACTAATTAGGATTTAATGTTGTTGCCAAATTTTTAGTAATAAAAGTATCTTTTACTCAGACATTTTTTTTGCAATTTAATTTTGATTTAATTGATAAATTTTCACTAGCAAAGTATTTTTTAGTTAGCCATTTAATATTTCAATTGTCCATTTTTTTGTGATAAATTATTATTAGTAGATAAATCAAATTTTAGTCAGACAGTTTACAAAATTAACTCTCTAATTAATTCGAGCTTTAATTGCTATTTATTTTGTTTTTTAAATCATCAGTCCCCTAAAGTAGTTTACTAAATGAACACTACAATTATTTAAATACGCAATTCTATACTTTTTGTTTTCTAAAATATTAGTAGTTATGGTACATCTTACAATTAGTTGGACTGTTTATTGCAATTTAATATTTTTGTTTGCTAAATTGTCAGTAGATAAAATTCGCTTTAGTCATAGAGATTTTACTAAAGTAAAACTGCAATTATTTTACTACTCAATTGTGATTCAATACTTTTCATCCATTCTTTTTTATTTGCTTAATGATTATTAAACGAATAAAAAATATTAACGATTAAAATTCATTAACGATTAGTCGTTAATGAAAATTGCAATTAGATATTTTACTGAATTGAAGAAAAATTATTCAAAAATGCAATTACGAGGAAATTTCTTTGATAACTAAACTAAATTGTTGGTACGTGGTCACTTTTTCTAAAAAATATTTTCTAATCCTTTTTGCCTAAAAAAAGTGATTTCTAATGAAATCTGATTTCTAAAATAAGTTTTTCTAATGATTTTTAATTTCTAAAAAAAGTTTTTTCTAATGTGTTTTGATTTCTAAAAAAAGTTTTCCTAAAAAGTTATGATTTCTAATATTTATTTTCCTAAAGTTTGTAAAATTCCATAAATTTTGATAGAAGTTAGAAAATTGGTGAAGAAAACTAAAATTAAAAAATATAAACTATTTCTCATATTTTCTGTTTTTTAATCATAATTCTGTTTACATAATCAGTTACCTTTTGAGAAAAAAAAGAGAAATTTTTATAAAATAACTATTTGTTAATGAAAATTCTATTCTTTAAAAAAAAATTATTTCCATCATTTTTATAATTATAATTTGAATAATTTCTAATAATTTTTTATTACAATTTTGCAACAGAATTTCAAGTATTTTTTGAAATAATTAAAACATTTTTTTAAACATTATTTTTTAATCACATACCTATTAATTGTTATTAAATTAAAAATTATTATTATTATTTTAATTAGAAATTAAATATTGTTATAGGAAAAGAATTTTTCGAAATTTTCCTTTATTTAGTTTTCCTTTTTTAATAAAAAATTTTTTAGAAAATCACCTTCAATAGAAAAAAGTTTTTTAGAAATTCACCCTTATTAGAAAAAAGGTTTTTAGTAATTCACCTTTATTAGAAAAAATATTTTTAGAAAATAAAAAATTAGAAAATATGTTTTAGAAAAACTGTACCCCAATCAAATTGTTAGATAGTTATCGTACGTTTCAGTCAAGAAGTTTGATTAATTTGACACTATCAGTTAATGATAATTACTATTCATAAAATAATTTATATACTCAGTTATCAATTATCATTAAATTAATAAATAAACAGCATTTATTTGAGTTGAAAAAAATATCTTGACACTCGAGAAATTTCGGAATTAATTTGAATATATCAATGCAGAAATTTGATATTATAATGGATATGATCTAGAATGCAAGTGATGACATTTAATACCACCCACGGATGTGTGTGCGTATTTCGTGAGACTTGCAGAACTGCGTCTTGCGCTGGGAGGAATTGTGAGACCAGGTGGTTGTAGTAACATGGAAGCGGCATTCCAGAGGCGAACTGATGCGCGGCGCCAAGCTTATATGACTCCTCGATCTTCGTATAAATCCAAATGTTTCGCTATATGTGTATATACAATATATATATATATATATATATATATATATATTTATAACACAACATTCTCCATCCCAATATCATGAGAAAATCGTTCATCAAGTGATAAAGTAAAAATGTAATACTGTAACATGAGCAGGGAAGTTCATAAGTACAGGGGATACTTTTTATGAGTCCAATATTTCGAGGATGCGCCCTACCGAGGATAAATAAATCGTGCAAATAAATTTTATCCAATCGTTTATTATTATTATTTTCATTATTATTATCTGCCTTTTGTTCGAACCGTTTCTTTCATTATTTTATGCTAATTACTAAAAAAAATTAATAATTATATTATTATTAATTTTCTTATTGGTTAAAAGCATTTTTCATAAAATTAAAAAAAATTTTTTTAATGTAATAAATTACAAAACAATTAAAAACTTGATGCCTAAATACTGTAATTATACAAAAAAAAAAAAATCTCAATGAATGAGATAAAAATTCTTCTTAACAATTATTTTAACATATTATTTTCAATATACGAATATTCATTTACAAACAAGAATTTTTGTTTATATTTGACTGTTTTTTAACTAAACGATAAATTTTAATCTTTCTTCTTTAATTGAAAATAGCAAAACTACACGAGCGCAAGCGCGCCTGAAATTTTCTTTTCCGTTGTTATTTTCAAAATTTACTTTTCCAAATTATAATAAAAAATAAAATAATAATAATAATAATAATAATAATAATAATAATTTATAATGAAAATTCTTTATTTTTTAAAAAATAAAATTTCTCTTGCGGTTTTTGATTAAATTTAATTTTTTGAACAACTCGTATAGTAAATGCCAAAATATTTCTAACAGCAACTTGAAACAAAATTCAAAATTTATTTCAATAAAAGTTGACAAAATTTACAATTGTTTCAATTTTTAAAAATATTTTCAGAAATAGAAGAATTTTAAAAAAATTCTAGTTTCATTCTTTCAAGAAACAATTTTTCGAAATTTCTAAGTTAAATTAGAATTAGTTCTAAGTTATTTTTCAAAACTTTAATACCTTTTGTTAAATAAAAATTTTAAAACTTATTTATATTTCTTATTCCCGAGGAATTCAAATTTCAAATAATTTCAATGAAAAACCTCATGAAATATTATTTCTGAAATTAGCAACTGTAATTCATCTAAAATTCAATTATTTCTTTTTGAATTTTTAAATAAAATTATTGAAAATCTTTAATAATTTTTAAAGAAAAATAATGTTATTAATATTTTTAAAAAATAAAAATTCTAATATTTTTAAACTTTTGCTTCCCTAAAATTTTCAAGGAATTTTAAAATCTTTTAAAATGTAATGAATCTGTAAAATTCCTGTTACAACGGTTTAAATATATATTTTTTTAATTTTAACTGAAATTTTTGATAAATTCATTCCTATGAGAATTTAACTACAAGAATTCAATTATTTAAATAGAATAATTATTGTAAATTCATAAAATGATATAATTTCAAGAATATAATTATATTTAAAGACAAGTTTTAAAGAGAAAAAAATAAAATTCTTTAAAATATAAAATTTTGCAAAATTTTCAATTGTTTCAATTTGTCAAAATTGTTATTGAGAATTCAAGTACTTTTTTTTAATTTTAATTAGTATTTTTCAAAAACCTGATTTTTTAAAAAATTTTAAATTAAATTTTTCAATGTTTAATAACTTTTGTAAAATAAATATTTAACTAATTATTGCTCTTTATTTGCATAAAATTTCGAAATACTTAAAAATTTGAACTCCAAGTCTTCCAAAATTCAAATAATTTTCTAGAATTCTTGAATAATACTATAAAAGTAACATTTAATAAAAAGTATGAAAGAGGAAAATCCTCTCAATTAGAGGATTATTATAATTAGATAATTATTATTATTATTATTATTAATATTATTATTGATGTAATATAATTGTTAATATTATCTAATTTGTTTTTTTATTGGTAAAACCTCGCTGAGAAATAATTTTTTTTAATTTAAAAATAAGTATAGTCAACCAAAAAATAGATTTGAATTAAACATAATATTTATTGAATCAAATTTATTATGTATTAAATCAAAATTACTATGTTTAATTCAAAGATAATTTTTGGTTCACTCTATGACAAAGATTTTTTTTCTTCTTTTGTTAAAATCACTTTTTCCTTGCAATAAAAATACCCAAATACTGTTATTATTATTAATATTTCACAATTTATTTTTTCCAAAAACCAATTTTTTAATTATTTTCCCATAATAATATCAATTTTTATTCCCTTTTGATATTGCGCGACAATTTTTATATGAATTTAGAAAATAAAAAATGAGCTGAATTAATGAGCGTTATTTATATAAAAGCCGAAAATTGACAAAATGTATGTAATTTGTCAGTGAAATTGATTTAAATTTTTCTCGTTTGAAAATTAAAGTGATTAAATTAATGAGAGTAGTTAAGGTCCTCCCGCTCTCTTTCTCACTCTTTCTCTCTCTCTGTGGACCACCTGGGTATTTTTTTCCTTAAAAGCCGATGCGATGTTTTGACGAAAGACATTACGGGGTTTTCTGTTTATTTTTATCAAAAAAAAAAAAAAACATTGTTACCGCCTGTATGTTACCTCAAGCGTTTAAAATCGAACGACGTTATTTAAAAAAAAAGAAAAAAAAGGTTTTTTTCATGTACATGGAGATTAAGAGGAAATGACGTGTGCATGCATGTCTCCATTGATGATTACAATGTTTCTCGACGCTTGCAAAAATATAGATGGACACTTGCGGTTTTTTTTCTTGAAGAGCTTATTGACACATTTTTTTCGAGCTGAATGGATTTATTCTTGTTTTCTTTTTTAAGTTGAAGATTATTTATTTAAGAGGATGGGATATTTATTTTTAGTCACTCTATAAATTTAAATTATTTAAAAATGTTAAATGTAATTTGATTCAGTGACAGACTTTTGCTTCTGAATTAGTAACTTTTGTTAATAAATTAGTAGAAATTGCTATTTAATAGTAAAATTTATGAAATTTGAAAGCAAAAATTTAGGCAGTAATTGAAATTCGTGGACATTTTCGCAGATTGAGGATACAGTTATTCTAAAACGTATTTTCTAATTTTTTATTTTCTAAAAATTTTTTTTCTAATAAAGGTGGATTTCTAAAAAACTTTTTTCTAATAAAGGTTAATTTCTAAAAACTTTTTTCTAATAAAAGTGAATTTCTAAAAAACTTTTTTATAATGAAGGTGATTTTCTAATTTTCTTTCTTCTAACAATGGTTATTTTCTGAAAATTTATTTTTATAGGAAAGGAAAATTAAATAAAGGAAAGATTCAAAAAATTCTTTTCCTAACAATATTTAATTTCTATAATAACAATTAATAGATATGTAATTAAAAAATAAAGTCTGCGAAAATTTTTTAATTCTTTAAAAAAAAAATGCTTGGAATTTTGTTGAAAAATTGTAATCAAAAATTCTATAAAATTATACAAATTATAAATTTTAAAAATGATGGAAAATATTTTTTTTAAACAACAGATTTTTTCTTTACAAATAGTTATTTCATTAAAAATGTTCTTCTTTTTCAAATGGTACCCAATTACGTAAACAGAATTATGATTAAAAAACAGAAAATATGAGAAATAGTTTATATTTTTTAATTTTAGTTTTTTTCACCAGTTTTCTAACTTTTATTAAAAATTAGGTAATTTTACAAATTTTAGGAAAATAAATATTAGAAATCATAACTTTTTAAAAAAACTTTTTTTTAGAAATCAAAACACATTAGAAAAACTTTTTTTAGAAATTAAAACTCATTAGACAAAATTTTTTTAGAAATTAGATTTAATTAAAATCACTTTTTTTATGAAAAAAGAATTACAAAATATTTTTTAGAAAAAGTGACCACCTACGTTTTTGCAAATTCAAATTTAGTTCTATTTGCTAAATTATAAGTAGTGAAAGTATACTTTTCAGTGTGACATTTTATTGCGACTTAATTTTTTTTAGCTAAATTATGAGTACATAAAGTACCTTATAGTTAAATATTTTTTTTTATTGCTATGAAATATTTTTTATATGCTAAAGTAGCAACAATTGAAATATTTTTTAGCCAGATACTTTATTGTACTTCTGTAATTTTTTTTTTACTAAAGTATTAGTAGTTAAAGAACATTTTAGTTCGACATTTTATATTTTAGTAAAATTTTATTATTTTACGTCATTTAAAAATAAAAAAAAATTGAAACTACAATTATTTGAAAAATTGCCTTTCAATTTGTTTATTAGTGAAATAATTTTTATTTTTTTTTATTAAATTTTAAATTTTTATTTAAATTTTTTATTAAATTAACATAACAATTTTTTTTGAATTACAATTCCGTTTTAATTTTCTTATTAACTAAACTATCAGTAGTCGAAGTATACATTTTAATCAGATGTTTTATAAAATTGACAAAATAATTACATTAATAGGAAAAACTATGATCCAATTTTTTTAGTAGCTTAATTATCAGTAGTTTATGGCCTTTAGACATTTTTACGCTATTTTATATTTTTTGTTTCTTAAATTATCTTATGCACATTTTAGTCAAACATTGTACTAATTTGACACACTAATTATATAAAAATTTAATTATGGTTCTAAATTTTTAGTTCGCTAAATATTTTTCTCCCCTTAAATTGTTAGTTTATCAAGTAAATTATTAATAGTAAAAGCATTTTTAGTCAGACATTTTACATCATTTAAATTTGCTCTAAAAATATTTTGTTAATAATTTACTAAGTTACTAAATTATTTAGTCAACATTTTTACTAATTTACTTAGTTACTAATTTAAATTAGTAAAATTTGTTTTATAATTTACTACCTTACTAACACAAATTACTTAAATTTTTTACTAATTTACTAAGTTAGTTGTTACTAGTAGTTCAATTAGTTAACATTTTTACTAATTTAAATTTTGGTAGCACTAGAAATTAACGGTAAATTATTAATTAGCATATGTAAAATATTAAATTATTAATTTTTTAAATTATCAGGAGAAAAATTACATTTTATTTAGACATTTTACTAATTTGAGACCATAATTATTTTAAAATTAAATTTCGGTTCTAATTTCTTAATTCGTTGAAAAATCAGTAGTTAAAATAAGTTTTAGTCAGACATTTACTAATTTTGGTAGCTGTATAAATTAACGGTAAGTTATTTATTATTAATTATATTATTATATAATTATTATATTTATTATTTATTTCACTTAATATTATAAAATACACTCTTTATAAATTATAGTATAGTATAGTCAGTTAAATATCAGTGATTTCGAATTAAAAGTTTATTTACTGATTCAGACAGTAATATTTCTACTGATTATTTAGTTAAAATAATTAATTAATTGATAAATTAATAATTAAATGATTGTCGGTTATGCAATAATAAGGAAATATAATAAGGAAAACATGGTATTAAAAAACAGTAATAAAAATATAATAATGAAAATAAAAAAATATAATAATAAATATATTTTGTATATTACATTATTCGGGAAATACATTCAATTGCTGTTACCACTAAACAGTTGCGGTAGCTTCATAATTTATAAACGATTCCCGCATATTCTAAATAATTGCCACTCCACAGTTTAATATTACAAACTAATTAGCGATAATTAAAGAAACAATTTTGATCACTAATTGTGAGATATAAATTTTTACATATACTCAGGAAAGAAGAAGAAAAAAAAATAATGTTCGATATAATTAATTGAAAAAAAGAAGAAAGAAATATTATTATATTTATAGATACACGTTTATAAGTGTGTTGGTTTGTCCTTCTCGGCAAGCGACTCCCCGCAAAATTCCACGACCTGGTAATCGCGCGTTCGTCTCTTATGGTGCGGGAGTGAAACTATGGTGGGAGTAGATTCATATGGGGGGACGACGACGAGCCGGCGCGTGGGCGGCCGCGGGCAGGACGCACGTCTCGCGGGGAGAGAAGCGTGCATTCCAAATGCTCTGGAGGGGGAGTATAAGAAAGCATTGACGAAGAAGAGAAGCAAGATCGAAAGTGGTTTTCAGATGAAAAGAGAGGGGGGCTAACTCTTCTCATGCAAACGAGATTCAAGTGCAGGAGAGCGAAGAAGAAGAAGAAAAGGAAAGAGAAATAGATGCACTGTGCTCACTATAGTCTGTCCTTGTTTTTTCTTTTATGGAGAAGGACAAACATTTTTTTTATGGGAAAGGACACTTCGGCGCTATTGTAAAGCGCATAAAAATAAAAAAATAATTAAAATTCAAAAAAATAATAAAATAAATAATAATAATAATAATAATAATAATGATAATGATAATAATAATAATAATATTAATATATATTTTATATTATATTAATCAATAATAATAATATTATAAATTATATTAATTAATAATGTAACTAAACACATTTTTTACCATCAAATGAAAAACTCTGTTCAATAAGAAATAGAACCGCGAACATTATCATTATTTTATACATTTATTTTTAATTTTTATTATATAGGGTTATTTAGGGTGAATGTAAATAAGGGGTAAATTTAAACAATATTTTTATAATTGCAGAATTTCCGAATAATTGAAATTTTCTAAAATTGAATTGTAAACGAATAAATTTGAAAATTCTCATACACTGAGAAAATTTTTTAGTTCAGGCAACTAAAAAAATTTCGTTTGTTTAACTGAAAATTATAGTTCGTTTTGGCGACAAATGAGTGTTAAATAGATGAATTAACTGTATATTTAGTTGTACAAAATACAAAGAAAATTTATACCAAATTTACAGCATAGTTAAATTTACTATATATTAATCTTTTAAAAAACTACAAAGAAATATTTGAAGACACTATGATGAATAAAGTTCTGGTTCCATTTTCGTATATTTGTATTAACTATGAGAATAGCAACAATAAATATAAACCAACCAGTTTTTCAAAATATTTTCCATAGTTATCCTGACTATAAAGCATAGCAAAACTTATTATGCTGTTATATTCTAAATAACTATGATACGATATTTAACTATACTATATCATAAATATTTTTTTTATTTTTCTTTCAATATTAGGTAACTATATAATATTTAACCTTAAATTAAATATAATAAATTAAAAGAAAATTTTTTAGTAAATAATAAGAAAAAGATAAATTTTATAAATCAATAATCTTTATTATTCGAAATTCATGATCGAAATATATAATACAAAATAAACAGTTATTTAATTCGTACGCTTAATTTAAGTAAAAACAATAAACGACTTATTGCGTAATAATACTTTTTGGTATGTTCTAAATAAGGGCAAAGTATGCAGAAAGACAAAATTATGTTTGTACTTATGACATTCTCCTGCTTATTCTCGATTTAGTCGAATTATATTTTTGTTTATTATATCAAGAGATACATATGATTAAAATAAGAATAAAATGATGAATAAAGAGAAAGAAATAGACTCATATATTTTTACACATCATACAAAAAAAATTTAATTTTAAGGTTAATATTTCTATAGATTATTATATTTTTTTCATTTTCAAATGACTTGTGAAATAAACTTTATTATTTAAATGAATAAAATTAATTTTTCATATATTTCTAAAGATAGTTTAGGTTAAATTTAAATTTAAAAAAAAGTTTCGTAGAAATGTATTTTATTTAACAATCAGAATTTTAAATTCATTTAAAGTAAATAAAAAGGTATTTTAAAAAAAATCTGTTTTAAGAAGTTATACTTTATGTAAGAGTTTATTTGAATAAAGTAAAAAAAAAATTTCATTTAACTAATACGCATTAATTTACATAAAAATGTAAAAATTGTTTGTCTAAATTATAAATAAATTTGATCGAACTTTGTAAAAATCTACCTTAACTCTCAGGTATAGTTGTCGCCAAAACGAACTATAATGTAAATAGTTCGATAAAATACAAAAATTATAGCCAAGTTAACTGAAATTTTAGTTTCCACTACTATTTTTAGAGTTAATATAACTAAATTTCGTTTAACTTTTAATAAATAGTTATTTTTACTTATTCGATTTCTCTCAGTGTAAAACTCATCGCAGCGTTTCAATTATTATTTTTCATACAATTATAGTTAAATTTGAAGTTTTTATTTTCTAATATGCATTAAATTGAACAATTTAGAAATGATTGGAATTTTGTGAAATTGATTAATTACTTATTATTAAAAATAATAGAAATAAAGTAAAATTGTAATTAAAATTTTTTGAAAATTAATAATTGAATTCAAATAATGAAAATAATTTTGAATAATTAATAATATAAAAGAATAAAAGAATAAAAAGAATAATATTCTTGTAATATTAAATAATGTTTTTATTACTTGGTCATCTTGAAAAAGTAAAAAATAAATTTACCAATTAAAATAGAAATTTTATGCTTAAAATCATGTCATTTTTCAGTTCTTCAAATAGGCCTAACAAACTAAAAGGACTTTTTTAGTAAAAAAATGTTCCGAATTTGAAAAATTTTAATCAAACCTGAACGGAAGGTAAAATAAAATATACTTTAAATCTTTAAAATAATTAAAATTAAATTAAACAAAAAATTACAAATAAAAAAATCTCCTGACACTTTCTACAATAAATGAAAGAATAGTAATTGCCCTGACGATTAATTTAATTGAAGGCAATAAACTATTAAAAGAACACCCACACAGGAACATTTACACACAGACAGACAGGCTTCTTCTCTATATAATATATTATATAAAATCTCGACACAGAAGCACAACATTTGCGGCGGGAAGTGCTCCTCGACACTTATAATTCTAAGGATACATGATAGGGGTTTACATGTATAATAGACCTTAAAATTGTTGATTGTAATCGATATTTAATCGATTCTGTTTAAAAGATGCTTAGATCGGTTTACCGTCCATATCTCGTGCGTTCATTGCTGTTTAAATATAAAAGCCGATGTTTGGTGTGCGACCGCGAACCGGTATACTCTTTTAATTATGACTCGTTCTAATTTATTGCGAAATCTGCACCGGTGGCTATTCGATCAGATAAAATTCATCCAAACATAAACCACTGAGTCATGTAAAAATGCGCATTTTTTTATTTTATGTATAATATATAATATATGTATCGAAAATATATAAATATAGGTATATTTATTAATTTTAGATTTTTACGAAAACTGTATAAATATCTATTATATTTATCATGTTTAGAATAATATAAAATTAAGTAGGGTCATTTGGGGTAAATGTAAACGGAATATCTATGTTTCACCAAAAACATTAGTTTTTTTTGTTAAAACGTAAAATGGACGGATTTTTTTTTGCATGAACTTGTTACTTTACTTCTCTAGAAAAATTTTATGAAGTACAAAAAAATATTGATGCACCTGAATCGCCTAAAACTGACTGTTTACATTTACCCCGAGATTTTGAAATTTTTCTAAAATTCGGGGTAAATGTAAACACCACTGTAGTTAAGCGAGGTTTAAGAAACAAGTTATTTCAAGCATACTACTGTCTTAAGGGATGGAAAAACTAAAAAAAAATTATTCGTAGACGTATAGTAAATCAACCAGTTGACTGATAATGTATCATATAAATAAACAATCAACCATTACAAAATTAGTAATGTAAAACTTGAATAACTTGAACAAATTTTAATAGATTTTTATTCAACTCGGTGAAAAAAAGTTTTTAAGCTTGCTGAATAAGAATTTAAAATCGAATTTTTATATTTCAAAATGGCAGATCCAATAATTTATTAAACTTTTTTTTAATGTAGTCGAAGTTCTGTTTACATTTACCCCGAGTTTTCAAATTCTTGGGGTGTTAAAAAATAATAATTAAGTGTTTACTTAATTATTTTTGAACTAAATTGACGAAAATCAAAAATCAATGTCAATATTTCGTAAGGCATTATTAACAAGGAAGAATGAAGAATTTTAGTTTGATTTTTTAATTTATTTTTATACAAATGCGAGACAAAATACTGAAACAGTAAAATTTTGATTTTCAATATTTTTTGCATATTAAAAGATAACTTAAACTATGGCATTGCAAATTGTCAAAATAAAATATTGGCAATACTCAGCAGAAACAACTACTGTTTACATTTACCCCTTGTTGACATTTACCCCAAATGACCCTAAATCACAAAATTAATATTTAGAAATTATTTAATAAAAATACTTAGATATTTCGAAATTAATTCATTTTTAAAAGAATTGCGTTCATAATATTCATAAATAAATCAACTTCAGAAGGTTTTAATTTAATATATAATAAAATTTCAATTTTTAATTACTTTAATTGGCGCGGTGTAGTGAATCAACACTGAACTTAGTTTTTGATCATTTTTATGGTTATATAACTGAATAAAAATGTTAATTCGACAGTGTTTAGTTCATTTCATAGTTAAAAATAATGTTTTAATTCTGAAAATCATCAAAATCGCATCTCCGTTCGATATAATTTCCATTATATTAAAATAATTGTCGCTCCAAAATTTTCTTAATGGATTTTGATTTCTTATAGTTTTAAGTGTATGTAGATATTTTTAAAAATTTTTTAAAGACGCAGAACATTTAAAAAAATTAATTGTTTATAAAAAATTTATTAAATAATTATTAAAATATTAACTTTTTTAAAATTTTCTAATTCTAAACGAAAGTATTTTTTATTCCCTTTATATTTCCGCTTGGTTCACTTAAATCTGTTCATTCAATGAGGAGAAATGACATTTTGTTTCAAAAGTTGCAAAAAAATTAATTTTGCAATAACTTTTATAAAAAATAATATTTTTTTCTGTTCATTAGTGGACAATTTTCCTAAGACCAAATAGAAATGTTTTTTCATCATTTTGATTTTAAAAAAATACTTTTTGTTTTCTGTGAAAATTTCACAAATTCTGACCCAATTATATTTTCGAATAATTTAATTAAAATTGCATTAAAAATAATTGAAATTCTGCAATTAGTTTTATTATTTGTGAAAATAATTGAATTCCTAAAAGAATTTTATTATTTATAAAAATAATTGAATGCCTGTAGAAATGTTATTATGTTTGAAAATAATTGAAATATTGCGAA
This sequence comes from Leptopilina drosophilae, assembly GCA_032873175.1. Taxonomy (NCBI): domain Eukaryota; kingdom Metazoa; phylum Arthropoda; class Insecta; order Hymenoptera; family Figitidae; genus Leptopilina; species Leptopilina drosophilae. The sequence goes on along the minus strand of CM065480.1, from coordinate 42,572,504 downwards.
GAAATTTATAAAATAATTTGTAAATAATTGAATTTCTGTAAAAGTTTTTATTATTTACGAAAATAATTAAATGTTTGCCTAGAATTGTATTTAAATTTTTTTTAATAATGAAATTCTTTTGGAAAATTTTTTTCTGGTATAGTTCGGGCAAAAATCCGTTGGAATTCGACCGAAATGTCAAAATTCATTTTTATTATTTTATTTATTTTTTCTTCATTACTTATTATTATTGTGGTTACAGTTAAGGCCAAAATCCAAAGAATTTTCAAATAAATAATATTTGAATCCAAGAAACTTTATTTTTTATAAAAATTTTGATTTCTTGTTTTTCTTTTAAATTTTTTAGTAAGGTTTTCTGGGTCACAGTGAAGAGATAAGAGGATTGAATGTCATATTTAGTTGCCAATGTCCCGTTTTAAATATGTATATGCGGTTTACTTTTTTTCTTCTTTTTTACGAGAAATAATCTTTATATATAGAAAAGGGAGATGTTATCGACTTAGTTTTGGGCTGATCGATTTTAAAATTTTCAGAGCAAACGTGCACTTTACTGGAAGATAATGGACCTGTGATTCTTGTGGAAAAAAAATTCCCGATCCCTTTGGGTGAGTTACTGCTCTGGTAGCGATTACATCGAAGTGGATCATGTGCACTCGGACGACTAATTCCTCTCATTCGCCAATTGAAATTATACACTGCACACCTGGATGAGGGATATAAACAGTTTTCTCGAGGATAATCCAGGACTTATCAAATTTTTCCCCTCACCCACTTTTTTCTTAACTCTTCTTCTCTTCTTCTTCAACTTTTGGATCAAACTTCTGTTTTATTTATTTATTTATTCATATTTATTCATATTTATTTATATTTATTAATATTTATTCATATTTATTTAAATCTATTTATATTTATTTATATTTATTTATATTTATTTATATTTTTTTATATTTATTTGTACTTATTTATATTTATTTATATTTAATTGATTAAACTTATACATTGATTAAAAACTAACATAACACAGAAAAAAAGGGTGGTAATATTATGAATGGTAATGGGTAAAAATGACTTAAGTAAAGGGTAAAAATTAAGACGGGTAATATTACAGAGGGTAAAACACTTACTTAAATGTGTCAGTAAAACAACTTTGCTGTTTCTTTACTAATTATATTAAAAAGGTTAAATATTGAATTATTCTTATTAAAACCAGTTCGAATTAATAATAATTAAATAATTTTACTACTTAATTTAATAAATAATTTTATTTTCAATTAAACTTATTGATTGAGTCACTTTTAAACTCACCATTTTATGGTTATGACTTTGTAAACAAACAAGAGTTGGGAAATAATATAACAAAAAGTCACGAAAGGCAGAAAATTTTTAATATAAATTATTATTTTAGTTATCGAGTTTTTTCCTTTATTTAAAAAATGTCTAATTTTAATAAATAATACATAAATATGTTAAGCAAATTTTAAGAAAAAAAAAATTTTTTTAATTATAATTTATAATTATAATGAAGCAAATACTTATTGCGTTTTTTTATTTTTTATATTAAAAAGAGATTTTTTTCACATAAATGTTATTATTACTTATAATTGCTCTAATAAAATCTAAAGTTTTTTTATAAAAAAAGAAAAGAAATATAAATAAACATTATTTGTTAATTGCAAATTTTAATTTATAAAGAAATTGAATATTTTTAAAAAAGGAAGTTTTATTTTTTCCACAGGAATTAAAAGGTTTAAATATGTAAAATTCAAAAAATTATTTTTATTATTTCAATAAATATTTTCAATAATTTTTTAAAAAGTTCTTTAAGAATTTCCACATACATTTGTTTTAAAATTTATTAACATAGATAAGAGAGTTTTTCTAAAAAATTATCGAAAACTTTCTATGAATTACGAAAAGTTTGAAAAAAATCTCTTAAACGTTTACGAAAATTTCTTTCATGAAAATACAGGAAAAAACAAACAGGAATACAGGAAAAATACAATTTGAAAAAAATTTCCACGTAACTGCACGTAACTTCAAATTATTTTAAAAAAATTAAATTAAACTTTTTCAAAACAATAATTTTTTCAAAATTATCAGTTAAAAGGTACAGAAAATTCAAATTTTTCAACAATATTTTTAATTTGAAAACCATTTCAAAATTATTTAACTACAAAAGTAATTAATTTATTGAATAATAGAATGTTTTTTTTAAAATTTAATTGTTATTAAGAAAAATATAAGCAAAATATTTGTATTTCAGTCATAAATAATTTTAAAACTTATTATTTTTTAAACCAATTTCTATAATGTTTTTTTAAGCAAATAAATGATTGTTAAATATTTTATTTTGAATCATAAGCTTGCTAAAGAATTCTTATTTTTTTCAAGTAAAGATTGAAAAAATATAATTTTCCAGTCGCATTTTTGTCGCATTTTTTTTAAAAAAAAAGAAAAAATAAGAATTTAAAAAAATTTTTTTTTCAAAAAAGAAAAATTAAATTTGCTAAAAAATATTTTCGAATTATACATTTTTAAAAATATTTTATTTATATTCAAAGCAAAGAAATGATGTTTAAATATTTGTTTTTTAAAAAATATTTGTAACTATAATAAAAATATTTTTGTAATAATATGATATATAATATATTTCCTTAAAAGTTTTTATAAATTAAAAATTAAATTCTTGTTTTTAATTTAGAAAATATTTTTTTGTAAATTACACATTATACTTTTTAAGTAAATTTTATAAAAAAAAGATGATTTTAAATATTTGGTTTTAAATAAATTAGTTGACATTAGTTTTGAAACACATAAAATTTAACATAATATGATATATGATTTCAATTATAATTTTTTATAATTATGATTTTTTTTGAAAGAACATAAAATTTATTTATCATAATTTATGTATTATGTACAATTATACATTTTTTATAGAGAAATTTTTTTTTAATAAAATAAAATTTATATTAAAAATGTACTGCTTTGACAATTTATTTATTTTTATAATCTTGTTTGTTTACAAAGTCATAACCATAAAATGGAGAGTTTGAAAGTGATTAATTAACAACAAAATTGGAAAATTTAATTGTTTATTAATTTTAGGTAAAAAAATTATTAAAGTTGTGATTAATTCAAACTAGTTCTAATCAAAATAATTTAATATTTAACCTTCCTAATATAATTAGAAGAAAAAAAACTTTTAATTTGTTTTAGTGACATATTCAGGTAAGTGTTTTACCCTCTGTAATTTTACCCGTCGTAATTTTTACCCTTTACTTAAGTCATTTTTACCCATTACCCTTCATAATATTACCACCCTTTTTTTCTGTGAAACAAATTATTTACAATTATTTATTTTACTCGATTTTTATATTTTGCTTTATAATTATTTTCTACTCTATTTATAATTTCATAGTAAATATTTATTTATAGCAAGAATTTCTTTTTAGTAAATTATTATTTATAGTGAATTGACATTAAATATGTATTTAGAGTAAATATTTAAATAAATACGTATTTAGAGAAAATATTTAAATAAATACACTGAAAAAAAAATTTATTTGATTCAAATAACCGATTATTTGTCTATAATCAAATAAATATTTACTTGAATCAAATAATTTTTATTTGAATCAATTAATTAGTATTTGCTTCAAATACTAAAATATTTGATTCAAATACAATTTATTTGATTCAAATAAAAATTATTTGATTCAAGTAAATATTTATTTGATTATAGACAAATAATCGGTTATTAGAATCAAATAAATTTTTTTTTCAGTGTACGTAATTAGAGTAAATATTCCAATGAATACGTATATTTAGAGGTAATATTTAAATTAATACGTCTTTGCATTAAATATCAAAATAAATATGTCTTTATAGTAAATATTTAAATAAATCTTTCTAATCCTTTAATATTCTAATACAACTTCATCATTCCATCGAAATATTAAAAATCCCTCCCCCTCCTCCCATTCGACTAAACGTGGGACCAAAAACGAGCGTGAATGTTTATAATCACTTAAAAAAACATGATCTCTTCATTCCCGTTGGAGTGATTAATCTTTAGAATATTCTATAGATTGATGGTTCTTTGAAAAAGTTTTTTTTCCTACATCCCCCGCTTTTCAAGCATACTTTCAAGTTACACAACTCATCCTCGTTCTTGCATCGAGTCTCGAGACACACATCTCTTTCTCTCTAGGTTCTCAGGTCCCACATATAGGTCCTTATCTTTTCCGCTCAACGAGCAGCGTGACCAACGAAACAAATCTCTTGAATACTTCTATTTAGTTGTGTGGCGTCCTTATCTGAAGAAAGATGCAGGAGAGAAGAAAAATACTCACTCTTTTTTCAAATTAAACATTAGTTTAGGGATTTATTACATTGACGATTACAGAATCTTTTTTTTTGGGATTCAAAGTGACTGTAGGAAATGACTCTTTTTGGAAAAGCAATTTTTAACGATGAGATTTCGTTAATAGATGAAAAATGGGAATAGGCTCGAAAATGTGGGATTTATTTTAGTGAACAAGTGGATTTTTTTTATTAGATTTTACATCTTAATAAATGACTGAATTAAAGATTTCATTTTTGTATTTTCTTCTATTTCTTGAAATCACTTATTTTTAATAATTTCTGACTAAATTCTTTGGAACTTTCGAATCTATTCGTTTACAATTAAATTTTATGAAATCTTATTCATAATTGTCATTTATAACTTTAGCGATTATTCAGAAATTCTTTCAATTGTATATTAGAAAATAAAAACTTTAAGAAATTAAAAAAAATTTAATTCAATTACTTCAAAAAGATCAATTCTACAGAATTATTAGTTAAAAGAAAATTATTCCAAATTTACAAAGATTTGAATTTTCAATTTTACCGAAACTCAATTATTTCTAAAGATTCATATTATAACGGTTTTAATATTCAATTATTGGCAAAAATTTTAATTGAAATTTTATTTTTAAATTAATTTTCATTAGAAAATTCTACAAGATTTTAGTAATGTAAATCGAAAAATAAATGATTGAACGTTTGCGTAAAATTTTGTGAAATATCTTTTTTAATAATTGGAAAATTTAAAATTAATTAACTAAAATTATAAAAATTTTTGCTATTTCGTAAAATTTTATTAAAATGGAAAAACATGAAGTTAATGAAATTTCTTTATTAAAAAAATTAATTTCTGGGAAAAATTCTGCTTTTTATGAAAATAATTGAATTCTTGCAATACATTTTTAATATTGATGAAAGCAGTTGAAATTTAAAAAAGAATTTTGTTCCTTAAAAATATAATTAAAATCTTGACGAGAATTTAAATCGAATTTTTTAAAATAATTGAATTTTTGCAATGAATTCTATTACATTCGAAAAAATTGAATTTTGTAAAGAATTTTATTAAAATTTCTGAAAATAATTGAATTTTTAGGTTGAATTTAAATATTTAATGAGATAATTTTATTTTCTTTTTTGAGAATTGCGTTAAAATTTCTGAAACAGCATTAAACATAAATATTAAAAAACGAAAATAATTTCAAAGCAAATTGAAATTAAAATATTTTATATAATTTTGTTCTATAGAATTATTAATTAAAAATATGAAAAATTTAAATTATCCAAAAATTTGAATTTTGAACTTTTTTAAAGTTTTTTTTTAATTTCAAAAATTATTTTTATTTATAACTTCTCCAAAATTCAATTATTTTTTTTCCAGTTTTTAACTAAAATTTGTTTCTAAATACATTATTTTAAAAACATTTAACAACTTTCTTCGCCGTAATTCACTTATTTTCATAAATAATGAAATTCTACGAAAAAATTAAATTATTTTGCAAATTTTAATATAAATCCTAAATAAAAAAATATTAAAATCAAAAAGAATTTTTTAAAAAATGTTATTATTTATAAGAACCATTTAATTATTGCGAAGAATTTTATTTTAAATTATTCAATATAATAATTGAATTTTACAAAGAATTTTATTAAAGTGTTTTGAGAAATTGTATTCAACTTGCATTTGAAATAATTGAATAAGAACTTTTTTTGAAAATTTTCTTCGTGGAATTTTGTAATTTAAAAAATTTCTTATAAACTTCTTATAGCTAAATAATTTGTTTTCAAATAATTGATTTTTTGAAGAATCTTTTGAAATTTTTTAAAAACAATTGAATTTTTCCTTAGGGTTTATAATTATTTTTAAAATTATGATAAGAAAATTCTTAAAATTAGTTTTTTAAAAACATTGTAAGATACTTTTCTAAAAATAATTAATTTTATTAAAAGAATTTCATACTTTTACATAAAACAAAGAAAAAAGATAGAAAAATTTTCTTATGAGTTCTAAAAATTTATAATTTTTTCCAGCACTTTGAGTAAAATTGCCTGACTTTTCCCTGAATAATTCAACTTTTTTTGGCTACTCCCTGAGTTTCTTGACTTTTAAAATTCAATTTCTCTGTTTTAATTTTAATAAACAATAAAAAATTTTGACTAAAAAATCAAAAAACTGTACTACTCGGTCAAGAATTATCATATATATTTATTAATACTCAACAAAATTCTGAGTAAATTTAACTATATGTCAAATAATAATAATAATAATTATTTTTATTATTATAGCCTGCTTAATACTACTCTGCTTAATATTCAATAATTTCCTAATAATTGAATTAAAAAGATTGTATTGACCACAAAAAAATAGTGAAAAGATTTAAGAATGTACCAAATGCAATAAGATTTTGCAGTTATTTTTGAAATTAAACTACTTTTCTTATAGTTGCTTAAATTCTAAATTTTTAACTACATAAGAAGTGCAAGTAAAATTTACTATACAAATACAGTATTAGGTCTGAAAAAATAACTAGTTTAACTACTTTTAACTCAACTACCCACACTATAAAAGTTGAATTTTTAGAACAAATTCTTTTTCATAGTAGAAAAAGAATGATTTTTTGTTCTATATTATTATTACAATAACTAATTTTAATTTCTAAACAATGACAGATTGCATTTACAGTGGGGTACAAAAATAAAAATACCAGAGTACCCTACACTAAAAAAAAATTTATTTGATTCAAATAACCGATTATTTGACTATTATCAAATAAATATTTACTTGAATCAAATAATTTTCATTTGAATCAATTGAATAATATTTGCTTCAAATACTGAAATATTTGCTTCAAATACTGAAATATTTGATTCAAATACAATTTATTTAATTCAAATAAAAATTATTTGATTCAAGTGAATATTTATTTGATAATAGTCAAATAATCGGTTATTTGAATCAAATAAATTTTTTTTTCAAGTCAGGAAGGGTTAAATGACAAACTATTTTTGTATTATTGCTTCCTCATATAGAGGAAGTATTATAATTTGTATATTATTTTTATTAGAACAATTATTGTCATTAGATGAAGAGAATAGAAAAATAAAATTCAACCAGAAGATAATGCTAAGTGCAATGGTGAGTATTTGTACTTTAGTTGGGATTTTGAGATTTATTTGCACTAAATTACGGCACCTTCCCAATTCCTTTGACCTCTCGTTGGATAAAGTTACATTTTATCTTGACTCGAGCACTTTGTGATCCAGATTACATTTCACAGTGAGAAGCGAGCGAGGAAGAGAGAAAAAAGTGAGAAAGAGAGAGAGAGAGACCCCCTGAGAGATTTCTGCTCATCGCTCAGTCTTTTTGCTAACTCTGCTATCAAGCTGACTGTGGCTCATCTCGTCGAAAAAGGGATCCAAGATAACCCCTTATAAACTGGAGCATTAGTAAGCGCAAGCTACACTAAGAAAATATATCTCTCACTGATCTAACCACGTTATACATGGGTTACATTGGAGGGCGCAATAGGCGTTTCACAATGAGGTCCGGTACATAAACCATATCTGCATCGTGCGCGCATTCAAGAGAGAGAGAGCATTCTCACGAGAATATGTATTGCTTTACATGTAGATGAGAGAGTTCCCGTGCAAGTAAATGTTCGAAGATATCTGAAGCTGAGCATCTTTTGCACTTGCAGTTCCGTAGCTCCAAAATATTTTTTCTCTTCTTCTTCTTCTTCTTCTTCTTGTTTTTTGTAACCAAACTTTAAACGATCGATTTTTTTGCCCGGCTTATCCCGAGGGATAGAAAGTTGTATACCGAAAAAATACAACTCCCTGATTTATCTCTCGAATGAATATAATCCCGTATGTGTACGCTGTGTATATTAAAAATCCAAAGTGTCCGATCTCTTTTGATTTCCGATACATTAAATGCGTATCGCATAAGGGAATGCTAATTATGAATCGCAGCTGATGTATTCAATGGGACGGAGTATATGAAGATTTGATGGTATTTTTATGCGTTAGCTTTTGGTATTATCCAGATGATGTATAGAAGTGAAATTTATATATAAATAAACTAGAATATAAATAAAGTGAAATGGATGTAGTATATATGAAAGAGATCCATCTTCCTTTGATGTTTGTAGGAGTTTCTCTGATCTCTGTTATGGTCATGCATGTGTAATATCATTCAGTATTCATGACACACACTGTGAGGATGTTCTGGTAAACTCTCATAATGATGTCTGTTCCAATCGGACCATCTAAATATTTTTTTATTAATGTTGTTTTAAGTATTGACACATACTGTTAATTATAGCAGGAGGCTAATAAACGTTTCTATTTTCATAATTAAATTTAACATTTCTGCAAATTGCAGCTTTAATTACTTTCACCCAGAGAAAATTATTATTTAAACCAAATATATTTTATTTGACTTAAATAAACGTATATTTGTCTCAGAACCAACTAGACTTTTTATCTGTTTTAAATAAAATTTATATTTGACATAAATAAAACATGTTTAAATTAAATAAAATTTTATTTAAACTAAATAAAATTTATTTGAAACAAATAAAAAGTCTAGTTGGTTCTGAGACAAATATACAATTTCTGATTTAAAGGAAAAAAAATCAGTCACTAATTCAAATTGTAATATTTCTAATAAAAATTAACTTAAAATAACTGATGGGTGCGCTAAAACAAAACTTTTGGAGCTAAATATCAATAATTAATATCAGGTGATTGATAATAAAAATTGTTTGTAATTATCATAAAGTTTTAACTAAGAAAGAATTTCTTACTGAAATTAACCATCTATTGCAAAGAAAAGGATTTATAATGTCAAATTTGATGCAAATCTACACTAAGAAAAAATGTCCCTTAATGCTTTGTTTTAGCGCACCCTTCAATTGATATTTCAGTAAACTTTGTTTTGACTGATTCAATTAGTCAGGTTTAATTAATTTTTCACTTATTTTTGACTGAAAATCAGTTACTTTTTTAAATGAACATCAGTTGTTTTTAACTGAAAATCAGTTGTTTTTAACAGATTCAAAAGCAAAAATTCAGTCACTGTTTGTCAGTTAAAATCATGATTTCTAACTGATTCAAATTGACAATGTTCGGCCAACAGTTGTAGTAATTACTTTCTACAAATAGTAGTATTAACTACATTCTACAAATTGTAGTTTTTGCTACTTTCAATAAATTATAGTTTTTACCACATTTTAAAAATAACAATTTTTAACAATTTTTTTACTACTTCCTGTTATTTGGAGCTTTCACTTCTATCTGCCAACTGCAGCTTTAAAATTGAATTAAGCTTTCCATTTTAAAGTCCTTATTTTCAAGTGACATGAAAATAGTATATTGTGCATCAAGTACAGAAAGAAGCTGTTTTCCGACGAGTGCAAAGTTTGCTGCTCCGAGCGAAGCGAGGGCAGCAATTTGCACGAAGTCGGAAAATCTTCTTTCGTACGTGTTGCACACAGTACTTTGTGCAACACCTGTTTACCGAAAAAAGTTATTTTATACATTTCTAATTAATAAATATAGTTTTGTGTTGATTATAGTGTATATTATACTGTTTACAAAAAAGTGTGCAGGAAAGTATACTTTCCTGCACACTTTATCAAAAGTGTGCGGGAAAGTACACTTTCCTGCACACTTTTAAATGTGCAGAAATTGACCACTTTCTGCTGCATTTATGTCAAAGGAAAGTAGCTCTTTTCCAGCAGGGGTTGCACAAAAATTATTGCCACACTGGAGCTACATTCTTTTTCCAGCATCAAGCAATAAAAAAATTAGCTGGAAATATAAATTAAAGTAAAATAAAAATAAACCCACTTAATGAATTTGTGAACTTTAGAGTAAAGCTATAACGGCATCTTGAAGAAAAATCATTGAAATAAATAAAATATGGAGTTCAAGGACTATTTTACATTTTTTGGGTCACTGAATATAAAATCTTTGATAAAAATTAAAAAATTCAAAATGTCGACCAAAAAAATGTTTAAAGTCTATGATTTTGCCTAAAAAGCTTATTCCAAGTCTTTTAAGGTCTCTAAACTCAAATCTTTAGACAAGGTTTAAAATTTAAAAGTCGTGGCTTCAAAAGATCGACCAAAAAAATTAAAAATCCACAAACTTCAAATTTTTTCGATCTACATTTTTAATTTTTTAAGTTTCACCAAACATTTGGATTCAGCGATTCCTGAAATATAAAATATAATGATAAAAGTACCTAAAAAATTTAGCACACTTCTGTTACGAAAACCATATTTTAACTACACTGCAAAAGGGGTTAAACTACAATAACATAGAAATTTTGTTTTTCAAAAACTATAATTCTACACTGAAAAAAAAATTTATTTGATTCAAATAACCGATTATTTGTCTATAATCAAATAAATATTTACTTGAATCAAATAATTTTTATTTGAATCAAATAAATTGTATTTGAAACAAATATTTCATTATTTGAAGCAAATACTAATTAATTGATTCAAATAAAAATTATTTAATTCAAGTAAATATTTATTTGATTATAGACAAATAATCGGTTATTTGAATCAAATAATTTTTTTTTCAGTTTCTTAATTTAATGAATGTTAATCAGTAGTGACAGCATAATTTAGTAAAATATTTTACTAAAACGCAATTTCTATTAAAAATAATTTTCTTTGCTAGTTCATTAAAAGTATTAATGTTGAATTGAAGCTACAATTTTTTTTGTGATACCATTTTATTAAAAATTAGCTGGAAATTATTTACACAATTTAATTTCTAAATTTGATTCAGTTAAAAGTAACTGATTTAGAATCAAAAAGTCAGTCACTAATTTAAATTGTAATATTTCTACTGACAATTAATTAAAAATAACTAATATTTAAAAAAACTTTTTTTGACTGACTCTATTAGTCAAGTTTAAATAATTTTTCAGATATTTTTTTTTACCAAAAATCAATTATTCTAAAAGTAAATTCTAAAATATTATTATTATTATTATTATTATTATTCTAAAATATTATTATTATATATTCTAAAAGTATATTATTTTTTCTCTGAAAAGCATATTTATTTTGAATTAATTCAGAATCTAAAAGTCAGTCACTGATTGTCAGCTAAAACCTCAATTTTTAACAGTTGCAAAATAAGAGAGTAGAGAAAATGAAATTATTTAAAAATCTAATTGTAATTTAATTTTATTTATTAGTTAAATTAAAAAAAATGCTTGTTTCATTAAATTGAATTTTTTTTATTAACAAAGAGATTTTAATGAAACACGACGGTATTCAGAACTTTTTTAAAATTTATTTTCAATTTAGAAAACATTTGAGTCTTGAAAAACGACGATGGTTCTAATTTTTATTTTTAACGATTTTTGAAGGCGATTATAAAATTTGGGATTTTTTCATTAGTTTGTAGCTTTTTTAAAAAAAGTTTTTTCCAAAGCTCGGAGGTACTCAGAACTTTTTTAGAATTATTTACTCTCTATTCAGAGAAAATTTTTATCTGCCGGTTTTGTAAATTTTTTAAACGAATTTTTGGACGTGATTATCAAATATGGGGTTATTTAATCAATTTGGAGTTTTTTTTATTATAAAGTGCTTTTTCTGATACACAAAGATACAATCAGAATATTTTGGAAATTTATTTTCAGTTCAGAAGAAATTTCCTTTTTGTAAATCGACGTTGGTCATGATTTTTATTTTCAATAATTTTCGGAAGCGATTATCAAATTTTCATTTTTTTATTAATTTAAAGCTTTTTTTAATCATAAAAGAACTTTTTTTAAAAATCGGAGGTAGTCAGAACATTTTTAGAATTTACTTTATATGTAAAGGAAGTTTTTATTTCATGGTATTTTAAATTTGTTTAAACAGTTTTAGAAGGGGATTATTAAATTGGAGCTTTTTATTAATTAAAAGCTTTCTTTAATAAAAAAATTGTAAATTTAAATCTGTAATTGTGATTAAATTTTTTTTAATAGCTAATTTATTACTGATTAATGTATTCTTTAGTGAGACATTTTTTAAGATTTTAATTTCCACTTAAAAGTTTAAGTCTTTAGTCCGAAAAAATAATTAATAAATTCAAACTAGAAAATCTGGACTTTTTTTATTAATTTAGAGCTTCTATTAATAAAAAAAAATTGTAAATTGAAATTTACAATTGTGAATCAATTTTTTTTTTAGCTAATTTATAACTGGTTAATGTACTCTTTAGTGAGACATTTTTCCAAATTTGAATTACCACTCAAAATTTATAAAATCTAATGGTCTGGAAAAATAATTAAAATAAATTGAAAACTAGAAAATTTTTCCACCAAAGAACTCAATTTACTCGCAGTAATGCAACCGGGCGATTCTAATTATCAGTAGTAAACTCCCAATGTAGTCAGACATTTTATCAAATTGAAATTGCCTCTCCCTTCGCAAATGATTCTTTATGAAACCCTCCGCACTTGCCTCATTTAAGAAGCATCGACTATGTTAATCAGCCTCACCGCATTCATTATATATTATATTTATGATTATTAAATTACAAACAAGATCGCGATATATAAATGATATTTTTTTTAGGGAGTGCGAGCATCGACATTTAATGAAAGGGTTAGGGAGAAGGAAGGGCGTGAACTGATTTTAAAAGCAGGTACAGCACATATACAATATAAACTGTATGCGCTTCACTGCCGACGAGTTCGATAAGCTGCTTCAAATTCGAGCAAAACCATATATAACATTTCCTCTTTTGAATCAGTAATTTCGATAAAATAGGTTAGAATTGATCGGCCCCAGGTGAGAATATAAACATGTATATATACACTTTCAAAAGTATATTCTTAATCGACCGTAAATAATTGCGTTTATCACACCTATTATTGTTATTGTGTGAGCGCGAATAACCGCCGAACATTATAATCTCTCCAATCGCAAAAAAAATTCTTATATATACTCTGCTTTCACTTCTTGGAGAAAATTGCCTTTTGTATATCAATCACAAGACATGATTCTCTTTTATATACCGTTATATATAAATAAATGTGTACATCAAATATTGCACTCGTAAATTATTGTTTATCTTCGATTTATTTGGAGAGAAAAAATAAAATGATGAACACGGAAAATAAAGTTAAGTCAATCAAAAAATTACAAAATATAGAAATGAAAAAAGAAAGAAAATAAAGGAAAGAAAGGGAAGAAAAAATTATAAAAGACAAAGAAATTAGGAAATAGTAAATACTGTATTTCATTTCGAATTACATAATTAATTTATTTATTTATTCAAGTATCAACGGGCTTACAAAAAATAAAACGCCCTTTTGTACCAAGTACTAATATTTAAGATAAAAAAAGAAAAGAAAAAGTAGATTATAATTAAAACAAAATCAAATATTTACGCTGTGTTATAATTAAGCAATAAGTTTCGCAGAGCAGTGACAAAGCGTTGAGTAAAACTATCAAAAAAATTCAAATCATAGGCGTTTTTCTTAGCCTCACGACATATGCGTTCAAAAACATTATTATCGCCATACTCTGTCCTATGATATTTTACTTTGAAGAGATGGAAATTACGCGATGACTTGTAAGGCACAGACAAGTTGATCTTACATAAAATATTTGGACAATCAATCACTCCATTAATAATTTTAAAAAGAAACATTAAATCCGAATATAAAAATCTATTTGAAATAGTCGGTATTTTTAATTGTCTTCTAACTTCATTATAATCATGTGAAAAAAAATCGTAAGTAATACCAAGTTGCTTAGCGGCGAAACGCAAAAACCTATTTTGTACTCGCTCCAATCTTGTTAAAAGATATTCCTCCCAGGGAAACCAAATCTCAGAGGCAAAAAGAAGAATCGATCGAACCAAAGTAAAAAAAAGTGATTTTAAAGTGAAACTGTTATGAAAATGTAATGCGTTTCTTCTAACAAACCCCAGAGTTCTGACTGCCCTATTAATTATTCCATCAATATGATCTATGAAAGTAAATGACGCATCCAGGACAACCCCAAGGTCACGCACCTTATTTACTCTCGAAAGTATATTGTTTCCAATTTGATAATCATAATGTAATGCTGTGTTTTTCTTAGAGTAAGAAATAAAACAACATTTACTAAAATTTAATTGAAGTGAGTTTTCCTCACACCATACTTTACTACATAATGCTGATGAATCACTGGAGTAATGATTCCATAATTTACATCTGCAGTATGAAGTTTCGAATTATTTCCACTAATTTATAACGACTTTAATTATTCCAATTGGTTACGTTGATAATGCTCCATATGTGCTCGCATACATACAACGAGCAAAATTATGCAAATTAATATTTTGCCCTCTTTTTTCTATGTCAGAGTAGAAAATTGATAACAAAGTTTAACCTAATTCGAAAACAGACAAATAGATAACAATTTCGGCAAAAAATATACTCTCCCCTTAATATTGTTTCATTTTCTTCTTCCATGTCACAAGCAGAGGAAAAATTTACAATTCCTTATTTTTTTGGTCAGAACTTTTTTTTCCAACTGAATTTCCTATTCAACGTTTGGACTGCCCTTAAATCTCAATACCTCTTTTGGAAACCAAGGGGCCAGAGGAAGAATTGGAGAATGTGCGCGATGTTATATGGTTCGGCGCCGTCTCGTCGTAAACAACGAGAGAAGAACGCAGAAATAAGAACCCGAATCGTTCCGTGGCTGGTGATTGTCTGGCGGTTCGCATAAAGTATAAACCACCCACGACATAAAACCGTAGGAGTTATTGTAGTGCGTCACCTCGGCACCTGGAGTCAACCCCACACCCTTTTTTTTCCTCCCCCTCTCTCGCTCTTCAAGACGATCACGAGAATTTGCCAGCATCACACAACAAACGGGACCCCCGTATATACGTAGATTATGGGAAACACCATGAACCGGACATTTATGACCGTGAAACGCGCGACGCACGAGAGAAGGCACTCCATCGCTGATTTTGATACAACTTAATCGCCGGAAGACACTCCAAGCACAATCCTTTTATATAAACACATACACACAGAAATATATATTATATACATAAGCAGACACCATCAGAAGTGAGCTTTCAGAATTCACCGCGATACCTATCCAATAAACAGTGTGAAGCACGGCCCCCGCAGTTTTGTGATTCTTTTCTTTTAATGTCGCGAGAGAAATATTTTTTTTTGCACTCTGCTTTTATTTTTTATTTTCATGTTATATTTATAAAGCTTCGTTTTGTAGTATAGATGGCTTGTTGGGCAAAATGGAGAGAAAATAAATATATTCTTCTGCGGTGCGTATATATGAGGTAGCAATAAATAAAATACGTTTAAACGGACTGTTAATGGTATTCTTTTGCTTTTGCAAACATCTCATTTGCTATCTTGATGGTGGGAACACCTACTGATTGTTGTTTTACATTCAATTGAATGAAGAATTATTTTCTTTATGACATATACATTTTCCCAACAAGAGAATCTATATAGTCTCAATATAGTTGTAATTAATATTAATACCGGTTTTTGTAGATTACAGAGAAAATTAAAAAAATTTACCTGAATATCTAAAAAATTTAATATTCTTCAACCAGGGGTTTCATTTAATAATACACATATTTATTTAAAATTGTTGAATTCTAAAATTGTTGTCTTCTAACTTCATTATAATCATGTGAAAAAAAATCGTAAGTAATACTTGGTAAAATCATATTAGTATAAATAAGAAGTTATCAATCCTCCAAGTCAATCAATAAAAAAAAGAAAATAACTTTTTTAAGGTTTCGACAGCACAGCTATCCTCTTCAGAAACTGTAAAGTTTATTATATATCACAAACAAAATACAAAAATAAAAGTGTCACAAAAATATTAACAACATTAACACAATACAAATACAATACAAATATTTACAATCAAAGTATATACAGGTATATAAATAAATGGTAAAGACCGATATCAGAGATATTTGTTTTAATAAAGAAATTAATTTAAGAAAATAATTCAATACTTATTAGAAAAGAAATTCAAATATTGTTTGTTTAAACTTTTTATATCATTTTTTTTGTTAAGAGGTTTTTTCTGTAGCCCAATATGAATCATCTCAGAGATCAGTATTTTCCACCACACAGGTTCATTGTCTAGAAATGAGAAATCATTTCAATCGAAATGGTGATTGAATTCACTTTTATGAATGGCTATGACATTAGTTTTTGATTTTTTGTGTTCATCAATTCTTACACCAAGCTTACTCTTTCTCTCACCCACATAACTAGCAGAACAATTTTTACAATTAATTTTATAAATACAGTTTGTTTTTTCAGTAATATACAATAAACTTTACAGTTTCTGAAGAGGATAGCTGTGCTGTCGAAACGTTAAAAAAAGTTATTTTCTATTTTTATTGATTGACTTGGAGGATTGATAACTTCTTATTTATACTATTTATTATATATTTATTATTTATTTATTTACATATTATAGTTCACAGTTATAACAAAATAAAAATTTACCAAATTGTTTCTCTTACACTGATTCAAAATTAAAAATATATCCCTAGCACCTACAATATTACACTTTAAGCATTGAATCTTTGAAACCTGTTAAATTAAACGAGTTTCAATAAATAAAAAATAAAATGTTAATAACCAGCTTGTGATCTGATCAATCCTTCTTGGATTAATTTGTATCGATTGGAATATACGTTATTTATGTCAGGATATAAATTTAAAATACCTCATTTACTGAAAGTGTATCATAATTACGATAAGATAATTGATACATTAATGTTCGATGAGCATTCGAAATAAAACAAGTTCCATTGATATTTTGCAAGAGAAAATCAAAATCAAGAATCTATTTAACAAGTTTCACCTTGAATGTGTACTTATACATTATTGATCGAAATGCTTATCATAAAAACACGAAAACAACAAAACAAAAATCAATACAAAAATTGGAAATTTATTTAAAAATGTTCTTCTGGAATTTGACGTCTCCAATTTGGTGCTATGGTTAGAGGTGTTTTAATGTACTTCTCAAATTTTTCTCTTTCTGATTCCTCAATCACAACTATCTCCTTTGTAATCTAAAAATTGCAATAAAGTTTATATATTTATTTAAACATTAATTTAAAGTTTTGTTATCCAGTGGTTATGTGCCTAATATTCTTAAATATTCAAAAACATTACATTGAATAACATAATCTTAATTTAATTATAGTAAAAAGTACTTCACTGATAGTTAATACCATAATTTTGTAAAATGGAGGGGTTAATTTTCTCACCTTTTTCGAATCGTTGTTTCGTTTGTGGTAAATAGATACAATAGACGCATTTGACTTAGTTAATTTATCCATTTGGTCAATAATATCAGGAATAGATAATAGAGGTACATTTTTTTCGTAATCAGTTGTTTTTTCCTCAAATGCAGTCATTGGTCCTAAAAGAATTAAAAGTCCCGAAAATTGATTTGTTTTCTGCAGGAGAAGTTGAGTTAAATCATTTTCTTCTAACAAGATATCGTCAATGGTTTCTCCAATATGGTTGTTGGGTAAAAACACAACAAACTGTTGTAAATTAGGGCACATTTTTTTAGATTCTTCAAAAAGATGTTTAGTGAACAAGTATTTCGATCTGGAAGACCTTTTTGATGAATTTTCAAGGCGCTGAAGGTCGAAAATTGCATGTACTGTGCCAAGTGTATCACCAATCTCAAGAAGAGATTTTCCATTTTGAAGATTTGTAAGATCCAACTCTTTTCGTACTGAAACTAATACTCCGGAATCTTTCCAAAAATTAATCCGATAATTATTGTAGGCTCCGGTATTTTTTGATTCGGAAGCTATGACAATATTTCTGGCACCTCTGTCTACTAAGAAGTTGACTAGTTCCATTCCAAAATCACCAAATCCTTCAAGTATCAAGTAGGACGCTTCGCTTTTGCACAAGAAACGAGGTACTGCTAGGGCTTCATTACTTTCATCTTCTGGCTGTACTTTTACAAGTAACTGTAAAGAGTTCTTAAATAAGTAAATGTTTAAAGTAAAATTCAGTTTTGGAATGCATAAAAATAATTACCTTTCCAAAAGAACCTTTCAATGTTCTGTCCCTAAAAGCATCGTTTAATCTTTCCCTGGAGTAGACCCATCTTGGTAGTGGTCTAACAGTTTGGTTTTCTAATCCCTCTTGAATTAATTCTGCCACATTCTTTTTTGTAGCTTGATCATGGTTAATTATTTCCTTTGGTATTAGTGAGAACAGATTAATTCCATTCAAAAAAATGCGTAAGCCAACTTTATCTAATTTACATGACTTCAAAAATGTATCTCTATCATTTTCTACCACAATGAGTCTTCCTGTTTTTTTCATACAATGCAAGCAAATTTCTACTTGACTTAAATCGTTTCCATTATATATAAGCAGGTCAACTCCTTTGCCTTTCGTTAGTGCTAAGAGTTGATCTGCAAAACATTGTGATTCACTAATATAATGTTCTTCCGGAATATTGGGAAAGATATTTTTTAGTCTTTTTTTGTCACTATCATCAGTGAGTCCAACAAATACTTGAGGTGTAGTATTTGATGCTAAATTAATTATAGCTTGTCCATTGGAACAAGCACCATTGTAGACGAAAATTATTTCGTTGCTTCGTAATTCTCCCTTTATCGTCAAAGCCGAATATGCAGTTGCATATGCTAGGGGTACAGTCGCAGCATCTTCCATGGACCAATTATCCGGTATTTTCCAAGTGAAATCATTATCAGGTGTTACATAATTTGAGAGTGCGGCATTTCTTACAATTCCCATTACTCTATTTCCTTGTGAATCATGTCCAGAATATTCTTGACCAAATAGTTTTGTTTCGAGTCTCTTTTCTTCATGGTCTTCTAAAGATATGTTAGTCTTTGCTAACAGAATATCTTCTTCATTAACCGAAGAGTATTCGACTTTGATTTTATTTTCATAATTCGTTGGTGGTTCTTCAATCCAATAAATTAAATTTATGTCTACATCGTTCTGTCCTGCTTTCCAATTCGACACTAATCGAAGTTTAGAACTAAGGGGAAACTGTTTGTAAGTTCCTACAATTTTACCTGGGAAAATTTCTTCTGTAAGAATATTCTGTCTATTCCGTATAAATTCGCAAGATTCAAGAATAATTCCTTCTATTTCCACCCCTCCTGCTCTAATATTTTCCTGTCTTCTATGAACTGTTACTGGTATTTCTGGAAGTATTTACAATTAGTACTTCATTTTTATTTACATTGAGAGATTTTTTCTATTCTATGTACAAACCGCTTGTCCTGTTGGTGATTTCTTCATGCAGTTTCGTATCAATAAAGATGTTTCTGATTTTAAACGGAACTTGTGCCTTTTTACTATCGTTTCCAAGAACATACATCTGAAGCATTCCATCCAAAAACGTTGTCCAATTCTCTTTCCAATCTAATATTCCATTAGAACCATTACTTGATTCTTTACGAATCGATCTGAATGGACCTGAGTATTGATAGCCTCGCGTCTGTAATTCAGTGTAAACTACCTTACTACTAAGATCATCATGAACGTCACAATTAACTTGAGTAAAATTTTTATTTTCCATCGCAGTCATTTGAACTGTTCCGGAGCATAGTAAAACGTCATCCTTTGTTATTTGGAAAAAACCAGAACCTGAAGAAAGTAATCATTAAAATTGGTCTGTAATCAGAAAGTAATAATTTCTTAATTATAAATATGACAATACCTTTCTGAACCATGATTACTAATTCAATATCTTCGTCAAATGATATCATTAGTTGATTATGAATTATTACATTTGTGTAAATGACAGAGGGTTCGGGATTAGTTTGAAAACTGTTTAAAACATCCCACGCCAGTTTTAAGTAAAGAGATGTTGGAATTACAATTGAACCATAAATTCTGTGGTGACTTAAATATTCCCACTTATCGTTATTTAAATTTACTTGAAAGTTCATTTGTCCTGATTTAATTAAACCCGCTCGGCTGTTTGTATTACAGGTCCTGTTAATAAATAATTCTAATAAAATTATAATTAATAAGTTGACTTTTTTTGATAAAAAAGACAATTTAGTCGCCTTTGGGTGACTATCAGAACACGTAGGGATTATGTTTTTAAACATAGAGATAAAACAGTTGTTACAAAAACTCATAGATAACAACAATTAAAATTTGTTTTACCATTTAGTTGAGTGATCCCATTGAATAAGAGGTGAAATTGATGGTGTTCCTCTTGATACTGGATAGCTTACTTTTGGATAAAGATTTGATACATTAAAAGTACAGCCGGAGTTGTAAATTTTTCCTAAGGCTTCAAAAAGAAATAGCACATTGTCAGGGTGGTCCCTTCTCATCAGAGGTACATTAATAACTATTTCAGGCAACGATCTTCTAACAATGGCTTGCAAAAGACCATGAGGTGCAATTTCGATAACAATTGCTTCAGGCGGAATAAGCTTCGCAGCTTCAGCGAATAGGACAGAATTACGAAGATTATTTGTATGATACTCTGCAGATGATAATTGAGCTTCTGCAGAATTCCATTCATCACGTGGTACTGAACTGCTCAGCCAACGATTACTTCTAGGTTTGGGATCAGGAATTACCTCGTCAAGGTACTTTTTTAATTTTTCACAAACTGGAGCAATGTACCGACTGTGGTAGGCTATGTTACTGACTGCCACTTCTTTTGCAAAAATGTTCTTTTTCTGGAAAAACATTAACATTTGTAATTTCAAAATATTTTTTACTTTTCGTTTTTCAATGGAAAGTTTTAATTTATCTAACTTGTAATTGTGCTATGAATGATTTCATAGATTCTTCAGGACCACTGATAGTGGAATTGGTTGTACTGTTGTGACAAGCTACATCAATATCTGGTGGGCATATATTTTTAAGTTCTTCATAACCTAGGCCAACTGCTGCCATAGAACCTCTTGGCATTTTCGTTTCTACTGAAGCCAAACCTCTGCTTAATGAAGACAAAACCATTTGCTCAGCTGTTATACATCCATCAGCATAAGCGCAACCTAACTCTCCAGCTGAATGTCCTATTAGAAAATCTGGTTTTAGTCCCACTGAGTCTAAGACATCTACTAAACCAACCTAAAAAAAGTTAGGTGTTTATTATTCCAATGTTTCACTTAACTTTTCCTTCTGCTAGATTGATAGCGTTACTACCTGAATAGCAGCAATTCCAACAAAAGAATGCACAATATTTTCAAACATTTTTGGGTCATTATCCGTAATTATGTGCATGATGTCTATGCCACGGGGTTTAAGGACTTTGTCGCATTTTTTAATTGCTTCTTCAAAAACCGGTATTTTTAATAAAGCCTTTCCTGCAAAATCAAAAAACTGTACATTAGGATAACATTTTCTATTTGGAGACACAATGTAATCGGATTAGATTTTTACCCATTCCCACCCATTGAGAGCCCATGCCAGAAAACATGTACCAAATCTCTCTCTTTTTACTTGGAATATGTTGAATATTTCTCGTTTTAGTTTTCGGCAATCCCCTCGGAGGTAATAATGTATAACCTCGATATAAGTGAGTTGAAGTTTCAGTTTCGAAAATATCGTATAAAAGCTGAAGCATTTCTACATCTACAGCTCGGTTTTCCAACTGCGGAAAAAATTAAGTTTCAAACAATTTTAACAAACTTAACAACGTTGAAAACTTTAATTGTCTAAACAAATAGAAAGTTTTTAATTACTCACTTCGTTGAGAAGATAGTCAACAGTATCTTCTGTGCGTCCTGATGCTATAACTAATCTTGGAAGACTGTCATCAGGTTTTCCCATATTTTTCTTTTCCTTTTTGAAATCTTTCAGTATAATATTGGTGCATCCACCACTGAATGCTAAATTATTAACGATCGCATAATCACCAGTCCAGGGAGTTAATTCCGTTACAACTTTACATCTTCCTTCTTTGAGAGCAGGGATTTTATCAGAAGGTGTTTCGAAATGAAGATTTGGTGGAATATATCCTGATTCCATAGCTGTTATAACTTTCATAATTCCGTTAAGAGCATTCGATGCTGAACAAGCGCCAATGTTAGATTTTATAGATCCAATAGGAAGTGGTGATTTACGTCCTTCATTATAAACCTCATCGATTGCTTTTACTTCCTCAGCGTCCACATCCTTAATTCCTGAACCGTCTGCTTCGACATATGAAATATCTTTACCAGAAAGACCGCACTCCTTCAAGGTTCTTTTCATTAAATCTACTTGCGAATCACACTTTGCATACTGAATAAATTGATCACTGCAGGAAATTCCAAAACCGGACTGAATATTCTTTACTTCTGCATAAATGCGTTTTGCGTCACGTGCCTTTTGTAGGAAACAAACAACAATCGTTTCGCTGCGAGTATAACCATCAGCTTTATTGTCAAAAGTTTTTGTTATACCATCGGGTGATAAAAGTCCTGAAAATTGTTTTGATGATGAAGAAGAAATTCAAAAATTCAGGTTTTGAAACATTAGGAACAAAAAACCGGTATTTATACGCATAAATACAACTTCCACTAAAAAGCTGTAGGATAATATGATATTGGTAATTTTAGAAAACTGTTTGTACCTAATAAAATTTGTTGCAGGGATGTTTGTGGATGTAATATTATATTGCAAGCACCAATAATAGCGCTTTCCGCTCGTCCAGTTTTAATTGCCATGTAACCTTCATGAAAAGCAGAGGCACCCGAACAACAATTAGAATCAAAATTATGACTTGGTCCATTTAAACCGAGAAAAAAAGAAGATCGGTTTGCCAACATGGCACGAACTATGCCTTGTAAACTATAACCATTATTCTGAAAAAGTTTTGTCATAAACTCTACTTGATATTACGCCTGTTTGAATTTAAATTCTTTCGTCATATTTTTTATTTGTTTTTTTGGAACAAGTTAACAATTTAATTATGAAAATATGACAAATAATACTTAGTTCAGAAGCGAAAAAAAGAATACCATACCGGACATTTTTCGTAGAAGAATATTTTTTCTGATTCTGATATACTATTCCCAGTAAAGATTGACGTCTTACTTCCTTTTAATTGTTTTGGATTAATTCCAGCATCAACAATGGCTTCGTAGAATGTTTCCATTAATATCCTCACCATAGGATCCAAAGAATGTGCTAATGTTGCGTGGATTCCAAAAAATACATTATCAAAACCATCAAGAGTTTTCAATGCACCGATACGTCGTGGAATTTGGGAATGGTCTGTGAAATTATTATACATTGTGAATTGAGATCACATCCTCTCTTTTATACATATAATCATATCGAATTAATTTTCAAGTGCTTCAACTGATTGTTAATATTTAAAAACATGTTCTTTTACATAATGTTACCTACCATCATTTTACAATGTAAAACTAAATATTAAAAATTTGATTTCATACCGTAGTCCCAACGTGCTTTACAATCACCTACACAGTCTCTTTTGTTTAACAGATTGCTCTGCAATTCGTCAACATTAGCACTGTTTGGAAATCTTCCAGCTATACCAGAAATGACTATTTCATCTCCTGTCATTGTTGAATCCATTTTTTTAGTTTTATAGAACTTTTTTCTTCTAACAAAGTAATTTTTCAGTAATAAATTATTCGTTTAATTAGAAGAGCAAGTATTCGTTTCACGTATACGTTCAATATGAACAGCATATTTAAAATAAACGTCTTTTTATTTTCCCACTTACGAAGTACTTCTATTAAAATTATATGCAATACTTTCTGAGGTCAACTGTATTTTAATAAATTAAAATTATTTACTTAAATGATTATTCTTTTTGAAAATTAATTTTATAGACTTACATTGTATACAGATCAAAGTTTAAATATATACTTTGAAAGTCATTTCCAAAAATAAAAAAGTATAATTGTCTAAAAATACATTAACCTCAAGCAAAAAAATTTAATAAATTTCTTCTCAAATTTCTTGTAAATGACAGCTTCATATTTAAAAAATAACATTTTTTGTGCATAAGGACAAGGTTGCCACAGGTAAGAGGAAACAGCTTCTTAACATGAAAGTTATGAATATGATATTTCTCCAATTTTTAGCTAAATATATGAGATATATTAAAGGTGTTCTTTGAACAAGCGGACATCCTATAGCTGTTCTAAAGATATCTCTCAGTGATAAACTTAAAATTTATTAAGAAATTATTAGTATTTTTTCAAAGCCAATTTTATCAGCTATAATTTTTCTACGAGAAGAAAATTTTATCTGTACACTGAGAAAATTTTAGTCCTTTGACAATAATATTTTAAATATTTCAAACTGATCTTGTATATAGTAACTTGTTAATTACTTTTTCTCTTGTCAGCAAACTAATTAACAAAATTTTACAAACTTTAGTCACGTTTATTTTTAATTAACCTAATTAAAAAAAATAAAATTATTAAACAAAAGAAATATTACAAGAGAATGGCTCGATTATAAATTCAATTATCGAAAAAATATTTTACATTGAATATTAATTTAAAGAAAACAAAGCTAAAATAATTTTTTAGGACAGGAAGCAAAATAAATTCTACTTGCATTTCAATTTTTTACTATTTACAGTACTATATTTATATATTATTAATTTAAATCTTTATCATAAAGTCATGAAAATTACAATATAAAAATGATTGAAAATGTTAACATAATCTTATTATTTATTTTCTTCTGGAATTTGACGTTTCCAACTTGGTGTAAAGGTTAAAGGTGCTTTAATGTACTTCTCGAATTTTTCTCTTTCTGATTCTTCAATCACCAGGATCTCTTCTGTAATCTGAAAATTTAAAGCAAATCTATTTATGTGTACAATGATTTCATGATACAATACAGTCTCATTTTGTTGTATAAAATAATACATTTCTGAAAAATGTACATTAAATAATTTCATACCTTCTTCGACTCGTTGTTTAATGATTTATGGTAAATAGATACAATGGACGCATTTGACTTAGTTAATTTATCCATTTGGTCAATAATATCAGGGATAGATAATAGAGGTACATTTTTTTCGTAATCAGTTGTTTTTTCCTCAAATGCAGTCATTGGTCCTAAAAGAATCAAAAGTCCCGAAAATTGATTTGTTTTCTGCAGGAGAAGTTGAGTTAAATCATCTTCTTCTAACAAGATATCGTCAATGGTTTCTCCAATATGGTTGTTGGGTAAAAACACAACAAACTGTTGTAAATTAGGGCACATTTTTTTAGATTCTTCAAAAAGATGTTTAGTGAACAAGTATTTCGATCTGGAAGACCTTTTTGATGAATTTTCAAGGCGCTGAAGGTCGAAAATTGCATGTACTGTACCAAGTGTATCACCAATCTCAAGAAGTGATTTTCCATTTTGAAGATTTGAAAGATCCAACTCTTTTCGTACTGAAACTAATACTCCGGAATCTTTCCAAAAATTAATCCGGTGATTAATGTAGGATCCGGTATTCTTTGATTCGGAAGCTATGACAATATTTCTGGCACCTCTGTCTACTAAGAAGTTGACTAGTTCCAGTCCAAAATCACCAAATCCTTCAAGTATCAAGTAGGACGCTTCGCTTTTGCACAAGAAACGAGGTACTGCTAGGGCTTCATTGCTTTCATCTTCTGGCTGTACTTTTACAAGTAACTGTAAAGAGATCTTAAATAAGTAAATGTTTAAAGTAAAATTCAGTTTTAGAATGCATAAAAATAATTACCTTTTCAAAAGAACCTTTCGATGTTCTGTCACTAAAAGCATCATTAAGTCTTTCCCTGGAGTAGACCCTTCTTGGTAGTGGTCTTATAGTTTGGTTTGCTAATCCCTCCTCAATTAATTTAGCCAATTTCTGTTTTATAGCTTGATCATGGTTAATTATTTCCATTGGTATTAGTGAGAACATAAAAATTTGATTCAAAAATACTTGCATGTCAACTGAATTGAATTTTGATGATTTCAAAAATGTGTCTTTAACATTTCCTATGATTATGACTCTTCCATCACTTTTTATACAAGGCATGTAAGATTCTACTTTACTCAAATCGGTTCCATTATAAATAATCAGATCAACTCCCTTGCCTTCCGTTCGTACGAAGAGTTGATCTGCAGAACCTTGTGATCCACTTATATAATGTTCTTCCGGAATATTAGAAAATATATTTTTCATCTTTTCTCTATCCTTATCATCCGTGAGTCCAACAAATATTTCTAATGTAATATTTGATGCTATATTAATTATAGCCTGTCCGATAGAACAAGAGCCATTGTATATGAAAATTGATTCGTTCTTTTGTAATGCTCCCTTTATTGTCAAAGCCGAATATGCAGTTGCATATGCTATGGGTACAGTCGCAGCATCTTCCATGGACCAATTATCCGGTATTTTCCAAGTGAAATCATTGTCAGGTGTTATATTATTTGAAAGTGCGTCATTTTTCACAATTCCCATTACTCTGTTTCCTTGTGAATCGTGTCCAGAATATTCTTGTCCAAATGGTTTCTTTTCGAGCGCATTTCTCCCATGATCTTCTAAAGATAATTTATTCTTTGCTAACAGAATATCTTCTTCATTAACTGAAGAGTATTTGACCCTGACTTTATTTTTAATGTTTGTTGATGGTTCTTCAATCCAAGAAAATGAATTTAAATCCAAATCATTCAGTTGCCCTGCTTTCCAATTCGACACTTGTTGAAGTTTATAACCAAGAGGGAAATGTTCATATGTTCCCACAATTGTACCCGGCGAAATTTCTTCTGTAAGAATATTTTGTCCGCAGGATTCGTTTAGAATAGATTCAAGAATAACTCCTTCTATTTTCACCCCGCCTGCCCTAATACTTTTTAGTTTTCTATGAACTATTACTGGTATTTCTGAAAATGTTTACAATTATTACTTTACTTTTAATGAAATTTAAGAATAATTTTTACTCCAGTACGCACCGCTTGTCTTGCTAGTAATTTCTTCATGCAGTTTCGTATTAATAAAGATATTTTTAATTTGAAATGGAACTCGTGCCTTTCTAGTGACGTTTCCAAAGACATATATCTGTAGCATTCCATCCAAAAACGTTGTCCAATTTTCTTTCCATTCTAATACTCCACTACAACCATTAGTTGATATTTCATGAATTGCTCTAAAGGGACCTGAGAATTGATAGCCTCGCATCTGCAATTCAGTGTAAACCTCATGACTTCTTAGACAGTTGTCAATTTTTGGAGAAACATCATTATTTTGAAGATGAGTTGGTTTTTTATCTTTCTCAGCAGTCGCTTGAACTGTTCCAGAGCATAGTAAAATTTCATCTTTTGTCACTTGGAAGAAACCAGAACCTCAAAAAAATAATAAAGATTATAACTAAATTAAAATTGATTATTTTAAGTTATTAAAGATTTATATTTTGTAACAAAAAATACAGTATCTAGTTTCATAAATATTAATCATGCAATACCTTTTTGAACCATTGTTACTAATTCAATAACTTCTTCAAATGGTATCATTACTTGTTGTTCGTGAATGGTTACATTTCTGTAAACGACGGAGAATGCTGAAGTATTTTGAAAACTGTTTAAAACATCCCAGGCAAGTTTCAAGTACAGAGATGTTGGAATTATAGTTGTACCATAGATTCTGTGGTGACTTAAATATTCCCACTTATCGTTATTTAAATTTACTTGAAAGTTTATTTGTCCTGTTTTAAGAACATTGATTCGACTGTTTGTTTTAGTAGTCCTGTGAATAAAGAATTTTACTCAATTAACTGGTTTCGATAAAAAGAACAATTCAGTAAATACTTAAAGGTAACGCAATTGCCGAAAAAATTTAGAACAATAAAACTTGATAACATTTTGTATAATCAATTCTATGACAATCCAACCAACTCATTGTACTTGTATAGTAAAGAATTTGATTACAGAAACTGTGTTTTACCATTTAGTTGAGTGATCCCATTGAATTAAAGGCGAAATTGACGGCGTTCCTCGTGATACGGGATAATTTACTTTCGGATAAAGATTCGATATATTAAAAGTACAGCCGGCATTATATATTTTACCCAAAGCTTCAAAAAGAAATAGCACATTGTCTGGGTGGTGTTTTTTCGTCAAAGGTATATTGATGACACTTTCAGGCAATGATTTTCTAACGATAGCTTGTAAAAGAGCATGAGGGGCAATTTCGATAACAATTGCTCCAGGCGGAATAATCTTCGCAGTCTCAGCGAACAAGACAGAATTTAGAAGATTATTTGTATGATACTCTGCAGATGATAATTGAGCTTCTGCAGAATTCCATTCATCACGTGGTACTGAACTGCTAAGCCAACGATTACTTCTAGGTTTGGGATCAGGAATTATCTCGTCAAGGTACTTTCTTAATTTTTCACCAACTGGAGCAATGTACCGACTATGGTAGGCTATGTTACTGACTGCCACTTCTTTAGCAAAAATGTTCTTCTCCTAAAAAAAATAATTACTTTTGTAATATCCGAATATTTTTTTTATTTATCGAATGTACAGATTTTATTTATCTAACTTTTAATTGTGCTACGAAAGCTTCCACAGACTTTTCAGGACCACTGATAGTGGAATTGGTTGTACTGTTGTGACAAGCTACATCAATATCTGGTGGGCAGAGATTTTTAAGTTCTTCATAACCGATGCCAACTGCTGCCATGGAACCTCTTGGCATTTTCGTTTCTATTGAAGCCAAACCTCTGCTTAATGAAGACAAAACCATTTGCTCAGCTGTTATGCATCCATCAGCGTAAGCGCAACCTAACTCTCCAACTGAATGCCCTATTAGAAAATCTGGTTTTAGTCCCACTGAGTCTAAGACATCTACTAAACCAACCTAAAAAAAAGTTAGGTATTGTTTATTATCTCAATGTTTGACTAAACTTTTCCTCCATCTGGATTGGAAGCGTTACTACCTGAATAGCAGCAATTCCAACAAAAGAATGCACAATATTGTCAAACATTTTGGGGTCATTATCCGTAATTATGTGCATGATGTCTATACCACGGGGTATAAGAACTTTGTCGCATTTTTTAATTGCTTCTTCAAAAACCGGTATTTGTAATAAAGCCTTTCCTGCGAATTTAAATGATTGTACATTAGGATAACATTCTCTATTTGAAGAAACAATGTAATTGGATTAGATTTTTACCCATTCCCACCCATTGAGAGCCCATGCCAGAAAACATGTACCAAATCTCTCTCTTTGAACCCGAATAATGTTGAATGTTTCTCGTTTTACTTGTTAGCAATCCTCTAGGAGGTAATAATGTGTAACCTCTATATAAGTGAGCTGGAGTTTCAGTTTCGAATACATCGTAGATAAGCTGAAGCATTTCTACATCCACTGGTCGGTTTTCCACCTGCGAAAAATAATTAATTTTTCAGACAATGTTCACAAGTTTACCAAACATGCTAATTTTACAGCATTGATGAAATTGTTTGAACAAAATCAAGAATCGAATAAAAGCAAGTTTTTGTTTACTCACATTGTTGAGGAGATAGTTAACAGCGTCTTCTGTGCATCCGGATGCTACAACTAGTCTTGGAAGATTGTCGTAAGGCTTCCCTTTATTTTTCTTCTCTTTCTTGAAATGTTTTAAAATAACATTTGCGCACACACCACTGAATGCTAAACTATTAACGACCGCATAATCACCGGACCAGGGAGTTAATTCTGTTACAACTTTACATCTACCTTCTTTAAGAGCAAGGATTTCATCAGAAGGTGTTTCAAAGTGAAGATTAGGTGGAATATATCCCGATTCCATAGCTGTTATAACTTTCATAATTCCGTTAAGAGCATTCGATGCTGAACAAGCCCCAATGTTAGATTTTATAGATCCTATAGGAAGTGGTGATTTACGCCCCTCATTATAAACCTCATCAATTGCTTTTACTTCCTCAGCATCCACTTCTTTAATTCCTGAACCGTCTGCTTCGACATATGCAATATCTGTACCAGAAAGGCCACACTCGCCCAAGGTTTTCTTCATCAGATCTACTTGAGAAGCACACTTTGGATATTGAAGAAACTGATCATTACAGACATTTGTAAAACCAGTCTGAATATTCTTTACTTCCGCATAAATACGTTTTGCATCACGGGCCTTTTGTAGAAAAAAGACTACAATTGCTTCACTGCGAGTGTAGCCATCAGCTTTGTTGTCGAATGTTTTTGTTATACCATCGGGTGACAAAAGTCCTGAAAAATTTCTTTTTAATGACGTAACAAAAACTATAGGCATTCTTGATTTGTATTTTTCAGTTACTATCAGATAGTATTGAGAATCATAGAAACCTGTTTGTACCTAATAATAGTTGTTGTAGGGATGTTTGTGGATGTAATATAATACTGCTGGCACCAATAATAGCGCTTTCGACTCGGCCAGATTTAATTGCCATGAAACCTTCCCGAAGAGCAGTTGCACCCGAACAACAATTAGTATCAAAATTATGACTTGGTCCATTTAAATCAAAGTAGAAGGAAGATCGGTTTGCTAACATTGAACGAACTACGCCTTGTAAACTATATCCATGAATCTGTAAAATAAATTTATCATATGCTACAATATCTATCTGATATTATTCCTATTATTAATTTGTTATTATTTTCTTTTTCCTCAAAGTAAAAAGTATTTTATAGCAACAAGGTTTTTTACAGAAAAAACAAATGAATCTTTCCAATGGTGTTTCATTCTCTTATTATACAGATAAAATTTTTTATTTATTTCACACCTGGTGAAGATTATCATACCGGACATTTTTCAAAGAAGAATATTTTTTCCGATTCAGATAGACTACTTCCAGTAAAAACTGACGTCTTGCTTCCTTTCAATTTTCTTGGATTAATTCCAGCATCAGTAATCGCTTCGTAGATAATTTCCATAAATATTCTTACCATAGGATCCAAATATTCTGCCAATAATCCATTAACTCCAAAAAATACATTATCGAAAGTATCGAGCGTTTTCATTGTACCGATACGTGATGGAATTTGGGAATGTTCTGTAAAAATTATTATCCTTATCCTTTTACATATATTGTATCGAAATAATATTAAAAAAAACTGTTTAATAATATTATTTCTAAAATGAAAAGTTCGTTTCTCAGAACTTACCGCAAGTTTACGATATAGAATTAAAATTTTAATTTATTTCATACCATAGTTCCAACGTGTTTTACAGTCACCAACACAGTCTATTTTATTTAACAGATTGCTTTGCAATTCGTCAACATTAGCACTGTTCGGAAATCTTCCAGCTATACCGGATATCACTATTTCATCTCCTGTCAGTGTGGAATCCATATCTTTATTTATTCTTTTCAGAGAAATAAATCTGTTTTAGAATTTTTTTCAACTAAAAACTTCTTTTTTAGTTCTAAAAAAGTATTCTTTCGGAGTTGAAATTTTTTTGCTTTAATTACAGAGAGAAACTTTGTTTTCGTTTCACGTATACGTCCGATATGAATGGCATATTTAAATAAAACGTCTTTTTATTTTCGAGATCAGGAAATATTCTTTTTGAAATTATATGCAGTAGTTTCTGAGGTCAATTTGGAAGGAAATTAAAATTCGTGACTTTAATGATTGCTATTTTTAAACATTTGCTGTTTAAACATACATTGTCAAGAGGTCAAAGTGTAATTACATTCTTCGACAATCATTTCCAAAAATAACAAAATTTAATTTTCGAAAAAATTCATTGTCTCTAAACAAGTAAAAAATTGATAAATTTCTTTTAATATTTTTTCTTAATTTAATTTGTTCAGTTGGAAAATTTGTTTTCATTCTCCTCACATTGAAAAGAATTATTTTTGGTGGAAAATTAACGTTTGCTGTTTATAATACTTAATGATGTTTTTCATTTTAATTATTTGTTAAACTATTGCTCGCAGACTAAAAGTTTCGTTTGGATCGGTCTAAGAAACTTTACGTATGTGATAAAATTGTTTTTGAATTTGCAAACGCATATAGTGGCTATATGGATTCTTTCGGAGAGGAGCGGCGTGCTGCAGCAATCGGAGAAATGGTCGAGAGATCATCAAATATTTATGAATACAGAAGTGGCTAACAGTTCAACGTCATGCAATCGAGTAGATTGCATTTGGAAACCAAGCACCTGTATCCATTTAAGTGGAAGCTTTTAGCGACTCGTCGATCGGCATATTGGATTTCGTTAAAGAGTCCAGTGTGTGTGATGCAAGTCTCTTGAATCAAAGTATTGGATACATTTTAACTTTTAAATTATCAAAAGAAATTTTTTGACGTCTGATTGGCATATCTTATCGTACACGTATTCATGAACATATTATAAAGAGTCATTTCTGTAGAATTTTTTCTCCTTTCCTTTTCTATAATTGCTCCTTTCACTATTCTCTCAATCTCCCAACTTGAAAACTAAATTGAAAATTAATTTTTAAATGAAACAATTACTCAAACGTTACTTAGTAATATTTGTGTAATTTAATTTCTATTGAACTATTCTATTTCTATTTTTAATTTTATTTTTAATTTTATTTTTAATTTTATTTTTAATTACTGTAATTTAATTTCCAAATGCAATTTAATGTGGAATTCATTTTCTAAATTATGTTAAATCCTCTTGTAAACTGATCCGTTCGGAAAAAAATTTCTAGCAGCTTGCCTTTTATTACTGGACTTATTATGTCTGAAAGTGTCATCGTTTAAATAAGAGAAAATTTATGGAAAACGCCGACAATGTATGAGAGATGGAATACAATATAAATTTTTATTGATGGAGGAAAAATAAAAGATGATATAAAGTGATCATAGCAGAAAACATGAAAGGACACCGCTAAGAGTTGGTGGAGCGATGAAAATAATGCAGATCGTAGCGAATTCGTAATCACGAGGCTTGATGCTGTAGACGAGGGTGCATGAAATGCACACTTGAGTGCACATGACCACTGGTCCATGAAAAATGTCTGAAAAAGTAACCTCATTTTGATTCTCAATAACTAAACTCGTCGATTATGAAACTAAAAGAAAAAAAGAATCTGTTGCGAATTTGAAATAAATTTGCATTTCTCCTTTTGAAATGAAGTTACAATATATGATTATTATTTGATTATTTATATATTATTAAATATTATATGATTAGAATTGAATTTTTATTAACTTAATTTTTTATTCGTATTTTTATTTTGTTCATTTTTATTAATTTTTATAATAAATTTCATTACCTACTGTATTATTTTTTACATTCTCATCACATGAGAAAGTATTAGTTTTGGTCGAAAATTGACTTTTGTTAATTTTTTTCAATTATCTTTTTTTAAAAGATTCAATTTATTTCAACATTTTTTTCGAAATTTAATTATTTTTGAATATTGACTAAATTTGTGAAATAATTTTCAATTATTCTATCAAAACTTTTATAAAATTCTTTGCGAATATTTCAATTACATTAAAAGTTATTAAAAGTTTCAAACAAATTAAATTATTTAAAATGCAATTTTAATAAAAGTTTACCGAAAAATTAATTATTATTATTTAAAAATATTTTTATATAATTCTTTGCAAGTATTCAATTTTTTACAAAATGTTAATAAAATTTGTCGCAAGAATTAAAGTATTTTTATGAATAATTAAATTCTTCTTTGAAACTCATTTCCTTTAGAAAATTTGAATAAAATTCGTTGCAAAAATTACATTATTTTTATAAAACTCATCGCAGGATTTTAATCATTTTTTAAACTGTTTTAAAAATGAATTGCACGAAGAATGAAGTTATTCTTAAAATTCCAAAATAAAGGTACAAAGACAAAATTTAATTATTTTCATAACTAAATCAAATTCTCTTTAAAAATGCAATTATTTTCGTAATTTATAAAACTCACGTTCGAATTTCAATTATTTTAAATATATTTTTAAATAAATTCCCCAAAAAATAACATTATTTGAAAAAATTTTAATTAATATTTTTATAAATATTAAAATTTTTCTCCGGAATTCAATTTTTTTTAATTTTTATAAAATTCGTTGTAAAAATTCAATTATTTTTATAAAATTCATCATAGGATTTTAATTATTTTTAAAATATTTTTGAAATAAATTTTTAATAATGAATTCAAATATTTTTAAAAATAATAAAATTCTTCAAAAAATTCAGTTATTTTAGCAAAATTTTATAAAGATCGTTGCAAAAATTTAATTCTTTTCAAAAAATTCATTATAAGATTTTAATTATTATTAAAACATTTTAAAATAAATTCGTAATTACAAATTCAAGAATTTTTATAAATAATAAAATTCTTCTCTAGAATCCAATTATATAAAAAAAATTTATGAAAATCGTTGCAAGGCTTTAGTTATTTTTAAAGTTTTTTTAATATAATTCGTTGTAAAAATTCAAATATTTTCCTAATTAATAAAACTTATTTTTAAATTTTAATGTTTTTTAATACAATTTTATTCAAATTTGCCGAAAAATGTAATTATTTTTAGAGAGTTCATTAAAATTCTTTAAAGATATTGAATTTTTTGAGAAAATATTTATATTATTTGTTTATTAAAATTTAATAATTATTTTCATTACGTTTTTTAATCAAGATTCTTTGACGAATTTAATTATTAAAAAAAATTTAATGAAGCTCAATTTTAGAATTTTATTTTAAGAAAAAATCAATTATTAAAAAAATAATTAATTTTTATATTTAAATAATTAAATTCTCATTCAACTTTCTAACATGAATTGATTTAAAATTAAAATTGAATTCAGTTAAAATTTTAGATAATAATTTAATATTTAGAAGTGTAAATTTTTAGAAATAAATCAATTTGATAAAAAAATTTTCGATTTGAGTTCTTGATAAATTTTAAATGTTGTAAAACTTGCATATTAAAATTTTTATTCTAAAATAAAAGGATTAGATTTTAATATTTAAAAAAAAATTTAACTCAAGAATGGTTGAATTTTGGAAGAATGATAGTTGTAATTTTTAAAAATATTTTAATTTCATATTGTATTTACTTCTGATAATTTTAAATATTTTAATTATTGCGGAAGAATTGAATAGTCGCATTTAGACAGTTATTTAAAAAAATATTCTACAGTCGAATATTAAAAAATAATTTTTTTATATAAAAAAATTTATTTTATATAAAAAAATTTATTTTATATACAAAAAATTTATTTTAGAAATTGTAGAAAAATTGAGTAGTAAAATTTATTTTTTCGATAGCTTCTTTTTTTTACTATTTTTTTCTGTCTTAAAGCTACTTTTTGCTATTTTTAAAATTTAATTTTTTTGTACTGATTATTAAAATAATTATCTAGAGTCTAAAATGAAGTTCGATTTTAAAAATAAATAAATAGTGTAACTAAATGTTAAAACTGAATAAGAAAAAAATAAATAATAGACAAGAATAAAACCTTATTTTTCGAAATATTTTTAAAAGAATCTAAATGCAATAAGTATGCGGATGTATGTAGAGACAGAGAAGGAGTAAAAGATTTATACTTCAAAGAGTTGTTAAGCAGCCTTGTACTTAGCGATAATGAATATTCTTCTGGTTCGCGTAACGGACGCCCACATATCGAAGTACCATAATTCAATCTTCGAAGCAATTCGTATAAATATTTATCACACATATGAACAAACTGTATACGCAATGTTGCACTTTATCAATATTGATTCATATTTACAATTGTGACACGCACAATATTATAACCACAAGACACTGATTTTTCGATTTTCCCCAATTACTTTTTTGACACCAATTTAACACTTTATATGGTGGTTAATCAATCTTATCCAATAAATATAGTTAAAAAAAAAGGAACATAAAAGGTGCAGTTACGCTTTTTTTCTCTTCTTTCCTTTTTCAAAGTTATATTTTTATTTTCTTTGTAATTCTTGCACCAGTGTGTGCGCGCTCGCGCCCGCGTCTTTTCCTCAAGATAATTTATTTTATAACGCTTGTCATTCTAGACTTTTGCCAATTACTTTCTTCTTACTGTGTTAATTACACTATGTTAATTATCCCCCCAGTCATCTCTTCAACATTATTCGTTTCCACAGTGAATATAAATTGACATATTATCCGGAAAGTTGATTATTAATTCTAATTTCTTTTCTTCGATCGTAAATATTCATTTTTTCCTCTGATAGACTTGGTAATAATTTATTCCCACCTACACGAAGATAATAAATTTGTTAGAAGCGTGTAAAAAATGAGTATTTAGTCCACTTTTCAGTTTAATTTATTAGCCACTCAATTGTTTCGCCAATCAGTAATATTTTATTTTTGTCAGAAATATTTTTTAATAAATAAATAAATAAACGGAAAATGAAAAAATAAATATAGAAACAAACAGAAAGAAAAAAAATAAAAGAATGTCTATTTAGTCCACTACTCTGTTTAAATAATTATATATAATAATCGTCGTGATTCCAGATTTCCGGATCTCTGTCCACACTTGAAGTTATAGTTATAGTTATTCTTTTGTTTTTTATACGTTCTGATAGAAAATAGAAATAGAAATATACATATATATATATATATATATATGTATATATATATATATATATATAATATATATATATATATATATATACATATATATACATTATAATAATATAATAATAATATTAATTATAATAATCGTAAGTTTCCTTTCCGTTAGCAAATTATATGTATTCATTTGTTTTTTTGAAAATGCATTTTTGTGGGTTATTGTCATTTTTTTAATGTCAAAAAGAAAACAAAAAAAACTCGTTTTATTCACTTCACAAAATTGACAAAAATTCCATTCCATGTTTTTCATTTTCCTAGCTTTTTCCTAATTTTCATCAAAAATATTTACTTTTTTCTTATCCTGCTAATAAATTGAATTTATGCTACGAATTTCATTACTTATGAAACAATTTAAAATATTTTAATTCTAGCGAAGAATTTTTAAAAAAATTGAAAATAATTGAATTTTTCAGAAGAATTTTATTATTTACAAAAATAATTCATTTTTTTAGGCAAATTTTGTTATTTATGAAAATAATTGAATTTTCTTGAAAATAATAAAATATTATTATTTATTAAAATAATTAAATTCTTGCGAAGAACTTTTTTTTTAATTTGGAAAATAATTGAATTCTTGGAAAGAATTTTTAAAAAATTTTAAAAAATAATTGAATTTTATAAATTTTGAGAAAAATTGAATTTTTTGAAGAATTACATATTTTCAAAGGATTTTGTAATTTATGAAAATAATTGAATTCTTTCGAGAAATTTTATTAATAATTGTTGAAAAAATAATTTAATTACTTTCGAAGAATTTTATTATTTATAAAAATAATTAAATTCTTTTAAAGAATTTTATTAATTAGGTAAATGATTAAATTCTTGCGTCGAATTTTATTAAAATTGATGAAAATAATTGAATTTTTTCCTACAATTTTATCATAAATTTTTTTGAATAATAGAATTCTGTTTGGTTATTTTATAAAAATAGTAGATATTGAAAATCATTGAAATGTGAAGAGTTTTTAAAGATAATTAAATTTTACAAAGAATTCTATTAAAAAATTTGGCAATAATTGAATGTTGGTTGGAAATTTTATTAAATTTTTTTGAAAATAATTGGATTTTCCAAAAAAATATTTTATTATTTATGAAAATAATTGAATTTTGAAAAGAATTTTATTGAAATACCTCAAATAATTGAATTTTCGGGAGCAATTTTTTTTATTATTTAAAAACAAATTTTTATTAAATTTATATTAAAACAATTAATTTCTTTCGAATAATTTTATTAAATTTTTGAAAATCATTGAATTATTGCGGTAAAGTTTATTAAAATGTTTAAAAAGAATTGAATTTCCGTTGAAAATTTTATTACTTTTGAAAGGAATTGAAATCTTCATATGAATTTTAAGAACATTGGTTTAAATAATGAATTTTTAAATTTTATGAAAATTTTATTATTTTAAATAATTGAATTCTTGTTCAAAACTTTATTTGTGAAAGTAACTGAATTTTACGATTATGAAAATAATTAAATTCATGCTTAGAATGTAATCAAAAATTTTTTTGAAAAAATGGAATTTACATGAAAAATTTTATAATTATTAAAAAGAATTGAATTATTGGGAAAAATAAATTCCATAAAATTTTGTTAAATAAAATTGATTTTTTTCAATATTAGCGAATTAAAAGTAGTGGAAATTCTCCAAAAAAATAATGTTTATATTCTTTGTTCGGAAAGTTAAATACTTATATATAGCTAATAATTATTTTTACCTTCTCTATTCTTTAGAATAATTAAAATTTTCGTAATGAAGTTTTTTTTAATTTAAGTATCAGATAACAATTTTTGTGAAATTCAATTTTCCTCGTACAAGAAAGTTTAATTATTTTCAATTGTGAAAATCTGATGCCGAATTTGAAATTAGTATCGAAATTTGTTAAAGTTTTTTTATATACTTTAAAGTTTAAAAATATAATATATTTTGAAAATTTAATTCTAATTAGTTTTTTAGGTATGTGTCATAATAAGTATTTCCTTGAAAATTACTTAAATTAAAATGACTTGAAATTGTTTATAATAAACATTGTAGTACAATATTCCCGCGCGCTCGCGCGCGGATAATTTGGCTAGTTAGTCTATTAATTGCTTTGATAATCGCAGTAATATATATTTTTTGCCATGAATATTTATAAATAAATAATATTTATATATATAAATAATATTTATAAATAAATAATATTTATAAATAAATAATATTTATAAATAAATAATATTTATAAAAGAAAGAAAAACAAAACGTAAAAGTATATAAAAAAACAAAAAAAGGAAAAACATGAAATAAAAAAATAAGAGAAAGTAAAAAATAGAAACGAAAAAAATTTCAGCTCTGGAAGAACAATATGTCAAGAAAATTATTCCAGTTGGATCTTATTTTACCGAATGACTTCATTAGTGCAAAAATAAATTTATTTCCAAAAGAAGAACGCACCTGTTGCCCTGTGAGTTTTAGTGTTTATGAAGGAATATTATGAAGACTTTGGGGTAATTTCTTTCTTTATTTTTTTCTCCTTTTTTTGTACATTCCGAGTCATGTTGGGTTTACTGTACACCACCATCACTAACATTATAAAGAAGTTATGAAAAGGAAAAGAAGAAAAAGAAATGAAAGAAATCTGACAACATCAAACAAACGCGCGGCAAACGATGCCGAAAGAGTTCGATCCCGCGGCCCTTCGGAGAATCAAGGCATGCAGGAAAGAACGAAATAAAATGAAATTAATCCGTGGACCCGGCGGGGGTCGTCGGCTCCTCTCTGTCCTAGCTCATAATAAATAAATCCAACCTACAGCCCCCGTGGTGTCCCAATTAATTCCGCTTTATTGCAGGACGCTCCTAACGATATTCATCCCGATATCGAGTTCATTACAGGGCTCGTCCCTTTCTATATATATACATTCGTATATATAGATATATGTGTCATCAAAGTCCTTCATGATTAATTATTATTATTTTCCATTTTTCATCTAAAAAAAAATTTCTAATCAGGCGCTTTTTTTATACTAAAGAAGAAATCGATGTTTAAGAAAGTATAGGGGAAAAATAATTTAATTGAGTACATTTGATAAATTTTAATTATAATGTCCAGTAGTAAAAGAAGATTTAAGTCAGACATGTTGTTCAATTTTTTGAAATTTCTAGTTTTTATACGGGGCATTCCACACCAAATTGGAAATAATTTTAGAATTATTTTATAATTTTTATTTTTTAATTATTTTATCAATATTTATTATTTTTATTTTTCATTTTATTATTTTTATTTTTCAACTATTTTTTCTTCTTTAGTGCTCGTTGAAATGAGCTACAATGATTTTTTTCGAATTTTTTAATAAAGCGACTTAAGAGATACAGATTTATGAAATATCACGTTTTTTACGTAATTTTTTTTTCAAATGATTATAACTCGACCAAAAATTGATCAAATTGGACGCTCTAATAAAAAAATTATTGTCTTTACACATAATTTATAATAAAAATATGCAAAAAGTTTTTTTTTAATAATTTACAATAAAATTTTTAAACTTTGTATATAAAATTTACAGTAAAATTTTTAAATTTTGTATATAAAATTTACAAAATAAAATTTAAAAATTATTTAAATAAAATTTTATTTTTTACAATGTACGTATCGATAAATTTTTTTCAAAATTTTTTTGTAAGAAACTAGCACTGAATTAACAATTTTTTGCTCACAATCGGACAAGGATTAAGAGTTGTTAATTTAGTGCTGGTTTCTTACAAAAAAAATTTTGAAAAAATTGACCGATACATACATTGTAAGAAATAAAATTTTATTTAAAAACTTTTCAAATTTTATCGTAAATTATTAGAAAAAAAACTTTTTCCATATTTTTATTCAAAAATAGGTATGAAAACTACAATTTTAGTAATAAGAGCGTCTAATTTATTCAATTTTTGGCTGAGTTATAAGCAGTTAAAAAAAATATTCACGTAAAAAAGTGATATTTCAAAAATTTGTATAATAATAAATAATAATAAAATCCGAATGAATAATAAGAGCAAGTCTCGTATATATTCATTAAATAAATAATGATAATAATAACAATACCAACATGAATAAATAAAAATTTAATAAAATACTCAAAATTGCATTGATATCAATAAAAATAAAAATTAGAAACAGCAATGAAAATTATATTTAAAATTAGAAAATAATCGAAAAAATTCGTAATTGACCGAAGAAATTTTCAATTAAACTAATAATATGAAATTAAATTGAAAATTATTGAATGATTTTGTAATTTGATGTTTGTAATTTCACAGAGATTGGATTGATTTTATGTTTTGAGAAAATGTTTATCGAAAGTAGAGGGATAATAAATGGGAGATAAATCTGAGAGTTGTTGAAATCGTTTATAAGGGATAAAAGGAGCAGTGGAGAGAGGGAGAGAGAGAGGATATCTATCTGCGGTTTTATATATATAGGGCTTCGTAACGCCACAGCATGTTAGCCTAGTCGATTCTATCCTATTATTATACGCAGGTCTGCCAACACTCCCACACATCAAGGGTAACCTGATCAGGGTTAATCTAACCCTGACCTGTGTGCACTATTGCCAGCACCTGCGACCCAAAACTCAATTTCTACTCGACATTCCCACAACAATTTTTTTCTCTCTAATACTTCTATACGCCATCCGCTATTCATGTACCAATAAATGATAAGATTAGCTCACCTGGGAATTTAGAGAAGAAACTGGAGTGGAAAAGTTTTATTCTATTTTTAAGTATTCTTTGGGGTTAAAAATGTATTTCAGTTGGTGAAAAGTATTTTAAGTTTCTATCAATATTCTCAGCAAATTAAAAACTATTTCTAGTGAAGTAAAAAAACAAATTCTCAGTAAAGGAAAAATATTCTTAGCTAAAAAAATATTCTTGTCAAATTGGAGAATATTCATTGGGATTTAAAAAA
The DNA here is from genome assembly GCA_032873175.1 of Leptopilina drosophilae. NCBI lineage: Eukaryota > Metazoa > Arthropoda > Insecta > Hymenoptera > Figitidae > Leptopilina > Leptopilina drosophilae. The sequence continues at coordinate 42,530,652 of CM065480.1, read as the reverse complement.
TATTCTTGCCAAATTAGAGATTATTCTTAGAAAAGTATTCTTTAGAAAGAAAGTATTTCTGAAGAAGTAATAAATATTCTTAGCGAGTTAAAAATATTCTTAGCAAAGTTAAAAGTATTCTTAGCGAGTTAAAAATATTCTTAGCAAAGTTAAAAGTATTCTTAGCAAAGTAAAAAGTATTCTTAGCGAGGTAAAAAGTATTCTTGAGAAAAAATATTCGTGGAAAAGTAAAAAATATTATTAGCGAGTTAAAAATATTCTTGCAAAGTTAAAAGTATTCTTAGCAAAATAAAAAGTATATTCTTAGCGAAGTAAAAAGTATTCTTGAGAAAAAAATATTCATGGAAAAGTAAAAAATATTATTAGCGAGTTGAAAATATTCTTAGCAAGGGAAAAGTATTCTTCTTAAAGTAAAAAAGTGTTACTTACAAACTAAGAATATTCTTAGTCAGTTAGGGAATATTCTTAGCAAAGCATAAAGCATTATTTACAAATTAAAAAGTATTCTTAGCAAACTAAAAATATTCTTAGCAAACTAAAAATATTTTTAGGAAATTAAGGAATATTCTTAGCGAAGCATAAAGTATTCTTAGCAAGGTAAAAACATGTATAGATGAAAAACAATATTCTTAGCAAATTGGAGATTATTCTTAGAAAAATATTATTGAGAAAAAAAGTATGTGTGAAAAGTAGCGAATATTCTTATCAAATTAGAGATTATTCATAGAAAAGTATTCTTGAAAAAAAAATATATTTTTAGCGAATTGGAAATATTCGTAACAAACTAAAAATTATTCTTAACGAAGCAGAAGGTATTCTTAGCAAGCTATAAAATATTCTTTGTAAAATAGGGAATATTCTTAGCAAAGCACAAAGTATTCTTAGCAAAGTAAAAAAATTATAAATGAGAAACAATATTCTTGTCAAAATAGTCTTCCAAATTACAGATTATTCTTGAAAAAATATTCTTGAAAAAAAAGTATTCAGGAAAAATTGGCGAATATTCTTAGAAAATTAGAGATTATTCATAGAAAAGTATTCTTGAAAATAAAAAGTATTCGTGAAAAAGTAATTAATATTCTTATCTAGTAAAAAATATTCTTAGCGAAGTGAGATAGTATTCTTAGCAAATTAAAAATAATCTTAGTCTTAAATTATTGAAAATTCTCAGCAAAGCATAAAGTATTCTAACAAAATAAAAGAAATTATAGTTGACAAAAAATATTCTTGTCAAAATAGAGAATATTCTTAGCAAATTAGAGATTATTCATAGAAAAGTATTCTTGATAAATAAAAGTATTCGTGAAAAAATAATTATTATTCTTGGCTTGTTAAGAATATTCTTAACAATGTAAAAAGTATTCATAGCTAAGTGAGAAAGTATTCTTTGAAAACTAAAACTATTCTTTGTAAATTAAGGAATATTCTTAGCAGAGTAAAAAAACTATTGATGAGGAACAATATGCTTGTCAAAATAGGAAATATTCTTAGCAAAATAGAGATTATTCAAAAACAATATTCTTTAGAAAAAAGTATTCATGAAAAATAGCGAATATTCTTAACAAATTAGAAATTATTTATAGAAAAGTATTTGTGAAAAAGAAAAAAAATTTCTTAACGAATTGGAAATATTCGTAGCAAACTAAAAAGTATTTTTAGTAAAACATAAGTTATTCTTAGCAAAGTAAATATATTCCTAATCGAAAATCAATATTTTTGTCAAAATAGCTAATAATTTTAGCAAATTAGAGATTATTCATAGAAAAGTATTCGTGGAACAGAAAAAAAAATATTTTTAGCGAATTGGAAATATTCGTAACAAACTAAAAAGTATTCTTAGCAAAGTAAAAATATTCTTAGATGAACAACAATATTCTTGTCAAAATAGCGAATATTCTTAGCAAATTAGAGATTATTCATAGAAAAGTATTAGTAGGAAAGTAATAAATATTCTTAGTGAGTATTAGTAGGAAAGTAATAAATATTCTTAGCGAATTTGAAATATTCGTAGCAAAGTTTTTAGTATTCTTAGCGTAGTAAAAAATTATTTTTATCGATCTAAAAGTATTCTTAATAAATTAGTGAGTATTCTTCCCGAGGCATAAAGTATTTTTATCAAAGTAAAAATATTCTTAGCAAATTGGGGAATATTTCTAGCAAATAAAAAGTATTCTTGGCAAAGTAAAAAGTATTTTTAGATAAAAAAAAATATTCTCAGCAAATTAGGGAATATTCTTAGCAATGTAAAAGGTATTCATATCAAAGTAAAAAATATTTTTATCAAAAAGAGTATTCATACAAAAAAAGTAAAAAAGAATATTCACTAATTTACTAAGAATACTTTTAGATCGATGAGAATACATTTTTACACCTAAGTAAAAAATCTTTATTTATAACACAATTTCGTAGCAAATTTTCTACTATAAACCAGAACAATCCTACATAAAAACGACAATAAAATAATATTGTCCTCTTAATTAAAAAAAAATTCCCACTCAATAAAAAATAACCCAAAAACCTTCTAATATTCCCGAAATAAAAGAAATAGAACGTCTTGAGTGAAAAATGACTGATCGTTGGTGTTTACCTTTCTAAATCCTTCCCAGGAGAGGTTTCGTGAAACAAGAGTCCAATCGTGATGCAACTTTACACCTGTTGCCTAGATTCGTGATTTATTTTAAAGACTTCTTCTCTCCTGGGAGATACATCAACCCCAAAACATGTTCTCGACCCTACGCATCGCATCCATATTATACCCTCGGGCGACTAACTTTTATGTATACCAAAACGTGATACACTGATATACCTACGTTCAAGAAAAGCAGGTCGACAGGGTTACATTCTAAGTAGATTCTTGTCTCACAGAGCATTCATGCCGTATCAAAGCATGAAACACGAGGTTTTTTCTGTTCAAGAGAATAATGCAAAACATGTGTATATACAAGTGTTGTTTTGCGAACACAATTCGGTATTAGAGACGGTAAGAGTTTGGAGATTTATTATCACTTTTTGGGTGCTTGTAAAGTTTCTTTAGATTTATGATTTTTCGGTAGTTATTAATTATTTAATTTAATAATGTAATTAATAATTTAATTAAATTTATCGTATTTCATTGTATTTACAAATATTTACCGTTTTTTATCGTATTTTTCGCATTATATCCCATTTTTCATATTCAACAAATTTTATTCTAATTTTCGTCGTATTTTATCGTATTTTTCATATATTTTTAATAACTAATTTCCACTAAAATCTTTAATCATAATTACTTGGACTTTCTGATAAAATTACTTTATTGCTAAAACTGCTTATCGTAATTTTAATTTATTTTACTTTCCGATAATTGTAGTTCCAATAAAAGAAATTTCAATTAATTATTATTTATAATAATTGAAGTATTAGTAAACAACAAATTCAATCTATTGTAACTGCTAATAGTTTTAGTTTCAAAAAAACAAATTTCAAGTTATTGTACTTCCTGATAGTTTGAGTTTTATTCAAATAAATACTATTTATACTTCCTAATAATAATCGTGGTTTTAAGAACAATAAAATTCAATCAATTATGCTTCCTGATAATCGTAGTATTCGTAAATATAATTTTAAATAATTGTACTTCCTAATAGTTATAGTTTTAATAAAAATAAACGTCAACTTATTTTACTTCCTGATTGTTTAAGATTTAATAAAATAACTTCAATTACACTTTTAAAATAAAAGTATTACAATTATGAGAAAGATTAATTGGTTAAAGTTTATTTTTATTAAAACTAAAACTATTAGGATGTACAATTAATAATAACTAATAAAAGTAATAAAAGTAACAAAGTAATAAAGCAAAAAAAGTAATAATTTTATTACTAGCTTTCTCATAATTGTAATACTTTTATTTTTAAGGCAGAAACTTTAACTAATTATGATTCCTGATAATCGTAGTATTAGTAAATATAAATTTTCCTATTTGTACTTCCTAACAGTTTAAGTTTTAATAAAAATAAGCTGCAACTAATTAATTTAACTAATTCATCATTATTGTAATTTTAGCGAAAAATAGCTTCAATTAATGATACTTCCTGATAATTGTAGTTTTCAATAAATAACTTCTATTTTTATAGTTCATGGTAATAGTAATTTTAATAAAAATAAACATCAACTAACTATACATTCTGATAATTGTACTAATAGTGACTACTATTTATACTAATTGTTCTACCTAATAGTTTAAATAAAAAAAACTTGAAGTAACTATGCTGCCTGATAATTGTATTTGTAATAAAAAATATTTTTAATAAATAATACTTCCTGATAAGTTTCATTGTAATAAAAGTAACTTTAACTTTTTGTACTTCCTGAAAGTTTTAGTTTTAATTAAAAAATCAACTTATTGTACTTCCTGATAATTGTAGTTTTAGTGAAAATAACTTCAACTAATTATTTTTTCTGATAGTTTCGGTTTTAATAAAAGAACGTCAATTATTATTGTAACCATAATATTATACTTCAGATTAATTGTAGTTTGTATATATAAACAACTTCAATTAATTATTCTTCCTGATAATTAGTAGTTTTAGGAAAATAACTTCAATTTTTATACTTCGTAATAATTGTAGTTCAAATAAAAATAAAATTCAATTAATTATACTTCGTGATAATCGTAGTGTTAATGTATACAACTCTTATTGACTGTACTTCCTGATAATTTTAGTTTTAAAAAAGTAACATTCATTACAATACTTCAAAATAATTTCAGTTTTATCACAGATAAATCTTAACTAAGTATGCTTCCTGATTATTGTAGTTTTAGTAAAAATAACTTTAACTGATTAGTCTTCCATGTAGTTTTAGTTTTAATTAAAATTAACTTGAACTGATTATTCTTCTTGATAATTGAAGTTTTAATAAAATGGAGCTTTAAAAAATGATAATTCCTGATAATTATACTTTTAAAAAACAACTTTAAATGTTAGTGTAAATAAATGATTGTACTTTGCGACAATTTCGTAGTTTTAGTGAGATTAATTTTCAATAAGTATACTTCCTGATAATTGTAATCTAAACATAACTTTACCTTTCTGTACTTCCTGATAGTTTTAGTTTTAATAAAGTAACATTAATTATTATAATACTTCATAGTATTTTTAGTTTTATTTTAGATAAACTTTAACTAATTGTTCTTCCTGATTATTGTAGTTTTAGTAAAAATAACTTTAACTGATTAATCTTCCATACAGTTTTCGTTTTAATAAAAATATACTTGAACTGATTATGCTTCTTGACAATTGGAGTTTTAATAAAATCTAGTTTCAAGTCATATTCAATTTATAAAATCAACTGCAATTAATTATACTTCCTGATTATTGTAGTTTAAAACAACAGTTTTAATTGTTAGTATAAATAAATGATTGTACTTTGCGGTAATTGCGTAGTTTTAGTAAAATTAATTTTAATTATGTATACTTCCTGATAATTGCAATTTTATTAAAAATAACTTTTACTTTTTATACTTCCTGATAGTTTTAGTTTTAATAAATAAACTTCTATTTTTGTAGTTCATGTTAATTGTAGTTTAAAAAAATTAAACTTATTGTACTTCCTGATAATCGTAGTATAGTTAGTGAATGTTATACTTTAAGTTAAATGTAGTTTCAGTTAAAATCAACTTTAATTAATTATTGAAAAAAATAATATTGTAAAAAATAATATTGTAAAAAATAATATTGCAATAAATAATATTGTTGTTCTAATTAAAACAACTTCAAACAATCATACACCTTGATAATTAGATTTCAATCCGTCTAAACTAATCGTTTTTTTCCAAATTAAAAAAAAATTGTAAAAGTTTGTACAAGTTGTAAAAAATCTTTCCAATTATCATTTCATTTATCAATAATTATATTTCCCAATACATTCATTATATATACAATATTTAAATATTATTTTTCAAAAAAAAATTTTCAACACACATCAAGGACGCGCTTAAATGATGTAAACACACACGAGAATCAACAAGCAAATGAACATGGAAAATTATTTAAAACATAAAAGCGACGTTCCGTGTGTCAATGTGCGTATAAAGCGAGTCGAATTCTCGACACTCACCGACATGTTCAATTTCTCCCCAATCCGAGAATTTATTTGTTCCCTTGTCGGATTCACGATAGGTGTAGTAATTTACGTTTATATATTTTTCAAACAACATTCAACCAAGTTGAAGGCTTAAGTAAGATGTATGTGGAAATAATGTTGATCTCAATGATAATTTACACGACTGCCCATCCCCCCACCCCACTTCTCAATCCCTCATCCTTCTTCTTTTTTTCATTTCATTTTTTTGAATATATCAAAGCGATAAATATTCATTACTTTTCATTTCGTTTTATGATTCCTCTTTTTCAACTATATTTTCGTCTCTTTTTTTCTTTTTTTTTGTGCTTATAATATTTTTTTTTACATTTATACTTTTTTGGATGGTTGTAATTTTTATACTTGTACTTCTTTATGGTTATTTTTTATGTAATTATATTTTTTTTGATACTTTTATAGTTTTTTTATACTTTTATTTTTTTCTACTTTTATATTTTTTTCTACTTTTATATTTTTTTTCTACTTTTACATTTTTTGTATTAACATTTTTTTCAGGAAGTCAAATTAAAACGAAAAAGAGAATCAAAATGTTCTTTCGCAACTATTTTGCTAGGTTTTTTGTCTCAATTTGATAGCCTTAGAAAAACGGTGCTGACACTTTTTTACTTACACCATTTTTATGCTTATACTTTTTTTATACCTACACTTTTTTATTTTTGTATCTTCTTTTGAACTTCTATTTTTTTATACTTTAATCTTTTTCCAAATTTTTACTTTCTGAGACTTACAATTGTTTATATTTATTTTTTCTGTTCTTACACTTTTCTTATAGTTGCATTTTTTAATTTTTACACTTTTTTATACTTTCACTTTTTATTTTTGTATCTTCTTTTGAACTTCTATTTTTTTATACTTTAATCTTTTTCCAAATTTTTACTTTCTGAGACTTACAATTGTTTATATTTATTTTTTCTGTTCTTACACTTTTCTTATAGTTGTACTTTTTAATTTTTACACTTTTTTTATACTTTCACTTTTTTATAATGTTACTTTTTTACACTTCCATTTTTTTATTTTTAGACTTCTTTATATTATACTCTATTTTATAAACTTAATTTTTTTTTGCTCTCATTAAACTTTTCTTGTAGTTTTAATTTGAAACGACGACAGTAAATGAAATTAAACCACAAGAAAATAAAAAAAATGTTAATAAAAATAATTAATATGCTGAAACTATAATTTTCTTCCTACTATTTAAACGCTTTATATTTTTCTTTAAAAGAGGAAGTCGAAGTATAAATAAAAAAATTATAAAAAATATTAAAATATTTAGGTGAATTAGGTAAATTATAATTATCGGTAGTAAAAGCAAATCTAAGTCAGAAATTTTGTCAAATTTAGATTTTTACTTTATTATTTTGATTTTGAAGATTTTTAAAATTATTTTTATTAATAAATTGAAACTATACAATCTGCCTTCTACTAATCGAACGCTTTTTTTCTCCAAAAGAAAAAACCAAAGTATAAATAGTAAAAAAATATTGAAATAGTTAAACACATTTATTAAATTATATAATTATCAGTAATAAATAAAATACAATAAATAAAATGAAAAATAAAATAAAAAATAAAATAATAAAAACAAAACAACTCGATAATTTTGTTAAACGATTGTCACTTCATAACTTTAATTTACTAAATAAATAAGAAAAAAATAAAAAGTAATAATTAGGCATATTTACAAAATTATAACTCGCAGTAATAAAAGTAGATTTATTTCAGATTGTTGTCAAATGTAGATTTTTACTCCATTATTTTGTTCTAAAAGTTTCTTAAAAAATATTTTTATTAATAAGCTGCAAACTGTTGCTCTAATCAGTAATTTTTCCAACTTTTAAAATACAGTTAATAAAGATGAAATTTTAATTAGAGACGAAATTAATGCCTCGTTAATAAAATGAAGATTTCTGAAATGAGAGAAAAAGAGGCGATTTTGATGCTAACAATTGTCTCGTAAAATTGTACACTCAATTGTTTTCATGTGTGAAAACTAACACCAGAATGACTGTGGCGCCCATAATGCACCGTTACATTGCTAAAAGGGATATTAAAGCGCGCGCGACTCTTTAGACAGTTGTTCTTTCATCGTTCTCTCATGATTGAAGAAAGAGGGAAAATATACATTTGCCGCGAGTGGCAAAAGAAGCAGGCCAAACGAGAGAGAGAGAGAGAGAGAGAAGGCAGAGAAAAAAGAGAAAGAGAAAAAGATCTTTACTTTTTCTCTTTTCCTTTCCTCGTTTTCTCTTTAAAACTAAAAAGAGAAAAAAACGAGAAGAAGGAAGGAGAAATGGAAAAGAGAAAAAGAAAAAATTAAAATTAAAACGAAAAAGAAAAAGAGAAAAGAGAAAGAGAAAAGAAAAAAAAAGGAAAAGAAAAAAGAAAAGAAAAAAAAGAAAAAAAGGAGAAAAGGAAAAGATAAAAGGAAGAAAAAAGAAAAGAGAAAAAGAAAGAAATGAAAAAAGAGAAGAAAGTAAAAGAGAAGAAAAAGAGAAAAATGTAAAAGAAAAAAAATAAAACAGGGGAAAAATAAAAAAGAAGGCGTTTAATAAAAAAAAGTGTTCCACATTCTACCGTGATTGCTTTTTTGCCAAGGGAGACGATGCTTTTTAAATTTACAAACACTTTACCACCAAAACAATACTATGACACCTACAAAAAAGAAAAAATTTTCCCCTTTTATCACAAAATAAATATTTCGAAAGTCACATTAAATTCCCCACCGCATAAAAAAAAGAAAATAAAAAAATATTCACCAACTCTTGTATATAATTTATCACAGAAGTTTTCACTCTAAAGATTCTTTTCCTTCATTTTCTTTTTCTTCCTTTTTATCTCAAAAAAAAAAAAAAAATTATGATGACGATAGAAAAATAAGTTATATAATTTTACGCATGAGGAACAAAATTAGATATCATTTGAGTGGAGAGCGTTACATGAACATTGGCAATAAATTTAACATAAACAGGTGTTAGGCATGATCGAGCTTCACACGTGTTTGCCGGAAGCGGAAATACCTTGTGGGAACGAGGAAAGCCACAAGTGGGCAAAGACGAACGTTTAATGATGCGCATATATACTAAAAGAGAGAGAAAAAAAAAGAAAAAGTACATTGAACATCTAAGTACGTGTGTGGGGAGCAAAAAAAAATGAAGATGACACTTGTAGATAAAAAACTCAAGCGTGACGCGCGTTCAATGACTACAGATGCTTCATTGAAAAATTCAAGTATTCAAGCAGGAACATCAAAGAGTCCAATTATCTTTCTACTTTGGAAATAATTTAGATGCTCATGAGCGAGCAACGAAATGAGTGCGATAATCGCTTTTTTGTCAATTCTCTCTTTGAAATAAATTGCAAACAAAAATTTTTTAACACAATTTTTTAATAAGAAAAATTGATGAAGTGATTCTCAACTTTGTCGCCATATTGGATCCGCCATTTTGGATTTTGCAAAACTGAGCTCATTTCTTTTGTTTGCTCATTTTATTGCTTATTTCTTTATATCTATTATTTGATTTTATTTACTATTTTTTATTTTTATTTACTATTTTTTATTTTTATTTACTATTTTTTATTTTTATTTACTATTTTTTATTTCTGTTTACTATTTTTTAATTTTATTTACTATTTTTATTTTTATTTACTATTATTTATTTTTATTCGCCACAAATCTTGTTCGGCAACTTGAATAAATTACGAGCAAACAAAGAATTCTAAACTAAATGAAATTCAATTCTATAAAGTGCCGTTACTTTGGATCCGACATTTTGGATTTTTGAAAAACTGAGCTTACTTTCTTTTGTTTACTCACTTTATTTGTTATTTCATTATTTTTATAATTATTTATTTATATTTACTATTTTTTATTTTTATTTACTATTATTAATTTTTATTTATCACAAATTTTGTTCGGCAACTTAAATAAATTACAAACAAACGAAAAATTTTAAACTAAATGAAATTCAATTCTATATAGTGACGCCATTTTGGATCCGACATTTTGGATTTTGCAAATCAGAGCTTACTTTCTTTTGTTTACTCATTTTATTAGTTATTTCTTTATTTTTATAATTATTTGCTTTCATTTACTATTTTTTATTTTTATTTACTATAATTAATTTTTATTTACCACAAATTTTTGTTCGGCAACTTGAATAAATTACAAGCAAGCGAAAAATTTGAAAATAAATAAAATTCAATTCTGCAAAGTGCCGCCATTTTGAATCCGCCATTTTGGATTTTTAAAAAACTGAGCTCATTTTCTTTATTTACTTTTGTTTACATTTCTATTGTTTACTTCTTTGTCTAATTATTACTTACTTTTATTTACTTCATTATTTCTTTATTATTTATACTGTTAATTTTTTTTTATTTACTTTTATTTACTTTTATTTACTTTTATTTAATATATTTTGATACTTTATTTATATTTACTATCATATATACATTTAATTACCATTATTTGCTTTCATTTACTTTCATTTTTTTTGCATTATCATTTTTTACTATTTACCTTTATTTACTTTTTATTTTTCCATTATTCACTCTTATTGATACTTTCGATTTACACTTTTATTATTCACCTCACCGCAAAAATTTTCGCATCGACAACTTAAATAAATCACAATATATATAGTGCAGAAAGAGAGAATGCGAGGAAAATTCTTAAAAACAAATGAAATTCAATTCAATAAAACTGAAAAATGTGCAATCCGCGAAAAACACTTGAGAATCTTATCAAAATCGTTTTGCGTTTAAAGCTTGAAATCGCATTTTCTTTATTTGAAAGATTGAAATCGTTGGAGAGAGACTGAGAGAGGGAGAAAAGAAAAAGAAGAAGCCGATGAGGAAGAGGAGTATTTGGAGAGGGCGAGAGCAGAGCGTACTTTTTCAAGAAACATTGTGAAAAGGAAAAATACGCTTTCTTTAAGATTTGTTATCGATTCATTTAATGCGGCTTTAAAAGGGCACATGAATAATGATCTGCCAGTTATACAAATCGCAGCAATTCACCGGCAGTCGATCGGTGAATTTGATTGTGCGGTTCCAATTAAAAGAACACAGTTTCAGGTCAGCGGGTGGATATAGCGTCTTTCGATGCTCCCCCCACCCAAAAAAAACAAACAATCAAAAAAACAAAAAAAATATTTTCAACATTTATCCCACTTTACGATCAATACCTTAATAATAAGTCATTTGTAATCGAACCAATTTTTTTTGCTAACAATGGCGAACAAAAAATTTAACGATGGAAAAATTTTTGCTGATTAATCATATTTCCTGGTTGTTAAAATTTGTTTTTTAATTATTTTATATTTTTATAATGATAATTTATAATTCAATAATAATAATAATAATAATCGTAGTTTGAAATTAGTTGTTTTTTGCTTTTTTATTTTCTGTTTTTCATAATTTTTCTTATCAAATAGGTACTTGTATTTTAAGTATTAAAAGTATTAAAAAACATTCAATTCTTGCAAAGAATTTTGACGAAAAATTTTGAAAAGAATTAAATTTCTTCAAAGAATTTTATTATTTGTAAAAAATTGATTTCTTGCAACGAATTTTATTATTTGTAAAAAAATTGAATTCTTACATACAACGAATTTTATTAAATTTTTAAAAAATTGAATTCTTGCAACGAATTTTATTATATTTTTAAAAAATAATTGTATTCCGGAGAAGTATTTTATTATTAGACAAAAAAATTGAATTCTTGCAACGAATTTTATTAAATTTTTAAAAAATAATTGTGTTCTGGATAGGCATTTTATTATTTATAAAAATAATTGAATTCTTTTTTTCTTTCTTTAATTGCAATTTCTAAGAATAATTGCATTTTTGAAGGAATTAATTAAAAATTATTTTTATTAAAAATTAATTTTTTACAAAGCCATTTATGCAAATTATTACATTAAATTTATTTTAAATAATTGAATTTCAGTAAAATTTTTATTATTTATGAAAATAATTAAGAATTTTGATGAGAATTGAAATTGAAACTTTTCAAAATCCTATAAATAAATTCTTTTGAAGAAGTTTTTGGATTTTTTTTTCAATAATTCAATTTTATTAATAATATCAATTGACAAATTTTAAAGTAATTGAATTTTATAAACAATTTTTTTAAGTGTTGGAAAATAATCGTGTTTATTCATTATTTAAATTAAACATTTAAATTACTGAATTATATTAAAAATTATTGATAGAAAATATAACTCTTTTAAGCAGATTTATAAGAGTTTTTAATTTTAATAATTAAATTCTTTTAAAAAATTTCTTTGTGTGCTTTGAAAATAATTAAGTTTTTGCATTAATTTTAATTTGGAAATTTTTTAAATAATTAAATCAGATAAAGAATTCTTTTTTTAATTGATTCTTGCAATGAATTTTACTAGTTATTAAAAATGAATTGTTTCGAAGAATTTATAAAAATTTTAGAAAATAATTGAATTTTACAAAAAATATTAAAAAATTTTTTTGAATTGAATTTCTTAATGATATTTTCTTAAAATCTGTATTAATTTTTACAAATAAATTGAAATAAAAATAATTGAATGGTTTTGAACGATTTTTTAGTTTTAGAAAACAATACAATTTAAAAAAAAAATTTTTTTTTTTTAAATCAATTTAAAAAAAAAATTTTTTTTTTAAATCAATTTAGAAAAAATTGAATTCTTTCGAGAAATTTTATTGAAAATAATTGAATCTTTCAAAAAAGATTAAAAAAATTTTGTTAAATTGAATTTCTTAATGATATTTTATTAAAATGTGTATTAATAATTGATCCACTTTTGCAAATAATTGAAATAAAAATAATTCAATTGTTTCGAACGATTTATTACAAGTTTAGAAAATAACTGCATTTTTTAAAACAAATTTATAATTAATTTAGAAAAAAATGAATTCATTCTGGAAATTGTATTGAAAATAATTATTTTTTGGAAAAAATTTTACTATATTAAGAAATAATTGAAATTTTTCAGCGTATTTGTTAAAATTTTTTGCGTGGGATTTTATCACAATTTTGTTGCGGGTATAATTGAATTTTTTCAAAATTTTTACTATTAATAAAAATAATTAAATTCCAGCAAAGAATTATATTACAATTTTAAAAATTATAAACAATAACAATTAATTATGTACGTAATAAGTGATTTTTTAATTTTTATTTTTTCACATTAAAAACATTTTTTTCAAAAATTGAAATCTGAAAATAAAAAATTTAACAATTTGCATAATAATAACTTTAATTTATTATTATAAAAATTGTGAATTTTAATGTTTAGTAAAATAAAACAACCGCTGCGTCTTTCTTAAAAGTATCAAATTGATAAAAAAAAATTTGAATAATAAATTTGAATTCTTATTTTTTGTATCCATTCGTTGCATATCTCAATTTAACACCTTTCAGTTAGCAGTGAGTGAAAAATATTAATATTAAAATAAAATCCTACCAGGGACGGTCATCGATTGCGTCCCGTGAGGGGAAGTAGCTTTCCCCTTCCATGCGGCCAGTAAGGGGAAATAGCCTTCCCCTTCTAGCGTCCGATGGTTGGGGTCCGAGCGCTGGAGCGACCCTCACAGCGGGGGGCGCCAGACCCAAATACCCTCATTAATGAATTTTGTTAATCTTTTTTATACTTGAAAATAAATTTTTTTAAATAATAATATTTTTAAGTTTATTTTAAAATATTCGAAATCCTCATTTTTCAACGATTTCAAACATATATTGTTCGACTTAAAAATATTAAAATTAAAAAAACTTATATTTAATTCACATTATGTATGTCACAAAAAATTGTGTACCTTAACATATTTAAATTAAATTAAGCAATTGGTTTATAATATTTTGAGGAAGCAAAATGGTCATGAAATGAACAACTTGTTTTTTGTAGAATGGTAATTACAGATGTGTTGCAAATTTGTTAAAATATCGAATTGTTGAATTTTCTTTGAAATTAAAAAAATTTATAATGAGCGAATTCAAAATCAAAAATTTTTACTAATTAAAATTCAGAAAGATTAAAGAAGTTTTGTGATAATACTGACTTAAGTAAACGACTTTTTTTTGTTACTTAATAAGCGACTATTATTTTTGCGCCTTAAATATTTTTTAGTGATTTATTAAGAACATTTTAGTAATTTTTTCAACTTAAAATATCATCCACAACACTATTTATTTTAAATTGTTTATAAATAAACAATTGCAATAAGGTTTTGAGAAATTCATTTTTCAATTAAATACGTTCAAAATTTTCAATAGTTAATAACATTAAGACAAAATTTGTTTTTGCAAAATCCTTTGGTAGTATGATTTTTTATATAAAATACTATTAAAATAACCACATTAGTACGAAAAAAAATTAAAACATTTAGTCTAAAAAAAAAATAAAAAATACGTATGTTTCTTTTAATACAGAATAGAAAAAAATTATTTTAACCGATTCTGAAAGGTCGACTAAAATCTCACGTGAAATTGCCCATATGTTTGAATAAAATTTTCTCTGGGTGTACTCAACATTACTATCACAGTAAATTGTGAGGTATTCAAAAGTGCGGCGGATGAAATTATCACCAAAAAAGATGAAAGTAATCCAATGTGGTGTTATTTTTTACCATGAATAAAATGTTATTTCAAATTCATTACTAGTATAATTACACTGAAAAAAAATTTATTTGATTCAAACAACCGATTATTTGACTATTGTCAAATAAATATTTACTTGAATCAGTTCTTTGAATCAAATAAATTTTTTTTCAGTGTACTAATATTATTATTAGTAGTATTAATTTTTATATCATAAAAAAATAAAACAAATTAAATAATATAATAACATTTTTCCTTCACACTTCTTCTCCAGGCTTAGGACTGGCAGCATATTTATTTATTTACTGGCGTGTTTAAAAAATGTGTGTTTTTAAATAAACAATTGTTTATGTATATATAGCTTTTAAAGCTTTTAAATAAAAATTTTTTTTAAGTTTATATAAATAATAATTTGGCAAGCTTTTAATTAAAAAGCTTTTTAAATAATGCGCTAAAGGAGCACAATGATAATGAGAACTTGAAAAGCTCTGAATAATATATTTTTTTATAATAATTTGCTTAAAAGGAGCAAAATAATGGATAATAAGAACTTTTAAAGCTCTGAAAATTTATTTCTTAATAATAATTTGCGCTGAATTAGCACAATATTTTGGTATTGCAGTCATTAAATGTAAATTCCTCACTATATAAATTAATGTAAAAAGTAATAAGAACAAACAGATTTAACAAAATCAAATCTACTTATGAGACCATTGTTTAATTCGTTTATTTTATTATTAACAAAATGAAATTTTCGTTTCGAATACGAATTTTGGAAAGTATAAGGTATATTTATACTATTGCATTTAAAATGTGTTTCGACTTGAATTTGAAGCAAAGTGTCAATGCTTTTGAAAATAGATGGATGTGTGTGATAAAAAGAGTTATTAAAATGTGAATGGAACGATTCGCAAGCATTTGTTGTTCGCGTTAAATCTGCTGTTTTTTTTGCCCAAATTTGAGGACAAAATCGCGCTGTATCGGATACATAATTAGTTGTCAAATATTCAGCAAATTTTAAAACTCTATCATCAAGCGGAATGATAGATAATAATTCATTACCAAAAAAATATTTTACTTCTTCGGGATCCAAAAATATTATACCAAACGTAATTCGCAACCATTCACCTATATCAGAATTTCTATTTTTATAATCAGTAACTAGACCAAGTTCTTGTATTTTGCGAAACCAAGCTTGAGTCAAATGAAATCTGCAACCAATGATATTTGCGAGAGGCCAAACACTTTTTATAGCATTGTGAATGGCTAATTCAAAATCAACAACAAATGACGATGGATTTAAAGAAAAACCTCTTTCTGCACACAAAGATACCAATTTTTGAAAGCAGTTTTCGTAAGTTACTTTACTTTTATCTTTTAATAGACAAAATGCTAATGGAATATAATGGCCGTTAAAATAACCATGCAGGGTAAAAAGTTGTTTAAAAAAGGATGTAGCATAATCAAATGATCCATCGAGATAAATTTTTTCTGAATTTGAAAGGAATTCTAAATTTCGATCGGTTCCGAAAATAATTAAATTAGAATTAAAATCATTGAGAAGTAGAAAATTTTCATCAAATTTCGTTTTTACTACAAGTTTTGCTACACTCTCATGAGTTTCGTCTAAACTTTTAGGAAAAACCGGTTGTATTTTTCTACGTGCCCGATATGCAACTTGTTTAACATTATTATAATCTTTAATAGTTAAACAATTTTTATCTGATGAAATACAAGAATAAATTAATTTAGAGGGTTTTTCACAAATATCATCAACTGCTTTTCTTTTTACACCCGCGGAAAGAATTGTTTTTTGTAACTTTACTTCATTTACAGGTGAATGGTTGTGATTTAAAAAACTTTTATCTACGTTAATTTCACGCGGTAAACTAATTGAACATCTAAAAAAAGCTTTACATTTTTTATCAACACATTTCCATCTTTCTTCTTCAGCTGCTAATTTTTTATGAAAATGAAATTTAAAATTTTGAAAAAGTAAGAGAGGCTTACCCATTTTTGACGTCAGTTCCACGGGTAATAGCAAATTATCAGAGGCCATTTTATCCCACAGAAATTAAAGAAACCAACGAATAAAAGAATAAAAAAATTATATAACACGTCAAAAATGTTAACAAAGAAACTGACACTGAAATAATTCTAAAAGACACTTTGTTTGGTAAAATAAAGAAAAAGACAACTCGAAACACAAAGTTAAATTGCCGCGAAACCGAGAAAATTGTGACGCAAAGAAAAAATCACGCACGTGTGTTCACGGAGGAATAGTCAAAAAACAACTGAAAAAACGGGTAAAAGAAAGAAAAAATCACCACTTTTCATTACCCCCACCCACTTCTCCAAAACAAGAGTTACCCTCACTTCTACAAGTTTTTCTTCGGCAGTGGCATGCAAAAAACAAAGCATGAGTTTCAATTCTAGATCAAAATAATTGTTACATATGGGCAATTCCACGTTAGATTTTAGTCGACCTTTCAGAATCGGTTAAAATAATTTTTTTCTATTCTGTATTAAAAGAAACATAGGGTAAGTGTGGGTATTATCGAGGAATTTTGTATACGTCATACTTCCAAGTGGTTTAAAAATTATAAATGAATATATATGGTTATGTTTTTTATTTTGAATGAATATTTAAGCTTTTTTTTTCTTTAAAAAAAAATTTAGAATGTTGTAGAAAATAGTTTTAATATTTAAATAAATAATTAAATAGAAGACTCACATGCTTGTAATCTCGCGGGACTTAGTATGACTTGAGGGTATTTTCGCGTGTCAAATATCGTGGATGAGTGTATTATCGCGTGGTAAATATCGCGGATAATTTATATATTGCTTTTTGGATTTTTGTAGTCGTTACTTAATTAAAATGTAGTAAATGTAAAAAATTAAAAGGAATAATAATAGTTTTTAAAAATAAAAATATAAATATCGCAAGAACTTGAAATAAAAAAATTGTATGCATTATAATAAATGGACGAATTGAATAGTATAAACTAGTATCACAAGAAGAAAAATGCTTGGTTTTATTATAATAATTTAATTAGTCTCATAATATAAAATACTACTTTGATAAAATATTCTAAGGCAATTATCATCAAATATTTCTAACGTATAGTCAATTGTCATTTGACGCTTTTGCTTCTTTTTTACAACAAATAACAATTTTTTCCTTAAATATACAGATCTCACTTACTTCAATTTTAATTTTTTTATCCCTTCCATTACTCTTTATTTTCTTGCTTGTATTTTGTAACTGTTGTAAGATTTACTAAAATTCTGAACGTTCAAATAAACGAAATTTTTGTTTAAATAAATGTGTTTAACAGTTACTGTGCAAATTGGAAAAACAATGTTAATTCCACATTTATTTAGTTGAAAATTAATTTTTTTATATGTATATACAAATTATTTTTTAATAAAATATAAATTAAAACAAGCAAAAATAATATCGGCTATAATTTTAACGTTTTAAACTTTAGAGACACACTGCTATCCTTACTTTCAAGGGTTATGATAGGAGCCGCGAAAATACCCACATGTTAAAAAAAACATGTCTCCATTATCGTGACTGTAAATATTTAATAAAAATCAATTTTTTTTAACTAAACAAATTTTTTTTATGAAGAATAACAATAAATTTACCAAAATATAAAAAAAGAATCATCTTTTAGAATTTTATTTAATATAAAAACAATAATTTTTGACACCACTGCAGAGTTGAATCTCAAACCAAGGTGAGCCATTTTCAACTTTTTTCAGACAACAAATTTTAATACCCACATCCGCGAAAATACCCACACTTACCCTACGTATTTTTTATTTTTTTTTTAGACTAAATGTTTTAATTTTTTTTCGTACTAATGTGGTTATTTTAATAGTATTTTATATAAAAAATCATACTACCAAAGGATTTTGCAAAAACAAATTTTGTCTTAATGTTATTAACTATTGAAAATTTTGAACGTATTTAATTGAAAAATGAATTTCTCAAAACCTTATTGCAATTGTTTATTTATAAACAATTTAAAATAAATAGTGTTGTGGATGATATTTTAAGTTGAAAAAATTACTAAAATGTTCTTAATAAATCACTAAAAAATATTTAAGGCGCAAAAATAATAGTCGCTTATTAAGTAACAAAAAAAAGTCGTTTACTTAAGTCAGTATTATCACAAAACTTCTTTAATCTTTCTGAATTTTAATTAGTAAAAATTTTTGATTTTGAGTTCGCTCATTATAAATTTTTTTAATTTCAAAGAAAATTCAACAATTCGATATTTTAACAAATTTGCAACACATCTGTAATTACCATTCTACAAAAAACAAGTTGTTCATTTCATGACCATTTTGCTTCCTCAAAATATTATAAACCAATTGCTTAATTTAATTTAAATATGTTAAGGTACACAATTTTTTGTGACATACATAATGTGAATTAAATATAAGTTTTTTTAATTTTAATATTTTTAAGTCGAACAATATATGTTTGAAATCGTTGAAAAATGAGGATTTCGAATATTTTAAAATAAACTTAAAAATATTATTATTTAAAAAAATTTATTTTCAAGTATAAAAAAGATTAACAAAATTCATTAATGAGGGTATTTGGGTCTGGCGCCCCCCGCTGTGAGGGTCGCTCCAGCGCTCGGACCCCAACCATCGGACGCTAGAAGGGGAAGGCTATTTCCCCTTACTGGCCGCATGGAAGGGGAAAGCTACTTCCCCTCACGGGACGCAATCGACAATCGCCCCCTACCAGAAACAGTCTTTAGAACGTAATTATAAGTTGTTTTCTTTCTGAAAATTATTATAATATTTTCAATGTAGAGCTTTTGCAGGGAATGGAAAATGAAAATATGATAAAATATTTGAAGGGACTGGAAAACGAGGGAGAATGCGATAGAAGTTATTCGTAAGTAGATAGCGTTTCTCATTGAGGTTATGAATTGAAAGGTGCCCTCTATTTTCGAGATCGTCTTTTGATACAGATTGTATATAAGTTTCCCTTTGCAAACTGCGACTTCTGATTTTATTCCTAACGAGCGAAGAGTGTATCTACAGCTCGTCGTCGATGTTCTGCATTCCGTTTGCTCTCATTTACATCGAAGGCGCTTGTAATACTGAAACTCCTATTGAGAAACACAGATATCGTCCCAATGAGATATAGATATATATATATATATATATATATATATATATATATATATATATATATATATATATATATATATTTCTCATTGGCAGAAACCTACTTAGCTTGGAGAAAAAAAACCCTACTTACTTCATAAAATTAATTCTTGAATAATAAAAATTACCTGTATCTGTAATATTCTGTATATGGATATACTTTATCAACTTTTGTAGAAAATTTGATTGTAAAAGGGAACTTAATTTTTTTTCCTACTTTTTCTTTTAATGGAATCGACTTTTTTTCTTTTTCTTTTTCTTCTTCTTCTTCTTCTTCTTCTAATTCTGTTAATTAATTTCCCATTTCATTTCATTTACATAAACTACTTTTCCCTCTACTCCATTATGGTAATTAATATTTCTTCCTCTGGCACAATCTTTAATTTTCGTTATTAAACTCCAAATGCCTTTTCTCGCATTGTATTGCATTTATCATTATCATTATTATTATTATTGTTATTATTATTATTATTGTATTTATAATTATAAATATTTTGTAATTTACGACATTTTTAGTGAACAGTGTAATTAAAAATTTGTGACCTACTCAAAATGATTCAAAATTTATTTGACTGTAAATAAAAAGGGGTAATTAATTATGCTAAGCCTGAAGCAATAGAACCAAACTTGAGAAATATTTTTATAGGAAATAATTCTTACCTTTGTTTCTACTGATCCTGGCTTATCATAATTGATTAGTAATAAATATTAGAAGAAGGTTTTTAGACAGAAAAATAACGTTTACAGTAATAACAATTATTTCAAGAATAATATATAGTATGTAATAAATAAATAATAAATTATTCAAAGAATAATACTTATTAAAAGACTATTGATTTATTTTAAGCCTCCTAATTATTAGAAAAAGAAAAAAGTCCGTAAATGTCAATTTTTTTGATAAAAAACATCCGTTAATTTCCGTGAATTCTGTAAAAAATTACGAAAAGTTCATAAACTTAAGTAATTTAAAAATAATAATTAATAATACATTATGAATAATAATTGTAGTTAAAAAGACTAAAAATAATTGAATGTTAAATAAGTTACAAATGATTTTTATTATTATATTTAATTATTTGCAAAAATTTTAATAAAATTCTTGAACAAAAATTCAATTATTTTCAAAAATTTTTCTCAATTCAATCATTTTTATTGTCTACTATTTTTATAAATTTTTTTAAAAGAAGTCAATTATTTAAAAAATTTGTGATGAAATTCTACGCTGACATTTAATTATTTATAAAAGTAAACAAAATTTCACAGTTTAATTATTAGCAATAAAACTTTTACAAAACTTTAATTATTTGCAAATTTTGTTTTTAAGTTCTTCGCAGTAATTCAAAAATTTTCAGAAATGTGAAAATTCTTTTTGTGAATACAATTATTTTCAAAAATAATATAATCCTTCACTAGACTTCAATTTATTATAATACGATTTGAATTAAATTCTTCAAAAAATGTTATTATTTAAAATTTTTTTATTAAAATTCATAAAAGAATTCAATTATTAAAAAAATTTTTTTTTTGAAATTTTTTTTTTTTGAAATTCTTTATGAGAATTCAATTTTAAGAAATATAAAAAAATTCAATTAATTTATTATTTTTGTTTTTAAACAATTAAATACTTGTACAATTTTCTAACAAAAATTAATTATTTAAAAAACTGTGTGATAAAATTTTAGGTTAACATTTAAATATTTTCACAAATAATAAAAATTTCACCGAAATTCAAGTATTTACAAATTTTTTGTTACTTTCTTTGGAAGAATACAATTTTAAAAAACATTTAATTATTTAATATTTTTTTACAATATTTTCGTAATAATTCAATTATTTTTATAAAGAAAAAAATTCTCTTTAGGATTTCAATTATTTTTAAAAATAATAAAACTTATTTGCAGAAATACAATGATTTTCAATACAATTTTTTAATCAAATTCTTTTAAAAATGTAATTATTTAAAAACATTTCATCACAATTAATCATAAAAATTATTGAAAATTATTACAATTATTAAAAATACATGATAAAATTCTTGTTGATAACATTTTTTATGAGATTAAATTTAAAAAATTATTTGAATTATTGAATAAATTATTTATTTTTCTAAGTAAACAATTACCTTTAACTCTCGTAGAATTTTTTTAAAAAATTGATTGAAAAATAAATTTTACTTAAAACTGTAAATAATAACTAAAATTATTTCAAGTTTTTATTATCTATATCATACATTTAATTAAACAATTTCCGAATGAATAATAAATTGTCCATATAAATGCTCCCTAATTTTTATTTTCCTATCCATAAATTCCGTATTTTTAAATACTTTCACTGCGGTTCGAACCCTAAAAATCGCGAAAACCTTCTAATCGTAATAATTAATGGCGATAATTCACCAAAATAAATTTGAAAAGTTGAGGAGATTTATATTCATATTTTCTATATAGTTGAAAAAAAATTTGTTTTTTTATCAAAGACTTTTAAAAACAGACAAAAAACAAAAGGAATATTTTTATTTTTTCATAATGCACGTGCACCGGATATACGTTCAAATTACAGGGTGAGGGGTCTTTAACGGAGGGCGATAATTTCAACCTCGATAATCAATTGAACCTTTAATAGCGCCAGGAAACTTTCTCTTCCGTTTTAACTTTTTAATCGTGTAATTTTAGCTGCATCGTTCGAATTAAATGATCGTTTAATAAGACGTAGTGTGGCCTTTTATAAAAATAAAAAAGAAAATGAACTGTTCTTCTCGGTTTTCTTTTATACCTGCGCAATTCAAATCATGATGAACACGAAGAATATATTTATTCAAGTTTAAAAAGAACTTAAATTTTTTGTTCAATATTGCCAATTTTTTTTAAGTCGATTAATTTAATAGGTATACTGATAATAAATTATGTTACTAATATTTGTAAATTCGATCAGTGATGGGTATTAGTTGTTAAACCAAACGAAAATTGTTGATAATTACAGAATTTTTTTTCACCCCTTTAGCAAAAATGACGAATCAATCAAAGTTTACGGATTTTCAATTTTTTCAGTCGTTATTGTGGAAAGATTTTGATTTTTTTTTATTTTGACTATAATTATTTAGATTTGGAGACTTCAAAAATCACCGAATGAGAATTTTTGGCTAAATTCATAAACTTGGGAAAATTTTGCATATAAGTTCAGACATGAGTTTGGATTAAAGAATTTATCAGTGTAAAAAATTGTTTTCTCATTCTCTGAAAAGAGAACTTTAAAGCTTAAGCAACTTGAGCGTAAAAGAATTCTTAAAGCAAGAAGAAAACAAGAGGAAAAAAATCATATAGAACTTTATAAAACCTTGCAGAACGTGTACCACCCTTTTCTTAAAGAGCGAATTTCTCCTTTTTTTCCTGCTTTTTTTCACGGATATTCCCAAGGTTTTTAGCGATCGCCTTTGGGAGAGAAGATTGTGATGGATACGCGGCATGTTTTGAACACGGTAAGGCTTTTAAAATCGCGCAACGAAAGCATTGCGGTGAGATCGTTAGGTCCTTCACTACACATATATATATGTATACAGCAACCACACGCGAATTTTACCAGAGCAAAAGATAATCAGCCGCACCTCATAATGCGGCGTTTGGGGGCGTGCGAGAATAAAGCATTGCTTGAGATATTTAACGAGAAGGTAATTTGGACGCGGGGTTAAAATTGCACACAGGTGTGTGAGTATTTATCTCTGTGTATAGAGATATAATATAAATATAGGAGTATTTGATACATAATATTACCCAAGGGGATGAATCCTAACGACCTTCTTGATAAAGGAAATTACAAGAGGAAGTAATTTTTTTTTTATTTGTATAATCTTTCCATCTATTTTTTCGCAGAGAAATTATTTTGTCCTTTTTTTCTAAGATTTAATTCTAAGAGAATTATATAATAATGATAATAATAATAATCTGTCCTCATCTGAACTTAGCGTTGATTTATTACGATGTTTTGTTTTATAGTTTAAATTGATATGTCAAAAGATGGAAAGTTAATTTGTAGACTGTGTGTAAAAAAAATAAAGAAAATTGTGTTAAATGTGTAGTGTTTTAATTTGTTAGCTTCTTTAAAAATTAAATTTTGAATAATATTATTAAAAAAATTCTAGAAAAATAATTGAATTTCGGAAGACTTACAGTTGAAATTTTTAAGTATTTTGAAATTTTTAGCAAGTAAAGAACAATAATTAGTTAAATATTTATTTTACAAAAGTTATTAAAATTTGAAAAAATTTAATTGTGAAATTTTTAAAAAAATAAGTTTTTAAAATATAGTAAATTTTTAAAAAAATGAAGTTTTTGAAATATAGTAATTAAAATTTTTTAAAGAAAAATATAATTGAATTCTCGATAATAATTTTAACAAATTGAAACAATTGGAAATTTTGTAAAATTTTATATTTTACAGAATTTTATTTCTGCCTCTTTAAAAATTGTCTATAAATGTAATTACATTTTTGAAATTATAGGTGTCATTTTGTGAATTTACAAAAATTATTCTATTTCAATAATTCAATTCTCATAATTGAATTCGGATAGGAATTGATTTAACGAAAATTTCAGTTAAAATTTTAGAAAATAATTAAATATTTAAACCGTTATAACACGAATTTCAAGAATTAATTAAATTTTAAAATGTTTTTAAATTAAATTTCTTGAAAATTTAAGGGAAGCAAAAGTTTAAAAATATTTAAATTTTTATTTTAAAATATTATTAATAACATTATTTTTTTTAAATTATTAAAGTTACATTTTATTCAAAAATTCTAAAAAAAAATAATTGAATTTTGGATGAATTACAGTTGAAAATTTTAGAAATAATTATATTTTTTATGATGTTTTTCATTGAATTATTTGAGATTTTAATTCCTCGGGGAAAAAAATATTAATAAGTCTTTAAATTTTTATTTAACAAAAATTATTTAAGTTTTAAAAAATTTAATTAAAAAATGTCGAAAAATTGTTTCTTGAAAAATTGAAACAAACATTTTTTAAAAATACTTCTATTTCCGAAAATAATTTTAAAAAATTGAAACAATTGAAAATTTTGTCAACTTTTATTGAAATAATTTTCGAATTTTAATTCAAGTTGCTGTTAGAAATATTTTTTCATTTATTATAAGAGTTGTTCAAATAATTAAATTTAATGAAAAAAATCAAATATTTTTAATAATTTTTGAAAATGTTTATTAAGCATTCTCAAATTAATGCACAAATTTGTTTATTAAAATTCAATACTATGAAATTTTGATTATTCAAAAATTCTCCAGTTAACTCATTGAAAAAAATTTTCCAATTTTCTAATAAAATTTAGGAAGCAAATTCCACTAATTCTATAGAAAAATTTCCTAACATGAATAAGGGAATATTTCTGAAAAATCATTAAAAAATATTGGAAAAATTACCATAGTTGAAATAATTTCTATGTAACTTGAAATTATTTTCAAAAAATGAAATAAAACTTTTTCAAAAAAAATAATTCTTCAAAATTGCCAATTAAAGGCCATAAAAAATTTAAATATTTGAATATTTTAATTGAAACCTTTTCAAAATTGTTCAATTTTTTAAATACAAAACCATTAATTTATTAAATTTAAAAACTTAAATTGATTGAATTAAAAATTTTTTTTTTTTTTTTTTTTAATTAAAAATATTTTTTTATTAATTTCTTATAAAGAATTTTGCCAACAAGATTTAAAGAAATAAATTGTTTTGATAAACTTCAATCAATTTTTTAAGAATAATTACATTTTTCGAGAAATTTGATTAAAATTGTGCTAAAAATAATTAAATTTCTGCAATATGCTTTATTATTTATGAAAATAATTAAATTTCTGAAAAAGCCTATTATTTATGAAATTAATTGACTTATTGGAAAGAAATTAATAAAAAAAATTTTTTAATAATTGAATTCATGTGCAATTTTTATTATTTATGAAAATAATTAAATATTTAAGTAAAATTTTAATTAACTTTTTTAAAATAATCGAATTCTTTTGAGAAATTCATAAAAATTAAGTAGATGTTGAAAATCATTAAATTGAGGAATATTTTAGAAAATAAATAAATTTTGGAGAAGAGTATTGTTATTTTTGAAGATAATTGTAATTTTGACGAGAATTTTTCTTTAAATTTTGAACATAATTGAACTTTTATCAAAATAATTTTGTTACGTTTGAAAATAATTGAATTTCTGCAATCATTTGTAACTTTTCCAAAATTCATTTTTTTAAGAATGTTTTAACTAAAATTTTCTATACTTTCATTTTTTTTAGTAAAATTAATTAAACATATATTTACAAATTTATCTAAGTTCAAGAAGTCTTTGAATTATTAACATTTTACAACAATCTAAGTTGTTCAAAATTTCTAATTATACTCTTTTAAAATTGAAATTTTCTAAAATTTCAGATTGTATTCATTTAAAATTGAAACTTTCAAGAATTTAAAATTCTGTTTATTTAAAATTAAAATTTTCTAAAATTTCAGATTATATTTATTTTAAATTAAAATTTTCTAAAATTTCAAATTATATTCAATTAAAATTTAATTTATCTAAAATTTCAAATTGAAACCTTTTGAAGATCATCTATTTTATATTTATAATAAAAATTTGAACTACAAATTTTTTAATTTTAATAATTATTTTAATTATTTATTGTTTTAATAATTTTAATTTAATTCAATTTTTTAAAATATTGTTAATTTTATTTTTAAATAGCATGTAAGAAGTTAGTCGCGTACTTTAGCACGCGAAATGTTGTTAGTCATTTTTTGAATTGTTCAAATAAATCAGCGAAAATGGGAATTAATTTTTTTTTTCGTTTTATTTCAGAAAATAGTGCAACTTGTGAAAGCAAACAAACAATATCAGTTGAAAGGGTTCTTGAGTTTCATATGCACGAAACAGGTAACAATTACCGGCAGTAAGGAGAATGATCGAATTACAAGTGTTTGCCATTAAGGGATTACGTTAATGACATGAGTAAACAGGGACCAGTTCAAGGTATATGGAGAATTTTTTTTTCTTTTTTTTTCTTAATTCTTGTTTATCTTTTCGAGAAGATATGAAATATTTGGTGAAAGTTTATTTTGATAAGAAGATTGTGGGTTTTCCATGGCAGACATGGCGACACAAATCTGTCTCCTGAAATTGGATCACTCCGAAAAAGAGGGAGATTATAGTAATTAAATGACAAGCATGAAAAGCGAATTCACGTGTGACACATGAGGCGTCGGGTACAGGTGCAATTAAGTTGTCTACCTGCCGCTTTCACGCTTCTTCATTCTTGTGCAATTTCAATTTTCTCCTATCAGCATTTTCGTTTGCTTCATTTAATCCCTGGATTTTATTTTTTTAACGCTCGTCCAATGTCAATCACTCAATCAGAGCGAATGAAAAAAAAGGAAATTTTCAAAAATTGCGATTTATTTGATAATTCTCCATTTTGCAATTATAGGAAAATTTCCATCTAATTTGTGAACGTTGGTAATTAGTGGTTAATTTTCATCTAATTTGTGAACTTTGGTAATTACTGGTTAATTTTGCGCCTATGGTTTTGAATTATGTAAACATCTGTGACAATGACTTTTATTATAATTGACTTGAAAATGAACTCGTGTCGCGAGTAAGGACATCGAGTACGTGCTGCCTATAAATTCAGTGGCAATAAAGCAACGCCCCATGACATAATTAACGATCATAATTTTCACAAGCCTCGGGATATTTGACATTTAATTAACAAACTTTGAATTATCAATTGCCAAATGTGCCTCCGCCTGATTTTTTAAGGGAGGATTTTTTTCTTCTATTTTTGACTTTCTTCAGTCAAGAATAATGAATTCAATACATTATATATCATCTATACTATCAATAAAGAATTTAAAAATGAATAAAGAATTAAGAAATGAATTAAAAATTAACAAGTTTTAATTAAAAGCCTAAAATTGTGAATATTTTCCAAAAGAAAAGCAGAGTTGACACTAAAAATAAAGTTTTCTTTTTTTTGACTTTTACCTAATTATTTTTTCATAGGAATTAAGATTTTTAAAAATTTTAAATTTAAACCTTATAAAATGCAATAATTTTTAGAAATATTACTATAAATCAGAAAGATGAAAATTCTTCGACTAAAAGTGATCGATATCTTCATGTTTTATAATTTTTTAAATTTTCATCGAATTTTTTAAACAAAAAATTAAATTATTTACAAAAATTTAAATAAACTCTTTCGTATAAATTAATTATTTTTACAAGGAATTTCATTTTTCACATCAATTCAATTATTTTCATGAATAATATAATTTTTCATGGGATTTCAATTATTTCAAATACAATGTTAAAAAAACTCATCGAAAAATGTAACTATTTACAAAAATTTTTTGTAAAAATTCAATTGTAATTCACAAACATTGCGATTCTTTGCTAAAATTCAAATATTTTTAAAATTTATTATTTAAAAGGAATTAAAAATTGATGCTATAATTTTTTTAATGTTCAATTGTGACGCGCACCGAAGAAAGGTACCTAAGAAGCAAATGAATTAAAGGTTAGCGTCGTGTTAGATTTTTCTTGATTAAAAGTTTATTTTTAATTATTTGAATTTGAACCCAATTTTTATCGGATATTTTTTAAATAATGAAGACTTAAAGGTGAATAACTTTTAATTAATATTTAATTTTCTTTCTGTATTTTTACTTGAAATATTAAAAACATAACCTCAAATTTTTTGCTTCTTAGGTACCTTTCTTCGGAGCGTGACACAATTATTATAAAAAATTAATATTAAATTTCATCTCTGGAATAAATTTTAATTAGAAAAATCTAGAAAAATTCTATTATTTTAATACAAAAATAATTTATTGATTAAATTAATGTTTTCCAAACTTGAATTCTCAAATTTCATTAATTGAATTTCTTCTACGAATTTTAATAATATTTTCAAATATAATTACTTTTTTTAAGGAATTCGATTAAAATTGCATTAAATTAAATTGAAATTCGTTGATGCGTTTTATAATTGAATCTCTAAAAAATTGTATTATTTATGAAAACTTTAATAAAATTCTTGGCCTGAATTCAATTATTTTTACAAGTTATTCCATTTTTTACATCATTTTAATTATTTTAAAGAATAATATTTAATTTCGCATAGAATTTCAATTATTTCTAATGCAATTTTAGAAAAACTCAGCGAAAATTGTAACCATTTACAAAAAATTTTTGCATGAATTTATTTGTAATTCACAAATAGTGAAATTCTTTGCTGAAATTCAAAAATTTTCAAAATTTATTATTTAAACAAAAATTTCTCAAATAGAATTCGGTTAAAATTGTATTAAATGTAATTGAATTTTCATATTTTATGAAAATAATTGAATGTGTGTAAAAAAATTCATTATTTATGAAAATAATTAAATTATAGAGGAAAAATTTATAAAACATAGCATTTTTTAAACAATTTTGAGAATAATTCAATTTCGGAGAAGAATTTAATTATTTCTAAACATAATTGAAATTTCGATCAGAATCTTTTTACATTTTTTGAAAATTTTTTAATTTCTACAAAAATTTGTAACTTCAGTAGAATTCAATATTTTTTTAATTGTTTTTAATTAAATTTCTTCTATAAATCCATGATTTTTAATAATAATTTAAAGATATTTATTTAATTATATATAGATATTAATTTAATTTATTTATTCATATGACTAATAATTTAAAGATATATTAAACACTATGTACTTTTTCACGGTTGATTAGAATTAAAAGTCAAAGTTGACAGATTTGCTGAACATTTTGAGATACACTCAAAAACGACTCAGGAACAGAATTAAAATCAAAAAATAAAAACAACTTTTCAAGACATTAAATGGTATATTTTTAGGTATTTTTCCCGTTAAATCTAAATAAAACATCAGAATTTTCAAACTGGCTCAGAATTTTTGAGATTGTTTAAGAAAATTTGCTAAGAAAAACAAATTAAAGATTCAAGAGACTTATCTTTTTCTTCATAGTACGATCCATTAATGTATTCTCATACTTTTTTACATATTCTAGTTTTTGAGCACTTTTAGTTAAACTAAAAATTTTGAGCTACTTTGAGAATATGACTATGCAAAAGAATATTTATTTCCTTGACTTTAATTTGATTTTTGAGTTTTTTTTAAAGTTTATCTCAAAATTTTGAGCAAATCTGTCAATTGTGACATCGAATTCAGATTTAGTGTAAATAAATACATGAGAATATACAACTCTGTAAATTTGAATTTGTAAAAATGTTTACTAATTAGATTTTGTGACTGACTTTTTGCTTTTGAATTAGTAAAGTTTACTAAAATATAGTTAATTGTACCAATTTTTAGTAAAACTTTCTAATTGAACTAAAAAGTAAAAAATCAGCCACTAATTCGAATTAGTAAACATTTTTACTAATTCAAATTTAGAGAATACTGTTGTGTCAAAAAAATTGTTCTTTTTTTATTTTTACTCGAATTTTGAATCGCTTTCTGAGTATAACTAAAAAAAAGAACCAATTTGACAATTCTGACTTAGGATTCGGAATCAGCGGGTAAAAATACCACAGTGACTATAATTTTGTAGTGTCTCGGCCAAAAAATTTTTTTTTAGTCCTGTGTAATTTACAAGTAACAATTTAATTTTTCCCTAGTACTTTAATGAAAATCCCTGACTTTTCCCTGATAAATTATATTTTCCCTGACCTGTGGCAACTCTGAAAAGAGAAAAAAAATGAATAGAATGATGAGAGAGAGAGGAAAGGGTTCGGTTAATTAGTGGCACGTCAGATAGGACGATGTATGCGGTTGCATGACAATAAGGAGGCAGTTTACTTCATAAAGAACTCTTCCGGTTTAGAGTTCCGCATCATTGTCTCATTAATTAGCTATTCAAGAATAACTTCCTATAGATGACGCGTGCGCGGATGTGACGTCGCAAAAGGCACGTGGTCGACTGCCGATGACTGATAAACTGCTTATTGCCCATACGGAGGCGTTTGCAGAAGATGGGCGGCATGATAAATACCTCCTGCAGGTGGTGGGCACTTGCGAAAGAGGATTATACGCTTTTGAGCCCGGATAATCGAGAAAACAAAAAAGTCCTCAATTTGAATAAAATTTAAAAAAAAAATAAATATTATACTTTCTTTCTATTTTAACTCTTTTTTTCATTTATTTACCACTTTTATTCTTCTATTCGTTTACCTTTTGATATTTCTTCACACAGTATTTCTGCTGACATCAAATTGTAATAAAAAAGCAAATCAATTATAAATTTTTCTATACTAATTAAGATTTTTAAAAATTTGAATTGAACAAAAAAAAAATTTTTTTAAATTAAAATTCAATCCATTTTAAAATTTACAAACTTATAATAATAATTAAAGATGCCCGAGTGATAAAATCATTATTTGACACTATAAAAATATTGTTACTATAACTTCTTCAAAATTATTTTCATATTTAAATTCCATTACAACTAGCAACAATTATCGCGCACCTGATTCGTCACATACTTTTTAAAAACAAAATTAGAAATACTTGAGAAAAATAGAATTTAAAAATTTTTAATTCAAGTTTTTGTTCTCATAAATATGAAAAGTGAATTGGAATAAAAATTATTAATATTATAACCATAATAATTATATAGGTATTCTAAAACAGTGGATTTAAGGAAAAGTCAGTCAAAGTATACTAAAAAATAAAATTTCTAGAATTCATTAAAAAATTCTTAATTTTGGTGAAAAAAGACACCAAATAAAAATATTGGACTCATAAAATATCAAATAACTCCGATTTTTAATAAAAAATAACAAAACCATCAATTTTTTCTGCTTCTGACAATAATTTGATTCTAAATAAATATAATTCTTGGTCAAAAATCATAAAATTATTTAATAAAAATTTTACTTGAATATTTCAAAATTAATTTTAAAAAAGTTAGGTTTACAATTTTTATAAATAGATGAACTGAAAAAGGTTTCAATTTGAAATATTGAAAAACTTTAATTTTTGCAAAATGTTAATGATAAATTAGATTCTTCTTGAAATTATAGTTAAATTTGTCAATAAGTACATATTTAATTATTTTTATTAAAAGTAATAAAAGTATAAAACATTTTAGTTAAAACGGTGTGAAAAATTTGAACTTGGAAAAGTTACAAATGATTGCAGAAATTCAATTATTTTCAAAAGTAACAAAATTCTTCTTACAAAAGTTCAATACTGTTCTAAATTTAAAGAAAAATTTTCGTTAAAATTACAATTATATATCTTCAAAAATAACAATATTCTTCTCCAAAATTTGATTATTTTCAAAAATATTTCTCATTTTAATGATTTTCAATATCTACTTTATTTTAAAAAATTTCTCAAAAGAATTCGACTATATTAAAAAAATTAATAAAAATTTTACTCAAGTATCTTTTTATTTTCATAAATATTAAAAATTCCACATGAATTCAATTATTAAATTTTTTTTGTTAATTTCTTCCCAATAATTCAATTAGCTCCATTAATAATATATTTTTTTGTGAATTCAAAAAAATTCAAATTTTTATAAATAATAATAATTTGTTTTAGGAATGCAATTATTTTTATGAATAATAAAGCATATTGCAGCATTTTTATCATTTTTAGTACAATTTTTATCGAATTCCTCGAAAAATGTAATTATTCTTAGAATATGTATTAAAATTCGTCAAAAGAATTCAATTATTTAAAAATTTGTTAATAAAATTCTTTATAAGAATCAAATTTTAAGTTTTATTTAATAAATTAATAATTCTATATTTAAATTTTAAATAATTGAACAATTTTGAAAAAATTTTAACTTAAAATATTCGAAAATTTAAATTTATACTTGTACTTTTAACTGACAATTTTAAAGAATTAATTTTTTCAAAAAAGTTTAATTGAATTTTTTTTTTAAATAATAAAATGTTAAGTAGAAACCATTTTGAATATTTGAATTTTTTTTAAATTGTTAATAATTTTCCTATATTTTCATAATGAAATTTTTCTAAACGTTAATAAATTTTTCTGAATAATTAGTGGAATTTTTTTTCTAAATTTTATAGGATAATTTCCAAATTTTTTCTTACAGTGTATTCAACTGAATGATTTTCAAACAATCGAAATTTCGTAACATTGAATTTCAAGCAAATGTATTTGAAATTTCTTAGAAAACTGTTTTAAAAAATTTTTTAAATAATAATATTTAATATTATCAAAAATAGTTGATTTAAAGAAAAATGTAAGTTAAGGATTCTAGAAAAGAATAATTGAATTGAAATGATGAAAATAATTTTGAAGAAGAATAACAATATAGTGTTAGTGATGCCTTTGAATAATTTTACGATTAAGCAAATTAGTAAATAAATGTAACAGAACAATTTTTGAGTAAAATTTTTTTCTTAACTTTCTAAAAATTTGAAAATTTTCAATTTCCCTATTAATTAAAATTGGCAATCCGACAAATAGAATTCATAAACATTTTTTTATTTTTATTTTTAAAAAACTTTGAATTTTATTGGAGCAATTGTAATTAAGAAATAGAAATTATGCAAATTATAATTTTTAAACAATAAACAATTTTATAATATTTTTAATAAAAATAAATTTACATAATTTAGATCTTTCGAACGAAGTTTGTCATAGAAATCAGTAATTAGATATAAAAAAAATTTATTTGTTGATCACAACTTTTTTTAATTTTTATATTTTTTAAGTACAAATATTATTTCACTATAAATTATGAAAAATAAAAAATACCTGCATATTTTCGATTTATCAAACAACCTGTTCTTTAAAGAAAGAGAAAACAAAAGCATACAGAAAAACTAACTTTAGAATGTGAGGGACAGAAAAAGTTAATGAATGAAAGAACATTCAAATTATTATAGTTAATAAGTAATAATTTGTAATTAATAATTAATTAATTAATTAATTTTCTATAACTTTTAACTAAAATGTTAATAAACTTTTAGCTAGTAAACGAAAATAAGAAAAAAAATAGTCGACCTTTCATATTTTCCTTCTCTTTTAAAATTTACCCAAAGCAACAGAATTAGATGAATTGTTCCCATAAAATTTCGCAATCCGACATTTTATTAAAGTGAATTTATACTCGACTTTATCCTGTATACAGCTATTCAAGAAAGGCAGCAGTTCGTGAAAGCAATTACGAAGTCATCTCTCAAAGTCCTCCTTTTTATTACTTTACGATTATTACAACAATTAAAATTGCAATGTCAGGAAGTTTTTCACTATATAAGTGCATTTAGTTAAATCCATTTACGATCATCGTATTTTCCCTGAGAGTTTCGAGCAAACAAAAAAAAAAAAAAAAGAAAAATCCTCTCGCAATTAATTCAAAGAAATTGAATAGAAGAGAGTTTTGAAAGTTGCCATGAATTTGCAATGAATTTGCAAAAAGAGACGAAATATTGTCTCTTGATTAAATTTTCCCAACAATCTGCCAAGAAGACTAATCCCTATGACATATTATATTATCTGAAAAAGAATTAATATTCCTGATTGTGAGGAATTGTCTGCGGTATTTATTGTCGACATAATATTTTCTTTCATTTTTAATATATCTAATGCTTGGGAAGATAATTTTGCCAAGTCACGAAGATTCAAAACCATCAGGGAATCTTTCGTATAAAGAAGAAAGTATAAATGGATTCACGCCTTAGGTTCGATAATAGAACTGCCCGGCTAACGAGCCATGAACGTAGTCGATTAAAATTTTTCCATCCGACATTCAGTTTTTAATCAGCATTGATCATACTGCTTTCACGACTTGTAAATCGTGAAATGCATAAACACATGCAAAAAAGAAACGATTTTATTTCATTTTTGTAAAAAAAGGGTTGTATTTCTATTCAGAGATTATCTTTTTATAGAGATAGTCGTTTTTCAGGGAGAGAATTTTATTCTCTTTCTTTTTAAGAGGCGCGAATTTTTTTTTTTAGAGGGACACGTTCTTTTACAAAGGGAAAAGTCTCTTTCTTCTTTTTTTGAGAATAAACAAAGTTTTGTGACCTTTTAGAAGTTACGATGCAATTTTGTTTTGGATGAGTGTATATATATAGTGCGCGATGTCACCCCCGCTTTTTGGTATGGGGAAAGTTTCCTGCGAAGTAACACATCGAGACAAGTTTGTGGCTCTGCTTATTGGTGTGGCTTCGTAAAGTCTTTGACGCAAATTGACACAAGCACTTTGCAGTTTGTAGATCTTGAAAAGGAAGGAAACCGAGACAAAAGGGAACGTTCTTGTTCATCAGGAGACAACTTCAGACGTTTTCCAATCTATTCATTGCGAAACTTGCGAGGATTCACTAATTACTCGACTTGACTTGAATCTGTCCCTCTCTACAATGTTAATGAGAAGATGCGCTCTGCTCCGATTTCTTTAAAGTCTTCTGCACTAATGTTTTTTTCCCCCCTTTTTGTCACAAACTCCCGTTTATTTTATTTATGTTCCTGAAATTCATTTCTTCAGTTTATCCATTTCTCATTCCATTGAATTTTTGTTTAATCAAGCTTTCATTGTTTTGGAAATAAATTTTGTTTAACAAAATTTTTACGTATGGGAGAATCTTTACTTTACCCCGTTAATGATCGTAAATTTACTTCAAATTCGTAAAAGTCAGTTTTGTTAAAAGCTCCGCAAAGTCCGTAATTTGATTAAGAAAATACGAAAAGTTCGTAAATTGTACTCTCTAAATCTGAATTGTAGAGAATTTCACTATACGAAATAGTAAAATTTTATTAATATTTTAGAAACTAATATTTTAGAAGTGGAATTGCATTAATTAAAAGTCACTTATTTCACTAAATGAATTAGTAAAATTTTTTATCAACTATTAATAAAACAATTGCACTAATTGTTAATATAAACTACTAATAATTAGTAAAATTTTACTATTTGTTAGTAAAATTATTACTAAATAAAAAGAAAATTATTACTAAATAAAAATAAAATTATATTCAAAAGAAATGAAATCTTTTTTCAAATTTTAGTCAAAATAAATAATGAAATTCTTCTCCGAAATTAAATTATTTTGAAAAATTTACCTAAATTCAATGATTTTTAATAAATAGGTACTATTTTAATAAAATTTTTCAAAGAAAGTCAATTATTTAAAAAATATCTAATAAAATTCTACACAAACCTTATTATTTTTATAAAATTATAAAAATTTCACAGAAATGCGACAATTTAAAAATTTCTTAAAAGTTTCTCTGCAATAATTCAATTATTTTCATAAATAATCGAATTCCTTGCAATATTTCAATATTATTTTCATAAATAATAAAGTTCTTTGCGATAATTCAATTATTTTTATAAATAGTAAAGTTCTTTGCAATAATTCAAATATTTTCATAATTAATAAAACCTATCGCAGAATAAGAATAAGAATTTTAATTATTTTTAAAACAATTGTAATCGACTTTCTTCAAGAATTATTTAAAAAAATTTTATTAAATTCGTCGAAAAAATTTAATTTAAAAAAAATGTAAATATTAAATAAATTGCTTTGTGAAATTTAAATGATTGAATTTTGCTATACGATTTTAATCAGAAAATTTATTTAAAAATTGATTTCAGTTAATATTTTTGATTATAATTGAATTTTTAAAAGGTTTTAAAATAAAATATTTGAAAATATACTTTTTTCATACTTTACACTACAATAATTTTGTAAAAGTTATTTTTTTAGAAGCTTAATTGAATTTTTTATATTCGTTGAATTTTTTTATTTTCTGACATAATGTTTAATTGAAGAATTCACAAAAAATTAAAATTCCACAAAATTGAATTATAAAGAAATACATTTGAAAATGCTTACACAACTTTTTCGAAAATTATTAAAAATAATGAATGTATAGAAGAATTTTAGTTAAAAATACGAAAAAATATTTAATTTTGTAAAAGTTACAAATTACTGCAGAAAGTCAATTATTTTTAAGAGTAAAAATGTTCTTCGCAAAAAATGAGTATTTTTTTGAATAATAATATTTGTTGCAAGATTTTAATTATTTTTACAAATAATAAAACTCATCGCAGAATTTCAATTATTTTTATAAATAATAAAATTTCTGAAAAAATACAATTATTCCTAAAACTTTTATTAAAATTCGTCGAAATAGTTCAATTATTTAAAAATTTGTTGATAAAATCCTTTATAGGAATTGAATTTTATAAAAAATGTATTTAAACAATTTATTATTTATTTTTCTATTTAAATAATGGAATACTAATAAAAATTTTTAATAAAAATTTATTTAAAATTGACATTTAGTTAAAATTTTACATAATAATTGAATAGTAAAAGCAATATTACTTGAATATATAAAAATAATTGAATTTTAAAATAAATTGTATTGGAAAAGTGTAATTTCATTTTTTTATATTCTTTGAATTTTTCATTATCTTATATAAAATTTAATTGACGAATTTACGAAAATTAAAAATTTTCTAAAATTAAATTGTTAACAAATGAATTTGAAACTTCTCAAAAAGCTGATTCAAAAATTACTAAAAATTATGAAAATGTAGAAAAATTTTTTTAAAAACACAAAAAAATTTATAATTTAGTAAAAGTTACAAATTATTG
The DNA here is from genome assembly GCA_032873175.1 of Leptopilina drosophilae. Classification (NCBI taxonomy): domain Eukaryota; kingdom Metazoa; phylum Arthropoda; class Insecta; order Hymenoptera; family Figitidae; genus Leptopilina; species Leptopilina drosophilae. Next base: position 42,493,048 of record CM065480.1, on the reverse strand, counting down.
CAGAAATTTAATTTTTTTCGAGAACAAAAATGTTCTTTGCAAAACAAAAAATATTTTTAAAAAATAATACATTTTTTCTTAGGGATTTAATTATTTTTACAAATGATAATACTCATATACCATAATTTTAATTATTTTTATTACAATTTTAATCAAATTACTTGTAAAATGTAATTAATTTAAAAACTCTATTTAAATTTGTAGCAAAAATTCAATTATTTAAAGTTTTGTTGCTTCCCAAAATTGAATTTAAAGAAACATTAAATTATTGAATTTAATATTTGTTTTTGTAATTAAATTTTTAAATTAATTTTATTGGAAAAGTTTAATAGAATTTTTTATTTTCTAATATATATATTTAACTGAAGAATTCACAAATAATTGAAATTTTGTAAAATTTATTTCTAAACAAATGAATTTGAAAATTCTCAAAGAACTTTTTAAAAAATTATTAAAAATATACGCACACAAAAGAAGTTTAGTTAAAAACACGAGAGAAAAAATTTATTTTGGAAAAGTTACAAACTATTGCAAAAAGTAAATATTTTTTAAAAGTAATAAGATTCTTTTTAGGACTTTAATTATTTCCACAAATTATAAAACTCATCGTCGAATTTAAATTATTTTTAAAACAATTGTAATCAAATTTCTTCACAAACATTTTATTAAAATTCGTCAAGAGAATTCAATTACTTAAAAATATTTTTAATAAAATTCTTTATGGAAATTGAATTTTATGAAACATTTTATTACTGAAAAATTATTTATTTTTGTATTTAAATAATTGAATTCTAGTAGAATTTTTTAGTAAAAATTTATTTAAAATTGCATTGCAGTTAAGATTTTAGATAATAATTGAATTGAATACTGAAAGCTATATTACTTGAATTTCTAAAAAATAATTGAATTTCGAAATTAATTGCTTTGAAGAAGTTTATTTGAATTTTAAAAATATTATTTAAGTTTTTATTTTCTAACATCTCTATAATATTAAAATGTTTCCTAGTATAATTAAAGAATTTACGAATGATTGAAATTTCGTAAAATTGAATATTGTAAATAAATGAATTTGTAAATTTTCAAAGATCTTTTTAGAAAATATTAAAAATTTTCGTTGCAAAGAAGATTTTTAGTTAAAGCTTTTGGAAAATTGATTTGATAGTAAATTGATAGTTCTTGATAAGGAATGAAATTTTGATAGTAGTTTTATCACTTTGTCATCTTTAATTATTTTAAAGTTAAAATATGAAGAAATCGTTCACTTCGAGTCGAAGACTTGGAATTGTTAATATCTTCATGTTTTAAATTTTTATAACTATAAAAATTAGTGTTGCATTCGAGCGAGAAATCGCTCGAAAAGAACGAGAAATCTCGTGAAGAAGACAATGAAAATAATTGAATGTGATTTAACATTCAATTGTTTTCATTGTCTTCTTCGCGAGATTTCTCGTTCTGTTCGAGCGATTTCTCGCTCGAATGCAACACTAATAAAAATACACGGAGAAAAATATAAATTAACTTTCACTACTTTTATAATAAAACAATTCGGCGAGCATTTCTGATGTTAATTTTTATAGTTTCGGAGTAAATTTTTCTGCGTTAGAAATAAATTTTACTAATTGTCACAATTTTTTTTTGAACTTAGCAAAATTTACTCCAAAAGTATAGTAATAAAGTTAACAAAAATTCCTTACCAGAAATGTTTCGCTATAAAAGTAGTAAAAGTTACTTTATTCTGTTGATATTCTTATAATCGATTATAGGAAGAATATTAAATGAAACACTATTTCATCATCTACTATTCTTCCGATAATCGATTAAAGGAATATCAACAAAGTTCAAAACTGGAAGAAAATTATCAACTATATATTAAAAGTTAGTTTATATTTTTTTAATACTTTTACTGGTTCGAATTTTGTATCCTTAAAAAAATTGTTTTAACAAAAAAATCAAATCTATTATCTTTCTTCTACAAATTGTTTTTGGAGGTAAGAAATGTTTTTTCCTCCTCGCATAATACGAAAGAGGTCTGCACCACGTAATCGCTCATTTAATCTGACTGTTGATATGAATGGCTCCCTTAAAAAAATATAAATACATCTCTCCTTTTGAGAATATGTATAGGTCAAGAATTATTATACATAACTGGCACCCACATCGTCACCTACACTATACTCGTGGCATTCGTTTCTTGAACGGGGCGTCTCGCGCGACTCTTTTGTTCCGTCTCCTAACACGTTTTATTACACAGATGCACCTAGTGCAGTCTCCTTTCACGAAGAATCGGTCTCTCCTTTTTAAAAGGCGCGCCGCCTGCATCCAATTCAGAGCCAATTGAATTCACAGTTCCATCCATTACGAGCGTCCGGAAAGGATTACGAATTGTACGAAGCCGGGGCGTGCTGCATCTGCATCTTTTTCATTCTCTGTACCTTGGAAATGCACACGTGTGGGAGAGACGGCGCGCAAAAAAAAAAAAAAATAATTGCCCCTGAACAAAAAAAAATGAAAAAAAATACATCAGATAAATGTCCTCGAATTTCTATCTCCTTGGGAAGTCTGCGTGTACTCCTCTCCTTTGCCGAAAGGAACCTAAATCTCAAGGAATTCGTTGGGTGCATATGAAGCAGTATTTGAATTTCATTCCTCGACTCTCTCTCTCTCTCAATGCAATTTAAAGTTTTATTGTCTTTTTAAAAATTGGAAAAATGCTCTCGAGTTTATTTTGAATTCAAATAGAATCGATTGCCGTAGTAACAGATACTGTTTAGTCTCGGAATTTGAAATCAATTAATAATCATAGTATTAAATGACCATTACATGCCAAAAAATTTGAATTTTGCTTTTCCCTGATTTTCAAAAGAAATTTTGATTTCTTCCCTGGCTCTAAAGAATATTTTGTTTTACTGTAAAAATAATAATTAACAAAAAAAATTGTAACTTCATTAAAAAAATTTTCTACTACATTTGTTTGACAATTTTTTAAATAAAAAAATCCTTCGATAACATTAAAAGATTTATATAAATATACATTAAATCCTTATTACTTTTTTATAGGAAATAAGATTTTAAAAAATTTCAAATACAAAACTTTATAAAATTCAATATTATATAAAAATATTATTACAAAACAAGAAAATGTAGATCACTCCGAGTCTTCGAATCGAAGCAACCGTTTTTTCATGCTTTATATTAATTAAAGATGACCGAATATTATTTCGAAAATTTTTAATTAATATTCTTTTCTAATTCAATTATTTTTTTTAATAATTTTTAAAAAGGTTCTTTAAGAATTTTTAAATCCTTTTGTTCACATTTCGATTTTACGAAGTTGCAATTATTCGAAAATATTCTTCAACTAAATATATTTTAGAAAAACACATATAATCGAAAATTATTTTTAATAATTTTTAAAAAGGTTCTCTAAGAATTTTTAAATCCTTTTGTTCACATTTCGATTTTACGAAGTTGCAATTATTCGGAAATATTCTTCAACTAAATATATTTTAGAAAAACACATATAATCGAAAAAGAAATTAAAATTAAAGTATTAAAAAAAAATTACTTCTGCATAATTTGTCAATTAAAAGTTAGAAACATTTAAATTTGCATAGATTTTGAATTAAAACCTATTGAAAATTCAATTATTTCTAAAAATTCTTCTTATAATGCTTTTAATATTCATTTGCCATCTAAATATTTTACTATAAAATTGATTTTTTAATAAACTTTTAATAAAATATTTTACATGTATTCAATTATTCAAATACAAAAATAAAGAATGTACTGAATGACTGAATGTTTTTTAAAATTGAATTCTTATGAAGAATTTTGGTCAATAGTTTTTAAATAATTGAATTCATTCGACAAAGTTTAATAAAATTTTTAAAAATAATTGCATTCTTTGAGGAATTTAATTCAAATTTTATTGAAAATAGTTGAAATCCTGCAATGAGTCTTATTATTTATGGAAATTATTGAATTATTGCAACGAATTTTATTAATTTTTAAAACAATAATTTAATACCTATGCGAAAAGAATTTATCTATTTTTAAAAATAATTGAATTAATTGTAAAGAAATTTTATAAAAAATTTGTTTTTAAAAAATAATTGAATTCCTGTGAAATTTTTATTATTTATAAAAAGAATTAAAAAGTTGAAAATTTCATTAAACTCATTTGGAAAATTTTATTAATAAAATATTAGATGATAAATATCATCAAACTGAGGAAGAATTTTGAAAATAATTGAAATTTTACAAAAAATATTAAAATTTAAAAAAAAATTAAATTTTGGAGAACAATTCTATTATTTATAGCAATAATTAAAATTTCGACAATTTTAAAAAAAATTTACATAATTGAATTTTTACGAAAAATTTTAATAATTTTAAAAATAACTGATTGTCTGCGAAAAATTTTATTATTTATAAAAATAATTGAATTCCTGCGAAGAATATTAATATATTCATGAAAATAATTGAATTATTGAAACGAATTTTATTAAATTTTTTAAAAATCATTTAATTCCTGAGAAGAATTTTATTATTTTTAAAAATATTTGAATTGCTGAGATGAATTTTATTATTTATAAAAATAATTTGATTCTTTCATTCTTTAATTCAAATTTTTAAGAATAATTGAATTTTTGAATAATTAATTTATAATTGTAGGTATTGATTAAAAATTTATTTTTTCAAAAAAAATTTTTGCAATTTCTATTTTAAACAATTAAATTTCTGTAAAATTTTATTATTTATGAAACTAAATAAAATCTTGACAAGATGTTTTTTTGTAAAATTGTAAAAAATAATTTAATTCTTGTGATGAATATAATTGTATTTAGAAACAAATTGTAATTAAATTTCTGAAAATAATAAATTTTTTTTTATGAAAATGTAAATAATTACAAGTTTTGCGTAGAATTTAAAAAAAAATTGTTTACATGATTGAATTCTGTTAAAAAAATTTAATTAAGTTAAATTCATTTTTTTAAATAATTGAATTTCATAGAAGAATTTTATTATTTAAATGAAATAATTGAAATTTTGATGAGAATTTTTAAAAATCTTCGAACATAATTGAATTTTTGCAAAGAATCTTATGACTTTTGAAAATAATTGAATTGTTGACAAGAATTTTATTATTTAAATGAAGATAATTGGAATTTTGATGAGTATTTTAAAAATTTTTTGAATTTAATTGCATTTTTGCAAAGAATTTTATGACTTTTGAAAATAATTGAATTTTCGCCAAGAATTTTAATTACGTTTTTAAAAATAATTGAATTTCGTAGAAGAATTTTATTATTTAAATGAAGATAATGGAAATTTTGATGAATATTTTTTAAAAATTTGTTAATGTAATTGCTTTTTTTTAAAGAATTTTATGACTTTTGAAAATAATTGAATTTTCGACAAGAATTTTAATTACGTTTTTAAAAATAATTGAATTTCGTAGAAGAATTTTATTATTTAAATGAAGATAATGGAAATTTTGATGAGTATTTTTTAAAAATTTGTTAATGTAATTGCTTTTTTTTAAAGAATTTTATGACTTTTGAAAATAATTGAATTTCTGCAATTATTTGTAACTTTCTACCAAATTTTAATTTTTTTAGGATTTCTAACTGAAATTCTTCTATTAATCTATTATTTTGAATAATTAATTAAATATAAATTTAAAAAATTTAACTAATTTCAGAAAGATTTTAATTATTAAAATGGTTTTGAATTTGAAACTTTTTAAAGTTCATCTATTTATGAAAAATGTAAACGCAACTCTTTTACTGCAAATATACAGTTAAAAAAATAATTCGATTGAAATAACCGATTGTCTGTATTATCAAATAAATATCTACTTGAATCAAATAAATTTTTCGTTCATTTCAACAAAAATCGAACTTACTATAAAAAAAGCTTTTTTCAAAATTTACAAAATATTATTCTTTCTTTCAAAGAAAGACTCTTGGAGATAAATTTTCAACCTCATGAAAATAAATTTACTAATTGAATGAAGTGGGTACAAATTGCTCGAGTGATTTTCACTCATTATATGTAAACAACTTTAGAACAGGATTATCCTAACGATGACTTGATACCAACTTGGGAATCATGCGAATGGTATAAATAGTATTAACAAAGTGCGCGCGGATATCACGACGACTTTGTTCGATGAAAATTGATCCAACAATTTTAAAATCCGCCCACTTGAAACTCTGCTGGCAACCATATTTCGTTTTTTTTCTACAATGATGGTGCCATCGCAAAATCCTGCTTTATTATGCAAATTTCCACGCTGCATGCCGCAAATTGAAAACGCTTGCGATACGTCCAATGGAAACTGATGGTCCCTTCGATTTGTTGGCTAAATTCGTTTGCATATTTTGTTTAAATTGTAGAATTCAAAATGGAATTGGCAAATTTCGTTTGAAAACGTACAGACTTTTTTTGCTATAAAAAATTTTTTTTAATTCTTATTTTGGTATTTTTTCGTAACATATTTTAATTGTTTTTTTTGTTTTAATTAAATTTTCGTGTTTATTATTCTTTCGTTTGTTTTATTATTTTTTTTTAGTTTTTTTTCGTTGAATTAAATATGACGCGTTACTTACAGGTTATGTTCGTTGCCTTTTTTCTTTGTGTGAAGAATTCTTTTTTAGTTTGTTAAATAATAAATAATTTTTCTTAAATATTTCAAGTGTAATAAAGGCTTATAAATAATTAGTTCAAACTCGGGGTTAACGTACTTTATGTATTTTTACTTAAAATATAACAAACATAACCTATTTGATTTTGCTTTTTCGGGAAGCAAAGAAGTAAAATCTTCTTTGCGATAGGTTTAATTTAATTAAAATTAATTAAATTTAATTAATATTATTTAAATTTAATCAAAATTAATTAAATTGAATTAAAATTGAATAATAAATAAATGAAAGTAATTTTTTCGATTTTACAATTTTTTAAAAAATTGAATACTTGTAATTTTTAATTGTTTTTTTCCTTTTAAATTTCATGAAGCGATAACAATTTTCAAAGAGTAAGAAATTAAACGCCGTAATCGGTAATCATCCGAAAGGAAAAGATTTAAGATGCTTGAATTTGTGGTTGAACACGTCGAATATATGGTGCAACGAAATTGGACCGAAATTGCTTGATAGCACGATATTGTGGTGTATTCGATACAACTCAAGAGTGTAACGAAGTGGTCGTACGTGATAGAATGACCATCTTACGTTTCATAATTCAAAATTACAATCGAAATTGAACTGCACAGGCGGAAAAATTTTAAATTCCTTAATTAATTAAATTTTCGTTTTAAAAAAAAGAAATTTTTATATAACTACAAATTATTTGCTTAATTTTTACATTTACTTTTAATTAAATTATTTAATTGATTTCACTTTCAAAACATTTTTTCGCGTTAAATAAAAGAGACATGCGATTAAAAATCTATTAAAATTTTTAATAAAACACCTCTTAAATAAAAAATAATTTTTAATTACAAAATAAAAAAAAATAAAAAATAATTTTTAATTACAAAATAAAAAAAATAAAAAATAATTTTTAATTACAAATAAAAAAAATAAAGAACAATAATTTTTAATTACAAAATAGAAAATATAAAAAAATGTTTTTAAATTAAAAAAATTTTAAAAATAAATCTTGAAAAGAATTCCATTAAAATGTTTACGCACATAATTGAAAATCTATTAACACTTTTCAATAAAACTTGTCCAAATTAAAAGATAAATCATAAAAAAGAATTCTATTAAAAATATTTGTCAAAAAAAAAAGGTATTTGTATTACTATGAAGAAATAAATAAATTTTTATGAAGTGTGTAAGTGGTTAGTTGAAAGCAGCACTCTAACCAGTAAAAATACAAGTGAAGAAAAATAAAGACTGGTAGACGTGGACGAAAGAAAACAAATTGTCGTCGTAAATGACGTGGCATTGGGTTGGCACAAGCAAGAAAAGAGTGGGGGGAGGGAAGTTTTGTTTTATTGCACTTCCTGAAATTCGAGAGGTTTGTGCACCTGCAATCGTACGGTCGTTGCACCAATCGTACACCGTTTGTTTTACGAATAATTGATAATTGGATGTCAATTAAAGCAATTTTCTCTCTTTGTAAAATAAAATATATAAAATTTCATTCGAATTTCGTGTATGAAATCGATGAAAAAAAAGTTGTAAAATGCAAAACAAAAAAGATTAATTAGAGAAATTAGAGCAGTTGCATTGATTAATTTTATTTTATTTTTTGGGGGATTGACCGAAAAAATTATAAATGAAAAAATTAATTTAGAAAATTAATTTGAATTAAAAAATTCAAAAATTTTATTAAATTAATATTTTTTTTATTTTATTTATTTTTTTTACTTTAAAATTCTTAAAAATTAATTTGTCTCTTTTTTAAATCAACTCCGAATCAGAAAACATTTTAAGTCTCAAAGAATCGAACTTTTTGTTTTTTCAATAAAATAAAATTTACCTGTCACGTTATTATTCTGAATAAAAATAAATTATACACTTAATTAAAATATCAATAATTAACAAAACAGTAATAATTGGTTTTTTAGTCATAGAAAAATTAATTTAAAAACTCTATTATTTATTTTTTTTTAATATTCATTTTCGTTTTTTTAAATTTTTTTTCATTTTCTTCTCTTTGTTAAAATATTATATTGATAATTAAAATTTATAATTTATCAAAAAGTTCCAAATAACTGAATTTCAAGTCATTTTTCGCAAAACAAGGGAAAAAAATTTTTCCAGGAAAAAATGTCCCTTCAAACCTAATGAGAAATTGCATTGAAAGAGAATTCATGTCTTTAAGCGGTGCAGCACACTTTTCAAACTCAGAAACCAGAGCGTATTACATCTTCGTTAGTTTAAGAGCTTCATTAAGGTAATTCACAATTGTTGAAAAATTGTAGTTCCGAATATTTTTTTTCTTTGCTTCCATTTTTTCTTTTCGCTTTTTTTTTGTTTGTTCGTAATTTAATTATCTTAACTTTGCTACTGAGTAGATTTCTCCTCCATGGAGCGCAGTTACTTCTCTTATATCGTTTAATGAAAAACTTTTCTAACATCATGGTAAATATTGCTTTGAAAAGTAGGAGTGCGCAACTTATCAAAAGTTAGCAGCGGCGAAAAGAAAAAAAATTATCTTTCCCCAAAGTCATCGTGCGGTTCCGGTTTTTTATCACGTTTTCTCTCGAGGGGACAAGAAAAAGTGGAAGTAGGGAAAAGAAAAATTCGAGTTGATTTTTTTGAATTTATATTCCTTTTTCTATTTACTGTTTTTCTGAAGTCACATATTAAAATTGAGACAAAGAACGTATTAAAAATGTTGCGAGGCAATAATTTTGATACGCTTTTATTGATTTTTAACTCGAAAAATTTTACTCACAATTCCAGTGACCATCAAGTCCCTAATTTTTTTACAATGTACATAATTAATTAAATTCTTTACATTCAAAAAATTTTTAATACAATTCTTCGGAAAAATTAAATTATTTTTTTATAAATAATAAAATTCTTCGAAAAAATTTAATTATTTTTTACAAAATTTCAAGAAAATTTTACAAATGAATTCAAATTTTTGTCTGAAATTTTCATAAATTCTTCAAAAGAATTCAATTATTTTCTACAATAATAAATTTTTCGAAACAATTAAATTACGTTTATAAATATACTCTCTCAATTTTTTATCAGTTAAAAATAATAGTTTTAAGTGACAATCATTGATTGTTTTTTTGCGTTTAAATCAGTTAAAAATAACTGAAAAATTAGTTGAATTTTACTAAATAAATAAGTCAAAAAAAATTTTACTGAAGGATTAGTTATTTTTAACTGACAATTTGATATTTTTAATTATTGTCAGGAGAAATATTACTATTTTAATTAGTGACTGACTTTTTGCTTCTAAATCAGTTGTTTTCAACTGATTCAAATTTAAAGAGTAATAGTAAAATTGTTTGCAAAAATTCAATTATTTTTAAAAGGATAATAATCAAACTTCTTTATAAGCTTCAATTTTTTTTATTTTCTATAATTTAAATAAATCCTTCGAAACAATTAAGTTTTTTAAAAATTTTTAATAAAATGTTTCAAAAGAATCCAATCATTGTGTAAGATTTTGATAAATCCTTCGAAACAGTACAATTATTTTTGTAAACATCAAAGTTTATAAAAAATTTTTTTTATAAATAATTAAATTTTGCTGAGGAATTCAATTATTTTCTAAAATTTAAATAAATCCTTAGAAAAAATTTAATTATTTTTAATAAAATTCCAAAAAAGAATGGAAATTTTTTCCTAATTCGTAAAATAATTTTTAAAAATAGGTCAATTATTTTTAAAAATTATAATAAATCCATCCAAATAATTGAATTATTTTTATAAATAGTAAATTTCTTTGTATAAATTCAATTAATTTTAATACAATTTAAATAAAATTTCTTGAAAGGATTCAACTTTTTGTTTACTTTTTAATATGTATAATATTTTCCAACAATTTCAATTATTCTCGAAAATTTTAATAAATCTTTAGAAATAGTTTAAAATTAGTTTTATAAATAGCAAAGTTCATAGCAAGAATTAAACTCTTTTTATAAATGTACTGTAATCCTTCGCAGAAAATTAATTTTTTTCAATAGGATTTTAATAAACTTAAATAGTCAAATATTTAACTATAATTATTAACAGTTACGATTACTTAAAAAAATTTTAATTTTTTGTTGTTTAATTCAATTATTTAAAAAATTTTCGATTAAAGTATTTAAAAAACTGCATTATTTAAAAAAATCTAAAGTAAATCTTTAAGAGAATTTAATTATTTTCAAAAACAGTATAACAAAATTGTTTAAAAGAATTTAATTTTCTATCAAATTTAATAAAATTTTAATTGTAAAATTACAATCATTAAGAAAATTGATTCTAAATATCAAGATTAAATAAACTTTTTAATGAATTCAATTATTCTTGAATCCTCTAATAGTATTTATTTGTTGAAAGAATTTAATTTTTTCCAATATTTTATTAAAATTTCTCGAAAGAATTTCTTTATTTTTAAAAATCGTAATAAAAATGTAAGAAGAATTTAATTATTTTCTTAATCCATTATTTTGTAATAATTTTTAAAAAAGTTCTGAATTTTTTAAATCTTTTGTTTACAATTCAACTTAACGAAATATCGATTATTTGGAAATATTCTTTAACTAAATATATATTTTAGATAAAAACATATGATTGAAAAAAAAATTAAAATTAAACTATTCAAAAAAAAATTACTTCTGCATAATTTGTCAATTAAAGGTTAGAAACATTTAAATTTGCATAGATTTTGAATTAAAACCTATTCAAAATTCAATTATTTCTAAAAATTCTTCTTATAATGCTTTTAATATTTATTTGCTATATAAATATTTAGCTGAAATTTATTTTTTAATAAACTTTTTTCAAACAATTCTACGGGCATTCAATTATTCAAATACAAAAATAAAAAATCTATTGAATGACTGAATGTTTTTCAAAATTGAATTCTTATGAAGAATTTTGGTCAACAAATTTTAAATAATTGAATTCTTTCGAGAAACTTTAAGAAAATTTTAAAAAATAATTGCATTCTTCGGGGAATTTAATTCAAATTTTGTTAAAAAGAAGTGAAATTCTGCCATGGGATTTATTATTTATGAAAATAATTGAATTATTGCAAACAATTTTCTTCATTTTTTTAAAATTAACTGAAATTTCTACACTGAAAAAAAATTCAATTGATTCAAATAACCGATTAATTGACTATTATCAATTAAATATTTAATTGAATCAAATAATATTTATTAGAGTCAAATAAATGGTTCAGTTCATATTTGCTTCAAATACTGAAGTTATTGATTCAAATACCGTTTAATTGACTCCATCTAATATTATTTGATTCAAGTAAATATTTAATTGATAATAGTCAATTAATCGGTTATTTGAATCAATTAAATTTTTTATTCAATGTATGCTAGAAGAATTTTATTATTTTTGAAGACAATTGAATTAATTGTATAGTAAATTTAATTTAAACTATTAAAAAATCTCCATTACTTAAAAAACAATTGGAAGAATTGAAAATAAATTGAAAATTGAAAATAAATGAAAAATTCTTTGAAAATTGAAAATTTAAAGAAGTTTTCTAAAAGAATTTACAGAAAGATTGCGGAGAACATGTTGCTTCTAATTTTATGTTAATCTACTAATTCATATTAATTTCGTGAATTAATTATAAAAATAATTTTCAGTAAGTTTAGTGCAAGCTTTCTGCAAGTTGACGATGATGATGATGATGATTACTAAATTAAAGTATTTGGTATGCCCAACATCAAAATCTTCTGTTTTATTTACATTTTATTCACATTTTATTTATATTTTATTTATACTTTATTTAAAATACATAATTGAACATACTTTTTTTGTACTTGAAATCATTTAGGAAATCATTAAGGAAGAATCATTTAATATTAAAAATTTCAAAGCTTGAAAATCATAAACGAAACATGTTCAAATTTCATATGCAACAAAAAAAATCCTCTGTAGTATTTTTCCAGTCAGTTAATTGCAACTTTTCTTTATTAAATCTGAAAATAAATTGCCGACTCAATGTAACCGTATAATAAAAATGTAATTTGAGTTGATAAAGTAAAATTGAGAGCAAGGATCATATACTGGAGAATTTCTCAAATCGTCCCGACTCCTCTCTTTCGTTTCTTTGCTTTCTCTCTCTCTCTCTCTCATATTTCTTGACAATATCCTTTGCAAAGTATCTCTTGCACTGTGTGTGCAATTCATAATATCCACCCTTTCCCGGTTGCATTACACGAACGTAATACACGTTCAGCGGTGGATGCGACAACATCTCTTTATTTTTATTCTGTATAAAAGCGCGTATCTTCGCCATCTACTGGATGCTGCGCAAGTTTAAAGGGGGAAACTTGTATTGAACAGCCCGAATGCGCGAGTTGGCGTGCGCCAGAATTTCACAATTCCCCAGCAGCTTCGGGTCGCAGTACGCGCAAAAACCCTAATCCGAACGGGAAGGAGTTTTGCGATTCCCCATCGATCATCAAAGCGAAAAGCGTCGCTCGGGAAAAAGGCAACAAAACTTCTCTTCTTAAAAAAAGAGACTCCACTATTTAAAAAATGAGACTTTAAAAGAAAGAAAAAATCATCATCATCAAAGAGGCTAAAAATCATTCATAATGGATCATTCAGAAATATTCCGAATCATATAAAAAAAGTTTTTTCCCATTTGAAAATTTTTCAAACTTGTAAACCAGAAGAAGAAGAAGAAGAAGATAAATAGACAATGAGACCAAGAATCATTCTATTGTTGAGTTTCTTAGTGTTATGTTCGTTGATAAATCGATCAGAATCGAAATTACAGCAACAGTCAATTGTCGAGGAGGATGAGGATGAGGACGAAGATGATTGGGAGGAGGACGAGGATGAGGACGATGAGATTTATGCCTCGAAAACGGAAGTCGATGACGACGGTCGTATTTATAAGAATCCAAGAAATTCACCATCCGCCGAATGTCCACGCGACGAGGAGCAAGCCGAAATGCAGGGACAGAAATGTTTAAGAAAATGTTCAACCGACGAGGATTGCAAGAGTAAAAAGAAGAAATGTCGTTGCGATGGTATTTGCGGTATGTCATGCATCAAGCCCGATAGAGAATGTCCCAAATTAGATGACATCAAGCATGGTGCAATGAGAGTAACGGGTAATAATTTCGGTGATAGGGCATATTATACATGTGATGCTGATTATTATTCGGTGGGTTTATTGGAGAGGACTTGTAGGGCCGATGGACGTTGGAGTGGCAGTAAGCCGTCGTGTAAAAATGATTCGAAAACATTTTGCCTTGAGCCGCCGAAAATTAAGAATACAAGGCACAATGCATTAATTGAACAAACGTCCTTTGATCTTGACAGTGCGGTGGAATATTTTTGCGATCATGGTTATCAGACCACTGGTTTCCCTACAGCCAAGTGCCTCATGATGGAAGGAGCTGCAAGTTGGTTTGGACCTGATATTGCCTGCGAACCAAAAAGCTGTGGACCTCCTGCGGATATTGCTAACGGATGGCATGCTGGTAAGAATCTTGCCGAATTATGCAAAAAAATATCCAATGGATTTTTTACCTTATTTTTTGTAGATGCGAGGGAAAAAAATTTTACATTTGTATAGCAGCGCACGAGTGTATTCAGTGGTTATTTTTTCGGTATTCATGCTTATTTATGTCGTGAATTTTTGTAGCGATTTATTGTTTGTAATTATTTTGTTGCGGCGTTCTGGTATTGTTTGCAATACTTTTGTGTTGTTGTATCTTCTGTTTTGAGTTTGTATTCTGTTTTTATTTGTATACTGTTTTATTTTTATTGTTTTATTTATATTGTATTTTGTTTTAAGTTTACATTTTTCGATCACTGTTAACTTTTAATACTTTTGTATTGTTGTATCTTCTGTTTTGAGTTTGTATTCTGTTTTTATTTTTACTGTTTTATTTGTATTGTATTTTGTTTTAAGTTTACATTTTTCGTTCACTGTTAACTTGAAAGTATCAAAATGCAACGAAGTGACACAAAAGTGTGGATTAAATCAAAAATTGATCCAAATCTTTGATACCCATTTGATCCACTTTAGTACCAATCTGTTACTTTCAAGAAAACTATGTTTGTTGTTTACATTTGTTCATAGTTTGATTTTTCTGTTTATGGTTTATATTTTATAGACCATGTCTTAAAGTTTGTACTTTATAGTCCATAGTTCGTAGTTTCTAGATTCTAATTCGTAGTTTATAGTTTCTAGTTCATAGTTTCTAGTTTCTAGTTCATAGTTTCTAGTTTCTAGTTCGTAGTTTATAGTTAATAGTTAATAGTTCGTAGTTTATAGTTTCCAGTTTATAGTTCATAGTTTATAGATTACAGTTTATAGTTTATAGTTTGTAGTTTATAAATTTCGATTGTTTGTATTTTTTCAAGTCACCTTGTGAACGTAAATCTGTTCCGTATTCATTTACTCTTAATTTTAGTACTTTAAGATCTGCAAATGTTACTTTTATTGCAAAAGGAACATTTTACTTTAAAGCATATATTTCACCTTTGGATCTTCAAATAAGATATTCTCCTTCTGTTTTGCATAATCTTATTTTGTAAGTTTGCGCTTAAGATTACCAATCACTGTAAATCACTTGCATGTAAATTAATAATTTTTTACTAATTGTTCTTTAAATTTCGTTATTATCTAAATTCATTGCAAATTTGCGAGTTTGTACTTATTAGAATTTATTCAGTTTTTCTGCGAATGTCAAATTGAGACAACGAATCAAAACTCTACACTTCTGACTCGTTTCTTGCCTCAATTTGATTTTCGCAGAAAAACTGTGATTATAGTTGTATTAATTAAAATTCATTATAATTCTATTCGTTAAAATTCTTTATAGTATTCGTTAAAATTTATTACAATTATTGTATTCGTAGCATTATACTCATTATTATTTAATTTATATAATGCTTTATTATCCTAATAATTATTATAATTTTATGTTAGTTATTATAATTAAATACTTCTGAGTAAAAATAAAAAGTGTCGACATTAATTATTTCCCAATTTTTATTATCCATCTGTTAAATTAATTTCTCGTTACGAAGTAGTTTTTTCGTATCGGAAAAATCATTTTATAAACTCATCTCTAAAATGAAGATTTAAAATTTCCGTGAAAAAAAATTGCGTTATTGTAAAACCTCTCTATTGATAAAGTGTATTTTAGTTCTTCGGTGGATATATTTACAAGCAGATAACCGATAACTGTGACACTAGATTGACTTTCATAAAAAACATGAAATTCTCCTATAAAACACGTGGAATTTTTTTCAACAAGAACCAGAATTAGAATAAGTACCTATAACTAAAAATAAAATTTGTATTAAAACTAGAATTAAAATTAGAAATAGAGTTAGAAAATTCGATAAATTTGCATTAGAAAACGAAGCTTAGAAAAATTGTGCGACAGTAAAATATAAATTTATAAAAATAATTGAAAGCTGTAAAAATAGTTCAATTTGATAGTTAATAAAAGTAACATTACTAGTAATAATAATAAAAATAGTAATAATACTAGTAGCAAAAAGAAAATATTAATAATACTAGTAGCAAAAGTAAAAATAGTATTAATACTAGTAGCAGCAGATATATAACAGTAAAAATAATAATTCACTAATAAAAATTTCCACCTGCCAGAAAACTGTAATCGAACTCCACGCACCGAAATTCGTTAAAATCTTTTCAAAATAAATTTCCGTTTCTTCATGTTTTAAAGCAAATTGAAAAAAAAATTAAATTACAAAGAATAGTATAGAGAGAAAACTAAAATTAAAAATTTAATTAAATGTCCGATGGAAGGACGCGAAACAATCATTGGATCAATTTAAATTTTCCATTTCAAAGTCAAAAGTTTTCGTCCCCGGTGTGTATATAAATGAGAGGATAAAAAGCTAGAGATAGAAAAAAGCGTGGAAATAAAAATTTTTGTTCAAAATAGACGTATCAATTTTTATATATACATATCTAAATATATAAAATTAGAGAACGGTAAATTTTTTCTATCTCTCTCTCTATTTCTCTATCTTTTTACACAATGTAAATTGAAATGATTTGCCTAATGACGATTACCATAAAAAACTTTCAATGAACTTTAAATCCCTATGGCTTATAAATTTTATGCATTTATAAAAAGTTTTCTTTCATGAATATTAGTTTGCAAGTTTTATGAATTTATTGGCTTTAATAAGCTCATATATTACTGACATAAAATTCATTTCATTGAAAAATGAATTTACAATTAGTTTCTCGAAGTGAATTATATTACAATCTTTATGAAAGCAGAGGGGAATTTTAAATTTCCACAAATACTGGTAAAAATTTTCATCTTCCTTTTCAAAAAGAGATTCATTTACAACGCAGTAGTTGTGAAACTATTTTATGTTTCTTTTATGAATACTTTTTTTGTTTATTATTCGATATTTTTTTTATTGTTTATTATTCGTTTGTCTTTATTGTACGTACTATTAGGGATTAATTTATTTCAATTAATGCTAATTCCACTAAAATGTTAATAATATTAATTCACATTAATTAATTTATTTTTAAATTATTTTAATTATTATTTATTTTAATTTTATTTATTTTAATTAATGCTAATTCCACTAAAATGTTAATAATATTAATTCATATAATAATAATGATGATATTATTGATACTAGTAAATAACCACTTCCCTCGTAAAACTAAAAAAAGAGAGAGAAAATTACAATATTTATAATATTAATTGTTATTAGTATTATTAGTATTCAGAATCACAAGTGTTATAAATATTATCATTAAATACTTTTATTTTTAATATTTAAATTAAATTTTTTGAAAATCTTTAATTAAATTTTAAACATTTACTGTTCATTTATCTTTGTTATTCATTATTGGATATTCATTAATATTAATTAATAGCAATACTATTAATATTGATATCAATATTGCTACTATTATTAATGTCAATATTAATATTATGATAGAAAAAATTAACCGTAAATTTAATATATTAATTGGATCAAATTTATTAAATCTCCATTTATTAATTTCACTATTATTATTAACACAACAATTTATTTTTAATTTTACTAACATAGTTATTCTTTTTCTTATATTTAAGTTCTGAATATTCTTATTAAATTTTTTATAATAACGTTGTTAGTATTGTTAATATTAAAAATATTGTTTTTAATACAGTAACGAATTATTTTTTCGATTTTATTTAATTTTTTTTTAATTTTGTTTTATTTGCTTTCTTTAATAAATATTATTATCAATATTTTAGTACACTATACTTAAAAAATTGAACTGAAATTTCTTCATAGAAAAATTGAGAGAGAAATACAATTTTTTTCTTTTTTTTTTGCTTAATATTAAATTTATGTATCAACATTTTTCAATGAAATTTTATGATCGAATAAAGTTTTACCGACTTTATTAAATAGAAACTTTTGTAGCAATTTCTTTTTATAAAATTATTTTTAGAGTGAAGCTGGTTTATAAATTTTTGATTGAAAATAGATTACCGTCGTTTTATGTGTCATAATATTATAATATATAATGACAATAAATTATTATAAACTAAATATAATTCTAAATGTTATGAAAGTATAATAATTTTTATGTAATTTACATTTATTATTACATTTACATTTACATTTATTGTATTTTAATTAATAATAGTGATTTTATATTTAAAAAAGAATTGATAGATAAACGTGTCTATTTTGCTTTTAATTATCAGGTGAATGTTACACGTACGACTGTCGCGTTTCCTATCACTGTGCCGACACTTACGAATTGGTTGGTCGTGCCGAGAAAATCTGTTTAGCTGACAGTAGTTGGACACCTAAAGAATCGCCCCAATGTGTTCAGGTCAGTTGAACAATTTTAGAAATTATTTTTCCCTTTCTTCTCTTTTTGCCGAACATTTTTTTCTTCTTTCTACGATTTTTTTTCGATACCATATTTTCTTTTCTCTACCATTTTTTTCTCTAATTTTCTACTAACGCTGTTCTATCCCCCACAGCACTGAAACTTTTAAAAATATTTAATAATTTTTTAGGGAAGTTTTGGTGCTGTGAGGAACTATACAATAATAGACAGAGTTAAACTTTTCAATACTTATTTTTATTGTAAAAGAGTAATAAATAAAAATTTGTTTATTCTTCAGTAATAAAACTAGTTTTACTGTTTGTTGTTAGAAGCAGTATCTAGTCTTCTTTCTGTTCTTACAAACAGTATTTTTAATTGTTTGTTGTTACAAACAGTATTTTGAACTGTTTGTTGTTACAAACAGTATTTTGAACTGTTTCTAACGACAAACAGTATTTTTAACTGTATGTTGTTACAAACAGTATTATTAACTGTTTATTGTTACAAAAAGTATTTTTAACTGTATGTTGTTACAAACAATATTTTTTACTGTTTGTTGTTACAAACAGTATTTTTAACTGTTTGTTGTTACAAACAGTATTTGTAACTGTTGTCATTATAATCATGAAAATTAGTTTCATTGTTCTTGATCAACTTTTCTTTATTTTAATTACAAAATTTATTTGCTTATTTACACATTTATTTACCTTTTATTATAAACGAGTTTCTATTCTAAAAATGAATTCCAAGCTTTCTTTCTCCTTACCAGAAAATTTGCGCCATAAAATAAATACAGAATGGGATAAAAAGAATTTAAAAGCAAAAAAACAAAAGATTGTCAATGTGTGATACAGGTAACGCAGGTACAGTGTCCACCGCCAGAGAATCCTCGTTATGGAAATGCTGTATTCACATCCGTCGGGTACAATTCCGTAGTGTCTTATGAGTGCAAGCATGGCTATACCATAGTTGGAGTTGGGACGAGGCGATGCGGCTCCGACAGAAGATGGACAGGACAAACGCCAACGTGCAAGGAGATCAACTGCGGATCACCAGGAATCCTTTACAACGGTTGGATCGACAACATCGAAGCAGGTATTTTCAAGGCAGACGAATAGCTCGCAATTTATTCATCAAGCTTTCCATTGTTTTTCACATTACCCACGTCTTTCCTTTTTTGCAAGAAGCAAAACCAAGAAAAAAAATTGTACTTCAATCCGCACTCTTTTATTAGAATAATCTTTGATCAAAAGACTTTTTTTTATTCATTCCTTTTGCAAAAAGAGATTAACGGACACTTTAATTCTTAATGTTCTACCTTGTGTTGTTGTGACCAATAATAATTTTCTTTGTTGTTTTGACCATTTTTAATTTGTTTACTCTGTTCTTTTGCTCACTCTCAATGTTGTACCTTGTTTTAACAATCCTTAATTTTTATTCTTGTTGTGATCATTCTTAATTTTCTTTGTTATTTTGACCTTTCTTAATTTTTTACTCTGTTATTTTGATCACTCTTCATGTTGTACCTTGTGGATTTGACCATTCTTATAATGTTCTTTGTTGTTTTAGCCATTCTTATTTTTCTACGATGTTGTACCAAAACTTAGTTTTTTGCCTTCTTTGCCCATTTTTAATTGTCTTTGTTGTTTTAACCATTTCTAATTTGTTTACTCTGTTATTTTGATCACTCTCAATGTTGTATCTTGTTTTGATCATCCTTAAGAGATCTCATCCTTAATTTTTGTTCTTGTCGTGATCATTCCTAATTTTCTTTGTTATTTTGACCTTTCTTAATTTTTTACTGTTATTTTTACCACTCTTAATGTTGTACCTTGTGGTTTTGATCATTTTTAATGTTCTTTGTTGTTTTAGCCATTCTTATTTTTCTACTATGTTGTACCAAAACATAGTTTTCTGCCTTCTTTGCCCATTTTTAATTGTTTTTGTTGTTTTAACCGTTTTTAATTTACTACCATTTATGTAGAATCTGTTGTATTAACCATTCATAATTTTCTACCTTGTATGTAAAATATGTTGTACTGTTATTACAAAAATACAAGAATCTGTTGTATTAACCATTCATAATTTTCTACCTTGTATGTAAAATATGTTGTACTGTTATTACAAAAATTAATTAATTTTCTACTTTATTTTGATAACTCCTTATCTTTCACTTTATCTGAGAGAAAATCCAAATTCCAACAATCTCAATTAAAAGATAATCAATGATTAAAGTCACTTTAACGGCATATGATGAGTCAATTGAGGATTTAAAAATTGATTAATTTTTAATCAGTATTTGTGAAACTGGCCCTAAATGTTCTTAATTTTCAACTTCTTCTTTTTGTTGTCCATGCCCCCAGGAACGGGATTAGGTGCGAGCATAATATTCCGCTGCAACGACCACATGAAATTCGAAGGCAACACAACATCCGTTTGTCAGACCGACGGTAAATGGCGAAATCCACTTCCTCAATGCTTGGCACCGTGTGTTGTGCCACAAATTGATAACGGTCAAGTAATATTCACCATTGAAGATGGTATAACTAGCAATGAAACTGTAACTGTTGTTGACCATGGTGTGCAATTAATTGTTGGCTGCATTGATGACTATGAATTTGCCGCCAATAACACTCCGGTTACGTGCAACAATGGTACATGGTCAATTGTACCATCATGCTCGCCAGCACGATGCAAGCAAATGCCAAAAGCACCAAAAAATGGTATGGTCATTGCTCCAAAGACTGAGCATGGAATGAAGGCTGTTTTTAAATGCAAAGATGGTTTCGAACTCGTTGGAGGTGGTCCATTCAATTTGTCTTATTCGGTGGAGTGCAGCTATGGAAATTGGATCGGAGATATTCCATTTTGCGTCGAGGTTTATTGTCCATTCCCTGGATTCGTGAAGAATGGAAAGGTCCTCTTGGTTGGCAACATGGGAGTCTATGATTATAGGTAATCTTTGTTTTGCGCTTCTCTTATTTTTGACGATCTTTTCTCACCATCATCATCATCTTCTGTTTCTTCTTCTTTTTCTCTTTCTACTTCTTTGTCTTTTGTTTCTTCTTCTTCTTTTTCGTTTTCATTATTAATGATTACAAATCAGAAAAGGAACTTGAAAAATCTGTTCGCAGACCCTACGTGAAGAAGGTGATCAACAACAAGCAAATAATGTACGACTGTGACAAAGGTTATTACCTGAGTGAAGGTCCACCGGGAGCAACGTGCATAAGTGGCAACTGGAGTCCCCGTGAATTACCAATTTGCTCTCTGGGTCAACATCCACGAATTCGATGGAACAGACGACGAAGATCAGTGCATGAAGAGGGACGCAATCAAACCGTCGCCACAGCATACAGGAAATTTATCGACTTCTTCAGAAAAGTTGGTAAAAAACTCCTCCACCTTGAAATGAGAAAAAATACAACCTCCTTGCGAAACACAACAGAACTTGAATCATCAAACACAACACTTCAAACAACAACCACAACATCAATGAAAAATCGAACAAATCACAACAGTGGACGTTCACGTACAAGAGATGAGAAGATGGTAGAATTTTTAAAAGCAATTTATCGCAAATTACAGCGAATCGATACAAAGCACTCGGATAATCGTACAAATGTAACAATGCACGATCTATTGAATGTTATAAGTAAAAACTTTTTCCACGTTGATTTATCACAACCAAGAAGAAATTCAACAGGGAAAAGTCGCGATAGTTTCGAGGTCAGAAATCAACGGGAGTTTACCAAGTTAAAGAGGGAGTTTGAAAGAATCGTGAAATTCTATAATAAGACCCTAAGATGGTATGAGAAGCAATCGAGAAAGGAATCGAGAAAGAGGAATCAAACCCGAGTTGAGAAGGGTAAGAAGAAAGATAAGAAGAAGCACAAAGTGTCGAGCACGTACAAAGGCTTTTACGAGTTCATTAACGACTACGTGAACGAGAAATTGTCCATGTTGGAAACTCAGAATGCAACCGAGGAACTTATCAAAAAAATGAAAATCGATAAAATGACTGTGAGAAATGGCACTTCATTTACAGTCGGTGAAATTTATACGTTCTTCAAACATATCATAGAAAATAAACTCAATTCTTCAAAATCAAGCGGTGACGATAATACGACTGAAATTATAATGCCCACAGTATTGTCAACGGAGCAAAGTACAATTTTATCAAATACCAGTGATTCATCATACAGCAATGAAATACCAACAGTTGAAACTAAAAGTGATTTTCCAAAGCATCGAAGTCGACGAATAAGAAATATTTCCGATTGGACGTATTCATTAATGGCACCAGCAATAAGATCCGATGGACCAAAGGGACTTTGGTGGCAAAAATTACCGAGACGAAATAATGATGATGCTAGTAATATTAATAATAATAATAATAACAACAATAATGATAATCGTGAGAAAAGACATCTTCCATTATCCGAACTTGATAATCAAATTAAACCAATAAAACTCTTAATAAATAAAGTCAACAAACGAAATAATTTAAAGCGTTCAATTTTAAAGTCAGACAATCTGATGAGTGCGCACTACGTCTTTGGAAAATCTAATGCCGAGACGAAAAATAAATGATGTTATTGTGATATTATGGAATTTATTATTAATAATCGATACCAGCCAATTTTAGGTAATTATACACATTATACGATAGTTCATCAGTTTTCCTCTCGTCCATTAAATTAACCTTAATATGTACACTTTTTGACGAAAAATAAAATCTTTTCCATGCAGAAACATTTCTCACTAAACTACCTTTGAATTTTTCTTTATTTTATCCTTTCTTCAGCGTTAGGGCAAAAAAAAATTTAGGGCAAAAGTCTGAAAAATTAAATTGGTAAAGAAAATAAGAGAAAATTGTGGAATTTTGATTAAAAGTAATGGAAGAAATTAAATTTTTAGAATTCACAAGATAATTATGACTTTTTTGCTTTTTTTGCCTCACAAACTATGAATTTACCAAGATTCAATTATTTCTTAAAATTTTATGGAATATCTCGTAAAAAATGCAATTTTCTTTATAAATAGCAAAAATTGTTACCAAGAATTCAATTCTTTTCTAAGATTTAAATGAAATCCTTTACAAAATTTCAATTTTTGTTCAAAAGTTTTAACAAATGTCTCGTAAAAAATTCAATTTTCTTTATAAATAGCAAAAAATTTTACCAAGAATTCAATTATTTTCAAAGATTTAAATAAAATTCTTTATAAAATTTCAGTTACTTTCAAAAGTTTTTTGCAATTCAATGATTTTTAATATTTACTATTTTCATAAAATTGATAACAATATTTAATTATTGAAAAATTTATTTGATACAATTCTACAAAAACATTCAATTATTTCTATAGAATTTAAAATTTCTTGTAGGAATTTAATTATTTTCATAAAAAGTAAAATAGCTTTTAGAAATTAAATTAATACTTGCATCGAAGAATTTCTAAAATATTTTTATACAATTTTAACATTTTAAGTAAATTCCTCGAAAAATGCAATTATTTTAAAAAATTTTATAAAACCTCGACGAAAGAATTCAGTTTTAAAAAACCTTCAATTATTCAATTAAAGAATAAAATTTGTGGAAATAATGCAATTATTTTCATAAATAACTTTGAATTCCTAGCAGAAAATTCATTATTTTCAAAAATTTTTAAGTAATTCTGCAAAATAATTCAATTATATTGGGGAAAAAATATTCATGTATAAATTCAATTATTTAAAGAAATTTGAAAAAAAATATTTTTATAAAATTCAGTTGTTATGATAAATAGCATAATTTATCACAAGAATTTAATATTTTGAAAAGTAAGAACATATTTTGCAAAAATTAAATAATTTAAAAATTTTTTTTAAATTCTCTTCAAGAATTATGTTAGTTTTATAAATAGCTAGGAGAAAATTTTCCCAAGAAGACAATTATTTTTTCAAAAAGTTTAATAAAAACCTTGGCTAAACTTTAATTATTTAATAACTAAGTGCATTAAATGATTTTAAAAGATTTTAATAAAATTCAACAATAATAATTATTTTTAAAAATTATGATAAAATTCTTTAATTTAATAATTTTTTGTAAAAATTAAATTAAATTCTTTAATTTAATAATTTTTTGTAAAAATTAAATTAAATTTCTAAAAAGAAATTAATTATTTAAAAATTTGTCAAATAAATTCTTTATGAAAATTTAATTTTTTAAAACTTTTATTTTGAAAAATTAAATTCTCGTCGATTTTTCTAATATACAAAGTTATGTCATAAAAATTAAGAAATAATTGATTTTTGAAAAGGATTTAAATTAGAATCTTTGAAAATTTGTCTTTTTTATAAATTTTACTAACAATTCTGTAGAATTATTTTTTTAAATGTTTAATTGCGTTGTTTTTTAATTATTTAAATTTTTATTCTCTAATATCTATTTAAATGAAGAATTTCCGAATACTCGAAACTTTTTAAAATTGAATCGTTAAGAAATAGATTCAAAACTTCAGAAAAAATTTTTTTTCACAAATTGTTTAAAATAATTGATTAAAAGAAGAATTTTAGTTAAAAACTGTTTTAAAAAGTATTAATTAAATTTTAATGATCTTAATTTCTATGGAAAAATAATAATGAATAAATATTTATTTAAAAATTAAAGTTTTTAGTGTTTTTGAATAATTTACAATTAAAGAAATTCGTAAATAAATAAAGTAGAACATTTTTGTTGAGAATTTAGTAATTTTTAGAGTGAATCATAATATTCTTAAGAGTCATGGAAAAATTTCAAAATTCTATCTGGAAATCAGGGGAAATGTCCAAGAAAAACAACCTTAATTTTTTGTGGCAACCCTGTTTTCTTATAAATTCGAAAATTAATCAAATATTAGGATTTTGTAATTTGAATTTAGCCTCCAATTCGACTTTGACTCTAACTTGTACATTCACTTGGCCTTGGACTTTAACATTCGAAGGAAAAGTGAAAATCAAAGTGAAAGTTAAAATTAACAATAAAATCAAAATTAAATTTAAAGTTAAAATTAAAGTTAATATTATAGTTAATATTAAAGTCAATATTAAAGTCAACATTAAAGTCTAAATTTTTTTAGTTTTTTCTTCTTCATACAGTTTTTAAATAAAAAATTGTTATCTTATTTTTAAAAAAAATGTTATCGACATAAATTTCAATTCAATTATTATAAGAGGAGAATTAAAAAAAAAGAATTATACCTTTATTGTCTTTTGTCATTTGATATGACATTATCGATAATTCGAATATTGCAAGAGAGTGATGCAGTGGCAAGAGTAATTAAAGTTAAATAATCATCGCAGAAAAGAGAGGCCACGTGATTCACCCTTCAGACACTCGAGCTGCTTGTCAATATCGAAATCGAGATCCAATTAAAATCTGTGTTTCGATTTAACAGCTACTATTAATTATTAATTTATTATTTATAATTTCTCTACCAAGAAGAAAAAATATTTTTTTTCTTTAACTCTTTAAATTTCTTTTTTACTTTTTCTTTTATATTCTTAAGAAAAATTATTAATCGTAAATTTAGAAATAAAGTAACTGAAAAAAATTGAACGTAAAGTAAATTTAAAAATTTAGAAGTAAAATAACTGAAAAACTGTAGATGTAAAGTAAAATTAGAAGATTAGAATTGAAATAAAATAAATAATTTACAAATATAAAATTTTTTTAAATTCAACAATAAAATAAATTGAGAAAATTAGAAATAAACTTAAATCGAGAATTTGTAAGTGTACACCCAGAAAAGGGATTTTTTTGAAACAAAAAATCGTTTTTTCAAACTCACTCTTTGAATTAAAGATAAAATTTGTTTGAGTTAAAAAAAGTTTTCTTTACGTTTAGGAAAAACAATTTTTAAGGTTTTTTTAATCAAAATTTGTTTGAGTTAAAAAAAGTTTTCTTTACGTTTAAGAAAAACAATTTTCAAGGTTTTTTGAATCAAAATTTGTTTGAGTTAAAAAAAGTTTTCTTTACTTTTAAGAAAAACAATTTTCAAGGTTTTTTGAATCAAAATTTGTTTAAGTTAAAAAAAGTTTTCTTTAAGTTTAAGAAAAATAATTTTTAACGTTTTTTTGAATCAAAAAAATTATTTCTTTGAATGATATTTTTGATTCAGAGAAAAATTTCTGTAAGATAAATAAAAAGCTGAGAACATTGAAAGAAATTATTTCTTTGTATCATTTATTTCTTTGCCTTAAAAAAAGATTTATTAAATCCAAAAAAAAACATTTCTTTGAGTCAACAAAAAACGGTTAAAGAAATGTTTTCTTTAAATCAAAGACACTTTTTTTGTCCCTATAACAATGCACAAATTTCTTTAATTTGAAAAAAAAATTCTTTGAAACAAAGAAGCTTTTTTCTCGGTGTATAAAATAAGTTGAAGAATTTTTTTTCTAACGTTCATTTGGAATATTATCTGAAAATAGAGAAAGAGAGGAAAAAAGAGAAGAGGAGGAAGACAAGGAGAAAGAAGGAAATATTTGAAGAGAAAGCAGTTCTTGTAATCCTGTAAATTTATTAAAGCAACGTCATTAGTGGTAAAGCGTCGTAACATAATCAAAGAGTATCTGTGAAGCTCTTAGCACATATATTTGTGTGTGTGTATAAAGGAGTAAAGGAAAATCAGAGTGTGCACGCACTACTAATTCGTTTGCTGGAGCAAATTACTCAAGCACATTATTCAGTTGCTCTTCTCAGTCATGATTACACGAACCCAGCGCTAATCACTCTAAACATTGAAACCCCTACGTGATAATTTCGTTACTCCCGTCCAGATCTGGTTTCAAATACTTAGCATCTCACGTCTAACGCGTTTTGTCTTCTCCTGTAAATAGATCTTAATTTTTTTTCTTTTCGTTTTTCTTTTTTTGAAACAAAAAAAAAAATGAGAGAGAAAGAGAAAATAAGCTAATTGCAAAACAGCTTTTACTTGCTTCACTTGAACGCAGAAAAAATTGTTTCTTACTTTTTGTTAAATTAATAAATAATTAAATAATAATAATAATAATAATAATAATAATAATAATAATAATAATAGCATTTTCATTTCTTTACCATTTTACCAAATTTTTCTTTACTTAGAATTAATTAATTAATTAATTGTTTCTATACTTTTTTATTTTTAGTTACTAAATTTTTTTTATAAACAATTAATAATAATAATTTCCTATTATTATATTATAATAATCGATGTAATTTGTCTTCACCTGATGTTAGCGTTGTTTTATTACAATGTGTTGTTTTGTACTTTAAATTGATATGTGAAAAGAAGGAAAGTTAACTTGTAAGAATGTGTAGTGTTTTAATTTATTAGCTTCCTTAAAAATTAAATTTTGAATAATAATATTATTAAAAAAATTCTAGAAAAATAATTGAATTTTGCAGGACTTGCCAGTTCAAATTTTTATATTTTGAAATTTTAAGTAAGTAAAGAAAAAAAAATTAAAAAAAAATTAATTACTTAAATATTTATTTTACAAAAGTTATTAAAATTTGAAAAATTTAATTTGGAAATTTTTAAAAAAATAAGGTTTTTGAAGGATAGTAATTAAAATTTTTTAAAGAAAAAGATTATTTACAATAATAATTTTAACAAATTGAAACAATTGGAAATTCTCTCAAATTTTATATTCTAAAGAATTTTATTTTCCCCTCTTGAAAAATTCTATTTAAATATAATTATAATTTTGCAATTATATCATTTTATGAATTTACAAAAATTATTCTATTTAAATAATTCAATTCTCACAGTTGAATTCTGATCGGAATTGATTTAATAATAATTTTAGTTGAATAAAAAAATAATTAAATATTTAAACCGTTATAACAGGAATTTTAGGAATGAATTAAATTTCAAAAGGTTTTTAAATTAAATTCCTTGAAAATTTGAGGGAAGCAAAAGTTTAAAAATCTTTCAATTTTTATTTTAAAAGATTATTAATAATATTATTTTTCTTTAAAAATTCTAAAATTTTTCAATAATTTTATTTAAAAATTCTGAAAAAAAAGAATTTTTGATGAATAGCAGTTGCAAATTTTAGAAATAATTATATTTCATAAGGTTTTTCATTGAAATTAATTAAAATTTTAATTCCTCGGAAAAAATAAATATGAATGAGTTTTAAATTAAAAAAAATTTTTTTTTTTTAATTTATTTTGTTCGACAAAAAGTATTAAAGTTTTGAAAAATTAAATTCACAAATTTCGTAAAATTGCTTCTTGAAAAAATAAAACTAAAATTTTTTAAAATGTACTTCTATTTCTGAAAATAATTTTTAAAAATTGAAACAATTGAAAATTTTGCCAACTTTTATTGAAATAAATTTTGAATTTTAATTCAAGTTGCTGTTAGAAATATTCTGACATTTACTATACGAGTTGTTCAAATAATTACATTTAATGAAGGATCGTAAGAAAAAATATATTTTTTTAGAAATTAAGAATTTTCATTAAATTGCTGAAAGCAAATTTTGAAAGTAAAAACCGGAAAAGAAAATTTCACGCACGCTTGCGTGTGTTAAGTTTTGCTAGATTTGAAATAATCATCTCGAAGTGAAGACAATAAGGGTAGAAAATAATCACAAAATTTTTTTTGTTAAAATCGAATATTCATATTTATTATTTATAATTGAATATTAAATGCGTTATAATATAAAGTTTCAAAAATAATTAAATTTCAAAAGACTCAAGAGTATGGTAATTGAATTTCAGAAAAATTTGTTATTAAAATCAGGATAAAAAAACTGAATACATATTTTTTTACGTAAATCCGAAAAAAGTAAACATAAGTACAGAATCAAAATTTTGTGAATCGGCCAAGATGAATTATGTCAGATGTCTGAATATTACGAGCGAATAAATTTTTTCCTCACGCTTGGAATCAAAAATGAAATATATAGAAGGTTTTGTTAGACATTTTTTTTGTTTTCTTTTATTTTAATGCGAATTCAGTGAATAAGCGTGAAATTCAAGTTCCAGAAACGAGAAGATTGGATTCTTTTAAAACCAAATGGAACCACTTTTTCGGTGAAAGTTTTGAGCAGAAAAATGGGCGAGTTGTTAAGATTTTTATAACCCTTAGCGGTGCGAGCTTCGGGCATTACGAAGGCGTACAAAACCATGAAGCACATTTAGCAATGTGCGGTAGGACCATTAGGAGGTTGGTGAATTTTTGTGGCTAGAAAGAGGGACGCTTTAAAGTTATTGAAATTCGTGACGTTTAAGAAAAGGGAGAAAGAGAGAGAGAGAGAGAGAGAGGGAGGAGGAGAGTGCGCGCTCGCTTGTGTTAATGGACACAAAGCTTCACTGATTACAGAGCGGCGGAAAACGGATGCTTGCAGCGCAAGAGTGTAGCCTCAAGGGGTCCACCACTGCGGACCACCTAGAGGGTCCTTGCTTAATCCTTCCGCGTAAAATGAAAATATTGGCCATCTGGTCCTATCAATGGTTCCAGCTTCCTCTTCCTCTGTTACTATTTCTTCTTCTTCTTTTTGTTCTTCTTTTCGTTTTCCATCTTATTCTTGTTGTTCCTCTTCTGTCTTTATCTTCTTTTTGTTTATTTCTTGATTTTCCTCTTCTCACCTTTGTTCTTTTTTTAGCTTCTCATTTTTCTTCATTATTTTTCTCTTCTCGATATTGTTTTCGTTTTTCAACTTAATGCTCTTGTTTTATTTTTCTTCTTGTTTTTCTTCATTTTTTACTTCTCCTTTATCTTCTCGTTTTTCTTTTTTTCTTCCTTATTTTCTTCATAAAGAACATTGTTGTTTTTCTTCTTTTTTATCTTTTCATATTTCTTCTTTTTTGGTTTTTTCTTCTCGTCTTTCCTCTTTTTGTTTTCCTTCATATTTTTCATCTTCTTTTTTGGTTCCCTTTCTCTTTTTTTAACCATACGTTATTCCATACGTTATTTTTTCTTCTTCTTTATCTTTTCATATTTCTTTTTTTGGTTTTTTTTTCTCGTCTTTCCTCTTTTTGTTTTCCTTCATATTTTTCATCTTCTTTTTTGGTTCCCTTTCTCTTTTTTAACCTTACGTTATTCTTCTTCTTTATCTTTTCATATTTCTTTTTTTGGTTTTTTCTTCTCGTCTTTCCTCTTTTTGTTTTTCTTCACATTTTTTATCTTCTTATTTTTTAGTTTTTTCTTCTCGTTTTCCTCTCTTTGTTTTTCTTCATATTTTTTATCTTCTTATTTTTTTTCCCTTCGTCTTTTTAAAACTTCGCATTTTTATTTTTCTTTATCTTTTTAAATTTCTTTTTTTTATTTTTCATCTTTTTTCGTTTTTTCTTTTATATTTTATCTTCTTTTTTTGTTTTTCTTTCTCCTTTTCTTTACTTTTATTTTTCTCGTTTGTCCTCTTCTTATATTTCTTCTCACTAATCATATCCTTGTTTTTGTTTTTCTTCATCTCATTTATCAACTTCTTGTTTTTCTTTTCCTTCTGCACCTTCTTATTGTTCATTTTTTTGTATATTTCATCCCCTACTTTCATTGATTTTCTTCTACTCATTTTTTAAATACTTCTTCTTCTTCTTATACTTCTTTTTTTGTTTTTCTTCTCTTCTTTTTTGTTTTTCTTCTCTTCTTTTTTTGTTATTTTTTATTTCTTACTTTTCCTTGTTTTTTCATCTCATTTATCCTCTTCTTATGTCATTTTATTTTTATAACCTCCTTTTTTCGTCATCTCGTTTTTCTTCTTTTTTGGTTTTTTTCTTTTTTCTTATCTTATATTTCATCTTTCTGCTTTTGTTTTTTGACCTTTTTCCGTGTTTTTTTTATTCTTGTTCATTCCCTTCTTGAATTTCTTTCATTTATCATCTCTTTTTTTGTTTTTCTTCTTCTTGTTTATAACCTTCTTGTTTTCCTTCTTTTACTTTTTCTTATCATTCTTCAGCATATGTTATTCTTCACCTTCTTTTTTAAATTCTTGTTTTTCTTATTCTTCTTTATCTTCTCTTATTTAAAATTTTTGTTTTTCTCCTTAATTTTTTTCAAAAAGAACATTTTTGTTTTACTTCTTTTTTTATTTTTCTTTTTTCTCGTTTTTCCTGTTTCTCTTCTTCTTCTCCTTCTAATTTTTTTATCTTCTTCTTTTCGATTTTCTTCTTAATTTTTCCTTTTTTACATTTGTTTACGTTTTTCACCTTTTTGTTTGTGTTCTTTTTGTTTTTCCTCATTTTGCTTTACTTCTTAGTTTTCTTGGTTTTTTATTTTTCTTATCCTTCTTTATCTTATCACATTTCTTGTTTGTGTGTTTCTTTATTGTTTTTATTTTCTCGCATTTGCTTACGTTTTCACCTTCCTGTTTGTGTTCTTTCTGTTTTTCCTCATTTTACTTTATTTCTTGGTTTTCTTGGTTTTTTATATTTCTTATTCGTCTTTTTTTATTTCATTTTTTGTTTTTCTTCTTCTCAGATTTTATCTTCTTGTTTTTCTTCTTCTCCTTTTTCAACTTCTTATTTTTCTAATCCTTCTTTATCTTCTCATATTTCTTGATTTTGTTTTTTTCTTTATTTTCTTCAAAAAAATAATTTTTGTTTTTTTTCTCTTTTTCCTGGTCATTATTTCTTCTTATTTTTTATCTTTTTGTTTTTGATTTTTGTCTTTATTTTTATTTTCTCGCATTTGCTTACGTTTTTCACCTTCTTGTTTGTGTTCATTTTGTTTTTCTTCATTTTGCTTTTTTTCTTGTTTTTCACTTTTTTATTTTTCTTCTTCGTCTTTTTTTTATTATTTTTTTTTGTTTTTCTTCTTCTCGTTTTTATCTTCTTGTTTTTTTTCTTCTCCTTTCTCAACTTCTTATTTTTCTTATCGTTCTTTATCTTATCACATTTCTTGTTTTTGTTTTTCTTTATTGTTTTTATTTTCATCATTGTTTGATTTATTTGATTTGATTTATTTTCTTGATTGTTTTTATTCTTCATTTTCTCCAAAAAGAAAATTTTTGTTTTTTCTTCTATTTTTTTAATTTTTTTCTCGTCTTTTTTTCTTTTTATTTTTTAACTTCTTTGTTTTTGTTTTTCTTCTTTATTTTTCATTTCTTGTTTTTGTTCACGTTTCTCACCTTCCTGTTTGTGCGATTTTTGTTTTTCTTCTTTTCGCTTTTTTTCTCGTTTTGCAGTTTCTTCTTCTTTTTTTCGTCTCGTTTTTCAACTCCTTTTTTTCATCTACTCATATTTCTTCTCTTCGTTTTTCTTCTCCTTTTTTATCTTTT
Organism: Leptopilina drosophilae; assembly: GCA_032873175.1. Lineage (NCBI taxonomy): Eukaryota > Metazoa > Arthropoda > Insecta > Hymenoptera > Figitidae > Leptopilina > Leptopilina drosophilae. The sequence continues at coordinate 42,460,302 of CM065480.1, read as the reverse complement.
TATATTTCTTCTTTTACTTTTTCTTCTTAATTTTTTTCAAAAAGAACATTTTTGTTTTTTCTTCTCTTTTTTCCTCTTCATTTTCTTTTTCACATATTTCATCTTCTTATTTTCCTTTTTCCAACTTTATAGTTTTGTTTCTCATCTTCTTGCTTTTCTTCACATTTTCATCTTCTTATTTTCTTCTTTTTGTATTTTTTCTCTTTTATCTTATTTTTCTTTAACCTTTTCTTCTTTTTATCTCATTTTATTTTTTTCTTCTTTTTTTATTTTCTTTTTTCCTCTTTCTTTAACTCTTCTCGTTTTTCTTTATCTATTTTCTATTTTCTACTTCTTTTATCATTTTCTATTCATTTTTGTCCTTTTTCTCACATCTTCTTCTTCTTCTTTTTTCCTCTTTTTTAATATTCTTCTTCCATTTTCCCTTTTTTCTCCTTTTTTTCTCACCAAACCTCATTCTTAATAATCGAATACCATAAATTTTTTCCTCCTTTTTTAAAAATTTTTTTTCTCAAGTCCAAAAGTATATACATTCTTTGTAATCGAAAGGTGTCACAGTCTATAGTTTACTCTTAATTTTGTTTGGCGACTCTCATTATTAACACGGAACTCTCTCAAGTTTTACCAGGAATCATTGGACAAAAGTTGCGCAAAAGTGATGCGCGCTGCAAAAGTATCGGCAAAATCTGAGAAATTGTTATTAATACCCAGAAGTTTGTGGTCAGTTGATTCATTCATTGGTATTAGGACTCATTTGACTCATAGTGTTGCAGTCTTGTAAACGATTTGTGGTCATCATTTCTTCTTCTCTTCTTCTTCGTTTTCCTCTTCTCCTTCTCTGATGCGCACTTTTTTTTCGAAACCCTATATATCTTCCCTGAAGTAGATTACGAAAAGTGTTACTTCAAAATTGCAATAAACTTGTTTTTGTAAATTGCAAACTTCTCTTATATATAGGTTTCAGAAAAAGGAACGGAAAAAAGGAAACAGTTTCATTTCTGGAAACCACAATTTTTTTCTTTCTATTTCCATTTCTCTTGGTTGACTTCTTTTTTATTTATTTGTATATTTTTATTTATTTCTCTAGCCTTTACTTATTTACTTGTTTGTGTTTTTTCTTTTCTTTTTTTTTCTTATTTACTTACTTGTTTTCTTATTTTCTTATTTATAATTTTTTATTTATATAGAAAATAAATTTTATTTTTCATCTTGTATTTTTTTTCGTCAACTTTGTCGACTGTGTACACTTTTTGAAATTCTCGGACCATATTTTTGAGGATATATACGTTCTCAATGGAAAAAAGGGTATTATAATAAGCATCTCTCTTTAGTGGGCGATTAGAAGGTACATCCTTTCATAAATGTAGTTAACTTCCGTAAAAGGAGTGTTGTAAAGATTTTTTCTTTTTTTTTTCATTGAAGAATTTATAAGAAGAGAAAAAAAAGGAGTGCAGTTGACAATGGCGCACGCCACGAATATTTTTGGCACGCCTATCTCGACGTATTCCGGATTCCAGGATCTTTGCACTCTAGAGAATTGCGAACAAATCCCGGGGGCACCGATTCATTGAGGAAAGGATTTTAGTCAATTTTCGAGGTCACCATTGACCGACACTTTACCTCCTTGAATTGGCAGGAAGCCCGTACCGCTTAACTCCTCTCTGGGTACTGCCTCAATAAGATTATCATCGTCTGTGACCAGAATGCTACTACTACTCCCTCGTCACTACTTGATTCAATGAACTCGACAGAATATTATATTGTCAATGAGAGAGAGAGAGAAATATCTGTTTCTCTCTCGAAAAGTTATTGACGGATTATTCCAGTAGTCACCACCTGGCAGTTACTTTTTTTTTCCTAAACAAAAAAATTTATTCCCTTTCCTCTTATATGTTGATGGAATTAAAAAGATTAGAATCTTATTAGTCTATAAGTCGAAATCAGCTGTGCTTTACAAGTTTCAGTGGACTTTTTTTTAATCTTCTCCTCTTTCTCCTGTTTTCCCACCTCTTTTTTTCATAAGTATAATGGTTTAACTCTTTGAGAACTAAATTTTTTTTTTTGTTAAAAAATCGCATTTTTTTTGATTTTTAACTCTAGATATAGTACAACACTGCGGGGTATTAAAGTACCAAAAGCAAAAATGATATTTAGGGCATGTTTTGGGACCGAACAAGCTGTAAAAATATTTGAAAATCTTCTGACTTCACGGACCAAGAATTAAAAATTATGGACCATTTACAAAATACAAAAATAGAATAAGTTTTTGAAACGTTCTTTGAGAATTTTTAAATCCTTTTGATCACAATAATTCAATTCAATGAAATTTAACGAAATTTCGATTCATTGAAAATTTCTTCAATTAAAGATATATTTAGAAAATAAAAAAGTAAAATGATTTAAAAAATAGACACAAATTAATAAATTATTGAAAAATTGAATGTTTCTCAAAAGTGATTTGAAGGAAATAATATTATAAACAAATTTTTAATTAATTGAATTCTTTCAACAATTTTCAATTTAAATTTTAAGAATAATTACATTTTGCAGGAAATTTATTTCAGATCGTATTGAAAGTGATTGAAGCTCTGTGAATAATTGTATCACTTATGAATTCATTTTTTGACACGTATTTTATTACATTTTTTTTAAATAGTGAAATTTTATTGAAGAATTTTACTATTTGTGAAAATAATTGAATTCTTGTAAAGAATTTTTAAAAAATTGAATTAAAAATAATTAAATTTCTACAATGAGTTTTATTAATTACGAAAGAAATTGAATTTATAACATGCACTTTATAAAAATTTTTTAAGTAATTGAACTTTGGAAAACAATTTATTTATTTGTAAAAACAGTTGAAATTTAACAAAAATTTTAAAAAAATTTGTAAAATAATTGAAAAAAAAAATTTATAAAAAAAGAAATTTATAAAAAAATTGGAAAACAATAATTGAATTCTTTTTTAAAATTTTGCTAAAATATTAGATATTGAATAATGTTCGGTAAAAATTCAATTATTGGGAATTTTTTTTACTAAATATGTATTGGAAAATAAAAATTCAAAATAATTTTTAAAAAATTCAATCAAACGTTTTCAGCAGAATTAATTCTATAGAATTGTCAGTTAAAGGTATGAAAAATTGAAAATTTTCAAGATTTTAATGTGAAATCTTTTCAAAATTCAATTATTTTCTAAAAATAATTGAACTGAAATATAATTGAATCTATGACTTAATAATCAATTTTTATCTACAATTTAAACTAAACTTCATTTTTAAATCGCAATTTTTATTAGAAAATTCTACGAGAATTCAATTATTTAAATATAAAAAACTAAATAATTTACTGAAAAACTGAATGTCTCTTAAAATTTAATTCTGTTAAAGAATTTTATCCAAAAATTTTCAAATAATCAAACACTTTTGGAAAATTTTAATAAACTAAAGATATAAAAAACCATTTCATTAAGGAAAATTTTTGAATAGAATTTAAATTTTGACAAAAATTATTTATTAAATATGTGAAAATAATTGATTTTCAGGGAAAAATTTTATTATTTATAAAAACAATTTAAATCTTGACTAGATTTTTTAAAATTTTGTACGTAATTGAATTTCTGTAAAAATTTTTTTAATTTTGAAAGTAATTGAATTTTGGCAGTCATCTGCAACTTCTAAAAATTAAAGATTACTATTTTTCTATAAAATAATAATAATTATTATCATCTATAATTTTATTTGTTATTAATTTTTAAATCAGTTCTGTTTAGAAAGTTCAATTTGAGAATTTCATTATTTAAATACAAAGAAGTAAACGAATTTTTATAAAAGAATTTTTAAAAAAAATTTTATGAATAATTGAATTTCTTGGAAGAATGATTATATAATTTTTAAGAATAATTGCTTATTTCCAGAAATTTAATTAAAATTGTAATTCAAAAGTAATTGAAATCCTACAAAGAAATTTATCATTTACGAAAATAATTATATTTTCAAAATGAATTTTATTTAAAGTTTGAAAAATAATTGAATTCTTGCAAAAAATTTAAAATCAACTTTTTCTTCAATAATTGAATTCCCTAAACGAATTTCATTGTTTATAAAAGTAATTTAATTCTTTCTTTCTTTAATTGAAATTTGTTAAAAATAAAGAATATTTGCATCTTTCGCAAAACTTCATTTATTGTAATGAAAATAATTTAGAAATCAAGGGACGAGATTTATTTATTCTGAAAATAATTGAATTTTTGTAATGAATTTTATTAAAAGTTTTTAAAATAATTGAATTTTTGTAAAGAATTTTATTAATTGTATTAAAAATAATATTAAAACCGTGCAATAAGATTTATTTGTTATGAAAATAATTAAATTTTTTCTATGAATTTTATTAAAAGTTTTAAAAATAATTGACTTCTTGTAGCGAATTTTATTAATTTGTATTAAAAAATAATTTTGAAATCCCGCGATAGGATTTCTTTGTTATGAAAATAATTAAATTTTTTCAATGAATTTTATTAAAAGGTTTAAAAATAATTAACTTCTTGTAGTGAATTTTATTAATTTGCATTAAAAAATAATTTTGAAATCATACGATAAGATTTATTTATTATGAAAATAATTAAATTTTTTCAATGAATTTTATTAAATGTTTTAAAAATAATTGAATTCTTGAAACAAATTTTATTAATTTATATTAAAAAATAATTTTGAAATCCCGCGATAAGATTTCTTTGTCATGAAAATAATTAAATTTTTTCAATGAATTTTATTAAATGTTTTAAAAATAATTAAATTCTTGAAAAAAATTTTATTAATTTATATTAAAAAATAATTTTGAAACCCCACGATAAGATTTCTTTGTTATGAAAATAATTAAATTTTTTCAATGAATTTCATTAAATGTTTTAAAAATAATTGAATTCTTGCCACAAATTTTATTAAATTGTATTAAAAAATAATTTTGAAATCATACGATAATATTTATTTGTTTACGTAAACACTTAAATTTTTGCAATGAATTTCACTAGAATTTAAAAATTAAATTCCTGAGTAGAATTTTTCTATTTGTCAAAATAATCAAATTTTCACCAAAAATGTTCTTTAAATTTGTTTTTAAATTGTTTGATTGATTTTCAAAAATTTTATTAGTCTGAATAAAACTGATAAAATTAAACGCATACAAAGTATAAGTAAAGTATAGTGACTAAAATTTAAAGGAGAAAATAATTATTTTAGTGTAAATTTAATTTCAAAGGAACGCCGCGCGAAATCTCAAGAGAGTGTAAATAAAGTAGCACATGACATAAAAAATAAATTGTCCTGATTATAAAAAATAAAAATAAACCCCACCCTCCTTCTTTGCCTTATGCCAAAAATTGTCATGCTCGTCAAATATGTTGGAAAAAGATCGTAAATTATTTCGGATTTCGTGCGTGACGGAGATTTATCGAAGCAACGCCAAATAAGGAGATTGCACCTTGCGGAGTTATGCGCTCGTCCTACAAAACGGGCAAATTTCGCGCCTCCTCGGACCGTTTAAGGCGACAGAGAGAAAGAAAAAGAAAAAGACAGAGAGAGAGAGAGAAGGAGAAAATTCGGTAAAAGGGGGGAAAAAGGGGGAAGCAACGATTATACGCCGGTTAATTTCAATATCGAATGGAAACCAGCAAACTTTTAATGAATTTTCGAATGGCACGAGTGTGTACACAGTGTCTGTCATGACGTGCCCGATTATATCGGTACCACAAGCACTCAATTTTGTTCGATTCTCTTCGCGCCAGCGCATCCTTTGCGCGCCATCATCATGGTACATACAATCGTTCATTGTCATCTTTCTCTCTCTCTCTCTCTCACTCTCTTCAGTGCGTCAAGGGAATTTCCCTAACAAAAGATATAATTTGCAAAATATTTCTGAACAAATAAAACTCAAACACGAGAGGTGTTCAATTGGTACTTGATTGGTTTCACAATGGGAGGGAACTTTTTAATCTCGTGAAAAAAAATATATAAATAAATAAAAAAAAAAAAAAAATTCGTCGGTGTGAAAGTATTATAAAAGACGGTTCTTCAATTACTCTCGCAAACAACTTTTTAACTGCGTCAATTATTTATTCGACGACATGCAGAGAAAATTGCTCTTTGACTCTATACATACAAACACTGTCAGATAAAATTGATTTTGATTGAGAATATTTTTAGCAAAAAGGAATTTTTTACGCCTTTTTTTATTTTCTGTAGTTTTTCTATTTTATCCTATTTTTTAATGTTAGGTATAAATTTCACAGTTTTTTTGTTTTTTTTCGAAAGTGTCAATTTGATACGGAAAATTTAGCTAAATTTTCGCTTTGATCCACATTTTTCATATCAATTCGTTGCAATTTTGGTACCACTTTTTACTTAAAAGTCAAAAAATTAAAATTAAATTAAATTAGAACTAATTAATTAAATTTAATTTAATTTAATTACCAATGAATTAAAATTGCAACGAATTAAAAAAAATAAATTTTCGCTTTGATACACATTTTTAGGATCAATTCGTTGCAATTTTGGAACTACTGTTTACTTAAAAGCAATAAAATTAAAACTAAATTTAATTAAAATTAATTAATTAATTGAATTATGAATTAAAATTGCAACGAATTAAAAATAATAAATTTTCGCTTTGATCCACATTTTTAGTATCAAATTTTTTACAATTTTGGTACCACTGTTTACTTAAAAATAAAAAATTAAAATTAAATTAAATTAAAATTAATTAAATAACTAATTGAATTTAATTAAATTATGAATTAAAATTGCAACGAATTGACACCAAAAATGTGAACGAATTAATACCAAAAATGTGCACCACAAATAAAGAATTGATCCAAATTTTCAGTATGAATTCGATTCACGTTGGTATCTATTTGATACTTTCGAGAAACTTGACCTTTCTGATTAACACTGTGCTGATAATTGTAAGTACCAATTTTTTTTTTAACTTTTCGTATCAATTTAAAACATTCGAATTAACTTTTATAAAGACAAATTAATTTTGACTAATTTCGTTAGTTTTTTTATACTCGAACAGAAAACTTTAGTGGGCGAGCGGAAAAAAATGGAATTTTTTTCTCACCTTCTGCAAAAAAGTATAAGCTGAATGAGAAAATAAATTGTATTTTCACTCTTTTGTCCTTTTTGGTTAATTATCCACATTTATTTGTCATCTAACTTCTGTTTTGTACAGTCACTTAAATTCACTTGCTGTGTAATTTAGTGTGAATTACGACCGACATCGTTAAGAGGAACAACTGCAATTTCTTACTCTTGTGAAAAATTCGATATTCGTGTAATTAAAAGCAGTTGTCCTCCGTGCAAAGCCGTAATCCTCAAAAACACGAACTGAAAGTTAAATACATCAAAAACTTTCAGTTCCAACTGCTTTAAATAATAATTTTAACAAGCAAAAAAAAATTCACCGTTCTTCTTTTTTTTTCGTTTTACATTATAAATTTACAACAACAAAAATTCACTGTTCTTCTTTTTTTCGTTTTAAATAATAAATTAAGAAAACAAGAAAATTCACCGTTCTTCTTTTTTTCGTTTTGAATCCACTCCTAAAAATCGAAATTAAATTCATTGATTTTCTTAGTCAAATATTAAAAAACATCTTTATAGGTGATAAAATACTCTTCTTGAAATTCAATTATTTTTCAAAAATTTATAACATTTTTGGTCAAAATTTCAATTATTTTCGAAAAAATTTTTTTATTTCCATAATTTTCAATATCTACTATTTTAATTTAACATCCTCTAAATAAATTTAATTAACTAAGAAATATTTTAATAAAATTCTACGCTAACATTTAATTATTTTCAAAAATTATAACAATTTTACAGGAATTCAAATATTTACTTATGTTTTATAAATTTCTTCCCACTAACTTCATTAATATCATATAAATATATATACTTTATTTAGAGAAACTCAATTATTTTCTTAAATAATAAATCTCATAGCAAAATTTCAACTATTTTTAATAACATTAGAATTTTTTTTAATATAAATAATTTTTTTTAATACTGTCCAAGAATTTAAATATTTATAGAAACAATAAATTTAAATTTGTTTTTTAAAAAACAATAAAATTCTTCAAAACAATTTAAATATTTCAAAAAAATTACTAAAATAAGTTTCAATAATTCAATTATTTAAATTTTTTTAAAATTCTAGTCAAATTCTACTTATTTTTATAAATAATGAATTTCTTAAAAAATTCAATTAATTTTACAAATTATAATTTTTTTTCAAAGAAATTCAATTATTTAATAACAATAATTGAAATAAGTTGCAACGATCTAATTATTTAAGAAAAATTTTAAATTCGTGTCAAATTTTAATCATTTTTATAAATAATAAATTTGTTCTCAAAATTTAATCATTTTTATAAATAATAAATTTGTTCTCAAAATTTAATTATTTAACAAACTTTTAACATAACTTACGTTAAAATTTTAAACATTTTCATGTAGTTAATAAAATTATAAAATTAATTATAAATTATGAAAATAATTATTTTTAGTACGTTTGTAATAAAACTTTTTGCAAAAATTCAATTATTTTCACAAAGAATAAATAAAAATATTAAATATAATATTAAGTATTAAATATTATTTGTTTCAATTTATTTAACTATTTGAAAAAATTTATTAAAATAGATTTACATAAATTCAATTATTTTCATAAATATAATAAAATCCATCACTAGAATTCAAATTTCTTATCAACTTCTTCGCATAATTCCTTTATTTTCATTAATAGTAAATTGCTTTTACAGAAATTAATTTATTTTTAAAAGAAATAAAATTTGTAACAACAATTCAATTGTGTTCAAAAATTTTAAAATACTCTTTAAAATTTTAATTATCATTATAACTAATAAAATTCTTCTTTAAAATTTAAATTATTTTCTGAAATTTTAATAAAATTATTAGCAAAATGTCAATTATTTTCAAAAAATTTCCTTAACTCAATGATTTTGTAAAAATTGTAATTAAACTCTACACAAACATTTAATTATTTTTATAAATAATGAAAATATTATAGAAATTCAATTATTTACAAATTTTAAAGTAACTTTTCTTTCTCCACGATAAATCAATTGCTTTCATAAATAATAAAAAAATTTTACAGAGAATCAATTGTTTTCAGCAATAATTAAATTATTTCTAGTAATTCAATTTGTTAAAAATTTGTTTTAAATTGTCAAAATTTCAACTATTCTTTAAATAATAAAATTGTTTATCAAAATTCTAATGCTTTCAAAAATTTTAATGATATTATTGGAAAAACTTTAATTATTTTTAAAAAATTCCCCGAATTTGATGATTTTTAATGTTTACTATATATTTTAATGACGTTATCTAAAAGAATTCAAATATTAACAAAAATTATTAATAAAATTCTGAAGAAACATTTAATTGTTTTTATAGATAACGTAACTTTCACAGGCAGTTAATTATTTATTAGTTATTTATAAATTTCTTTGCAATAATTCAATTATTTTCATAAGTAATAAAAATCATTCCAAAATTTCAATTTTTTTTATTCAATTTTAATCGAATGTTTCAAAAAATGTAATTATTCTTATAAATGTTTCTTAAAATTCATCGACAGAATTCAATTTTTTTGTTGATAATATTTTTTGTGAAATTTCAATTTTGAGAAACATTCGATGAATCAATAAATTAGTTACTCTTCTTTTAAAATAATTTATGTCTTGTAGAATTTTTTTTGAATAGGAATTTATTTGAAAAAATGAGTTTCAGCTAACATTTCAGACAATAATCAAATATTGAAAGACATTATAGCGTGAATATTTAAAAATAATTGAATATTTAAAGGTTTAAATTTAAAATCATTCAAAATCTAAATTTTTCATACTTTTTACTGACAATTCTATAGAATTAATTATTTTAAAAAAGTTTAATTGAATTTTTGTAAAATTATCTGTATTTTGCTTCCTCATATGGAAGTATTTTATTATCTAAATGAAGAATTTCTAAATAATCGAAATTGTCTAAAATTGAATTTTCATCAAATTGATTTGAGTATTGAATTTGAAAAAAATTAAAGAACTTTCTCAAAAAAAGTACAAGCATGCCTCTCTACAGTGGAAAGCAATTTGATTCCGTAAAATTCAATTGCTAACAAATGGACTGGAAAATTAAAATTGAAAAAATCAAAGAACTTTCCCAAAAAAATTGCAAAACAAAACTATTAAAAAAATAATTACAAAACTATTAAATTTTGAATTAAAAAATTTTTTTTGGCATTTTTTTTCTTGAACATCGAATAATTTTTAGACGAGTGAGTCAGATAATTTCTTCTGCTCAGGGAAAAAGTCAAAATGTTATCTCAAAATCAGAAAAAAGTGAAGTAAAACTAAAATAAAATTTCTTGTCTCTATTACCCTGTTATTATTTCATGAATGGTAAAATGTATATAAATTTAATTTTAATTTAATTTAACGAGAACATTATTCCGCGGATTAACAATGGGCTTGAGAGTTTCCTTAATGTAATGAAAGAGAGACAGAATGATTTAATATGAAAACGTCACGTGTATATATAGGCAAAGACTCGTCAGTTTACATTGTTCCTGATAAAATTAATTCATGATAATTATTCATGTTTAGCAAACAAAGTCTGAAATTGTAGAGAGATGCTCGCCGAGGTAGAAAAGGGACATTGTGAGGATCATTCTTTCTCTTTCTCTCTCGAATCAGAATCCTTCCCATGAATCATGGGATTTAGAAATGAATTAAATCCTGTCGCTGGGCCCGTTCAATTCGAAACGCGTTTACTCGTCCAGAAAAGACGGTGCGCCGGTGGTCCTAACTCGTATCTCGCAATAAAAGGCACTGGTCATTGTGAACTGCTCCTCCAGTTCAAAATTTTACCCCCCCCCCTCCCCTCCACCACCTTCTCAATTCCATACGTGTGTGTATATTGTATATCTATATATAACGCTCTCTTCCTAAACGCGGTGGATCTTTTTATAACCGGCTTTGCTCACTCGCAGGTGGCACAAACTCAAAGTGGTTCCACTGGACCACAATGTGAGAGACTATCACGAGAATTGTCCCGCAATTGCTCCATCTGAATAGTCCCTTTCATTTCTTTTAGTTGTTTTTTTTTGCGTCTTTATATATACGTATGTATACACAACGAGACGAAATTCGCGTAATCGAGCTTTAATCGCGCTTCATATGAAATCAAATATAATTGATGACCTTCAAGTGTGGCTAGAAAGAAATTTTGTTTTTTTTGTTAAGAGTCTTGATAATTTATGTAATTATTTAATTATATTATAATTTTAGTAATTTTTTTTGGATAAGAGAATGAATTGGCATTTTTATGGATAATTATATGTGAAGGATCGTTTAAAATAATTTTTTTCTATAATTTTTCAAAACGAACAGTAATTAGAGCATGAACGCAGTAATTGTCTCACATTGAAAATGAATAGGAAAACTAATTGACGATTTGTAATTACGTTTTCTTTTTAATCCAAATTCTTTTTCTCTTCCAGGGTTATACTACAAGTCAGGGCAAACAGGAAATTTAGGGAAAAGTCAGGGAAAGTATAATTGGTCAAGAAAAGTCTGGGATTTTTTATTAAATGTACTTGAAAAAATTAAAATTTCTAGAATTCATAAGAAAATTCTGAATTTAGGTGTTTTTCTATTTGTCTTATAAACTATAAAGTTGCCACGAATTCTAATACAAAGACTTCAATTTTTTTTCTTTTTCTAACAAGAAAGAATATATTATTATTACTTTATTATTTTAAAAGTTTTGTCACAATTAACTTCAGAAAAAAAAAAATTCTCGATTAAATTTCAATTATTTTTTAGGAATTCTAATAAAATGTTGGCAACATTGAATTATTTTTATAAATAACAATATTAATCAAGGAAATTCAATTATTTTTATCAAAGTATGAATTCTAAGTAGCAATTCAATTATTTTCAAAAATTTTAATGAATGTCTCGTCAAAAATTTATTTTTCAGTATAAATACAGCAATAATTTTCACCAAAAATTTAAATATTTTTAAACATTTAAATAAAATTCATTGAAAATTTCAATTATTTTTAAAGTTTTTTCCAATTCAAAGATTTTAATATTCACTATTTGTACAAAATTTAATTATAGAAAAACAGTTTTTTATACAATTCTACGAAAGCATTCAATTACTTTCATCAAGAACAAAATTTTTATTAGGAGTGCAATTATTTTTATTGCAGAATTTCAAATATTTTTAATACACTTATAAGTAAATTTTTCGAAAAAGGCAATTATTCTTAAAAATTCTAGTAAAATTCAACGAAAGAATTCAATTTTAAGAAACATTCAATTTATCAATAAAATAATAAGATTTGTTGTAATTAATTCAACTATTTTCAAAAATAGCTTCTAATTCGTAGTAAACAATCAATTATCTTTTGAAGACTTTTTAAGTAATTCAGTAAAAAAATGTAATTATCTCAGATACAAAAATTTAATACTTTCAATCAAATCAATTATTTTAAGGAATTCTAATAAAATACTTTATCTCAAAATTCAATTATTTTGACAAATATTAAAATTTAGCACAATAATTCAATTCTTTTAACCTTCAGAGGGCCGGAAAATTAAAATAAAATTTACTAGTTTTTTATTAAGTAAAATTAAATAAAAAATCAATTCGATGAAAATAAAAGTAAAAATAAATGGTGGCCACTATAGTGGCCACCCCGGCCCTCTCAAGGTTAATAAGTTATAAAATACTTTGCAGAATTAAATTATTTTTAAAATTTTTGAAATTTTTAAATTTTATTTAAACTTTTGAAAATAATTGAATTTTGGCTGAAAAATTTTATTCTTTATAAAAATAATTCAATTCTTGACGAGATTTTCATTAAAAGTTTCGAAAATAATGGAATTGTTGCGTAGAATTTATACTTTTATGAAAATAATTGAATTCCCATGATGAATATTCTTATTTTGGAATTTTTTTTATAAATAGGTAGCGAAATTATTCTGAAGATGTCAATTTTTTCCCTAAATTTTAATAAAATTCTTGTCAAAATTTCAATTATTTAAACAAAATTTAATAAAACTTCTTTCCATAAATGCAATTATTTTTATAAATTATTATTTTAACTCTTCTCATGAATACAATTACTATTTTAGAAAATTGTAATAAAGTTTTTCAAAAGATTTACATTATTTTAAAAATTGTGATAAAATTGTGTAATTCAATGAATTTCAGTAAAATTTTAGTTATTCCTGAAAATAAATTAATAATTTAAAAATTTGTTGCTAAAATTTTTTATGAAAATTCAATTTGAAGAAACATTCAAATATTCAATTAATAATTTAGTTTTGTATTTAAATAATTGAATTATCGTTCATTTTTCAAATAAAAATTTATTTCAAAATAAATTTCGGTTGAAATGTGAGATAATAATAATTGATTATTATTAAAATTATTATAGCGTAACATTTTTAGAAAAAATTGAATTTTAAAGAAGGTTTTAAATTTAAATGTTAAACAAATTTATTTTTTTTTAATTTTTTAACTAGCAATTGTGTAGAATTAATTTTTTTGAAAAAGTTTTGATTAGATTTTTTTAATTATTTAAAGTTTTTATTTTCGGATAAATCTATTTAAATTAAAAGTTTCTGAATAATGAACATTTCGTAAAATTGAATTTTAAACGAATGGATTTGAAAATTTCCAAAAAACTTTTTGAAAAATTATTAAAAATAATAGACTAAAGGAAGAATTTTAGTTGAAAATTTATTCTTAAAATGGTGGGAATAATTTTAATATAGGTAGAGTAACAATATTTATATACAAAAAAAATCTTGTATTTTTAAAATAATAAGTTGTTGCATTCCAACAGATTTTCCTTTAAAATTTTTTAAAATCCTTATTCATATGGAAAAGTAATAACAATTAAATATCTAATTAAGTGTTTAAGTTAACAATCACACCGAGTCAATACAAAATTATTAAATATTTATTTAAAAATGAAGTTATTGATATTTTCAAATAATTTTATAATTAAAGAAATTTGTAAATTACCGAAATAGAACATATTTTGAGAATCCCATCATTTTTAGAGTGATTCAGAATATTCTTTAGAATCAGGGAAAAAGTCAAAATTCTGTTTGGATTATTATTATTTTATTATTTTAAAGTTTTAACGCAATTAACTTTAGAAATAAAAAAAATTCTCTACTAAATTTCAATTATTTTTAGGAGTTTTAATAGAATTTTTGCAAAATTCAATTATTTTTATAAACAACAATATTTACGTAATATATATAAATAACAATGTAGCATAAAAAAGTAAAAAAAAAACAAAGTTTACTTTTTGTGGCAATTCCGTTTTATTTCTTTAATCATTTATATAATTTTAATTCCTTTCTAATCTAATTTCTTTCCGGTATAGATCAAGAAACCAATTTCGCAGAGTCATGAAATCTTGTTTTTTCTCTCTCGATCTTCAACAGGTTATTAAGAATATTAGACATTTGTAATAGAAACTAATAGGGAAGTCGAATCTTGCTCTATTCTATTATAAAAGTATATCCAAATCATTCGATTGTGGGGTATTTTTTTTACCTCTTGTTGTGAAGGTCTATAAACTGTGATGTTCCACGAACTTGTTCTTCTCGAGTGCAAAAGAATAAGGTTCAGATGAAAAAAAAATTTTTTTTTTTGACGTTTCCCGTCCGCCAAATTAGATTTAGATTGGATCAGATTCAGTTCCAATTAACCGAAACCCATTGAATTAAGAAGCTTTCATTTGAGGACCACGTAAATTCCTTCAGATTCGCTTTTAAATTTGTCTAAATCCCCCTTGATGAATACTGACCGCCTAACGAACCAAGAACCATCACAAATTGTGAGGAATTTTTGTCATAGAGAGCGAACTCGTTCACGATGACTAAAAGGTAAAAATTTTTTTTTTTTCTTCAACTCAGGGAAAGAAAATAAAAAGCGTATCTAATTTTTTTAAAAGGACAATTTTTAAACTTGGATGATACAATTTTTAGTTCGTAAATAATGAAGTAAAAATTTTGTTTTTCAAATTCGGAGAAAAATTATTTTTTTTATTTTTCTAATCGAGAGGTTTTAATCGGAATTGTTTTTTAGGGAAAGAAGGGGGAGGGAGAAGGAAAAGAAAGGCTGCGTTGTTTCGAGTCTACTCCCTTGATCCTCTTCATCAGTGGATAATGACGAGCTTGTACCTTCGAGTCTCGAGCAAGTTATGAATGGGATACTTGTAAGATTTTGTATCCTCTGGGTGAGAAATCGTTACACCCACGGGAATGCAAGAGACGCTCGATTAAGAGAAGATTAATCTTGAAAGCTCATTTCCGTGAGGATCCAAACCCTCTCCCTCTTACTCTCTGGAGCAGAAAAAGAAAAAATCTTTTAGAAATTTTGAATAGAGGCTTCATTAAAGAGCAGTTTTTTTTAACGATAATTCCTCCTTCTTCTCTTCTCCAAATTTAAAACTTTCTTTCTCTCCTTCTTTCTATAAATGAAACTTTTCATAAAACAAAGAACTGGTCTATTCGAATGAGAAATTAAATAAAAAAAATAGAGGAATTTTTTTACATCTTTTAATACAAGGTTTGTCAGAAAAATTTAATTTTTTTTCCCTGTGGCCCGTCAAATAAAAATCATTTTTTCGATAATTAGGCTTCGCACTCATTCACTAAAATCTAATATTTACTACTTTTTTCACAATATGCTACTATTTCTGTTTTTTTAAAAATTTCCACTACTTTGAATTTGCCAACATTCGAAATCCAAAAACTATTCTCAAAAATTATATAACCAAATTCTTTAAAACGATTAAATTATTTAAAAATTTTTTTTTTAATTTCTTTATTTTCCAAATTTAGTATATTTATACAAACTTGCCAAAGAATTTAAAAATTAAAAAAAAAATTAATAAAATTCATCATAAATTGAATTATTTAAATACTTTCACTAATAATAACATTTTCCATGGAAATTTACTTTTCAAAAAAATTTTTTGATAAAATTCTAAGCGAAAATTCAATTATTTTTGTAAATAATAAAATTCATCGAAGAATTTTAATTATTTTAATACTATTTAAAATTAACTAATAAAAAAATTCAATTCTTTTAACAAAATAAGTGTTTTACAAAAGAATTCAATTATTTAACGGCATTTGAACCATTATGACGTCACAATTTTAAAACTCATGCTTTTCACACATTGTGACGTCATATTTCAAAAAAATTATTTATTTAAAACAATGTTTATAAAAATCTTATAAATAATTTAAATATTTCCAACAAAAATAAAATTTTTTACTCATTTTTTTGCAAAACTCATCGAAGAATTATAATTATATTTATACTATTTATTAAAATTCATTAATAGAAAATTCAATTCTTTTCACAAAAAAATGTTTTCCAGTAGAATTCAATTATTTAAAACAGAATTGTCATAACATTTATTATATTTAAAAAAAACAAATTTTTTTACAAAAATTCAATTCTATTTAAACATTTTGATAACAATTTTTTCTAAATAATGAAAGTATTTTCATAAATAATAAAATTCTTCTCATGAATTCAATTATTTTTGAAAGTTTTAATAAAATTCTTTCCAACTATTCACTTATTTTCACAAATAATAAAATTCATCTAAGGATTTTAATTATTAAAAAAATGTAATTATTCTGAAAGATTTGATTTTAATTCCTCGAAAGAATCAATTATTTAAAAAAAAAAAAATTTTTTTAAATTCTTTGAAAGGTTTCAATTAGTTACAAAAATATTAGAATTTTTCTCAGGACTTCAATTATTTTCAAATATTATAATAAATTTCATTGCGAAAATTTAATTACTTTTACAACAAATAAATCTCATCGCATTATTTCAATTATTTTTCATACACAATTTAAATAAATTTCTGGAAAAAAGCAATTATTTTCATAAACCATTTTTCGAAAGAATTAAATTATGTTGATGAATAACAAAATTATTCCCTAAAATTCAATTATTTTGAGGGATTTTAATAAAATTCTTAGCAAAATTCTATTATTTTCATAAAAAACAATATTCGTCGAATGAATTCAATTATTTTTAAAAGTAATAAATTTCTTTTAAAAATTCAATTATATGGAATAATTAGGTATAATTTTTTTAAACAAATTTAATAAAATACAACACAGACATTCAATTATTGTCGAAAATTTTAATTAAATTCTTTGAAAAATTTAATTAAAAAAAAAAATTTTTGCAATTCAATGTTTTTTAATATCTACTTCGTTCATAAAATTTTTAATTAGAATATTTTATTCAAATTTTTTGAAAGAAATTAATTATTTTAGAAATTAATTAAGATAATTAAGATTTATAAATCAATTATTTTTTTTGAACAAATGTAATTTAAATTTTGTCAAACAATATTCAATCATTTTTTAAGATTTTAATAAAATTCAATTAATTATAAACATATTTCTTGTAAAGAAATTTAATTATGTCTATAAATAATCAAATTATTCCCGAAAATTAGATTACATATTTTGGGACATTTTAATAAAATTCTTTTCAAATTTCAATGGTTTTCATAAATAATAAAACCCATATTAGAAATTCAATTGTTTTCAAAGAAATTTTATAAAATCTTACCTAAACATTCAATTATAGTAAAAAAAAATTAATAGAAATCTTTGTAAAGTTTAATTATTTAAAAAAAATTCTCGCAATTAAATGATTTTTAATATCTACTATTTGTATAAAGTTTTCAATTAGAATTCAATTCTTTTCATGAATAAAAAAAATTTGTCAGCAATTCAATTATTTAAATTATAATCTTCATATTATAGTTAAAAAAAATCAATTAGTTATAATATTTGATAAAAGTCTTCTTAAGAATTAATAATAATAAAATGCGTTGCAGGTCAACTTAATTTATTAGCAGGATAAGAATGAAGTAAATATTTTTGATAAAAATTAGAAAAAAGTCAGAAAAGTAAGAAATATGGAATGGAATTTTTGTCAGTTTTGTAAATTTACAGTTTTCTGCAGACTGTCAAATTGATACCAAATTGGATCGAAATGATACAAAAATTTGTATCAAAATATGATTTAATCCACTTTTCGATATTAATTCGTTGCCATTTGATACATTCAAGTTAACAGCGGCGTCTAATACGAATTTTTTCGTCATCAAGTTTAATTTTGCAATCGCTAATTTTTTTAAATTTGAAAGCTACACTGAAAAAAAAAATTTATTTGATTCAAATAACCGATTATTTGCCTATAATCAAATAAATATTTACTTGAATCAAATAAGTTTTATTTGAATCAATTAATTAGTATTTGCTTCAAATACTGAAATATTTGATTCAAATAAAAATTATTTGATTCAAGTAAAAATTATTTAATTCAAGTAAATATTTATTTGATTCAAGTAAATATTTATTTGATTATAGACAAGTAATCGGTTATTTGAATCAAATAAATTTTTTTTTCAGTGTACTTTTCTAAAATTAAGTAGAAGTCGGGAAAATTAATAGTAATAGAATCCCAGCCGGAAATCAGTTGACAATCATTTGCAGAGGCATTTTTGATCACTGCTCTATTATCATTGCACATTGTTATGCAATATTACTCCTAAAAGTTCGAAACAACTTTTGCCATATTTCACCCACTTAATCTCCCCTATGTACTATTTCTAGAAAAAATTCTCCAATTTATTTTATCCATCGAAAAGGGAATTTACGTCACAAAACTTTAAAAATACATTCCCTAATTCAAATCAAATGTATTTTTTTAAATCCTGATAAATTTCAATACATTCTCAAGGGGGGCGGTGGCTATAAATCATGAGAAGTTGTCGTTTCAGAAATCTATTGGTTCTTTATATATATATATATAAATATATTATATGTGTATACATCTCTATATATATTTGTCGTGGCGAAAATCCTTTCAGAATTGAACAAAACGAAAGTTTATACAGTGTGAGGGGGCAGTAGCTGTGAAAGAGAAAATAACGACGTGACAATGTCTCGATGCTACCACCACCCTAAGAATGATTCTTGGCAGTAGTTACGAAGTGTGGTCACGTTTTGCACTTTGGAAAAAAAGGCAGGTTGACAAGGTTGGTTCGCGGCGTGAGGTCCCCGATGGCCAAGGATTCTCGCGTGTCTCTCCTTCTCTCTCTCTTTCGCTGGACAATGACCAGCAATGGGGGATACCCAACATATGTGCATCGTCACGCGCGCGCCACTCTGTCGCCCGTTACTCTCTTTCACTGCGTGGGACCTCCCCCCTCTTTTTTTCCTCTCTCCCTCCCTCTCCTTCACTCTTTTTCTGATCTTAATATGTAAATCTGTCTCCTAACGAAACAGCAGCAAGAGTGACTTGAAAAATCATTTCTCTCTCTCTCTCTCTCTATTTGACAGTTCAAAACCAGAAATTCAGCCCTCGAAAAACTTACAAGTTGCCACCAGTTTTATGCAAATTGTCTTTATATGTATACACATAAAGCCTTATACATTAAGACATAATCTCAGTTTCTGAAGTCATCATCGGTGATGCACTCGGAGAGTCTGTTCCAAATTATTCGAGATTAATCCTTTCGATTAAAATTTTTACGAGCTCCACTTAAAGTGTCTCATTTAACGTCACCAACTGACGATCCAATGTTCACTGAATTCGAAATTTTATTAATTGCTAAATTATTATAATTTAAAGATCAATTAAATTTTCCATATTCGATTTCAAATTTTTAATACGAAATTAGAAAATTAAAATCGAATATCAATGTTTCAAGAAACAATTGGATTATTTTGGTAAATATTAAAATTTAGCGCACAAGAAGTAAATTATTTTCGAAAATTTCAAAAAATTTCTCGGCAAAATTTCAATTATTTAAACAAACTTTAATAAAATTATTTTCATAAATTATTATTAAAATTCTTCATTAGGATTCAAATGTTATTTTGAAAAATTTTAGTAAAATATCCAAACGATTTCCATTATTTTCAAAAATTGTGTAATTCAATAAATTTCAATAAAATTTTAGTTAAATTTCGTCAAATAAATTTATTAATTATTTAAAAATTAAAGATTTTTTGATAGAATTCTTAAGGAGAATTCAATTTTCAGAAACATTTAAATATTCAATAAATAATTTATTTTGGAACTTAAATAATTGAATTATCGTCCATGTTTCAAATAAAAATTATTGAAATTGAATTGAGAAATTATTTCAAAATAAATTTTTGAATACTTGAGATAATAATGGATGATTATTATTATTATTATTATTATTATTAATAGATTTAAAAATTTCCCAAGAACTTTTTGAAAAATTATTAAAAATAATTGACTAAAGGAAGAAATTTAGTTAAAAATTCTCGAAAATAGTAATAATTAATAATTAAATGATAGGAATAATTTTAATGTAGGTAAAGTAATAATATTTTTATATAAAAAAATCTTCATGTTCAAGAAACAATTAAATTATTTTGATAAATATTAAAATTTAGCACAAGAAGTAAATTATTTTCGAAAATCTCAAAAAATTTCTCGGCAAAATTTCAATTATTGAAACAAACTTTAATAAAATTATTTTCATAAATTATTATTAAAATTCTTCATTAGGATTCAAATGTTATTTTGAAAAATTTTAGTAAAATTATTGAAACGATTTTCATTATTTTCAAAAATTGTGTAATTCAATAAATTTCAGTAAAATTTTAGTTAAATTTCGTCAAATAAATTTATTAATTATTTAAAAATTAAAGATTTTTTGATAGAATTCTTAAGGAGAATTGAATTTTCAGAAACATTTAAATATTCAATAAATAATTTATTTTGGAATTTAAATAATTGAATTATCGTTCATTTTTCAAATAAAAATTTTTTAAAAAAAGAATTGCAAAATTATTTCAATATAAATTTTGGTTGATACTTGAGATAATAAAATTATTAAAATATTATTATTATTATTATTATTTTATTATTAAAATTATTATAGTGTAAATTTTTTAGAAATAATCGAATTTTTAAAAAGGTTTTAAATTAAAATGTTATACAATTTTAATTTTTCTTACTTTTTTTAACTACAGCAATATTGTATAGAATTAATGTTTTTGAAAAAGTTTTGATTAAATTTTCTTTTAGAATTATTTAAAATAATTCAATTTTTATTTTCTGACAAATCTATTTAAATGAAAAGTTTTTGAATAATGAAAATTTCGTAACATTGAATTGTAAACGAATAGATTTAAAAATTTCCCAAGAACTTTTTAAAAAAATTTTTAAAAATAATTGACTAAAGGAAGAATTTTAGTTAAAAATTCTAGAAAATAGTATTAACTAATATATTTAAATGATGAAAATAATTTTTATGTTGGTAGAGTAACAATATTTTTATATAAAAAAATCTTCATGTTCAAGAAACAATTCAATTATTTGGATAAATATTAAAATTTAGCACAAGAAGTAAATTATTTTCAAAAATCTGAATAAAATTATTTGCAAAATTTCAATTATTCAAACAAATTTTAATAAAATTCTTTCCATCAATACAATTATTTTTATAAATTATTATTTAACATCTCATGGATTTAAGTATTATTTTTAAAAAATTTTATAAAATTTTCCAAACGATTTCCATCATTTTCAAAAATTGTGTAATATAATATAAATTTCAGTAAATTTTTAGTTAAATTTTTTAAAATGAATTTATTAATAATTTAAAGATTTGTTAACAAAAATTCCTAATTAGAAATCAATTTTAAGAAACATTCAAATATTCAATAAAATTATAAAATTTGCTGTAAATAATTCAATTATTTTCAGAAGTAACTTCTACTTCGTCGTAAATAATAATCAATTATCTTCGAAAATTTTTTAAGTAATTCTGCAAAAAAATTTAATTATCCTGGGTAAAAAAACTAAATTCTTTCCATAAAATCAATTATTTTCAGAAATTCAAATAAAATACTTTTTCAAAATTCAATTTTTTTATAAATATTAAAATTTAGGACAAGTAGTAAATTATTTTCAAAAATCTCAATAAAATTCTCTGCAAAATTACAATTATCTATAAGCAAAATGTAATAAAATTCATTCCATAAATGCAATTATTTTCATAAATTTTTATTTTAATTCTTCTCATGGATTCAATTATTATTTACAAAAATTTTAGTAAAATTTTCTAAAAGATTTCCATTCTTTTCAAAAATTGTGTAATTTAATAAATTTAAAAAAAATTTTAATTAAATTTTTCTAAAATAAATTTATTAATTATGTAAAAGAAACATTGTAAGAAAATTTTAAGAAACATTTAAATATTCGATAAATAATTTAGTTATGAATTTAAATAATTGAATTATCATCAATTTTTCAAATAAAAGTTTATTTTAAAATAAATTTCGGTTGAAATTTGATATAATAATTTTTTATAGCGTAAATTTTTTACAAATTTTTGAATTTTTAAAAAGATTTTAAATTAAAATGTTAAACAAATTTTAATTTTTCATACTTTTTTAAACTAACAATTCTGTGGAATTAATTTTTTTGAAATAGTTTTGACTAAATTTTCTTCTATAATTATTTAAAGTTTTCATTTTCTGATAAATCTATTTAAATGAAAAGTTTTCGAATAATGAAAATTTCAAAAAATTGAATTTTAAATAAATAGATTTAAAAATTTCCTAAGAACATTTTGAAAAATTATTAAAAATAAAAGGAAAAATTTTAGTTTAAAATTCTAGAAAATAGTAATAATTAATATTTAAATGATGGGAATAATTTTAATGTAGGTAGAGTAACAATATTTTTAAATAAAAAAATCTTCATTTTTAAAAATAATAAGTTGTTGCGTTCCAAATTATTATAATTCAAAGACCAATTAAATTTTCATTTGATTTCAAAGTCCGATACGAAATTAGAAAATTAAAATCGAATTTCAATGTTTCAAGAAACAATTCAATTGTTGCAAAAAAATCGTCAATAATGAAGTGAAAATAGTCATTCATAACATTGAGGTACAATAATCCGAAAGTGTGAATGTAGCAATGAGTAGGCAATTTTTAGTTACACCTGAGGCTTTTCGTCTTTTTTTTATACGTACATTTTTTTGAAGGGTGGAAAAATTATTTTGGTGGAGAAAAGGGTATTTTTTTATTGCAAATCAGACCATCTTTTGTCACTTCGCTCCGGGATGGCTAAAAAGGAGAAAAAGCACTCCCGAGTGTTTCTTGCTGAAGATTAAAAATTCACTAGGATTCCATTTGTGTAGGAGAGAAAAGAAAATGATCAAGCAGAATTAACAAGGGAATGCTCTTGAATTATCGTCAATAATAAAGAACATTTCGAACAAAAATCCACACTTTAGGAGAGAAAATATTTATTTTTATTGCGGACCCTTGAAAAAAGGGGACCTTTTATATAGACCATTACGAAACTAGTCTTTGAAACTTGAAAAAAAGAATGTGAATTTTTAAAAAGTTCTCAAGTTAAAAGTTAACATAGTACAAAGAAACAGGAAAAGTATTAGTGAAAATAAAAATCTTTAATAATAATCGTTGTATTTATTTATTTTTTAATTGTTGTATTTGCATATTATGAAGTTAGTAACTGTTTGTTTTTTTTGTTTCCTAAGGTTTGAAATAAATTTTCCTTTTAAATGTTTTTAATTTTAAAACTAATTACTGAAAACCATTGAATTCTTCTTTATAAAAGTATTATTTGAATATTATTGAATTAATTTCAAGAATTTTATCAACATTTTTTCGAAAATTGAATTCTTTCGAGAAAAAGTAATTATAATTCTATTGAATATAATTTAATTCTTGGCAAGATTTTTTATTAAAATTCTGTGAAATAATTGAATTGTTTTGAAGAATTTATCTCAATTTTCATAAAAAGAATGAAGTTTTTTATAAAATAATTTTTACTGATAATTTTAAAAGTAGATAAATTTTATGATGATTTTCTTTTATGTTTTTAAAATAATTGTGTAATTTATTAATTGTAATTAATAATTTTCATATTAAATTATATTAAAGTTATTCATAAAAAATTAAATTCTTTTACACAATTTTATTAGTCTTTGTAAATAATTACATTTTTTTCTGAAGAATTTTATTAAACTTCGTAAATATATTGAATTTTTTAAAAATAATTTTATTCAAAATTTTTAAAAATAATTGAAATATACAGACAAAGAATTATATTAGAAATTTATAAGAACTACTGAATTCCTAAGAAAAATGTTATTTTAATTTTTATAAATAATTAAGTTTGATAGAAAAATTTTATTCAAAAAATAATTTATTACCTTCAATATTTTTGAATTTTTTTTCCAGACATATTATTATTTACAAAAATATTTAAATTTTTGTCAAGAATTCTACGATATTTATAAAATATAAATTTTTTAATTTAATTTATAATTTAAATATTATTTTTACAAATAATTGTATTTTTTCGAGAAATTATATTAAAATAATTGTATTGAATATAATTGACTTCTTCCGAAATATTATATTATTTAAGAAAATAATAAATTGAATTCTTCTGAAGAATTTTATTGTTTATGAAAATAATTGAATTCCTGTGGAGGATTTTACAATTCATAAAAATAATTGAATTGCTTCGGAGAATTTAAACTGAAATATTTTTCAAAATAATTGAATTTTTTAAAGAAATTATATTCAAAGTTTAAAAAATAATAATTTAAAGAAAAAATTCATCATAATTATTATGGAAAATAACTAAATTTATACCAACATTCATAAAAGCAAACGGATTTAATTGTTATTAAAAAAAATTTACACTTTCGAGAAAATTTATTAAAACTGTATTGAAAATAATTGAATTGCTCTAAAAAATATTATAATTTATGAGAATAATGGAATTTTTACGAAAAATTTTATTAAAATTTTTGAATAATTATAAACAAAAATTATTTGCTTGTGTTGTAATAAATAATAAATACAATAGAAAAAAATTTAATTTTTCAAAAAAATTTAATTTTTCAAAAAAATTGAATTTCTGAGAAAATTTTACTATTTGTGAACATAATTGAATTCTTGGAAAGAATCTTATTAAAATCTAGAAGAATAATTGAACTCTTATGTGAAAAATTCTAAAATAATTTAATTCTTCCAAAGAATTAAAATAACATTTTGTTAACTAATTGACTTTTTCGAGAAATTGAATTAAAATTTTAAGAATTATAACATTTTTTCAGCAATTACTGTAAACTTGTATTAAAAATAATAATAAAAACAATTGTATTATTTATTAAAATAATTGAATAAAATAGAATAATAATAATAATAATAATAATAATAATAATAATAATATATAATTGAATTTAATTTTTGCTGAAAATTATCAAAAATAATTTAATTTCTAAAAAGAATTTTATTATTTTTAATAGTAATTAAATTATTGTGAATAATTTTATCAAAATTTTTCAAGAGGACTGAACTTCTGTGAAAAATTATAATATTTTTCTAAATAATTGAATTCGTTAGTAGAAGTTAATAAACATTGCTTTAAATGATTGAATTTTCTTTTACAAATTTTATTTAAGATTTTGAAAATAATAACTTTTTTAAAAACATTTCACCAAAATTGTCAAGGTAATTAAATTTCTATTTACATTTTCGAAAACAATCAGATTTAATTATTAATTTTAAAAAATTTCATTAAAATTAACATTTATATTATATTAATTTATATTATTTATATTTATTTATTTATTTATATTATATTATATTATATTAATATTATATTTTTTATTTTAACATTTTCGAAAACAATCGGATTTAATTATAAATCTTAAAAAATTGTACTCTTTCGAGAAAATTTATTTAAATTGTATTTTGAAAAGAATTTAATTGCTCTAAAAAATATTATTTAAAAGAAAAAAAAACAAAAATCACAAATTATTTAAAAAAGTAATGAATTTATTGTTGAAAAATTATATTAAAATTTTTGAATAACAATAAACAAGAATCATTTACAAGTGTAGTAATAAGTAATAAATAAAATAGAAATAACAAAAATTGCCAATGTTCTTTTTTTGATCCCTTTTAAAAATTGCATTTACCCGAAATTATTCAAGTTCAAATTCCACCTGCTATTAGTTTTATAACAGGTATCACGTGATATTTTTGGCAGTTAGAAACGCCTCTCTTGTGGAGTTTTTGGTGCGCACAGTAATCTTGGCCATTATGATCCAACCACCCCTTGATGAACCTGATGTAACGGTTATCTTCGGGATCAACACGCCCACCCTGAAGATCAAGGATCAACGGGGTTGTGGGCGCAATAAATAAATCATACGTGCGCACAACACGCCTGGATTTAAAAAGTTTGTGGTACCCTTTTTAAAAAGCGCATCATCCCTTTTTTTTCCTAAAACCGAGGACGTTGCACACTGAATCTCCAAAGTTAAAACGATCTAATTTATACCATTAAATAGGCAGAAAGTTCTTCTTTTAATCCTAGTGAACAATCCTTCCGTTCATTTAATTTGGTGCTCATTCCTTTAATTAAAATTTTACTCGTGCTCACGAAAGTTTTTCCTTATTAACAATAACAATAATTGTCAATAATTTTTTTTCGCTCGTTTATATGTCTAAATAAAAATAAAATAAATTTTTCAAGTTTTGAATAAGTTTACTTTTTTATACATATTATTTTATTTCGATATTTTTAAACCAAATATTGCAAATATAATTGCGGAAAATAAAAGAAACTATTCAAGAGAAGCGTAGATGGAAATTAAATAATCAATTATGCTGCGAGTAGTTTGAAAGTAGAAGAGAGAAGCGCTCCCCACCATGCGAAGAGTTAGAGAGGGGGGAGAAAAGTCCGCAAGGTGGGGGGCCGCTTCTCTCAACTTCCTCCTCGTTACCTACTCGTTCAGCTATTTTATCACATTTCCAAACTATTTTTTTTCGATTCTTTTTTTTCTTTCGTTGGTTAAATTGCGAAACAAACAGAATTTTATTTTAACAAAAAAAAATTCCAACTACCCGAAAAAAACACTCCAATTTTTTATTTTTAAAAGAGTTAAAAACATAGTGCCACATAGAGTTGACAAAAAACTATAATAAATATCTAAAGTCGTGAGACTTTAGACATTTTTTGCAGTTTTTTTTCAAAATAAAATGTTTCTCTAGTTTATGGAGTAGATTTTTCTTTTATTTTCTTTTTTTTCAAAATTCATTCGACAATATCGAAATAAAGAAAAAGAAGAAAAGTCTCAAAAGAAGTTTTCGATCTAAAAAGGATGCGAAACGAGAAAGACGGGGCAATTCAGTGAAGGTTAAGGACCACGGTACTGTATAACGAAGTGACAGTCGTGTGGGAGGACATTATCTACGCTATATGGTGTTGCCATTGGAATATCACGACGTGGACCCAGCGTGACTTCGTATTATTTCGTTTCGTATACTCACACGCCAAGAAACCCCATGACGCGGCTCCAAGTCGTTAGGTTACCATTCAAAATTACCTCAACTCTCATCCCCTCCACTTGTTTTTTTTTTATTTTATTTTTTTTCTGTTTTTATTATTATCAAGTAGCGACTATTTTGTCCAATCCCAAAAGAAACTATAATTCCATCGACTGTAATTTATGTACCGCTGATTTTTTTTTTCATTTTTTTTTTTTTGACACTTTTTTCCCCTTCAATATTCGAGGGATAATTTAGCAAACTTTCAGCAATATTTCATCGAAGAGGATTTAAAATTATATTTTTAGCAATATTTCATGATGGAGTCTTTTGGCAATATTTCCAGCAATATTTTTGAACAGTTTTGGTAATATTTCCAGCAATATTTTAGAAAAGTTTTGGCAATATTTCCCCAATACTTGATGAGTTGACTAAAGTTTAGGAAATATTTTAGAAAAGTTCAGCATTTTAGTAAAAGTTTTACAATTTTCAGCAACGTTTTATCCCTATTTTTTAGAAATGTTTCAGCAACAGCTTCAGCAATGCTTTTGGCAAATTTAACTAAAATTGGTATCAAAATGAAATTGGCATCAAAATTGAAATCAATTTGTCAAATAAAGAAAGAAGGAGATCTTTTTTAACTCTAGAGTACAGACTTCGCACTCGACAATTAATTTTCAAAAAGTATCAAAAAGTAGTTTTTAAATTTAAAAAAAAAGTAAAAAAATATGTATAGCAATCGAAAAATTAAGCTTGACGACCAAAAAACTCATTTTAGAAACTTAAAAAACTGACAAAACTTCCATCCCATTTTCTTTTTTATGCTGTTTTTTCCCTAATTTTCATGAAAAATATTTACTTCTTACTTATAAAGATAATAAATTCAATTTCAGCAACGAAATTTATAATTATTTGTAAAAGAATTTAAATATTTACACAAACAATTTACTTCTTGCGAAGAATGTTGTAAAACTTTTCAAATAATTTATTTATTTTGACTAACTTTTTGCAAATTCTATTTTGAATAATTGAATTCCTGAAAAATGTTTATTATTGATAAAAATATTTAAATTCATACAAAAATTTTTACAAAAATTTTTTTAGATAATTGAATTCTGAAAAAATTCTAAACTAAATTCTATTTGGAAATTTTGTAAAAATAGTATATATTAAAAATCATTGAATTGCAACAATTTTTTTAAAATAATTTTAAAAATAATTAAATTTTACAAAGAATTCTATTGAATTTTTGTGAGGTATTTTATTAAATTTCTTCGAAAATAATTTGAATTTTTAAAGCGCATTTTATTATTAATTTATGAAAATTATTGAAGTTAGCAGTCAATTTTATCAAAATGCCTCAAAATAATTGAATTTTCGGGAATAATTTTATAATTTATAGACATAGTTAAATTCTTTCGACGAAATATAAATGTTAATAACTGAATTTTTAAAAATAATTTTATTGAAATCTAAAAAAATAATTGAATTTTATCAAAAAAGGTAATTAAATTTGTATTTGAAATCATTAATTTCTTTCAAACAATTTTATTGAAATATTTGAAAATAGTTGAAGTCCTATAAAAAATTCTGATTTTTTCGTTAAATAATTGATTTCTTCGAAGAATTAAATTCAATTTTTAAGGGGACGATGATATTTTTTAAACAATTGCTACAAAATTGTATTAAAAATAATAAAAATAATAAAAAAATTTTTGTATTATTTATAAAAATAATATCTGTAAACAATCGATTTCTTCGAGGTCTTAAAATTCAATTTTTAAGGGACACTTTTTAAACAATTGCTACAAAATTGTATTAAAAATAATAAAAAATATTTGTATTATTCATAAAAATAATTGAATAGTTGCTGAGAATTTGGTTAAAATGTTTAAAATAATTAAACTTCTGCCAAAAATTGAATTATTCCGAAAAATATTATTAAAATGTTTAAAATGTTTAATTAAATTTGAATTAAAAATAATTGTTTTTTTCAAATAATTTTATTAAAATATTTTAAAATAATTGAATTGCTGTGAAAAATCTAATATTTTTGTAGGTAATTGAATGTTTCCAAAGAATTTAAAAAAAACATTTGTTTTGAATAATCGTTTCTTCAAAGAAATAAAATTAAAATTTTTAAGAATGACAATATTATTAAAGCAATTGTTGTAAAATGGTTGTAAAAATAAAATTGAACAGTTTCTGAGAATTTTATTTAAATTTTTAAGAAATCAAATTTTTGAGAAAAAATTTATTATTTATGGAAATAATTAAATTATTGGCAAAAATATTATTGTAATCTTTAAAAAGAATTGAATTTCTGTGAAAAATTTTGCTGTTTTGGAAAATATAGAATTCTTCAAAAGAGTTTTATAAACATTGTTTTAAATAATAAATATTTTCGAAATGTAATTGAATAATTGAATCTTTATAGAAAGTTTTACTTGTGAAAATAATTGAATTTTTCTATTAATTAATTTAAAATAGTATTAAAAATATTTCAAATTCATCGATGAGCTTTTCTAATTATATGAAAATAATTATAATTCTTTTGGAGAACTTTATTTGTAAAAATAATTGAATTTTCTGATTAATTAACTTAAAATAGTATAAAAAATATTTGAAATTCATTGATGATTTTTTTTTAATTATATGAAAATAATTGAAACTCTTTTGGAGAACTTTATTTATGAAAAGAATTAAATGTTTTGATTAATTAATTTAAAAAAGAATTAAAATAATAAACATTCTTTCATGAGTTTTATTATTTATAAAAAGAACTGAATTTTTGCTTAGAATTTTATCAAAAAATTTGTTTAAAGCTTTAATTTATAGGAATAAAATTTTATTATTGCTAAAAGCAATTGAATTATTGGGAAGAATTCTATTCAAATTTTGTCAAATAATTAATTTTTTCCAAATTTTTAAAAAAATTAATTGAACTCATAGGGAAATTCTATAATAAATAAAAATAATTGAAATTTGACGAATTTTATCAATTTTTTTAAATAATTGATTTTTTGCAGAATTTTATTAAAATACTGTAGATATTGAATATAATTGAATCGTTTAAAAGTATTTATTCTAATTTATTATTTATTTATTCAAATCTAATCCAACAGTCGTATAAGATCAAATACAGGATGATAAATACAATGAAAAATTAAAATCAAATTAAATTAAACTTATTGTAATTTTGAAAATAGTGTTTTGATTTCTAGGATTAACAAATTTAAAGTAGTGAAAATTAAAACAAAAGAAATAGTAGCTTTCAGTGGCTGAAGTCTAAAAAATTACCGAAATAGTAAATAGTATGTTACCCATAACGTAAAAAAAGTAGTAAACAGAATAAGTTTTAGTAGATAAGTGCGAAGGCTTAGAGTAGGAAAGAAAATTTTCTTTTTTTCTTTTTTTCTTGAATAGTTTCTTTTCTCGAAATAAAATTTTTTTTCGAATAACCCGAGAGTGGAAAAATTCGACGACCACTTGTTTTAAAGTTTTATCGAACGTGAATAACGACCAATGAATTTGATGGACGGCCACCCGTTCACTTTTTGACCTCATGGGGTACCCATAACGAAAGCGAAGTCCGGAGGAGACTTTTTTTTTTTTTTTTTTTTTTTAAGCTTGCATATATCCATAGGAGCAGAGCTGTCTCTGAAATTTAATGTGTTTTTCGAATATCGTCGGCTAGCGTCGCGGAAAGGCTTTTAAAATATATGCAAGAGAATTTCTGGCGCTCACATACACTGGGGAAATTTAGAGGCCGATACATTCGTCGCTGCTTTATGCCTCATAAAACACAGAACCCAGCGGGAATTTTTAATTTCCTTCAATGCTTCCCCCCATAGGATTTCGACACACACAACTTTTCGAAGCGCGCAACGTCTATTGACAGATTGTGTATTAAAAAAAAGAGTAATAACTATCAATTAGACACGGGGTTTAATGATTTTTTCCCCCAGTTTTTTGATTTATCATCAACGCGCGGGAATTTTAGTAAAATAATTGAATTTAATAAAATCAAATTTATTCTATTAATAATATTATTATACAATTATTCAATATAAGGGAATTTTAATTTTTTGAAATAAATATGAGCTTAATTTACATTTAAAAAGTTATCTTTTCTCATTGATGTGGGAATAGAGAGTACATAAATAATAGTCAATATTTTTGAATTATTGTTCATATAATAATGACTTATATTTATGTTCTCGTCATGTTTATTATTTATTTACAGCCAATTGAGAATATTTATTTACTGCCAATTGAGAATATTTATTTACTGCCAATTGAGAATATTTATTTACTGCCAATGAGAATATTTATTTACTGCCAATGAGAATATTTATTTACTGCTAATGTTAATATTTATAACAACAGTCAATGGGAATATTTATAAACAGTCGATGAGAATATTTATCAAATATGGTGAGAATATTTATTAAAAGTCAGAATTTTTTTCGAGCAGTAAATGAAAGATTTATAAACCGTCAATGAGAATATTTATAAACTGTCAATGAGATTATTTATGTAGTGTTCATAAAAATTTAAAGTGCACTGTTCAACATTTATTTCTAGCATTACAATAATGTATTTTGTAATAGAAACTAATCTTAAAGTCGTTTTTGTAAATTTCATGAAACATTTATGTAAATTTGGAAAATAAAATGTGTGTTTCACAGAGAAAATTGTATAAATAATTTATTGTATACAATAAAATTTTCGGATTGGATTTTATGTCCTTCGAGACTAGAAAAAGAAAATTATAATGTTATGAGGTAATAATAATAAAAATAAAAATAATAAAAATAATAAAAATAATAAAAATAATAATAATAATAATAATAATAATAATATAGATGATGTATAAATGAATAATTTAAAAATATAAAAAATAATAATTACGTTAGGTTCAGAAAGAAATAAATATTAAAAATAATTTAATTGAAACTTATTTCCAGGAAATTTTTCTACCTATTTAGTAAGAAATTGTACCGGGTTTCGAAAAATCCAAAATGGCGGATCCAAGATGGCGAGTAATTTTTGAAAATTTAACCAAGTTTGGTAAAAAAATAGCATTTTGGAATTTTTTGTCCTTTGGGGTTCTTTTAGAATCTTTGATCGTCTTTATAATAATTGAGGAGCAATTTTTCAAAAGTTGTTAAATCCATTTTTCAAAAAAATTGAGATAAACACATATTTAGAATTTTAAAATCCTTAGAAATCAATTGATCACTGTTCAATTTAAGAAAAAAAATTTTTTACCAAAGAATTTTCAATTTAAAATATATTTTTGCCTAACCTTGATAATTTTTAATTTTAATTTTTTATTAGAAAAAATTACCAAAACCTTGAAATTTTTTTTTTCTATATTAAAATTAATTTTAATGGTTATGTGAGAATTGTCATTTGTTTAAATTTCTCGAAATGACAAAATTTGGATTTATCCGATTTTGAAAACTTGCTCCTCAATTACATTAAAGTGAAAAATAATTTTAATTTTAACTATTTTACTATCAGAAAATAATTGTAATTTATTAAGAAATAATATAAGAAATTAACCAGATTTCAAAAAATCAAAATGAATCCAGAAAAAAATTTCTATAATTAATATAATTATTAATAATAAACATTATTAAAAATAATGATAGTAAAATTTTATTTAGTTAGTTATTTAGTTATTATTTAGTTTTAAAATTAAATTTTTTTTTGTTTTAAATTTTAGTTATTTTCTTTTTTTATAATAATATTTATTTATTATTAAAATTAACATTATAATTTTATGTTTCTAGACTCGAAGGACATAAAATGCAATCCGAAAATTTTATTGAATACAACATTAATTAATAATGATATTAATAATATAATAAAATTCTAAATTTCTTTTTGTACAATGAAGAATTTCCTCCGACCTAAAAATTGCCATTTAAATTTATAATTTACTTTCAAGGGTCGCTAATTAAAAAACAAGACGAAAAACTTAAAAATCCAGTAGATCTTCTAAGAAAACCCAAACGTCTCCAAAATCCTTGAAAAATTTTCGAATTAAAATAAAAAACAAAATATTCATTCAGAATTTTATTTACAAAACAAAAATCGTTAAAAATTGCAAATTAGAATTCCATCTGAGTAAATCAAAAATGAAAACCAAAGCAGTGAAAAGAGTTAATACAAATATAAATAGTCCCTCATAAAATATAAAATTACTTTCCGTTCATTAGCCAAAAAACATGTTACGGGAAGAATGAATTTTTTTCCACATGACAAGGTCTATTTTGAAAAACCAAAAAAAAAAAAAAAACGTCAAGTACCTCGCTGGCGATGATAGAGTGTACACTTTTACCCCGAGGGACAAGTTTTTCGTTTAAAAAACATTGGCGAGTACAAATGGAAATTTATTTTTATCGCTGGTTCCTCTTTTGCTTGCATGAATAAAGTGGAAATTTCCTTTCGCACCTTTTTTTTGACGAATGGCTTATATGTTCACTTTGGTAAAAAAAAAAAAAAATAATAATAGACTTCCTTCTGTAATATATACCGTGGGTCTAGGGGCATCAAGTGCCAAGAGGGGTAACCTGCTTGGCTGTCCAGGCACGTCCAGTCGACTATATACACAGGCACCACTGAAAAAATAATCGTACTTTCCAGTATTTACGAGCGAGTCCCGGTACATCGTGTTGATCTCGCACAAATCCTCTCATGCACTTCGTGTATTTATATATATATTTTTTCTTCTTTCTATACTGTACTACAAAGTGTAATATGTTTACAATATATAAGTAACTAACTAAGTTTGTCAATATTTATTGAAAAATTTAAAAATATAATAATTTAGTATAGTTTATATATAAAATAAGTATACTATAATATAAATGTTACAAATATATCAATTTTTTCAACACAAAAAAAATTTTAATTGATTCAAATAACCATTTAATTGACTATTATCAATTACATATTCAATTGATAATAGTCAATTAATCGCTAATTTGAAGCAATTAAATTTTTTTCCAGTGAAGGATTAAGTGACTACTCTCTAAATTTAAAATCGTAAAAATATTGAATGATTTGAATTAGTGATTGTGTTTTTCCTTTTAAATTAGCAAGTTTTACTATTAAATTAGTAAAAATTACTATTTTAGAAATACTTTCACATTTTTCTAATAAATAATAATTTCTATTAATTTATTTATTTAATTAAGACTTTTCGCTTTTAAATTGAATTTTTCAAATAAATTAGTAGAAATAAGTATTTATTAAATAAATTTAATTGTATATTTATGACATCTTGCTATGGATTTAGTAAATTTTACTATTAAATTAGTAGAAATTAGTAGAAATTATTATCAAATTTTTCTAATAAATTGTAATTTCTACTAATTTCTTTATTTAATTTCGCTTTTCGCATTTTAATTTGTTTGTTGGTTTCTTAGTGTCTTTTTTACTCTCCAAAATATGAATTCTTAAAAACTGATAATTATTTAGGAACTAAATATTATTTACTCAATGACTAATTATCGGAAAGAACGTAATATTATTAATTTGGAACGTTACGAAAAAAGAAAATTACGAGAAAAAATCTGTATCATGATTTCTAAAGCGAAGAAAATAAAGATAAAATTTACTAATTGGAAACAAAAAGTAATTCACTAATTCCAGTTTATGTAATTAATTTCGAAATTAATAAAATTGATCAAATAAATCAATAAAAAATAATCAAATAATAATAATAATCAAATAAATCAGTCAAATAAAATTTTCTAATTGGAAACAAAAAGTAATTCACTAATTCCAGTTTATATAATTAATTTTGCAATCAGAAAAATTTGCTAATTGAAAACAAAAAGTAATTCACTAATATTCCAGTTCTATAAATAGAAAAATCTTTTTATAAAATTGTTTTTGTCATTTTAACAAGCAACATTAATTAGGAACTTAAGGCTAAATAAGCATAAATTACTATTTGGAAATTACTATTAAATTTTTCGAATAAATAGCAATTTCTAGAAATTTACTTATTCAATTATGACTTTTTGTTTATGAATTACTAACTTCTACTAATGAATTAGTAGACATTAGTATTTATAGGAAAAATTTGATTGCTTATTTATAACTTTTTGCTTTATAATTAGTAAGTTTTACTATCAAATTAGTAGAAATTAATATTTTAGAAATATTATCAAATTTTTTAATAAATAGTAATTTCTATTAATTTTTTTATTTATTTATGACTTTTCGCCTATAAGTTAGTTAACTTTACAAATAAATAAATAAAAAATACTATTTGCTCTTTCAAATAATTTTATTAAAGTGTTTGAAAATAATTGAACTCTTGTAAAAAATTCTAATATTTAAAAAAAAATTGATTTCTTCGAGGAATTAAAATTCAATTTTTAAGAGGACGATGGCATTTTTTAAGCAATTGCTGTAAAAATGTATTAAAAATAATTGAAATAAAAAAGATAATAAAAAATAATTGTATTATTTTTAAAAATAATTCAATAGTTGCTGAGAATTTGATTAAAATTTTCAAAAATAATTGAATTTCTCAAAATAATTGTGAATTAATGCGAAAAATATTATTAAAATGTTTTTTAAAAGTTTCATTAAAGTATTAAAAATAATTGATTTCTTTTGAACAATTTTATTGAAATATTTAAAAGTAATTGAATTTCTGTTGAGAAAATTTTGTTGTTTTTGAAAATAATTGAATTCTTCAAAAGAGTTTTATAAACATTGTTTTAAATTATAAATCTTTTAGAAATATAATGGAATAATATTGAATTCTTATAGAAAATTTTATTTGTGAAAAGAATTAAATTTTTCTATTATTTAATTTAAAATAGTATCAAAAATATTAGAATTCTTCGATGAGTTTTTTAATTATAAAAATATTTGAATTCCTGCTTAGAATTTCATAAAAAAAATTACTACTAATTTCTACTAATTTCTTTATTTATTTATGACTTTTCGCTTTTGTGTTAGTAAATTTTACAAATAAATAAGTAAAAATTACTATTTGTCAGAAAAATGTTATAGTATTTTTAAAAAAGTAATTTCTTATAATTTCACAATCAATAAAATTTGCTAATTGAAAACAAAAAGTAATTCACTAATTCCAGTTTGTGGAAATTTGTATACAAAAGCAAATTCAGAGTTAGTTATTAATTATAGTTAGTTAATTAATTGATCTTTTTTTCACATTTTTAATTTTCAAATTTACTAAAATATGTTTGTACATTTATTATAGTTTGTTAGCTTGTTTATAGTACAGAATAGTTCAAATACACATTTCTAAGTTAGTTTACAAAGTTTACATTAACTGTCGTGAGCCAAGCTCGGTCCTTGCACTACTCTCATTGCTACTTGTCACAAACGATGAATTCACTGTATCTCATTTTCCCCAGGATTTACTGAATTCTTACATGGAGGAGAAATATTTTTAAATCGTAAATCGAGAAAATGTAATTTTATACAGTATTTTTAAATTTCTTTTCTTTCCTTCTTTGTTTGTTTTGGTTAAAAAACTAAAAAATTCGTTCCAAAAGGGGAAATTTACACACAAAAAAATACTTATCGGAAAAATGATAAGGTGAAAATTAAACGAAACGGGTAAGAGAGAAGAAAAATTATACGGAAAGAAATGAAAAACTTTTGTTGATAGAAAAAAATTGTAAAAAGTAAATGTTTATCAAAGGTTGAATAAGATTAATTACTAGGGGTGAATAACGATGAGAAGATATTTTTTACAAGTACTGACTTTTTGAGGAGTAAAACATTTCTTTAACGAAATTTTTGTTTCTTAATGATTGTAGATAATATTCTATAAAAATAGTAATAATAATAATAGTAATAATAATAAGGAGAAAATAATTGTAATAATAAGAAAAATGTAATAAAAATATAACATTACAGTAATTTTTCAAATTTATTAGTCAGACATTTTACTAAATTAATACTACAATCATTTAAATATACCATTGCGATTTAATTTTTTAAAATAAATTATCTGCAGTTAAAGTCCATTTAGTCCAAGAATTTACTAAATTGACACTAAAAGTTTTTAAAAAATGCAGTTGTAATTAACTTTCGTTTAATTTACGAAATAATCCGTAGATAAAGTACATTTTAGTAAGAAATTTTACAAAATTGAAAATAAAAGTTTTTGAAAATGCAACTGTCCTTCTTATTTTATTTACTAATTATCAGTAGTTAAAGTTTCTTTTAGTTAAACATTTTCAATTCCATAATTTTTTTGTTTCCTAAATTATATGTTGTTAAAATAGCTTTTAATTAGACATTTTAATTAATTAACAAAATAATTATTTTAATACACAATTTCGATTTTTTTTATTTGTCAGACATGTTATTGCAATTCTTTTTTTTCGCTTAATTTTCAGTAATTAATGGAAATCGACTAAAATAAACATTAAAGTCAGACATTTTATTAAATTGAAACCAAAAGTATTTAAAAATTCAACTATGATTAAATGTTCATTATTCTCTAATTATATCAGTATAGTTAAATTATCTTTTAGTCAAATATTCTATTTACAATATTCTTTATTTCTTGTTTGTTAAATTATTTATATTTAAAGTATAGGTTTTATTCAGACATGTTACTAAATTAACATAATAATTATTTGAATACGCAATTACGATTCAATTTTTTTGCGAAATTAACAATAGCTAAAGTAGTTTTTAGTCGAACATTTTACTAAATTGAAACTAATGGTATTTAAAAATGCAATCACGATTCAACTTTTTTAATTTACTAATTATCAATTTTAATTTTCAGTTTAAGTACTTTTAGTCAGATATTATTTCCAAATTTAAATTTTGACTCAAAATTTTTTCATTTGCTAAAATTTATTGAAAAATTATTAATACAGTGAAACTAAAAATTTTTTCCACTAAAAAGCTAAATTTACTCAGATATAAAAAAAATGAGTAAAAAGGAATCCTTTTACACTGAGCGGATTTCCATTTTAATATTTGGTTTAAGAGGAATTCTTTTTCTATTCTAAGGAAATTCCTTTTAATTATATCCTTTAATTATAAAAATGATTTTTGTTTACAATTAAAAAGAAAAATTTTATCAGTAGTTTTATTTATTCGTTTTTTCAGTAATTCATTAATTTATTTATATTATGTAATTATAATAATAATTTATTTATTTTTGACTCAAATTTATAAAATATTTGAAATTAAATTTAAAAAAAAAAATAATAATAACACAAGCCTGCAAATAATAATATATTAATTGTCAGAAAAAAATATATTAAAGAAAAACTAAATTTCTTTTATCA
This sequence comes from Leptopilina drosophilae, assembly GCA_032873175.1. Lineage (NCBI taxonomy): Eukaryota > Metazoa > Arthropoda > Insecta > Hymenoptera > Figitidae > Leptopilina > Leptopilina drosophilae. The sequence goes on along the minus strand of CM065480.1, from coordinate 42,421,458 downwards.
TAATTTCCATGTATTATAACAATTTTTAACAATTTAACAATTAACAATTCAAACAATTTAAATAATTTAAACAATTTAACAATTTAACAATTTTTTTACAAGTTTTTTAATTTTAAAAAGTTGTGACATATTAGATTTTACATTTTTTAATGAATTAAATTATAATTTTCGAATGTATAAATAATTAATATAATTATCCAAAAATGTTAATATTTTATTTAAATTTTATACATTGTTTATTTCATTAAAATAATTTAGTTTTATTATTGTTAAATATTATTAATTTTTAAATTTATCAACTGTTATTTTATAAATAAATAATTATTGTAAAAATTGTGCAGATTAACTTTGCATTATTTGAAGAGTAATTACATTTTTTTTATTATTTTGACACGTTTACAAATGTCAAATAACTTGAAGAACTTGTTGAATAACTTATCCTTTTGACATAAAAAGATTTCATTTAAAAATCAAAAGAAATCAGTTAATGTTTAATCGATTTTCTTTTTTCAAATAAACTTCTAACCTTTTTGTATTTAAAAAATTCCTTTTACAATAAAACCATTTTTGCTAACGCAGTTAAAGGACATGATTTAAAACGAAAATAAGTTTTATGGTTAATAGATCATTTTTGTGAGTGCGAAATTAATGTTTTTCATATTAATTATTTACACTAACAGAGTGAAAATTATTTTTTGGGTCAAAAATAAATTGTATTTTAAAAGTAATGTTTTTCATTAATTATTTACACTAACAGAGTGAAAATTGTTTTTTGGGTTAAAAATAAATTTTATTTTTTTCTCAGTCATTAGGATTAATTCTACTCGTATATACTTACTTATAGTTATTAGTTAAATCATACAGTTTTAGTTTATTTCCCTCCATTCGAATTATAATTAATTCTAATGCCTGAACCATTAGAATTAATTCTAATTCTAGATATTATAGAAGTTACATAAAAAAAAGGAAGAGAAGCGAAGAAAATAAAAAAAAAACAAAAGGGAAAAATAGAAGCATACGGAGAACGCTCGGTTGGAAAAATTGCGAATTATATAGTTATATACGCACGTTCATATATGTAAAAGTGTGACTGCACTATTATAAAACGGCAGCCGGAGGTGGTATCGCGGTAATTATTTTCAGATTTCATTCTTTTTTTTTCTCTTGTCATGAAAAGCGCGCTTTAGAGCAGACGGATACCATGGGCCTTATGTACATACACATAGGAGTCCCGGGAGTAAAAAAAGGAAAAAGTACACGTATGACCTAACGAGCAAACAGCATATTGTTGGCGCAACTGTTCTACCAGCGCGTTACTCTATTCTTAGTCGCGTCTTCGATGGGGACAGGTGGTGAAGCTGTACCTAGAAAACATATGCACACATCCTACGTTTATTTCCTTTTTTTGCAGCGCTACTCTCGGCAATTTCTTTTTCCCCATTTCTTTTGCTTACATTTCCCATTTATTTTCGCATTTTTTTTTTTTTTTGCTTCTGAATAGTTGCGTACACATCATCTACTCGCAAACTGTTTACGCAAATTTATACTTTGAGAATAGATTTTTCTATTTTGCCCAACCGATTTCTTTTGCTATACTGCAGACGGGGGAAGGAAAACAAAAAAAAGATTTTCTAAATAAATAAAAAAATAATCAAATAAATAATAATAATCAAATAAGTCAGTCAAATAAAATTTGCTAATTGGAAACAAAAAGTAATTCACTAATTCCAGTTTATATAATTAATTTCGCAATCAATAAAATTTGCTAATTGAAAACAAAAAGTAATTCACTAATATTCCAGTTCTATAAATAGGAAAATCTTTTTATAAAATTGTTTTTGTCATTTTAACAAGCAACATTAATTCGGAACTGAAGGCTAAATAAGCATAAATTACTATTTGGAAATTACTATTAAATTTTTCTAATAAATAGCAATTTCTAGAAATTTATTTATTCAATTATGACTTTTTGTTTATGAATTATTAAATTCTACTAATGAATTAGTAGACATTAGAATATTTATAAGAAAAATTTGATTGTTTATTTATAACTTTTTGCTTTTTAATTAGCAAGTTTTACTATTAAATTAGTAGAAATTACTATTTAGAAATACTATCAAATTTTTTTAATAAATAGTCATTTCTATTAATTTTTTTATTTATTTATGACTTTTCGCCTATAAGTTAGTTAACTTTACAAATAAATAAAAATTACTATTTGTCCTTTCAACCAATTTTATTGAAGTATTTGAAAATAATTGAACTCTTGTAAAAAATTCTAATATTTAACAAAAAATGGATTTCTTCGAGGAATTAAAATTCAATTTTTAAGGGGACGATGGCATTTTGTAAGCACTTGCTGTAAAATTGTATTAAAAATAATTCAAATAAAAAAGATAAAAAATAATTGTATTATTTTTAAAAGTAATTCAATAGTTGCTGAGAATTTGATTAAAATTTTCAAAAATAATTGAATTTCTCAAAATAATTGTGAATTAATGCGAAAAATATTATTAAAATGTTTTTTAAAAGTTTCATTAAATTTTTATTATAAAAATAATTGATTTCTTTCGAACAATTTCATTGAAATATTTAACAGTAGTTGAATTTCTGTTGAAAATTTTGTTGTTTTTAAAAATAATTCAATTCTTCAAAAGAGTTCTATAAACATTGTTTTAAGTAATAAATATTTTAGAAATATAATGGAATAATATTGAATTCTTATAGAAAATTTTATTTGTGAAAGAATTGAATTTTTCTATTATTTAATTTAAAATAGTATCAAAAATATTAGAAATTCTTCGATGAGTTTTTTTAATTATGTGAATAATTGAATTTTTACTTAGAACTTTATCAGAAAATTACTACTAATTTCTTTTTCCTCATATCTTTTGCTTACATTTCCCATTTATTTTTGCATTTATTTATTTATTTATTTATTTTTTTGCTTCTGAATAGTTGCGTACACATCATCTACTTGCAAACTGTTTACGCAAATTTATACTTTGAGAATAGATTTTTCTATTTTGCCCAACCGTTTTTTTTTTGCTATACTGCAGACGGGGGGAAGAAAAGCAAAAAAAGATTTTCTACACTGTTTTATTTTTGTTTTGTTTATTTTTTGTTTATTTTTGTTTTATTTTTTTCTCAAGAATTTGAAGAATTTAAAAAATTTCAAATAGACAAAAAGGTGAAATAAATATGTAAATATATTTAGGTATAATTTAATTATTGCCAAGAATTTTATAGAAAATTATTAAAAAAATCGATTGTTGGAATTTTTGCATATGAAACTAACCTTGTTATGAAGGGGAAGGAGGGAAAATTGACTAATTTTAATTTCCCATATTATGTCAAGGTTGAAAATTCAGAATTGCTGCTAGAAATTCACGGAGGAGAATATAAAGATATTTGAAGGTAAACGAGAGAGACTGATTGACATTTCTCCCATCGTTTAAAAAGATTGCAATGAAAATAAAGTGAAACAAAATACACGGGAGGGAGGTAGAATAATATAATGCGGGTTGCATCATCAAAGAATCTTCCAAGGAATCCTTAGGACTGATGAAGAGCACGAGATGACTGTGCTCACGGGGGGGACGACGTTCTTCATTAAAGGACAGAAACATTGGACATTCAAGTCAAAATAACGAGTTGCGAACCTCGTTACGACAGCTTTCAGGAATCCGTACAATTACCGTAGATTCTATTTCCATACAAAACACAAATTCACCAGCCAGTTTCTTATTTTTTTTTCTTAGAAGTTTTTTTAATGGTCTTCTCTTCTTGTCAATGGAAGCTGAACGATTTGAAAAATATTCTCCGGAGGTCTTTTTCGATAATTTTCATTTGTTTGACAATTTTTCATCATTGCAATTTTTATTTATGTGGTAATTTTTACTATGCAACAATTTTGATCTTTGCAATTTTCATTTGGATGCTAATTTTTACTTTAGGCAACAATTTTGATCTTTGCAATTTTTATTTGTATGCTAATTTTTACTATGCGACAATTTTTGATCGTTGTATTAATTTGTGTTATAATTTTGATATTCGGAATAATTTCTCTGCGTATAAATTTTTATCCTTGCCATCATTTCTTTGTGTAACAATTTTTATCTGCGGGATAATTTTTGTCTTTGCAATCATTTCTTTCTGGAACAATTTTTATCTTTGCAATCATTTCTTTCTGTAACAATTTTTATCTTTGCAATCATTTCTTTGTGTAATAATTTTTATCTGTGCAATAATTTTTTTTGTGCAATCGTTTTTATTTGTGGGACAATTTTTATTTGGATTTTTAAAAAATAATAAAAAAAAATAATAAAAAAAAATAATTTTTCCTTTTTTGAAGAGAAACAAATCTGGAGGAACATTATTCACTGCAAGACTGAGTATGAAACTGTTTAGTAATCAGTTCCAAACAGCAAGAATTAATCACTAGAAAAATAGGCATTTTAAAATAGTTTAGTAATCAGCCTCTAACTGCAAGAAATAATAAGTTAAATAGTGTCAAATGTAAAATTGTTTCTGTAATCAGTCCCAAACGGATTAGTAATGAGTCCCAAACTAAGCCATAGTTTCAAAGAGTCAATCAGAAAAATAATATTCAATCTAAAAGAATTTATCATTCAATCCTTAAAGAATAAATCAGTAAAATAACATCTAGACCAGTTTAGTAATCAGTCCCAAACTAAGAGGGTCAGTCTGCATGGAAATTTGAAATCTAAAGCAATTTAGTAATCAGTCCCAAACTATAAGAATTAATCACTAAAAAACAAGCATATTTTAAAATAATTTAGTAATCAGCCTCCAACTACAAGAAATAAGAAGTTAAATAACGTCAAATATAACACAGTCCAGTAATTAGTCCCAAACAAATTAGTAATGAGTCCCAAACTAAGCCATAGTTTCAAAGAGTCAATCAGAAAAAGAATATCTATCAAAGAAGAAGAAGTAATTAAAATCAAAGAAGAAAAAGAATATCTAAAACAGTTTGGTAATAAGTCCCAAACAAAAATCAATCTAAAATAGTATAGTACTGAGTCCCAAACCGCATGAATCTAAATATTTCGTATAGTTTAGTACACTGAGTACTATTCTTTTCGGTTTCATTTCTTCTCCCTCACAGTGTGACATATTTCCGTCAACCAAAAAATAAAACTTCAAGGACCTTCTTCTAAAAAATAATCCTTTTTACCAGGAAATATATTTTTTTGGTCAAATCTATAATTCAACAAAGCAAATATTCCCGAAAGGAAGAAGAAGAAGATGTTCTACATAACCACCATGGAAATTAGACTCCCGCAGTTGGTTCAACATTTGGATCGTTTCGATATTGTCCTTCTTTTATTTTTTTGCGGTGACAAGGGGCGAGAATATTTCCTGAGAGCATTTTAGATTGTTGGGTCTCTTGACTTGAAAATGTCATTCAAATTGTAGTACAAAGAATTTTCTTCCAAATTGTTTCTTCACGGCAGCTTGGAGACGTTTCTTTAGCCAGCAAGTGTCCCCGATTTGAATGGAAGTAAATTGCGACGGTACACCGCATGCTGTTTGGACTAGGCGTAAACTAGACATGAACAGTTGTGGGAGAGAAAGATGAGAGGGTGAGAGAGAGAGAGAAAGATGTTTGCTTTTGTGTATGTGTGTGTGTATTACTAGGAGAGACCTCGTTTGCTGTCTGAAAATGTGTGAGTTTAGCTTTTAGATAGAGAGCAGAGTTACGTAATCCTCTACGCCTCAAGGAGTGTCAATATTCTCTTGTAGACACTGCGAATTAGATCTTTTGAAGACGAGAAAAAGTAACTAATTACTTCGAGTTTATTATAGTTTAGAATATTGTGAATTATACAATTATTATTATTATTATTATTATTATTATTATTATTATTATTATTATTATTATTAGTGATATTATTATTATTATATTATTATTATTATTATTATTATTATTATTATTATTATTATTATTATTATTATTATTATTACTATTATATTTATTTTTATTATGTATAATATCTTCATAATCTTTCATTTATTCTGATCGCGGTTTGAACTTAACCTTTGAGTATATGTGACACGGACAGTTAAAAGGGACCTACGATCCGAAAAAATCGATTTTCACTTTTTTATTTATTCTTATAGTAAATAAGCCGCTCTTTCCAACGCAATAAACCGCAGCTTTCTAGCTGCATTAGTTTTCTCACAATTTCACTTCAAATTTAGGTTCTTTGACAAAAAACAGTGCAAAAAAACTAACTTGGTAAACTTCGAAGTCGTTTTTCTCGAAATCTTTTTTTCGGCTCGTAGGTCCCTTTTAACTGTCCGTGTCACATATTTTTTTCTTCTAAAACTTTTTCAGGGTTGCCTTAAAAATTAAATTTTGTCCCCTGACATTTCACACTGATTACAAGACGAAATTATTTTTTTCCAAATGAATTAAGATTCTCAAAAATTTTAATTTCAAAAACTTATAAGAATATTATTTGAATATTGTTATGAAAAATTAAGATATCATTGACTCGAAGTTTTCGTCACGAACTCATAGATTTTCTCATGTTTTATAATAATTAAAGATGGCCGAGTTATAAAATCATTTTTTTTATTACAAGAATACTGTTACTCTAACTTATTCAAAATTAATTTCATCATTTCAATTCAATTATTATTCTCTAGAATTTTTTACTAAAATTCTTTTATAACTGCATTATTTCTAATAATTTTTGTAAAAGTTGTAAAAAAAATTTTTAATCTATTTGTTCACAACTCAGTTTAAAAAAATTTCGATTATTCAGAAATTCTTCAATTAAACATATTATAGAAGATAAAAATATCAAATTAATTTCAAAATAATTGAAATTAAATTATTTCAAAAAAAAATTAGTTCTTTAGATTTGTTAATTAAAAGTACGAAAAACTCAAATTTTCAAAGACTTTTTTTTAAACGTCTTTAAATTTCAATTATTTCTAAAAAATCATGCTGTGCTGCTTTGAGTATCGAATTATTTTAAAAATTACAACTGAAATTCAATTTTAAATCAATTCTTATTAGGAAATTTTTAGAGAATTCAATTATTGAGATTCAAAAATAAATAATTTATTGAAGAATAAAATATTTCTTAAAATTAAATTTTCATAAAGAGTTTATCAAGAATATCTTTAAATAATTGAAATCGTTTGAAGAATTTTAATAAAATTTGTGAGAATAATTACACTTTACGAAAAACTCGATTAAATTTGGATAAAAAATAAATGAAATTTTGGGATAATTTTTATTATTTAAGCAAATAATTTAATTCCTTTAAAAAATTGTATTATAATTATTAAAATAATTAAATTATTGCAAATAACTTTATAAAAAACTTGTTAATAATTAACTACCTGTAAAAGTTTAATAACAACAATAATTAAAAGTTTGTTTAGAATTTTATTTAAATTTTTATTTAAAAATTTAATCTTTTAGGAAACTTCATTAAAATATTGTAAACATTGAAAATCATTGAATTTAGAAAAATTTTTAAAAATAATTTAATTTCTTGCAAATAATTTTATTAAAATTTATGAAAATAGTTCACTTTTAAAGAAGAATTTTTATTATTTATAAGGATAGTTGAAATTTTGACGAGAATTTTTAAAAATTGTCAAAAATAATTGAATTCCTTGGAAAAATTTAATTATTTATAAAAACAATTGATTCCCTGTGAGGAAATGTTTTATTTATGAAAGCAATTGATTTATTGTTAAGAAAAAAAATTATTTAAAAATTTGTAAATAATTCAATTCCTGTGAAATTTTTATTACCTATAAAAATAATTAAATGTTTATGTAGAATTTTATTAAAATTTTTACAAAATCATTGAGTTAAGAACATTTTTTGAAATTAATTGAAATTTTGCCAATAATTTTATTAAATTTTTTAAAAATATTTGAATTTTGAAGAAGAACTTTATTAATTATAATAACGATAATTTAAATTGTTAAGAGAATTTTTAAAAATTTTTGAACGTAATTGAATTCCTTGGAAAAATTTAATTTTTTATAAAAACAATTAATTTTCTGTAAAAAAAATTATTTATGAGAGCAATTGATTTATTGTTAGAAAAAAAAATTATTTAAAAATTTATAAATGATTCAATTCCTGTGAAATTTTTATTATCTATAAAAGTATTTAAATGTTTCAGTAGAATTTTATTACAATTTTTACAAAATCATTGAGTTAAGAACATTTTTTGAAATTAATTAAAATTTTGCCAATAATTTAATTAAAATTTTTTGAAAATAATTGAATTTTGAGGAAGAACTTTATTATTTATAACGATAATTTAAATTGTGAAGAGAATGTTTTAAAATTTTTAAACATAATTTAATTTTTTTTAAGAACTTTATTACTTTTGAAATTAATATAATTTCTGTAAAGAAATTTACTTTTTATGAAAATACCAGAATTATATTAAGAAGTTTATACAAAATTTGTAATTAATTGAATTCTTGTAAAATTGATATTATTTATCAATTGGATTTTTAGTATTTTTTAACAAAAATTTTTTTCTATAAATCAATTATTTTTAATAATTATAATTGCATGTATAAAATTTTATTTTATTTTAGAAGAATTTGAATGATTGGAATCATCTTTTGACGAAATTTGTATCACAACTCTTTTAAGAATCCTATTCTAAATCACTAATTAAATAATTTATTAATAAATTATTTTGAATTTTATTTTAGCATGGTCTTCCTATAGTTTGTATTATTTTAAATTTTAACTAAAATATCTATTGCTAATAGCTAATTTCTACAGGTTTTGTTTACTTATTAGCAGAAAGGTAAAAATTTTTTAAATGCACTTAATGTAAAATATTTTCGCTATTTTGATGCATCATAATAAAATAATTGTTTCCTTAAACGAAACCATTATTCTTTTTGCAAAATCAATAATTTCGCAGCAAAGAGGAAAAGAGCATACACTCTTTGTCCCTTTTACAACTTCATAAAAAAAACAACAACCTTTACCGTAAAGTAACTTTTAAAACCCTACATACACACCATATGAAAGAAAATACATATTCTTTGAGAAAAGAAACCATATTCTAGAAACGATGATATTGAACAAACTGAATTTCCTCTCGGTACAATATGACATACACTCTATATCGATCGAAGTATAGGAAGAAAAAAAAGCGAAGGAAAAATTCGATCAAAGGGATGAGACTCGAGAAATTGATTCTGATGTTCAAAAGCTTTGGGAAAAATAAAAGGAAATAAAAAAGGCCGAGGGTCACTTAGTTCAGCTCTTGCCAAGAACTCTCTGTGTGTATATTCCTTTCTCTCTCTCTTTCGTTTTTTTTTGCTTTGTTTTCAAAGCGAAGCACCTGCCATGACTCATCGTGTCTTGGCTCCCCCGCAAAACTTCTCCAGATTACAAAGACTTAAATACCGGTCGTTTGCCGAATATATGGGAGCACCATATAACCCCACTGTCTTTTTCCTTTCTTCTTAAATGGCAAACAAAAAATTGCCCAAGAAAATGCGAAATCCTTGCTTTGTTTTATTTTTCTGCAGATAAAAAAGAGGTAGGAACAAAAAGATGAGGAGAAATAGGTAAAAAATAAATAAAAAACTAGATAAATAAGTTCGTTAGTTATTTAGTTTAGTAAATAAGTTAGTAAGTTAGTATGTTAGTTAGTAAGTTAGTAATTTAGTAAGTTAGTAAGTTAGTAAGTTAGTAAGTTAGTAAGTTACTTTAGTTGTTCATTCTCCAAAAAATAAATCCTTAAAAATTGTAAAATCTTTACGAACCAAATATTATTCACTTTTTACGATTAATTATCAGAAAAAAGTAATAGATAATCATTAACTTCGAAGTTCAGAATGAAAAAACCATGATCACCAACTATTTGTCTTCGAAAAAGGAAAAATCTTTATCAAATTTTCCAGAGCGAGAGGAAGATAAAGATCCCTTTTTTTAAGGATTGTTTTTGTTTTTGTCACTTTGACAAGCAACATTAATTTGGAACTTGAGGATTTGCATTAAATATAGAAAAGGGAAAAAAATTGTGCCTGTGTGTATAAACAGGAGACAAAACATTAAGCGTCCCACGAGAATCCTAGATCAACCTGTGATATCTTTACTAAATGAAACACCACCCAAGGTGTCACACTGAAGATGGCACCAACAGATACATAAGCAACATCTTTTGAGGCATTAGCTATATCTTAACGGTTGAGGAACGTCAAGATTTGTTCACGAGAGTGACGATAATATCCTGCAACCGTCGAGACAATTTTCGGTCCCATCATTGGTGGTCCCTGCAAAAGAGAGGAAAGAAAGAGAGACAACATCCTTCACCACATTGACACCAAAAATAAACGCTTCCATTTTTTGCGAACAACAAAAAAAAAATTTACAGTACCGTCCGAAATTGTCAGTCCACCAATTTTTAATGAAAAGAAAAAAAATTTTTAACATAAAATTCATAAAATCTATAAATTTTTTTGGTTTATTCAGGCTTCGCACTCTTCTACTAAAAGCTACTATTTGCTACTTTTTTTATACGAGGCTACTTTTTGGCTACTTTTTGGCTACTTTTTTGAGCCTAATGCTCAAAGCTACTTTTCTGATCAAATAGTCAAATTTAGATTTTTCGTTTTCACATTTCCATTTAAAAACAGTGTTAAAACTAAAATCGTTAATGAAAAACGACCGCCAATAAAATAATAAGAAATAATTTTACCGACATTTACTCTATCAATAGTGACTGATTATAAATTGTGTTTATATTTTCTTGCAAATGATAACCTTTCAATTCAAATTTTTACCGATTTTATTTCCTCATCAAATTTTAATTTATTTCATTTCGAACATAAATCTACAATTTGGAAAATAATTGAATTAAACAAAAGAATTTATTCAATTTTTCAAAAAAATCTTCAATTATAATTAAAAATTTGATTAATTCAATTTTATTAAAATTTATTAATACTAATTGAATTTCTGCAAAGAATTTTACTATTTATAAAAGTAATTGAATATCCTTTCAAAGAATGTTATTACATATTTATAAAAGTAATCAAATGTTTGCGTAGAATTTTATTAAAATTTTTAAAAATAATCGAATTGTAGAGAATAATGTAATTATTTATAAAGATAATTGAAATTTCGGAGAATTTCAAAAAAATTTCAAACATAATTGAATTTCTGTAAAGAATTTCATTACTTTTGAAAATAATTGAATGGTTTTTTTAATTTTATGGAAATTTATGAAAATAATTGAATTCTTGTGAAGAATATATTTTAAAAATAATTGAAATTATTGAATTCCTTAGACAAAATTTAATCAAATTTTTAAAAATAATTGCACGGAGAGAGAATATATATTAAATTTTGTAAAAATATTTTTAAATTGGGAAAAAAGTGCAACAAAGGGAAATTTTGATATTGAAAATTCTAAACTTTAAAAATAGTTTTGTGAAATTTATTAAAGTTATATTAGAATTTAATTAATATTCTTGATATTTGATATAATTATACTAAATTTCACATAAGTTTTTTTAAAGTTTAGTATTTTTTATATTAAAATTTCGCTTTATCGCACTTTTTCCCCAATTTGAAAATATTTTTACAAAATTTAATATATATTCTCTCTCCGTGTGCATTTGTCGACAAATTTGATTAAAATTGTATTAAACATAATTTTATTTCTGCAATGAGTTTTATTATTTATGAAAGTAAATGAATTATTGCGAGGTTTTTATAAACAAAAGTTTCAAAGAATTGATTTTAAAAAAATTTAGATAAACTCTATTTTTAATAATTTAACTCCTATAGAATTTTCATTCTTTTAGAAAAATAATTCAATGTTCGTGTAGAATTTTGTCAAAATTGTTGTTAAATAATTAAATACTTTTTGGAAATTTTATTAAAATAGTAGACATACTATTTTATTTTATTTTTACTATTTTACTCAATTATTGAATTGAGAACAATATTTGAAAATAAGTCAATTCTTGTGGTGAATATATATATATATATATATATATATATATATATATATATATGAATTTTTGTTATTTATAGAAATAATTGATCTTTTACGATGAATTTCAATAAAATTTCTAAAAGTAATTTAATTGTGTCCAATTTGTACTGTTTAGGAAAATAATTGAATTTATTACGAATAAATTTTGAAAAATAAAATTACAATTATACAGTGACTAACTTCCCTTGATAATTTAGAAAAATTGAAATAAAATTCTTTAAATAAGTAAATTATTTTCACCAGAATGTAAAGAAATTTCAATTACATTAAAAATTTTCAATTATTTGTTTATAAAAATTTAATTCATTTGGCCAAAATTTGTAGAAGATATTCTTAAAAATCGTAATTTTTAATGTTTTACAAAAATTTGAATAACTTCTAAAAAAAGAACGCTCTTTAATAATCTTAGGCTTATTTTAAAGGTCATGTTCTACGGAATAATAATTACTTATAGGCATTAACCTGTAATTTTTTACTTCGAATAATCATGACGTCAAAGTTGGAGAAAAAAATTCAAAAAATTTGAAATAATATTATTAAAAGAAATAATCATATCATGTTTTATATAAGTTCTAGAATAGTTTTTAGTACAAAAAATGTATTTCAAATTTTTTTGTCCAACTTTGACGTCGTGCTTATTCCAAGTTAAAAATTACAGGTTAATGCCTATAAGTAATTCTTATTCCGTAGAAAATAACCTTTAAAATAAGCCTAAGATTATTAAAAAGCGTTTATTATTTTAGAAGTTATTCAAATTTTTGTAAAACATTCAAAATGACGGTTTTTTAAGAATATCTTGAAAAAATATTTGCTAAATGACTTCTGTGCGGTTTTATTCTTTTCAAAATTTTATCGTCATTAATATAAATAAAAAAAAAATTAAGTTTTCATAAATTTTGTGTTAAAAAATTTTTTTCATTCCTTCAAAAATAGATGGACTGCCAATTTTGGCCGGTACTGTATTTACAAAAAAATTCTTTCTCTATGAGGAAGCAATTAAAAAACAATTTTTTTAAAGGAGTGATTACAGTAAGAAAATTAATAAATAAAATAATCGAGTTGCATTCCTTGGTTTCGCTGAACGTACATCTATTTTGCGACAAATGAACAAAATCTGACTTCTTTCAATTGTGAAACTAAGAAAAGTTCCAAGAATACAAAAATAAGTTTACTGAAAACGTTTTCATGAAAATATTTCTATTTTTTTGCGAGATGGATAAAAATTGTTCTGCGCAGACTCGCTCGTGCCAATAGGTTTTGCAAGCGTGGCTCGGGCGCATGCTCGTGCCGTGATTCTTCATCGAGTAAAAAGGAAGAAAAAGCGCAGAAGAAATAGAAGGGGGAGAAGAAAAACGATAGGATTAAAAGAATAAAGAAACGATACTAGCTTGATCTTTGTATATAGCGAATGGGGTTTGGGAATGGCGAAGAGAAAAAGAAAAAAGAGAGATGAAGCAAGACTGAGAAAAAGATAAAGCGAGACAGATAAGAAGAAAAAACCAAGAAATAGAAGAGAGAGAGAGAGAGAGAGAGAGCAATAAAAAGAGCAAAACTCAACACAGATCCTTGTACAAGGCAATTGCAGTACTATGACGTTTGAAGATGCACATAGGTGCAGCCTCACCGTCTCTAAATGATTCTATCGAACTTTACGACTTTTCTCGAGAATGCAGCACTTTTACGCGTCGACACTTGCTTACCCGGACTTTTATTTATCACCACTCTAAATCTTACTACCAAAAAAAAAAATAAATAAAAATATATACCACAAAATTAATAGGAAAAAAAGTTATTTACAAAAAGGTATAAAATAAAATAATTACTCTTGTCGTGATGCTCAATAAAATTAAGAAAATTTAATTAACTAATAAAATGCGTAATAAACTGAATTTTTCAATAAAAATCAAGCAGTTTTCGATGCGACGAAAAGTGGTTTAAGAAATAAAAGAAGGTGTAGTAAAGAATCAAGAGACGGTGCTAAATATTTAAAAGCAGTAAATGGTATGCAAAGAGGGCGTGGCTTAAAAGTAAGTGAAGTAGGCAGTGTAAGTTAAGCTTCCAATAAAAAGAGAGAATTTAACAGAAAGAGGATAGAAGACTAAAGAAAAGAGAATAAAATAGATAAAACTACGAATAGAGTTCGTGGCCACGCCTTTAGCGGTAATCTCCGCCTTTTTTCTATTTTCTATTAAAAAGTTAATAGATAGAATATAAAGGGGGAGGAGCTAAATTCTAAAGGGCGGGGCTAATAGCAAAAATGGGTAGGGATCAAGGCGGAGTATTAGTAAAAAAGAATAGATGTGAAACAAAATAGGAGAAGCTAAGCCTTGTAGGGGGAACTATAAGAAAAATGGGTGGAAATACAGGCTGAGTACTAATAAAAATGTATAGATGGTACAAGAAGGGGGAGGAGCTAAGCTATGGAGGCGAGACTTAATGAAAAGTGGGCGGGTACAGAGGCGGAGATTTAGCAAACATGAATATATAGTACACAAAGAGGGAGGAGCTTACCTCTAGAAAGTGGTTCTAAAAACATAGGTGTGGATAGAGGGGGAGCATTAGTAAAACTAAATATATACAACACAAAAAGGGAGGAGTTAACCTCTAGAGGACGTGTTTAAAAAATATTGGGTGGAGGTAAAGAATATGCTGAAGAAACTTTAAAGAAAATTAATTTAGAAAAAAAACGGAGTAATTCTTTTATTGTTTTCTTTTCTGCTTTTTTTATATTATTTTCTTATAATTGTTGTACCTTCTTATGTATTTTTTTTTTGCTCGACTTTTGAATAATAACATGTGTAGTAATATAAATTTTATTCTGACTGTTATATATAATTAATTTTATTGCAGTTACCCATGTATAGTCCTAATGGACTGCGGGAATTTTTGAAATAAACAAATAATGAATGGAAAAATAGATTTTTTTTAAAAGAAATAAAAGGTTAGAACTAGCTAAGGTAGAAAATAAAGGCGGGGCTAATAGTAGAATTAGAGAAAGAGAATGTAGGAGGAGTTATCAAAGGAATAAAATGAATTATAAAAAAGTAGGAGGAGTTATGATACTCCTAGTTTGATACCATTTATTTCGGTGTAGGGAATTAAGAAGCAGCTTAATGTAGATTAAGTCCTAAAGTAAGGAATTCAGGCGAGGCTAAAAGTAGGCGTATTAAAAAAATAGAAGTGGATCATAATTCAGTCAGCAAAAATATAATAGTAAAGCGGGATTTACAATCAATTGGAAGGGGATTTGGGTGGAGATATAGATAAAGAGAGAGAAAAAGTAGTCAGTCAGCAAAAATTTACGAAAAAGGCGGGATTAATAATCAATTGGAGTGGGGGTAAGGGAGGAGCTTGAGACGAAGAAGGTAGTCATAATCGAAAAGGGGAGGAGTTTAACAGTAGTTGAGGTCGGAAAAGAAGTCAACAAAAATTTACGAAAAAGGCGGAATTAATAATCAATTGGAGTGGGGGTAGGGTGGAGCTAAAGACGAAGGAGGTAGACAGAATCTAAAAGGGGAGGTGTTTATCAGTAGTTAGGGTGGGAAAAGAGGCGTGGATAGAAGTGTTACTAAAAAATAGAGTAATAGAAACAAAAATCATATTTCATTACACTAACAGTAATAATAATAATACTCTCTCGCCCAATGAGACTTTAAAACCCAACTTCCATACTACTCTAACATATCTCTAAACTCCCACCCAAAAAACATTCCTTCCATTCTCATCAAGTTAAAAAAATAACCGCACCACACCGATTGTCCACTATATAGAAAAAAAACCAAAAAAAAAGTTTCTAGACCCGACGACTCCTTTTTGAGCAATGCAAGATCAACCTTCCATAAAATTAATATCAGTATCATTATAGCGAGATGGACCATCCAAAAAGTCTCTTGAAGTTTCTTCCGCAACCATTTGTCAATCGAGACGATGCGATAGGGGAGGCAAGAGGTGGAGGAGAGAGACGTTGTAGAAAGAATGCAAGACCATCAATCCCCAACGATCGAATGAAGAACCAGATTCGATAGCTTTGTTCTTGCGCGGCTTCCTCCTTCTCCAAACCTCCCCCTCCCCCCTCGAGTGGGAGAATGACACCGCGAATGCCCTTGAGGTCTTACCATGGAGCTCATAAATCTTGTTAAATATCTTCTCTATCTGTTCATCATTCAAGTAGTACGTATACATACACATACTCATATTGAATTGAAGCGCAAGTAAAACAGCTGCTGTTCAAAGATTCTCGTAATAATATAGCGCATTTGTACAATAAGACTTTATCTTATAACACAGAAGTTCCCTGTATACTTAATTACACAATCATTTTTTTTTATTCCAATCTCCACTCTCTTAAGACTCTTTTATAATTTGGGTAATAAAAAAAATACATGCCAACTACTGTTATTAAACAGACTTCTATTCTAACGTCACATTATATTCAGCAAATGTCAGTTATTTTAAAGCGTCATGACGTTACACTGCATTTGCATTAATTGACATGATAAACTGTAACATAATAAATTAAGAACAGAATACAATTAGAGACGTTTCAAGCAACATCAGCGCGCATTCCTTGGAGGTTGTACGTTTGTAATCAATTGCGTAAGTCAGTCTGTCTGAGATTCAACATCGATCTCAACATACAGACAGTTGATTCATTCTTGTGGATTGCTCCCTTCATTTACGCTCAAAGTCGTTAGAAAGGCGAGCTTTTAAATCAATGTCTGTGCGCGACAATTAACCCATTGCTGTATACATATATGTTACGTATTTTGCTAAACTTTGTGTTAGTGAATAGAGGATTCACCTAGTCGGCAATGAAGCGTGGAACGAACAAGGCGTGTGTACACCACCTGCCAGGGAAACGCAACCTCTTAATGTACCCTCTGAGTTACATGACCCTTCATCTTATTCTTTAGCAGAAATTATTCTCACTCCTAATGATGTTGGGATTTTATGATTTAATAAATGTTCTTTACAATAGTAAAGAATTTACCAAATACTTTATTACTAAAACTTCAAATTACTTCTTTCAATTCTATTTGAAGATGAATTTTTTTTCTCTTTCCCCTTCTCAAAGAAAGATTTATCGATTATCGATAGTTTTGATAATGGATTGAATTGGAAGGGAAAAGTTGCAGCAACGCCTCAGAATAATTATCCTCCCCGCCCCCCTCCTTTCATCCTGGTGTTTACAGTCTCGTCGCGCTAGCAAATGTCATTCGCAGTGTTTCGTCGCTAAACTCAACGAGGCGGATAAATTAAAATTACTTTAACGACCAACGACACGAACATGCAGTGAGGAAGGCAGTAAAGGCTTTTCAGAGTCCAGCGTAATCGTGAATCAAAGTCAACGATGCGCTCGATCTGCAGCTGGTTATACTTTCTCGTATATACGACAGTCATTATTACTACCGTGAGGCTTAATGTGAACAGACTGCATGCACGTTTCAACTACCGATTTTCAATGAATTGTATATATGTAGCTATATACATAATGTATGTGTTATGTATACATATATTTATACATAAATGTATGTACACTCAAATCTCTCGTCACAATTCATCATTTGTGAGACCCAATTTTCAAATTGTTAAACCGTTAACTTCTTTGAGAGAGAAATGTAGTTCGCAGAAAATAGGAAGAATATACTAGAAATCACTGAATTCAATCTTGATATTTAGTCCTTTTTTAAAAAAAGAAGGTCAAAACAAAAAGGAAAGGACCCACATTCGTTATTCGTCTATCAGTCAATCAGAAGGGTTTTACGTTGTGGATAATGTGTATGGCTTTGATTAATGATCATCCGTTGGATGTCGATTCCAATAGGGTTCGTCTCTTATCTTTTTTGAAAGGGGAACTTTTTTTTCTAAATTTCCATCGCTGATGGTCTGAATTTTACACAGAAGTTTTAGAAATCCCTGCTCGTATGAGATTAAAGATTAATGGCAATTGTCAAGGATGAAGATAATGAAGCTGCTCGATTTTGAAATCAAGCATTCGTAGAAGAAATAAGGTTCTAATGATGATGCGAGGGTAAATAAATGATTGTTATACAAAACGGGAGGAGCTTAGCGCTGGTGGGCGGGACTAAAGAAGTGGGTGGAGAAAAAGGCGGAGTATTAATAAGAATTGTACACGAAGGGGAGGAGCTAAGCTCTAGAGGCGGGACTGAAAGAAAAATGAGTGGGGATAGAGGCGGAGCTTGAGCAAACAGGAGTATATAGTACTCAAAGAGGGAGGAGCTTACCTCTAGAGGGTGGGGCTAAAAGAAAAATGGGTGGGGACAGAGGCGGAGCATTAATAAATAATATGTGTAGAGAACACAAAGAGGGAGGAGCTGAAGTAAGTCCCGCCCCAAAGAAGGGATAAATGAGGCGGGGCTAAAATAGAATAAGTAGGGGATGGAGGAGGATTTGAAGATCAAAAGAATAAATGGTATACAAAGAAGGGGGAGTTAAAGATCAAGAGAATAAACGGTATGCAAAGAAGGAGGAGTTAAAATCGCCCATGGTGGGGGATATAGGAGGAGCTAAAGAAGAAGAAACTGAATAGAAAAAGTGGGTAGAACGAACAAATCATTTAATTAAAGCATAGCTTCTTTCCAAAACGACAAGAAAAACTGACATTCCTTATCCATTTAAGAAACAACATTATAAACAACAAAATCCATTCAAACCAAAAAGACCTCAAACCATATAAAGTTTATCATTAAATAAATCCAGGCATTTAAAAACACGAATGCTTGTAAACGAAAAGAATATAACATCCTTGAAAAAAATCAAAAACTACCTTTTTTGGAATTCTTTGTATTGCGGTTAGACTTTTGCATCTTGATGTGTTTGTTATCTTGGAGTCGCAAAAAAAGCACAAGACCACTTGTCGGAAGAAAGGGGAAGATATAGAGAGAAAGGAAAAGTTAAAGCAAAAAGATGAAGGGACCAAGAGATTTACGTAACGGCTCATGTGCACATGACTGAATGCAGAATCGGTGAAGCTCACAAGAGAAACAGAGAGATAGAGAAAGAGAGAGAAGTTTTTGGACACCTGCTTCTTTTCTACCGGAGGCCGTGACCTCTCCAGCATGGAAAACTTATGATTATAATTATTTTGAATTATATTCATGTACAGGACTCTTCGATCTCACCAGGACTGCACAGGACATTGTGCAATTTACTAAACTCGTCGAGTGATTGCCAACATTATTTTTTCGCCCGCGAAGAAAATACAATGGAGTCAATTTTTTTTTGAGATGGTGTATTATTTCTGATTAATGCAACAAGTGAAACACGTGAAGTGATTACTTGATAAAATTAACCTTTTTTTTTAAAGAAACTTAAAAAAATTAGAATGGGATTTTTCTGCCTTTGGGCAATTGCAGAATTGAATCAACATTTGCAAATGAAGAAAATTAGTGAAAACGATTTAAAATTGTAATCATTTTGATTAAAAAAAAGATGGTTATAAAATATTCGGGCTCTTTTCCCCTCGCATTGAAATCGGAATGAAGGCAAAGCTCGTTAAGAATTTTTATTTCTCTCCGTACATTGAAAATCAAATGGACCAACGGGGAGTGTGAGATTTAAAAAATAATTTACGTCCCTGGCCGACAATAATTTGTAATTTGTAATGATTATACGTCTCTCGTATATATAGTCTCGTACTTGTTTCCCTAGTGAAATGAGAGAAAGAGAGAAGGTGGACAGAAGTAATAGTGGGACAAAAGGAGGGAGAGAGAAAGGAGAGTGGTTCTTTTGCTGATTGACGAGCACCAGAGTCACTGAGATGTGCTCAGGAGACCTGAGCAATAAAGCACGTGCGCGCATAAACGCGAGAGAACGATCTCGCTGGAAACACCTGCCTTTTTTACCTCTCCCCTCTCTCTCTTTCTTTTAAAAGGCCCCTCTGCATCTCTCTCTCTCTCTCTTTTTCCCTCTCCGTCAATTCTCTGTCTCGCGTTGCATCCTTTCTCCTGCATGCCAGACTTAAAGGACTGCTCAAGTCCTCAGGGGGCGTTGATACATATATTTACTCTCTCAATGCGTGGGTAAATCCTTCGATCGGATATTTATCACAATTATTAGACATTTATGTAATAATATCAGGAAATGTTCCATTTTTCTCCTTTATTTCTAATCTCAACTTTTCTAACTTCATATTTTCAAAAAAAAAAATAAATTTCTTTAGAAAAATCGTATAATGAAAGTTAAGAATATAAATAAACAATTACGTTTAATTACTGAATTATTCTGAATAAAAATATATTTTAAACATCAAATTACCGGATTAAAAAATTTTCTTTATAAATAAAATTATTTTTATATTAAAAAATTAATGGAACAAAATCCATAAATGTTTATTTTTATATTATTACTATAATATTTAATCCTTTTTATATAATTTATGTAAATGAGTTTTCGATCTTTAACATTCTTTTTCCCACTGATTTACTAGCAAACTGAATATAATTTTAAAAAGATAAAATACATGGATAATAATTTTTCACTAAGTGGACAATAATTAACGTAACATAAAGCAGTGATTTAGTTGTGCGTACTCATTGCTGCAGCGTGTAATGAATTAATGCATAATTAACGAGAAAGCACTGTTCGCTTGCGATAATACATTCTCTCCTCTCTCTCTCTCTCTCTTGTATTCGCATTTTGATCGCGACGAATAACGATCCCTGATACAGGTATTAAGTCCCAGTGAAGAAGGAGGGACAGGGTCACGCAGATATGTATACATATATATATGTTTACCCACAGGTGAAAGAGGCACGCGCAAAGAGATCCATTGCGCCTGCGCCTCTAACTTTCACGTTCCCTCAATTTCTCTGCACATGTGTGCTCGCAAAAGGAGAAATTGCAGACGTTACACTGAAAGTGATTTTATTTGATTTACTTTTAATTTCGCTCGTTAATTTACATTTAAATTAGTTTTTAAAAGAAATCACGGAAACTCATCAGATTTTACAAATTGCTACCATAATTCCATTTTTCTTTATATTTATACATAAAAATATATAAACTACTTAGATTAAGAATTTCTTTTTTCTTTCTGATGGGAAAAGTTGTGTAATCAATTCCCGTGAAGAAACAACTTGGGGATTATCTCCATTATTCTAAATCCAGTTAGAAATTTTTGAACTAACCGATTTATTCTAGAAATGTGTTTTAGAATGGAGGAACGTCGAGAGATTCACGTTACATTAAGTTTCTTCGATTCGACGAGCCGGAAACCTCGCGTTCACTTTGAACGAGTGCCAATACTCGTTTCATTTTGCAAGTCTCGTGGTATTCTATTCTATGTACGTATATATGTATACACAGAGAGAGAGAAGTGACTTCCTTCAAAAACCTCTTGTGAATTTAATAGCTAATCCTTCCAGTCGCTAAATCATTTGCGTCGAGCGATATTCTAAGAGCTTCACTTTCTCTGCACCCTATGTATGTGTATATGGAATCGGAGAATGTAGTTCAAAAGGTTAGACAACGAAAACCGTTATTATTTATCCAAAGAATTACCAGACACTTCTAAATGTATCACAAAAACGAGAAGATCATGGATAAGTGTCCGTTACTTTCATATCTGGACAAAGAAAATACAGAATGTAAGAATTAGAAGTAAAATGAGACTTAATTAGAACTAAAATGAGACTTTACTGTACAAAATAACAAAAACATTCATTACTTCTACTTTTTTACCATATCTATTCGAAACCACGCCCCTAGGGCGTTACTCCGCCCTTTTACCTACTCCAAGATTGTTTAACTCCACCCTATTTTACTAGTAGAGAAGAGGAATAGTAGTAAAATAGGGTGGAGTTAAACAATCCTGGAGTAGGGAAAAGACCACACCTATTGTTCTTAACTCCACCCTTTCCCCCTCCAACAAAGTTCATCTCCGCCTATTTACTTTCTACCTCTCTATTCGAGACCACGCCTTTATCGACCAACTTTGCCTTTTCCCTCCTCCAAGAGTGTTAAACTACGCCTTGTTTGCCTCCTATTTACCTTCACTGTTCATAACCACGCCCCTTAGGGCGTTACTCCGCCTTCTTCCCTACTCCAGGATTTTTTTACTCCGCCGTATTTTACTACTATTCGTCCTCACAACTAGTGACCACCCCTATTGTTCTTAACTACATCCTTTCACCCCTCCAACAGTGTTCATCTCCGCCTATTTTTGTTTACTATTTACCGCCCTATTTAAAACCACGCCTTTATCGATCAACTTTGCTTTTCCCTCCTCCAAGAGTGATAAATTACACCTTCTTTGCCTTCTATTTACCTTCACTATTCATAACCGCGCCCCTAAGGCGTTACTTTGCCTTTTCCCGTACTATAGGAATTTTTAAGTCTCTTCTATTTTTTTACTATTCAACTTCTTTAGTCGTAACCACACCTTTAATTAATAACTCCGCCTTTTTCCCTAATGTAGCTCCGCCCTCATTGTTAATTACTTGTTCTCTGTTTGTAACCACGCCTCCATCGCCCAACTTGGTTCCTTTCTTTGTCTTGGAGTGTTAAACTCCGCCCTCTTTGACTCCTATTTATCATCTGTATTTGTAGCAAAGAAGGCGGAGTAAAAAATTTTTAGATCGTGTTAAGTGGGGGATATGGACGTGTTTTCAAAGAAGATTAAATTCTAAAAGAGGTGGAGCTATACTAAAACAAATAAATAGTATGCAAAGAGGAGGTGCTAAGAAATAGCTGAATGAGGAAATGGAGGCGGGGCGAACAATAGATTCGGTAGGAGATAAAGAAGGAGTTTTCGAAGAAATGTATAAATAGCATACAACGTAGGAGGAGTTAAGAATTATCTGGATTTGGAAATAGAGGCGGGGCTAACGGTAGATTCAAAGGGAGACGGAGTAAATAAAGTAAGAGGTGGAACAATGTGAAGAAAAAATAAACAATATAGAAAGAAGGAGGAGCTAAGGAATTTCCAGAGTACAAATTTAAGGCGGGGATAAACTTATAGATTGAGTAGGGGATAGAGGAGAAGTTATAGAAAGAAAAAATAAATAGCATACAAAGTAGGAGGAGCCAGTGGCGGATCCAGGGGGGGCCACGGCGGCTTGGCCCCCCCCAAGATTTGGATATTCCTATGAGATAGAAAGAGACAACATTATATTAGTTCATTTTTTTTGAATGGATGGCCCCCCCCCAAGAAACTTCAAAAACCTTGTCTGGATCCGCCCCTGGGAGGAGCTAAGAATTAACTAGAGTAGGAAATAGAGGCGGAGCTAAAGGTAAATTAAGAGGGCGACAGAGTAAACAAACAAAGAGGCAGAACAATAAAAATGGAAAGAAAGAGGAGCTAGGAAATTTCCAGAATAGAAATTTAAGGCGGGGTTAGATTTAGATTGAGTAGGGGATGGAGGAGTTATAAAAGAAACAATTAAATGGTAAAAAATTAGAAGTTAGGAAGTAGTTGAAGTAAGGATGTGAGGCGGGGCTAAAAGTAGAATGAATGAGGAAAGGAGGAGGAGTTATAGTACAAAAAAAGAAACGATATACAAAGAAGAGGACTTAAAATCATCACGAGAGGAGGAAAGAGGCGGAGTCTTTGATGCGTGGAGTATATAATAAGCAAATGGGGCGGAGCTGTGAAGTTGTAGTACTCAAAGAAGACGAAATTTAGAAGTACTGTATGAAAAAGAGGCGGGGCTAAAACCAAAAAAGGTGGAGTTTTGTAACAGAGAGGGCGGGGAGTTATCAAGTAGGAGTAGAAAATAAAGGTGCACCTCAAATTGATGAAAATAAATATTATACAAAAAGGGCGGAGCAAAGCGAAAATTGGGTGTGAAAAGAGGTGAAGCCTTTCAAGAAAAATAAATATTCTACTAAAATAGCGAAGTTAAAAAGTCAAAAAACTAAAAAAGAAAGAATTTGACAAATAGAAGTAGAAAATAGAAACCCAACTGAAAATACTAAGACTTAGTACAAAAACAAAAATTAGAATTAAATCCAAAAAAAGTGCGAACTTTGTAAGGAGCCTGGAGTTAAAAATCGCAGTCACAGCAAAGAAAGAGTCCGCCTTCAAAAGATACAAAATAAACAATACAAAAAGCATCCTTGAATTAATAAACCTCCACATCAATACATAAATATAAAACCGCACATTCGAATTTAAAAATCGAAAATTGTTACTAATTTCAAGGAGTGTCCCATTTCTTTTTGTATATATGTACCAAACCACCAACTTCAAGTATCATTCATCATAGTCATAAAGGAATTCAATACAAGAAATGATTGTCAGTTTTGCGCATTAAAATTCGAAAATTTCTCATAAAGAGAGAGTATTTTTGCAATGTTATTCTTCTTTTCATTCCTTTTTCTTTTGCTCGTCAATCAATGCGCTAGTGCGCGCACACGATAAAAATACAGGTATATACATTATAAACTCTTAACCAGACATTTATATACTTTTAACTGAAGTTGAACTGAAGCGTGTACCGAGTGAGTTTCATTTTTTGCATTGATATGTTTATTTTAAATATTTATGTCGTCACCCCACAAGTTCCCCTTTTCTCTTTTTTTTATTCCCCTCAGAAAGAAAGACCGCGCTCGCGCCGCTAACTGAAATCTGTATATATACCTTATAATCGTGAGCGGCAAAAATACTCTTTTTTTTGCTCTGTCTCTCTTCTTTTCTGCGCTCGATTCCAAACACGCAGCACATCATTTGTACTGAGGGCGCGCACTTTTAACTTTTTATTATATATCTACTCGAGAGGCGGTCTTTTGCAATGCTAAATTTTCTTGCAGCATACTCGAATTTTAAAGAGATTTTGAAGGTACTTTGAATATAGAGAAAGGATGAGTTGGGTTTTTCGGAAATGTTTCGAAACTCGATATTTAAAACAGTTGACGTAGATTTCGTTTTCAAATGTCTTGACATTTGACATGAATTTGAAAACGAAATTTGAGAAGTTGGGGAAAAATATTTGGAGTTTAGTCAATGTTTTGGTGCACGAGATTTGTTAGATGGGTAAAAAAAGGTTGGCTGACGCAATTAAAATCTCTACTACTCACTATAGACACCATAGCACATAATTTTTAATATTTGTATCAAAATTATCGTTTTTGTGTTAATTTTAACAGTTTGGCGATAAAAGGCTCTTGACGAGAGAACGAGATTTTTTCAAGTCCCTCGAGGATCTTTCGGTGCAGGCCAGGATGCGTCAAAGGACGACCGGTTTGCCTAATTCAGGCGCAACATCTCGAACGAAAGTCGAATATTGTACCAAAAATAAAATTATTAATTTTTTTTATCATTTACTGTACTATGTTTAGTAATTGATTTTTTTTATTACAACAATTTACTATAGTGTTTATAATATTGTTTATCATGGTTACTATTAATTAACTTTTTTCTTCAAGTCTCTTTTACACGGAAAAAATAAATTTAGCAGGGTCAGAATTCATGAAATTTTGACAGAAAACAAAAAGTATTTTTTTTTAAATCAAAATGATGAGAAGACATTTTTATTTGGTCTTAGGAATGTGTCCACCAAAGAACAGAAAAATATATTATTTTTTATAAAAGTTATTGCAAAATTAATTTTTTTGCAACTTTTTAAAGAAAATGTTATTTCTCCTAAATGAATGAACCGCTTTAAGTGAACCAAGCGGGAATATAAAAGGAATGAAAAATACTTTCGTTCAGAATTAGAAAATTTTTTAAAAGTTTACATTTTAATAATTATATAATAAATATTTTATAAACAATTAATTTTTTTTAATGTTCTGCGCCTTTTAAAGATTTAAAAAAAATATCTACTTACACTTGAAACTTCTATAAGAAATAAAAATCCGTTGAGAAAATTTATCAGCGACAAATATTTTAAAAGTTATAATGAAAATGATATCTAACGGAGATGCGATTTTGATGATTTTCAGAATTAAAACATTATTTTTAACTACGAAATGAACAAAACTCTACCAATATAATTTGCATTAGGTATAACCTTTAAAATAATTGTCGCTCATAAATTTTCTCAACAGATTTTTATTTCTTATAGTTTTAAATGTATGTAGATATTTTTAAAAAAATTTTAAAAAGCGCAGAACATTAAGAAAAATTAATTGTTTATAAAAAATTTATTCAATAATTAAGTGCTCGGATCGTCTTTAAAACTAAAAAAAGTCGCTTTAGTAGCATAATTTTACAACAAAAGTCACGAAAAGTGGCATAAAATTTACGAAAAAGTCGTAAAAAAGTCGCATGAAATTTTAGAAAAAAACGACAAAAAGGAAACACGAAATTGTCAAAATTGTAAAAAAATCACATTTCTCGACAACAGATACATTAATATCAAACAATCCGAAATAAATTTTTTAAAAATTTAATAAAATTCATAGCAAAAATTCAATTAGGTATTTTTAACATTTTTTTTTTAATTCTCTTTAAATTGCCAATTACTTTTATAAATAATAAAATTATTCTTCTAAATTTAATTATTTAACAAAAATTTTAATAAAATTCTTGTCAAAATTTCAATTTTTTTAAATAATAAAATTCATCTTAGAAATTCAATTCAAAAATTTTAATAAAATTCTTGTCAAAATTTCAATTTTTTTAAATAATAAAATTCATCTTAGAAATTCAATTATTTTCAAAAGTAATAAAACTCTTCGCAAAAATTCAATTATGATCAAATTTTTTTTTAATTTTTCGTCAAAATTTTATAAATAATAAAATTCATCATAAAAATTTAATTATTTTTAAAAGTTTTAATAAAATTTTTTGCAAAATTCAATTATCTTCGAAAGTAAGAAAATTCTTTACAAAAATTCAATAATTTAAAAAATTTTTTTAAATTCTCAAAATTTCAATATTATGTTTAAAAATATCAAAATTCTTCTGCAAAATTCAATTACTTTAAAATATTTCTAGAAAAAATCTGTTTAAAATTTCAATTATCTTTGAGAAAAATAAAATTCTTCCCTGAAATTCAATTATTTACAAAGAATTTTAAAAAAATTCTTCTCTGAAATTCAATTATTTTCAAAAGTAATAAAATTCTTCGCAGAAATCCAATTATTTTCAAAAATTTTGTTAAATTTCTTCTTAAAACTTGTAATATCTTCATAAAGAATAAAATTCATTCTGTAAATTTAATTATTTTCAAAAGTTCTGATAAATTTTTTTGCAAAATTCAATTATCTTCGAATAAGTATGAAAATTCTTTACAAAAATTCAATTATTTTAAAATTTTTTTTTAAATTCTCAAAATTTCAATTGTGTTTATAAATATCAAAATTTTTCTGCAAAATTCTTTTGCTTTTAGATATTTCTAGAAAAAATCTGTTCAAAATTTCAATTATCTTTGGGAAAAATAAAATTCTTCCCTGAAATTTAATTATTTGCAAAGAATTTTAAAGAAATTCTTCTCTGAAATTCAATTATTTGCAAAAGTAATAAAAATTCTTCGCAGAAATTCAATCATTTTCAAAATTTTTGTTAAATTTCTCCTTAAAATTTGTAATATCTTTAGAAAGAATAAAATTCATCCTGTAAATTTAATTTATTTTCAAAAGTTTTAATACAATGTTTTGCAAAATTCAATTATCTTAAAAAGTAAGAAAATTCATCACAGCAATTCAATTATTTTCAAAAATTTTCTTTAAATTCTCTTTAAAATTTCAATTATCTTTGTAAATATCAATATTCTTCTGCAAAATTCAATTATTCACTAAAGTTTTATGAATTTTTTCCCAATAATTCAATTATTTTTATAAAAAATGATGAATTTTTTTTTATAAAGTCTTATAATGTAAAATAATGATTTTATCACTCGGACATTTTTAATTATTATAAAACATGAAGACATCGATGTGATCGAACTGATAGATGTCTTCATGTTTTATACTAATTTTTTATAAGTTGTTTAATTTCAAAAAGGTTTGAATTTGACTCTTTTGAAGAATTTTAATTTCTATGGAAAAATAATAATTAAATATTTATTTATAAAAGAAGTTATTAATGTTTTCGAAAAATTCGTAAATAAATGTAACAGAACATTTTCTTGACTCAAACGTTTTCCTTCAAATTAAAATTTTTTTTTAAATTTCATTCGTATTTTAGTAAAAAAATCTCGAAAAAGTCAATTAGTCGCATTTTTTCACAAAAAAGTCGAAAAAAGTCACATTTTTTTAGAAAAGTCGAAAAAGTCGCACAATCCAAGCCCTGTATTTTTAGAATTTGTCCTGAAATATTTCTTGCATTTTACAAAACTCAGTTTCATAAAAAAAAGTATCCGCTACTCCGTAACAGTTTTGTAAAATCTGCTAAATTTATTTTTTCCGTGTATTATTATTATCATTATTATTATTATTATTATTATTATTATTATTATTATTATTATTATTATTATTATTATTAATATTCTCATTATTATTATTATTATTATTGTTGTTGTTGTTTTTAATAAATTTCTCTGCGCATTTATGTCTACACTACTATTTATACTCTTCTCACCTTGAAATATGTTTCGAAAAACTTGAGTACAAATTTGTACCGTATATACACACAAGAGAAAGAAAAAGATGCCGCGGAGAAAAACTATTGAAAAATACAGCCAAGAATTATTTATATAAACTTTATCGATTCCCGTCGGCTTGGAAATTTCTTTAATGAGTCAATGGCATTCGATGCCTCCTCTTTATCGGCAAATGACGATCGAGGGAAAAACCTGTGTTTCATTATACATGCAGTTAACTCGCGAGTTTCAACTTTCTTTTGCTTCACGCGCAAGTCATGATAGGAATATATTTCTCAACAAAAGTATATGTATGTATGTATGTTTCCGTGCAAAACTTCTGAGATTTATAATATACAACGAGGTCAAACTTATCTTTGCAAACAGCAACCAAACACATATACGCACACGTGACGAAAAATGGTATTCGTGCGAGAATTTTGATTTGACCAAATGATTCGTTTTGATGCTCGTTGTGTATAACATGAACCATTGCAAATCATTGCCGAGCGCATACGTTGTGTGTTATAAGTTTGTAGGAATGCTGACGATTGACTTTAACATCTGCCCAAGATGATTGGCGTGTCATTCCATAAATACCGTGTGTGTGTGTGTCTGTCTTATGAACCTGACAGAAGTTGCCTTGTAATTCCGTTGTTGTATCATTTAATCTAATTAATGTCGTCTTTGCGGTATTTAATAACATTGTCATTAATGATTCTTCTCATTTTTGTCTGTACGGTATAGAATTTAGTGGAGAACAATAAGGAACAATGAGTAAAAATTACAATTGGTAGTATTTTTCTTTTTCTATTTTTATTGTTCTATTTTCTCTTTTCTTATTTACATTTTTACATTCTTACATTTTTACTTTCTTACTTTCTTACTTTCTTACTTTCTTACTTTCTTACTTTTTTACTTTCTTACTTTTTACTTTTTACTTTCTTACTGTTTTACTTTCTTACTGTTTTACTGTTTTACTGTTTTACTCTTTTACTGTTTAATATTTTACTGTTTTAATTTTCCTACACTTTTTCATTTTTTTACTTTCCTCCCGTTTTCCGAACTCTCTTCCTTATTTTTTATTCTTCCTTTCTTAATACAATATTATTTAATTAAAACTTGAACACAAATTCATAGCTTCCTGGTTGTGAAACTCTTCACTAATATTAATCACATGACCAGCCAAAAACAAGAGGATCTAGAATAATAATTAAAAAAAAAATTTTAAACTTGTTTTCTGTAATTTTATTAATATTTTTTGAGATAAATATGGTTGTAAATAAACTTACTGAGTGAGCATGATTGACTACAGCATTCAGAGTTTTCTCTACATGGCGCTCTGGATCTCGAGCACGCGTCAGCGCTTTCGAGGAGAAAACTTACTAACAGTAAGGAAATAACAAAAATTACAAGTGAACGATACATTTTGCTTTATTGGACTGATAAGAACTTGGCAATCATTCTCTTTATATATGTGTAAACACAGTCCATTAACCTTGTAGGGGAAGCACACAATTATATGCTCATGTCAATATTAGCCTCATATGCTTTTTAACATTTGAATTTTTTATCATTTAATTTTATTCTAATTTTTGTATTTTTGAACACGAGAAAAAAATGACAAATGTCGTTTATTTCCAGCTGAAACAACTGATTATAAATATTGACTCATTTGACTATCAAGAATTTGCTACGAATTGATATTAAAAATTTAATAAATTATTCATTTTAATGTTATTAAAGTGTGAACTAAATAAAGATCGACTTTCTGTTAATTTTTGTTTAAACGGAATTAGAAATTTAAGAATAATATAATTTGAAAATTTTTATTTCAAATTTGTTTTCCAAAAAATAGAATATAAATTAAATACTGTTAAAGATAAATTAAAATACTGTTTTTATATAATAATCATATATATTCTGAGACTGGAAATTCAGAGAAGAGTCAGGGATTTTTATAAAAATACTATCCCGGCCTATCCCGTTCATTTTCAAATAAATTAATAAATAAATTTTATTTTTTAAAAACATTAATAAAATTATTAGTTAGAAATTATTTAATGAAAAATTTTACTTAAATATTTTTAAATTAATTGAATTTTAAAAAAGTTGTTTTCCAATTCTCATAAATAGAAAAATTTAGAATTTTATAAAATTTCAATTTTAAATTAATTTAATTATTATTTAATTATATAATTTTATTTAGCTTACTTTTTTGTAAAATTTTAATAATTCAAATTCTTTTGAAATTCGTTCTTTTATTTAATATAAATTTTAGTAAATATTAAAAAATAATGGATTTCTATAGGAAAATTTTAATTAAGGGTATTTGAACTTTTATGACGTCACAACATTAAAATATATACTTTGCATCAATTGTGACGTCATAATGGTTCAAATGCCCTTAAGAGCACTGGAAAAATTAAATTTTCGAAAAGTTACAAATAATTATAGAAATTCAATTATGTTGAAAAAATTTTAGAAAAATGTCGTCAAAATTTCTATGATCTTTATAAATATTTCTTTCATAAGAGTTGCTTTTCCAATTTTCTTAAATTGATAAATTTTAAATTTTATAAAATTTTAATTTTAAATGAATTTAATTATAAAACAACTTAGATTTTTGAAAAACTTTAATAATTCAAATTTTCTTGAAATTCGTTCTTTTAATTAATATAAATTTTAGTAAATATTAAAATTAATGGATTTCTGGAAAAATCTTGATTTATAGCACTGGAAAAATTGAATTTTGGAGAAATTACAAACAATTACAGAAATTCAATTAGGTTGAAAAATTTTTATAAAAATGCCGTCAAATTTTCAATGATCTTTATAAATATTGAAATTCTTCTCTGAAATTCTATTTTTTATAAATTGCAGTAAAAAATTCTTAGTAAAACTTCAATTATTTTCAAAAGCTTTATTCAATTCAATGATTTTCAATATCTATATTTTAATAAATAAATAAAATATTTTTCATAAGAATTTAATTATTTTAAAAAATTTGTGATGTAATTCTACGCAGATATTTAATTATTTTTATAAATAATAAAAATTTTACAAGAATACAATAATTTATAGATTTTTTTATCAATTTCTTTACAATAATTTTACTGTTTTTATAAAATTACTAAATTTTTTTTACAGGGATTCAATTATTTTCATAATTAAAAAAAAGCTCATTGCAATATTTTAATTATTTGTAATACTATCTTAATCGAATTCCATGAAAAATTTGTAATTATTTTTACAAATTTCATTAAAATTCTTTGTAAGAATTCAATTATTTAATAATTTGTTTAATTAAATTCTTTATGAAAATTAAATTTTAAGAAATATTTAATCATTAAGGGGATTTGAACCATTGTGACGTTACAATTTTAAATCAATTACTTTAAATAAATTGTGACGTCATAATAGTTCAAATGCCCTTAATAAATAAATGAAACATAATAAAATAATAATAATAATTATTATTATTATTAATAATGAATAATCTTGATAGTCATTAATTAATAGTAATTATTATAATAATAATTTTTATTTATTTATTTATTTACTTAATAATAAATTATTCATTTTTTTTTGTATTTTAATAATTGAAATTTCGTAGAATTTTCTGATAAAAACTAATTCAAAAATTTTGATAAAATTCTTTGCAAACCGTTAAATTATTTTGAAGAATAATAAAAGTTCCACAAAAATTTAATTAATAAATTTTTTTATTTCCTTCGCAATAATTCTATATTACTTCCATAATTACTAAATTATTTAAAAAATTTAGTTATTTTCATAATTAAAAAACTCATCGCAGCATTTGAATTATTTTTAATAAAATTTTAAACAACTCCCTAAAAATGTTAATAGGAATTATATGAAAAATTTTATTAAAATTCTTTAAAACAATACAATTACTTAAAAATTTGTTGTTAAACTGCTTTATTAGAATCAAATTTTAAAAAACATTCAATTATTTAGTTTTGTTTTTAAATAATTGAACTCTCGTAGAATTTTATAAAAAAAATTGTGTTTTAAAAATGAAGTTAATTTTAAATTTTAGATAAAAGTTGATTATTAAACGAATTATAGAGTGAATTTTTAAAAATAATTAAATTTTGAAAAGGTTTAAAAATAAAAGGTTTACTTTGAATTTTTTATACTTTTATCTGAATATTCTGGATGGAATTAATTTTTTAAAAAGATTTAATTTAATTTTTTAAACATTATAACAAGTTACTATTTTCTAATACATTTAATTAAAAAATGGCCGATTAATCGCAATTTCGTTATGTTTCGTAAAATTGAACTGTGAACAAATGGATAAGAAAATTCTCAAAGAAAACTTTGGTAGAAATTGTTAAAAAAATTTAAAGAAGAATGTAGTTAAATGATGGATTGTAGTTAAAATTTCTAAAAAATAAAAGTCAATTTTTGAAAATGTCAATTTCTACGGAAAAATAATATTAATTAAATATATAATATTTAAATATATGTACGTATACATAATTAATATATTTTTAAAAATTTGAATTTTGAATATTATAATTTTTTTTCCATTTGAATTTTTTGGCAAAAGAAAATTTCTAACTACTCTACACAAATAAATGTGTAAAGCACAAAAATGAGTTGGAATTAAAATGTTAAACTCGAAATCTGACAATGCTCTCTTATTCCTGCATTGTATATTTGTAGAGCAAGCATCAGTACAATTGCAGAAATATATATATATTCTTTTTTTCTCCTTGTGCGAATCAAAGAAAATCTCGTCTCCTTTGAAACTTACGAGTTTAATTTGGTTTTGGATTTTAGCAATGAGTGGCCCAGTGGGATGCCATTCACGAGTTGAGGCGGAAAGAAACGGGTTTCGGAATGAGTTTCAGAGATAATCTGGTCCAGTATTAGTGGAGCATTAAAAGTAAGCCAAGCAGACGAATAAAACCACCGATATTTTGTCAGGCGAACAATGTCCTTGTCACAATATGTATCTGCATTAGTACACTATATAGAAGTACAAAGATACATAATTATAAAGGTACAGTCGTTTCTGTACCGTATATTTGGAAAAAAATGTCCTATAAAAACAAAAATGTCATTTTTTACGACCCTATATAACTTTATTTTTGAAATATTATTTTCAAATATTTTATATCGCTTTTTTTTGGTTTTTATTGTCTTGTTGTCATTTTTCAAATCTTGACGTTTTTAAATTTTTATCCTCTTCACATTTGCGAAAGATTTTTTTCACTGCAAACAAAGCGGATTAAAAATTCGTCCTCTATTTTACTTTTGTGAAGGAAGGAAAAAGTAAAAGAAATAAAATTTGCGAAAAAAAATAATAAAGTCGAATTTAAGAAAGTGATGGAAAAAGCATTTATTATTATATAAAAAGCACTTTATTATTGAAATAATAAAAGAAAGACTATAATATCAAAAAGACGAAATAAAAAGTGAAATCAAAAAAAGTAAAATATAACATTGAAAATAAGGAAAACAATGAGACCGAAAAGTGATAACAAAATAATAAAAAAAGTAATGAAATAAAAAAGAGTGATAAAAAATAAAATAAAACAATTAAAAAAAAACAAATTTAAAAGAACTAATAATTTAAGTAACAAAAGAATAAAAAAAATAAAGAGTTAAAAAATATTTTTAAAAATTCACGAATGGAAAATTGTAAAAAAATCAAAGATTATAAATATTGTTTATAAAATTTTAGAGAAAGAAAATACAGTTAAAAAATTTGAAGAGTATATTTTTTTGGAGAAAAAAAACAAAAATTGTTATTTTATAAAACGATAAAAAACAATCGGGTAACAAAGAACGAATAATTAAAGTAGAAAAAGAGTAAAAAAAATTAAAAGTTAAAAATATGTTTAAAAAATCAAAGAAGAAAAATAGTAAAAAAAATTAAGAATATTGTTTTCAATAATTTTAGAGTTAAAAAATATTTTTTAAAATTTAAAGAAAGAAAATTGTAAAAAAATTATAAATTATAAATATTGTTTATAAAATTTTAGAGAAAGAAAATACAGTTAAAAAAAATACAGTAAAAAAAATTTAAAGAGTATATTTTTTTAGAAGAAAGAAAACAAAAATTGTTATTTTATAAAACAATAAAAAACAATCAGATAAAAAAGAACGAATAATTAAAGTAGAAAAAGAGTGATAAAAATTAAAAGTTAAAACTATTTTTAAAAAATTTAAAAAAGAAAAATAGGAAATAAAATTAAAAATATTTTTTTTTAATTTTAGAGTTAAAAAATATTTTTTAAAATTTAAGAAAAGAAAATTGTAAAAAAATTATAAATTATAAATATTGTTTATAAAATTTTAGAGAAAGAAAATACAGTAAAAAAAATTTGAAGAGTATATTTTTTTAGGAGAAAAAAACAAAAATTGTTATTTTATAAAACAATAAAAAACAATCAAATAAAAACGAACGAATAATTAAAGTATAGAAAAAGAGTAGAAGAAAATAAAGAGTTAAAAATATTTTCAAAAAATTCAAAGAAGAAAATAGTGAAGAAAATTAAAAATTATAAATATTTTTTATAAAAATTTTACAGTAAGAAAATACAGTAAAAAAAAGTTTGAAGAGTATATTTTTTTTAGGAGAAAAAAAATTGTTATTTGCGATTGAAATATTGAAATTGAGCCTTCTATAGATAAAGCTAATATATATCTACGAAGGAAAAAGAAAATAAAAAGCCTTGAATTGCAATTCAAATAAGAAACCTCAGCCTAATCTTCCACCTCGAAATCGGCCTACCGCAATTTCATTTATAATCAAACTCTGATAGCCCTTTTTGCGAAACGGGCCCCGCTCTCATTCATCGAACCCATATAATAATAATATAATTCACCACCGCTACAAATTGACTTTCCTTGGAAATTTATACACAATAAAAATATATATATATTCCTTTATATACCCCTAGGTTCCCATTAATCAATCTCTTCTTCTTAAATTAAAATTTCAATCGGAAAAAAAGAAGAAAATATTCGAAAAAGTGAATATTAATTCTGAATTGATTACACTCGATTATTTATTACAGAATTATAATAATTTTTAGGTATAATAATTTTTACTGTAATAATAATAATAATAATGATAATAATAAAAATAATATATTTTAATTTTTCCAGAATTTTTCACGAAAATTTTTTTTCATAGCTTTAAATTTGTTTTCCATATAATAATAATATAATAATAGAATATAATAATAATATTAATATTATTATTATTATTATTATTATTATTATTATTATTAGTGTAAAAATGAAAAAAATATAAAAAAATAATTATTCTGTTATTATATTATTGACTATTGTAAAATAATTAAACTTTAAATGAACTAAAATTAACTTAAAATAATTTTAAACTTTGTACAATAATTTCAAATCCAAATGTAAAAAAATCGCTTTTCAATTTTCCCTCCTTCTTAAATTGGTCAATTTTCTCTCTCTATTTTTTTCTTCTCTTTCTAGACACACGATCTCATCCCTGTCAAATTTTTTGATCAAGTGTGATAGGCATTGGTATGAATTCCAAGTACCCGTTTCGTTGTGACTGTGCGGAGAAAGAATAAGAATAAAGGAGCGCAGCATCGAAAGGACATGTCTCATCGTTTCACGTGGATTCACTCCTGAGGGTTAGTTAAGAGAGAGGATGCATTCAAAGCCCGGAAGTGGGCGGAACTGTGCAAGCCCTGGCTCTTCTGCATTGTGCGCTAAACTTAATTTTTTTTCACCGTGGGTCTCGTGGCCTTTACCGACTACCAAAAAAAAAAAAATAAAATAAAATAAAAAAGTAAAAAAAAATAAGAAGAAGAAATAGTGGTAGAAGAAGAAGCAGGACATTTGATATCCGTAATGCCGTAATAACAAGCATTATGCCATTGGAAGGATATTTTTCCCTATAGACGAAAAAAAAATCATTCGAGCATTCAATGATGACGCAAGTCGTGGAAAACAGGAAACGCAATTTTTCATCTTTATATATATGTATGCACAAAGGAGAGGCGATGTATTCATTTTTTTTTATTTGCGATTTGCGACGCATGGTTTGTAGGAAATTTTCATGTAAGCGAAATATAATAGCGAAGAATGGGAAAAAAATCTGATAAGTTGGAATTAGATTTTTAAAAATTAGCTAAAGGGAAAATAAAAGTTGCACTAAATAAAAATTCGGGTAAATAAAAATTTGGGTAAATAAAAATTCAGGTAAATGAAAATTCAGGCAAATGAAAATTCAGGTAAATGAAAATTCAGGTAAATAAAAATTTAAGTAAATTAAAATTCGGGTAAACAAAAATTAAGCTAAACAGGAATTTTAATTTGCCATATCTTTATTTAGCTGAACCTCTTTTTACTTGAATTTTTCTTTCCATTTAGTTTATTTATTTAGTTACTTATTTAGTTTCAATTTAGCCTAATATTCATTTAGATTCGAGCAAAAAAAGATTTCGGCAAATAAAAATTAAGCTAAACAGGAATTTCAATTTGCCAAATCTTTATTTGGCTGAATTTCTTTTACCTGAATTTTTGATTC
This sequence comes from Leptopilina drosophilae, assembly GCA_032873175.1. Lineage (NCBI taxonomy): Eukaryota > Metazoa > Arthropoda > Insecta > Hymenoptera > Figitidae > Leptopilina > Leptopilina drosophilae. The sequence goes on along the minus strand of CM065480.1, from coordinate 42,384,376 downwards.
TATTTAGTTTATTTATTTAGTTATTTATTTAATTTCAATTTAGCCTAATATTCATTTAGGTTCAAGTAAGAAAAGATTCAGGCAAATAAAAATTAAGCTAAATTATCATTTGGCTAAATAAAAAATTTGGCAGTAGCTTGATTTTCATTTTCCTTGAATTTTTGTTTGCAGAAATTTTTATTTAGCCTAAATTTAATATCACAAATTTCTTTATTTAGCCGAAATTCAGGTAAAAAAATTCAGCTCAATGAACATTAACCTAAATGAACATTGGCCTAAATAGAAAGTAAACATAACAAAAATCCAAGTAAACAGAAATTCAGCTAAATAAACTATGAATAAAATAAAAATTTAGGTAAACAAGAATTCAGATCAATTTGAAACACTTCCGTATCAATTTTATTCTTTCAAGAAAATTGTGAATTAGGCTTTTTATAAAAAAGGGTAAACAAAATTCAAATAAATAGAAACTGAGCTAAATGAAAATTCGGTTAAACAAAAAATAACGTAAATGAACATTGCAGTAAATGAATTTTTGTTTTCCCGAATTAATACTGGAGAAAACAAAAACTCATGTAAAATAGAAATTTAACTAAATGAACATTCGGGTAAAAAAAATTCAGATAAATAAACAATCATCTAAATGAAAATTTGGCAAAATGAAAATTAGACTAAATAAAAATCCGAACAAACAAAGATTCAGGCAAATAAAAATTAAGCTAAATTAACATTTGCCTAAATACAAAATTTGGCTGAAGCTTAATTTTCATTTACCTGAATTTTTGTTTACAGAATTTTTTATTGAGTCTAATTTTTGTATTACAAATTTTTTTATTTAGCTGAAAATCAGATAAAAAATTTAGCTAAATAAACATTAATGTAAATAAAAATTAGGCTCAATAGAAACTAGGAATAACAAAAATCTGAGTAAATAGAAATTCAACTAATTGAACAATCGACGAAATAAAAATTTGGGTTAACAAAAAATTAAGGTAAATAAATATTGGAGTATATAAAAATTATAAATATTAACTCGGCTAAACAAAAATTCATGTAAAATAGAAATTCAGCTAAATGGATATTCGGCTTAAAAATTCAGGTAAATAGAAACTCAGTTATATGAATATTCGGTTAAATGAAAATTCGGATAAACAAAAAAGGAAAATAAACATTGTTATGTAAATGAAAATTATTCTAAATATTAACTCGGCTAAACAAAAACTCATGTAAAATAAAAATCCAGCTAAATGAACATTCGGATGAACAAAAATTCAGGTAAATAGAAATTCAGCTAAATAAAAAATCGGTTAAACAAAAATTCAGAAAAATGAACAACCAGCTAAATAAAAAATTGACGATATGAAAATTATACTAAATAAAAATTCGGGCAAACAAAGATTAAATAAAAAAAAAATATTAAAGCAGAATTAAACTAAATGAACATTTTGCTGTAGCATAATTTTTATATTGCCAACTTTTGTTATTTAACTGAAAATCAGGTAAAAGTTGAGCTAAATAAACATTCTCCTAAATAAAAATTAAGCTAAATCGAAACTAAGAATAACAAAAATGTAGGTAAATAGAAATTTAACTAATTGAACAATCGACAAAATAAAAATTCAGGAAAATAAAATTTGGATACAAGAACATCAGCTAAATTATAATTTGCCAGAATAACAATTAGAATTTATTAAAATTCAGTTAAATAAAATTCAATTAAATAGAAACACAGCTAAATAAATATTCGGCTAAATAAAAATTTGGATAAACAAAAATTAAGGCAATTGAGTATTGGAGTAAATAAAAATTATTGTTAATATTTACTCAGGTAAACAAAAATTCATGTAAAATATAAATTCAGCGAAATGAATATTCCGCTCAGAAATTCAAGAAAATAAAAACTTAGCTTTATGAATATTCGGTTAAGTGAAAATTTGGATAAACAAAAAAAGGTAAATAAACATTGATGTAATGAAAATTATGCTAATTATTGACACGGCCAAACAAAAATTCATGCAAAATAGAAATTCAGCTAAATGTAGATCCAAGTGAACAAAAATTCAGGTAAATAGAAATTTAGCTAAATGAAAATTCTGTTAAATAAAAATTCGTGTAAACAAAAATTTAGGAATATAAAAATTTAACTAACTGATTGTTCGGCTAAATAAAAATTAGGTTAAATAAGAATTACAGTAAATAAACATTCGCAGTTTAATAAATATTTGGAGCAATTAAAAAGAAGAATTAAGTAAAAATTCAGGTAAATGAAAATTTAGCTAATTAAATATTGTCTTTAATAAAGATTAATAAATACTTATAAAATAATAGTTTTTTTACTTGGTTGTCTTTATTTTATATAAAAAATTAAATTTATTATTTTTAAAAAAAAATACAATAAAATTTAATATAAAATATGAATATGAATATGATCTTTCGAATGGATTTTGACTTTGGCACTGTGTTTAAAGACTTCGAATTTGATTTTTATTTCACACATTTTACAAATTTCTTATTTTCCCATTGATATTAACTTTGATTTTCACATTTGTCTTTATTTTAAAGTGAATGTTAAAGTCAAAATCAATGTCAAGTCAAAATCAGAATGAAAATAGTATAGTTAAAAATAAATAAAAGAATATTTTTAATATTAATATTAAATATAATAAATAAATAATAAAAAAAATATATAATATAATATACATAATAATATATATAATATATATATATAAAAATATATATATATATATATATATATATAATATATATATTTATATAATAATAATAAATAATAATATATAAATTATTAATATTATATTTTATTTATTATTTTTAATATTTTTAATATTTTTTTTGTTTTTTATTTTCAGTATACCTACTGAATTATTATTTTTTATTTCTTTGTTTTAAAATTAAAATAAATTATTTATTTCTTTTTTTTTTCTTTCTTTTTTTATCTTCCCAAAAATAAGGAAATCATAATTTAAAACCGCTGCCAAGTTATATATTTTTGTTATAATTTTGGTGATCATTTCATGAACACTTTGCTTCCTCATAGAGATGTTAATAATAATAAAATATAAATTTTGAACAATTCTTCTCAATTGCTGTAATAATTTTTTCTCTTTATTTGATTAAAAATTCAAGTTCCACATTGAAAAAATGTTTTTTTCTAACACACGCACCGAAAGTACACCATTTCCTACCTGTCAAGCGGGAGAAAAGTTGATCTTTTCCTGCGAGCGGGAGGAAAAGTACTTTTTTAATTTCCATCACAATTTCTGTTTTTTAAAATATGAATAACTTCTTTATTTCTAATCGAATTAGCTTCAGAAATAGGTCAATCGAAGCGTTTTTTAAAGCTCTACAAGATGATATTGATAATTTTATAGTTATTTCTACATTTTTCAATAAAATTTTCAAAAAAGTCTTATTTTCAAAAATTTTTGATTTTTAAAAGTTTAATATCTCTGGTGAATACGGACGAAAAATTTTCATTGAGGGCTCAAAAGATGCGTCTAAAAAAAACTCTACAAAATTAGAGAAAAACATTTATAGGTGTCCTAAAATTTTTTTTAAGTTATGGGCAAAAAACGTTTTTTGGAAAATTAAAAATCAAAAAAATATATAGTTAAACTTTATTAATCTGTCTCAAAGTACTCTCATTTTATGTCCGCAGATGAGATCTACAATTTAAAAAAAAATTCAGTCCAAAAGCTCTTCATAATTTGGAGATATTTATGAAAATGTGATGTTTACACACACACATACGGAATGACATTTTGTAAAAATGTCATTTTTGAACTCCTGAGGTCAAATAACATAAAGATATGTCAAAAAATCAAAGTCGAAAAATTTTTGTATTACAATACTTCCTCAGTATGACGAAGCATAAATAAAATTATTGCTCCCTTCAGGTTTTGACTATGACATTGATATTTATTTTAACTTTCACTCCCATCTAAAATTCTTATTTAGCTGAGTCTCACTTTGATTTTGACTTTTATTTCTAAATTTAAAGTGAAAGTGAAAATGAAACTGAAAGTTAAAATAAAAATCAATATCAATGTCAAAATCAGAATCAAAATGAAATATTTTTCTTGTCCACTTGATTATTTTCTTGTATTTCCTTCTTTCAGGTTTACCTTCTCAAAAATAAGGAAGTCAAAATTTAAAAATAAAATTACTGCTCCCCTTTTGACACAATTTACCGCAAGTGTATGTATATGCATTATTTATACCAAAAAAGGAAGAACACAAATATATATTTAAAGATAAATTATACAAACATGTTTCTGCCTTCAAAATATATTATCTATTTACATTTCCTACAATGGGTTCTGTTTTCAATTTTCACCATTTGGAAAGGACGAATGGTGACATGTTTCTTTAGCGGGGTGTTGTTGTTGTGTTTTGTAGTATGTGTGTGAGGGAAGGGGAGAGAGCGAGTAAAATTTTACGATCTCCTTGGGTTGAAAGAATAAGCTTCGCGCGCTCGTTTTCTCTCTGGTGCACACGTGGTTCACAAAAGTGAACATATCGAGAGGTCGTTTCAGAAAAATTCTCATATATTTCCCTTTGGACTTCCTCCAGTTTCAGGGTGTCCCATATCCCAAGTCAGAAGGGAAGTGGGTTGTACAGGGAGTGTCGGAATAGCGCCAGTAAATAATCGAGGGTAGAAAAGACGTTTTTCTTGTTCTATATTACAGCTATGTGTTGACTCAATGTGTGTATGTTGAGTCGAGAGTCGCGTGGGCGTCTGTGGGTGGGTTATGCTGCCAAAGAATAGAGATTCTATTAGCTACGTGGACAAATATTATTTTTAGATATAGCCCCCAGGAAGAATTTTCCTCTTTTTTTTTTATTATTGCATATTTTGAAAAAAAAGACCACCCGTTTAGAAAATGTCCCTTAAAGCTTTGAATGTCAATTTTTATTTTTTGTTGGATTTATTTGCTTTCGTGATTTATGAATTTATTTTTTTTTTCAATAAAATTCATTTTCCCTGAGGTGCGCTATTTCAGTGATTTTTTTATTTAAATTATTGCTAAACTAAAATTCCTATTTAGTACAATTTTTATTTAGCAAATTTTTCACTTAGTTGCATTTTTCATTTAGTTGAATTTTTATTTACCTACATTTTGTTTACCCAAATCTTTACTTACTCTAATTAAATTACTTAAATTACTTACTGTAATTAAATTACTTAAATTACTTATTCTAATTTAAATTTAAAAAGGCAGAATTTTATTGAAAGGACAAATAATTTGAAGTAATAATAATTCCAAAAAAATTACCGGAATTCTGATGGAATCTCCAGGAGTTATCCCTCAGATTATCTTTAATAGTGAAATAGTAAATTAATTATAACAGAAAATCTCAATTTTCTTTTTAAAATATCTATTAACCATCAAAAAAAAGTAAGAAGTCGAAAAATTCTAAAAGCCAGTTCTTAATTTATTTTTTCTTCCCTAATTTGAGAAAATCCCCAAATGGCAGATATTTTCCAGACAACCACTAAAACTTCATTAATAATGTCAAAGCTTTTATATATACTTGCGGTTTAGCACGTGCCACACTTTCTCATTTCCTGTATCTGCTTTTCTTTATTCTTTTTTTTTCACGCCCCCTTTATTCTTGTCATGAAAATTGACCCCAAATATTTTATTGCCTCAAATATCAGCAATATTCCTTAATTGCATCGAGAGCCAAAACGTTCGCAATTTTGCGATAACTTATTTTTAATAATTCTCCATTAAAACTAAAAAAAGGAAAAAAAAATTATTAAACTTAAATCTTCTAAAATAGAATCTTTATGCACAAACATCATTGTCATTAAACTGAATGTTTATTAAATTTAATTCTTATTAAATCGTAATAATATTAAACTAAACTAAATTGATATTCGACAGAATTTTTATTAAACCTTATTAAAACTTAATTAACATTTAACCTAATTTTTATTATTATTTTATAATTGGTATGTTTTTAGGACCTTAATTTTTGTCAAATACTGTTTGATTTTTAATTTTTCAAAAAAACATTTTTTGCCCATAACTTTGAAAAAATGTAAGGACACCTATGAATGTTTTTCTCTAATTTTGTAGAGTTTTTTTTGGAGGAATCTTTTGAGCCCTTAGTGAAAATTTTTCGTCCAAATTCACCAGAGATATTAAACTTTTAAAAATCAAAAATTTTGGAAAATAAGACTTTTTTGAAAATTTTATTGAAAAATGTAGAAATAACTATAAAATTATCATTATCATTATCAATATCATTATCATTATCATTATCTTGTAGAGCTTTAAAAAACGCTTCGATTGACCTATTTTTGAAGGTAATTCGATTAGAAATAATAAAGTTATTCATATATTTTAAAAAACAGAAATTGTGATGGAAATTTAAAAAAAAATTTTTTCAATATGGAACTTGAATTTTTAATTAAATAAAGAAAAAAATTTTTTACAACAATTGAGAATAATTGTTCAAAATTTATATTTTTAATTATTATTAACATCTCTATGAGGAAGCTAAGTGTTCATGAAATGAATACAACGAGATTTATGAAAACAAATGAAATGAACACCAAAATCATAACAAAAATATAAATCTTGGCAGCGGTTTTTGTAATTATTTTAAAGCCAAGACCGCACTAAAAACAGTATTATTTTAAAACAATTCTAATTATAGAATTAATTTTTAAATTAAATAAAATTCTGATTTAGCAGAGCATTAAAATTTTTATTTAGCTGATAATTAAACTGAATTCTTATCAAATAGAATTTGTATCCACTAAATTGTTAAGATATTATCAATATCAAAGCTTATTAATCTGAATTCTTATTTTTGTAAATTTTTGTCATAATGAATTCTAATTAAACTGAATTCTTGTCAAAATGAATGATCATTAATTCGAAATCTTATTGTTTTGTTATATCGACAATGGTTTATTTAGCTAAAACTCAGCTAAATAAAAATTTTAGCTAAATGATAACTTGCTTCAATTAAAATTAGGCTCAATAAAAATAAAAGTTCAGGTAAATAGGAATTTTAGCTAAATAAATGTTCGCCAAGATTAAAATTAGGCGAAATAAGAATGAAAGTGTATAAAAATTCAGGAAAATAAAGATTTAGTTAAATAAGTATTTGGAGAAATAAAAAAACCAGTTTGGTAAAAATTTAGGTAATTAGAAATTCACCTAAATGAACATTTGGCTACAGATTTTTATCTAACTAATTTTTATCTATTTTTATCTAATTAGAAATTCAGCTAAATGATCATTTGATTGTAGATTTTTATCTATATCCACATGTTCATTCAGCTGAATTTGTAATTAGCTGAATTTTTATTTAATTATTTTTCCAAATACTTATTTAACTAAATCTTTTTTTCTGCTTTTCATGCATGTAAATAAACATCCAGGCGAATAAGAAATTTACCTGAATAAATGTTCGGCTAAATAAAAATCAGGCTAAATAAGACTGAATGTGTGAAATGCAGGAAAATAAAACTTCTGCTAGATAAATTAAATTAAACTGAAATCTTGTCAAATGAATTTCAATTTAACTAAATTTTTATCAAAATCAATTATCATTAAGCTGAATTCTTATTGTTCTTCTATATCGCCAATTGTTTATTCAGCTAAGATTCAGGTAAATAGGAATTTTAGCTAAATGATAATTTGTCTTAATTCAAATTTGGCTCAATAAAAATTGAGGCCAAATATAATTCAGGTAAATAGAAATTCAGCCCAGTGAACATTCGGATAAATGAAAATTCTGGTAAATAGGAATTTTAGCTAAATAAATGTTCGGATAGATTAAAGTTAGGCGAAATAAGAATAAAAGTGTATAAAAATTCAGGAAAGTAAAGATTCAGTAAAATGAATATTTGCAGAAATAAATAACCAGTTAAGTAAAAATTCAGGTAATTAGAGATACAGCTAAATGAACATGTGGCTAAATAAAAGTTCGTGTAAACAAAAATTCAGGCGAATAAGAAATTTAGTTAAATAAATGTTTGTCTTAATAAAAATAAGGCTAATTGAGAATGCAAGTGTACGAAAATTCAGGAAAATAAAATATCAGCTACATAAATTAAATTAGATTGAAATTTTGTCAAATGAATTTGAATTAAACTGAATTTTTATCAAAATGAATTATCATTAAGCCGAATTCTTCTTGTTAACTTCTTGTTCTTTGCTACGTCACTCTGAACGCAAGTAAATTGGACGGTTTTTTTAGAATTTTTTTTTTTTACTAAAATATTTAAGATGAGGCATTTTTAATATTTTTCAATACATATTGTAAACTATATTAACTCAAAATAGTTATTAAACAAAATTAAAAATATCGAAGATACACGCATTCCAGTGTAACAGTGCATTCCTCGACGGTGAACATGATTGACATTTCAATTTTGATCTTAAACAAGTAAAAAAATTTTTTTTCAATTTATATTAAACTTAATTTTGATTATGCTGAATTCAAATTAATTCGCATTTTCTTCATATTTTAGAGAAATTCTTATCAAACGTAATTTAAGTAAAATTTAAATAATAAATAATAATAAAAATAATAATAATAAAAATTTTCCGTTAATTTTAATTTTTTCTTAAATGTTTTACAAAAATGTGTTAACTATATTCAGTAATTTATTCCGTTTACTATTTCTTTTCCTTTTTCGGCTTCACCTCTTATAATTGATTTTAAAAAAGGGGAATAAAAAAATGATATAAAAAGTTATTATTCATAAAAAAAATCTTTACGATAATAATGTATAGAGAGAAAGTGGGGGATTCATAGCACGCTCGTAAATGGTACTTCAGATTTAGAATTCCCCCTCTCTTCTTCTTCCTCTCTTCTTCTTAAGATAAGAAATGTAATTATTCAATCTTGTGGAAAAAAACGAATTACAGTTTCAATGATAAGGGAACATAAGTGCAAAAAGGGTTCATGGAATGCTGTTCTCTGAAATATATATGTACATTTCACTGAAATTTGTATATATATATATATATATATATAAAGGCTAAAAGATTTTTTGGGGGCACGCGTAAGTCGTATTGTCGATGACAACGTACATCGAAGGTCGTATCTTTTACGACGCACTTTGCTTTACTCGACTTTTACGATAGATCACGCAATAAAATTTGCAATCGCAAATCCCCCCCAAACTACTATTGCCGCAGTGCCAGAGTCACAGAATGATGATGATGAAGGTATCCATAATATATATAGAGAAAGTTATATGGAGGCATTCTTATCGTTTCGCCCTCGGCAATCGTTTTATGCTCCCTTTTTTACACCTCCAGAAACATTTTGTCCTGTAAAGTGGTTCACATTTTTTTCTTCACACCCAGACGAGTTCGATATTCAAGTTTTTTTATTCAAAGAATAAAACGTTATTTATAAATAAAAATTTAACAATTTATTATTTTTTTCATTAAGTTTCTTCTCGTTTTTTTTCTATTTATTTTTTAATTTTTGGCAATTAGTTTTTTATAAATGAGATTTATGGAAAATTAGTTTCTAATTTCGATTTTAATTGTACTTCTTTTTTGTTAATTTGTTTTTTTGAGAACTAATTATTTTTTCAATCAGCTTTTTTTGACTAATAGTATTTTATCAATTAGCTTTTTTGTTAACAGCGAGCATTTTTATTGACCTGTTTTTTTGTTAATTAGCCTGTTTGGTAATTAACTTTTTTGTTAATCAGCCTTTTTGACAACTAATTTTCTATTAGTCAGCTTTTTTAACAATTAATTTATTTGTTGATGAACTTTTTTGGCAAATAATGTTTTTGTTATTCAGCTTTTTTAACAATTAAAATTTTTGTTATTTATATTTTTTGTAAATTAGTTTTTTTTATGATTTAGACTTTTGACAAATATCTCATTTTATTAAAACCCTTTTATTGACAATTAACATTTTTGTGAAATTTCTTTTTGTTAATTAAACTTTTTGACAATTAGCTTTCTCCTTATTTATCTTCTTTTGACAATTAGCTATTTTTAATGAATCAGGATTTTGTAAATGAGCTTTTGTTAATTGAAGTTTTTTGTCAATTATATTTTTTTGACAATTAGCTTCTTTGTTATGTAACCTTATTTGTTACTCAGCTTTTTTTCAATTAAATAATTTTGTAAATCAGCTGCTATTGTTAAATACCTTTTTTGTTAATTAACTATTTTATTAATTAGCCAGTTTGTTAGTTCGTTTTTTTATCAATGTACTTTTTTATAAATTAGTTTTTTTGAGAACCAATTGTTTTGTTAATAAGCTTTCTTGAGAATAAATTTGTTTCTCAATTACCTGTTTTGAAAATTAGTTTTTTTGTTTTTCAGCTTTATTATCAATTAGTTATTTTATTACTCAGATTCCTGCCAATTCTATTTGTTAAGGAGTTTTGTAACAATTAATTTTTTTTCATTCAGCTTTTTTGTCAATTAGTTATTATATTTATCAGATTTCTGCCAATTAATTTATTTTGTTAAGGAGCTTTTATTGATAAAAAGCTTCTTTATTAATTGGCTTTTGTTGTCAATAAACTTTTTTATTAATTAGTTTTTATTACGATTAGTTACAATCAACTTTTGTAACAATTAATTTTTTTGTTAATCAGTTTTTTTGGCAATTAGTTTTTTATTAATAAGATTTTTTATATTTTACACTTTTTTATGAAGGTTTTATTGATTAAATTGGCTAAGCAATTTTATTTGTCAAGTCTCTTTTTTCTTAACAATTTTTTTGACAATTAGTAATTTTATTAGGAAAATTTTTGTTAATACGCTTTTGATAAGATGCTTTTTGAACCAAAGGCTTTTTTTAAGTACCCCTTTTGTTCATTAGTTTTTTTTTATTTTGCAGTTTTTTTTATCAATTTGGTTTTTTATTCATCAATTTTTTTCCAATCTACTCTCTTTGGTAAGAAAATTTTATTAACAATTAGCTTTTTTCGTTAATTAGCCTTGTTGTTTTTTTGTCAATTAGTCTTCTTATTGATAAACTTTTTTGACAACTAGTTATTTTTATTAATAAAATTTTTGATAATTACCTTTTTTGTTAATCAGCCGCTTTGTTAATAAATTAATATATCAATTAGTTTTTTATTAGAAGATTTTTGTCAATTACCTGTCGGTTTTCAAGGTTTTCTTGATCATTTTTCTTGTTAAGTAGTTTTTTTTTAGTATCCTTTTTGTTAAATACCTTTTCTGTTACTCAGCTTTTTGTTCATCAGTTTATTTGTCAATTATCTTTCTTTAATAAGTAAATTTTTGTCAATTGTCTTTTTTAATTAAAAGCTTTTTTTTGATAATTAGCTTTTTTGTTAATCATCCTCTTTGACAATTAGCTTTTTTGACAATTAGCATTTTTATTAAGTAGCCTTTTTGTTGATCTGCTTTTTTAACAATTAGCTTCTTTGACAATCAGTTTTTTTGTCAATCAGCTTTTTTGACAACCAACTTTTTTGACAATTAGCTGTTTTTGTTAATCATCCTCTCTGCCAATTAGCTTTTTTGTTAATCATCCCCTCAAGCAATTACCCTTTTTGTTAATTAACTACACTCTCGGGATGCATTTCTACATATCCAATAACGGTAAATAACATTTATTATTTTTTTTCTCTCGTTATTCCAAGGAATGACAAATAATTTTAGTTGAACTTTATGCAAATTGAATGAGATTTAATGGAGGTCAACATTGTTTTACTAGAAAGCAAACGTGTCCAAAATGGGAAACAATTTGCATAATTTCTAGCTTTATCAGAGAACCAATTTCTCCAAACATGACATAAATTACACAAAGCCATTAACATCGACGTAGGTCCAGGGGATTCTCAACTGTCACGTATGTGCGCCGCCGGAAACAGGTCAAAATCCGTATCACGAAAATCCGAAGGATTCGAAAATTACATCCAAGCTCGTTTCTATATCGCTGAGGCAAAAAAAAAGGGAGGGGAGAGAATGATCCTAAATAAACTGGCACACGGCCACACGACCAGCATCCCCACCATCATCAATATAGCCAAGTTCGATTCTCTTTTCCGGGTATATGCCAGACAGACCCAAGGGTAAACAACGTCCAACAAAGCATCTTATTGTTGTACAAAGAAATCCCTTTTGCGTAGAAGAAAATTTTTCCATACGATTTTTCTTCTTTATTTTTCACAGTGAAAAGAAAGGATGAATTCGTGCGAGGGCGTAACTTTGCCGGCCTTTGGGCGCGTTTTTCCATTCTATTATTATAGAGAGAGAAAAAAATACACACATACATGGCAATCTTTTCACGCGAGCACACGTTGTTATGTCACGAAAAATGTCTTGAACTCGTTTTTTTTTCTTTCTATCCCCTATTTTTTTTCTCTTCTTTAAAGGTCTCGAAAAAATGTGAGCAAGTAACGACACGACTCTCGGGGGGTGAAGAAAAAAAAAGAGACGCGAGCAAAGAAAAATGAGAAAGAGAAAGAGAGAGAAATAGAGAAGTCTATATAATGTCAGCACCAAAGTGAATGATGGATCGGAAACTGGTGACAGTCCATTCAAAATGCTTTCTGGACTTAAAAAAGATGTACATGTTGAAACACATTTCAACTTTATTTTCTCCTTTTCATCATCTTTGATTTTTCCATCGAAAAATATTGGGTTAAAAAAAATTATTTTTGCAAATTGATCAGTATTGTTAACGACTAATGCTAGTAATAATTAACTAATTAATAATGATAAAATAATAAATAGTAATAATAAATAATAATAATAATAATAATAATAATAATAATAATAATAAATATTAATAATAAATAATAATAATAATAATAATAATAATAAATAGTAATAATAAATAATAATAATAATAATAAATAATAATAAAAATAATATTAATACTAATAAATAATAATAATAATTCTAATAATAAATAATAATATAGTAAAAAGTAAATACTTTTTTAACAAAATTACAATTGAAAAAAATGTGTAGTTTGGAAAAAAATTAGTGGATGTATAAAAATAAAATTTGAAAGAAATGAAGAATAAAATGAATATCAATTGAAAAATTTAGTAGTAGAAAATAAAATTTAACAGTTCGAAAAAAATTTGCAGATGTTTAAAAATAAATGCTGAAAGAAATAAAGATTAAAAAAATAGCAGTTGAAAAATTTAGCAATAGAGAAGAAATAATTATTAAAAAAAACTGGTAGTTGAAAAAATTAATACGTATGAAATTTAAAATTTGATAAAATTTAACAGTTCAAAAAAAACTAAAAATAATTATAATAAGGATAATAACAATATTAATGACAATAATTACAATAATAATTAATTTCTACATCAATAAATATATATAAGTCAGTCAAAAAAAATTGAGAATCACGTGCCTGATGATTGATCGAGAAGTTAGAAATTTGATTTATGAGTACGTTCCAAATCAGCAGGAGACTCGAGTTAATTAATTGGCCCACAGTTTTAGAACTCTTTCTTTTTATCTTTTTTTCTTTTTTTGAAATATTAAAATATTCCTATACAATATGCTAAATAGATTTATTTGCGAAATTTAATGAAACAAATTTTAAGTTTTTAATCTTGAAATTAATTGATAAAAATTAAATAGAAGAAATTTTTATATATAAAAATAGTTGCAGAGTTACAGAGTTAGTTATAAAAATAGTTACAAAGTTTATATAAAAAATTGTGAAATTAAAGAAATAAGGAAAAAGTTTTTTTTTTTTTGTGAAAACGAAAAAAAATTAAGATTCGGTTGAACACTTTAGAATAATAGAGGAACATATATAGATGAGAGAGTACTTCGAACAATTTCAAACTTAAATCCAACTACACTTCTTCATTCCAACTAGCTTTTGAAACTTGGCCAGAGGCTTTGAAACTACGTTTCGGTTTCCAACACAGAGTTCGAAACTTTCAATAATTCTATCAGAAATTTAACTGCATTTGAAGTTGGCACTTGAATGAGTTACGAGAAGATAACAATTTTCCTATATTGTTCAAATTTATCAATTATAAACGAATATTAATATTTGCGAAGGGAGAAAATTAATGGTTGAAACCAAATTAATAGTTGGAAAAATTAACAGTTGAAAAAAATTACTAATTGAAACAATTAATAGGTGAAAAAATTAATATTTAGCAAAATTAGTAGGTAAAAAAATGCAACTGGAAAAGAAATTAATAGCTGAGCAAAATAGTGAATGAATAAAATATTTGTAAAAAAATTTACTACTTAAAAAATTAACAGTTGAAAGTAGCTGAAAATAATTGTACTTGAAAAAAATACTTGTACTAAAGTTTATAGTTGAAAAAAAATTAACAGTTGAAAAAAAGTATTTGAAAAGAATATTTGTAAAAAAATTAAAACTTGTAAAAAATTAACAGTTGAAAAAAATTTGTAGCTTAAAATAATTGTACTTTAAAAAATACTTGCTTAAAAGTTTATACTTGGAAAAAGTAAAATAAAAAGTTGAAAGAAGATAAAGCTGAAAAAATTGTAGTTGAAAAAATCTTTACCTAAAAAAAATAAGAGATGAAAGAAATTAAGAATTAAAAAATTTATCAGTTGAAAAATTTAGTAGTCGAAAAAAGTAGTAGTTCAAAAAAAATATAATTGTTAAAAAATTAGCAGTTGAAGAAAATAGTATTTAAAAATAATATTTGTAAAAAATTAACAGTTGAAAAAAATTTGTGGATGAAAGTTGTATATGATATAATATGATATAATTGTATATGAAACTTGAAAAAAATATTTGTCTAAAAGTTTATACTTGAAAAAAATCAACAGTTGAAAAACGATAAAGCTGAAAAATTGTAGTTGAAAAAACTTTTATTTAGAAAAAATAAGAGATAAAAGAAATTAATAATTAAAATATTTATCAGTTGTAAAATTTAGTAGTCGAAAAAATTAGTAGGTAAAAAATCAACAGTAAAAAAATCAGTAGTTGAAAAAATAGAATTTGAAAATAATATTTGTAAAAAATTAACAGTTAAAAATGGTGTAGCTGAGAAGAAAATTGAAGTTAAAAAATTTGTAGCTAAAAAATGAAAGAAATAAAGAATTAAAAAATTTATTAGTCGAAAAATTTAGTCGAGAAAAAATGGTAGTTCAAAAAAATCTAATAGTTAAAAAACAATTAGTTGAAAAAACTAATAGTTAAAAATTTCTAGTCTGACGAAATTTTACAGTTGAAAAAAATTAAAAAATGATAAAAATTAACAGATGATAAAAATTAACAATTGATAAAAATTAACAGTTGGTAAAAATTAACAATTTCCCAAAAGTTAACAATTGAGAAAAATAATTTATGTTCTGAAGAAATGAAATTCAAATCCAGAAATATATTCACAGTGCAAAAAAAGTATTTCCATGTATAATAGAAAAATTATAACCACTGTAATAACAGGAATAATTGTATGATTATTTTGAAAATACTGGCGACTGGTCCACAAGGTGGTTAAATAAAGAAATCATTCGATTTTTGGACTTTTAGACTTTGTCGATTATTTGTTCACGTGATCTTTGAACAGTAAACCTGAAAATCCTTAAATCCTAAATCAACCTGCGCAGATAGCAAAGGAAAGAGGCACACTACAAACAAACTTAGTAGCTTAAACTTTTTGGAGTGGGGCAACAGGCGAAAGTCAAATATTAGGTAAATAAACAAAGTCCTCTTTTCTAAGTATACACTAAATACAGTTGTTAAAATTTAATGGACCGATTTATCGACAGAGTAGCGCTCACACTAGTATTAGTATTAGTATAACAGTATTTGAAAACTGTACAGTTTAAAACTATGATTGAACGTTGATAATTATTTACAATCAAAAATGGAAAAGTTTTAACAAAAAATAAAAAGATGCAAAAATTGTTTGCAAGGAAGAAAAAATTCAAAATTGGTTCAAAAATTTTCATCGCCGTTGTTGTAGTTTTAGAAACTAAAATAGTGTCTAAACCCAAAATAATAAAAAATATTTTGTACTAATTAATACTAGTTAATTTAATAGTTAATTTAATTAATAAATTTAATACTATAATTACAACTAATACTATAACTATTACTATATTACAACTAATACCAGCTAATTTTTAGTAAAATCTTAGCCGACTTTTTGCTTTAGAAAATTTATAGTTAATAACTAATTATTATTAGTAGAAAATATTTTAGTAACTAATTAAAATCGAACTCATTAAAAACTAATTAATTCGAATCCTAATTGATACAAATACTGATGAATGTTGTTACTATTTAGTACTACTACCGATTAGTACCTATATACTAATTAGTGTCAATACTAAATAATACTAACATAAACTAATTGTTATAAAAATCTTTGATGACTTTTTGTTTCAGAAATTAGTAAAAAATGACTAAGTATTAGTGAAAAAAATTCTTAGTACTAACTAATAATAATACGAATTAATACTAATACAAATTAACTGTTAGTACAATTTTAGATGATTTTTTGTCACAGAAATTAGACTTATTAATTAATTAGACTAATTATTTGTAGAAAGTGACTTGTTAATTATTTACTAGAAAGTAAATAATCATTAGTAGAAATTAAACAATAATTGATAGAAAATTACTAATTATTAGTAATAAGTACATGATTACTGATAGAAAATTGCTAATTATTGGTAGAAAATAAATTATTATTTGCAGAAAATAAATAATTGTTGGTAAGATATGACTAATTATTAGTAGAAAGTAAATACTTATTGACAGAAAATTGCTAATCATTAGTAGAAACTAAATAATTATTGATAGAAAATGTCTAATTATTAGTAAAAAGTAAATAATTATTCATAGAAAATTGCTAATTATTGGTAGAAAATAAATAATTGTTGGAAGAAAATTACTAACTATTACTAGAAGATAAAAAATTATTAATAAAAAATGACTAATTATTAGTAAAATGTAAATAATTACTCATAGAAAATTGCTAATTATTGGTAGAAAATAATTAATTATTTGTAAAAAAATAACAAATATAAATAATAATTAATATATTAATATTAATAATTAATATAATAATTACTAGAAAAGTATCCAACTGGTAGAAATAACTAAATTAGTAGCAAACAACTAAAAAATCAGTCAAATTTAGCTAATTCAAATAGTTACCAAATTTTAAAATTATTTTGCGACATAACTGAAATGTAAATTCAACTAACAATGAATGATTATCAATTATCTGATTATTAGAATTTTTTCCACTTAAATCTACTCGATTTTTCTTTTTTTTCTACCAAATGTCAGTTACTTTGTACGAATTCAAATTTTTCTACTTAAAATATTTTGCTTCCTTTTTTTATTGTAAAAAAAGAAATTCAATGAGAAACGTGATTGGAAATAGAGTGGAAAGAAATTTTTGGCAGGCGACGACGAGGTAAATTCCGAAGCTCATTCTTCTTCATTTTTAGGGACATCCGCCGTCTGAAATAACAAATATTTGAGAAAAAAGGCCACGGCATATTGCACACGCAGTGAACCCTTTCATTTGTAAGGACAAGCGGAAATTAGTGGAACCAGAAAAATGTTTTATTAGGACAGTGTCTATATTTTCCGCAAGGATCTTTCCTTAAAAACTAATTTCATTCTTTAAATACAGGTGCTTCTTAAAATATACGCTTCCGTATTCGCAAATAGAGGGAGAAAAAAAACAGGAATTCAATACCTTTCATCCCTCTATTCGAGAGAGTAAATTTTACTCCACGTGTCAAATTACCTCTGATTTGTATCAAAAAAAGGTTAAATACTATTTTTTAAATTCAATTTTATGTCAAAATTAATAGAAATAATAATAATAATTATTATTATTATTATTATAATTTAATCAAAATAATAATAATATTTCAAAATTAAAATTCAACTTTACAATAAATTGTTTATTACTTATAAATCAGGGGTAATTTTACAAGTGAGGAAAGATGTCAAATTACTCCTGGTTTTAACAAGAAAATATTAAATTAAATTTTTTAAATAATATTTTAAGTTAAAATTAATAATAATAATATTTTAATAACAATAATAATTCAAAATTAACATTTAATTTCTTGTTTCATTAGCATTGGGAAATTCAATTATTCAGAAGAATTCTACTCCAAATCACTATTTTTCTAAATATATTCAGGAAAGTTAGAAAAAAGTCAGAAAATTTTGTCAAAAGTATTGAAACAATATTCAATTTCGAAAGTTCCTAAGAAAATTCTGAATATTTCTCATTATTGAAAAGATTTATTTATTTCAAACTTTTCCTATTTTTAACAACAATTGAATTTTACAGATTTTTATCAATTATTTTGGAATAATTTTTTATTTACAAATTCAAAAATTAATTGAATTTTGTAAAATTTTGGTTTTTAATTTAATTGAAATTTTATAAAATTTAAATTTTCAATGAATTTCATTAGAAATTTTAAAGATAATTTGGGTTTATAAAAAACTTATAATTCAAATTCTTACAAAATTTATTAAATTTTTTAATATACATTTCAATCATTATTAAAAACAATAATGGATTTATGGATAAATTTTACTTAAAATACCAAAAAAATTGAATTTTGGAAAAATTATAAATGATTGCAAAAACTTAATTATATTCGAATTTTTTTTAATATTCTCGTCGAAATTTCAATTATTTTAAAAATTGTTAACAAAATTTTTGGCAAAATTCAATTATTTAAAAAAATTTTAATAAAATTCTTTGCAAAAATTGAATTGTTTTCAAAAATTTTCCTGAATTTTATATGAATTCTATTATTTACAAATTTTTTATAAATTTCTTTCTTCTTAAAAATGTTATTAAAAATCGTCAAACGAAATCAATTATTTCGTATTATTAATGTGGTAAAAAATAAATGTTATTTTAAAAACCTGAAAAATTTCCATTTTTTAAACTGTAAAAATCGGGAACTTTCAAAGAAACAAATGCGTGACAATCCTGATCTAGTGTTCAATAAATTTCTCAAGTAAAACAAATAATATAATAAAAATATTTCTGCCCAAAAGTCAGAATAAGAATAATCGTAATATATTTAAATTATTTGAAAATAACTGAAAATATTATTAAAAAATTGGGGTATCCAAAAATTGTTTTATAAAATAAAAATTTTTTTTTTTATTTTTTATTATAATTTTGTTAATATAGTTTTTAACAAACAGAAATTCTGTAAATATTTTTCCCAGAATAAATATCGAATTTCTTAATAAAAATTTGATTTATAACTTTTTTCTTCTTAAAACTTGTAATTTGTTTAGAAATTGTCATTGAGAAGCAGAAAATGTGCAAAATATTTTCTAATTTTAATTTTCCAACTGTTTTTTAATTTTTTTTTTAGGAAAAATGAAAAGATTAATTACCTAGTCCTAAAATGTTTGTTACAAAGTGCTAATTTTTCTGTTAAGAAGAGAAATATTGAAAAATAACATTAATCATTTTTGTAGATTAATAAGAATAATTTTGCATTATTTGAAAAATAAAAATTATATTTCTAAATAAAGTAAATAAATACTTCTTATTAAATGTAAAAAGTAAGAGTGAAAAAACAAAGAAAAATAATATTATCTATCAAAACATATAAAAAAAACAAAATCATAATCATTACTAACTTCAAGTGTGGACAGAATGAACGAATGAATACGACGATTATTAATTATAGTTGATAATAATAATTAATAATTAATCTTTTGTTACTTATAAATCAGAGGTAATTTGACAAGTGAGGTAAGTTGTCAAATTACCCCTGGTTTATAACAAAAAGATGTTAAATTGTATTTTTTAAATAAAATTTTTAAATTACACTTCTATTTTTAAGTTTTTGGAAAAATTAAGGCTAATTTGACAAGTACGATTAGAGGCTGTATTGAATATGTAACAGATTTAAAATACATTTTAATTTTTCAGTTTCAGGATTAAAATTTTTAGTTTTCAGTTACAATTCCAAATTCAAATTTTTGTTTAAAAGTTTTAGTTAATATCAGGGGTAATTTGACAAGTGGGGTAAGATGCTATGTATAAGGGGTAATAGTGAAAAATACCTTTTACCGTAAATGTTTAAATAAACAATTTCAAACTAAAATTTAAAAATAAAGTTTTTATTCGACATTTTGTGTTGCAAATCAGAATAGTTTGACAAGTGGGGTAAAATGTTCTGCAAAAGGGGTAATAGGTGTAAAAATTCCTTCTATGTTTTAAATTCAAAATTCTAAATTCAAAATTTTTTAAAAACTAAAATTTTAACCTAAGGGTGTTAAATAAAATACCGTTGTTCCCCTCGGTTAATTAGACTAATCCGAGTTAACTCCCAAAAATTACCAGCAAAAATATTTCCCCAACGATTTATTATTCCAAAAAATTGAAAATCAATATTTTATCATCTCAAAAAAAAAGAATAGGCATGAAAATGAAATAAAAATAGTTTAAGAGGATTTGAAAAATTTGAAATAATCCAAATGAATACTTCCTGATTCCTGTGTTGCCTTTGAAATTGAAATTTTTACTGAAAACATTTTTAGTCCCAGACGTGAGAGACCTGTCTGGTGATACATATACATATATATACATTGGGAGAAAACTATATATAGGAAACGAGGGGGAAAGTGTATAGTCGTGTTTGGATAGTCTTTAACTGACCATTACACCTGAATAAAAGGCTATATAATAGGAAAAGGGCAGCAATGGTCCTTGATCCGACCGACCCACTTCCTGTCTGAGGATTCGAGAATGCTTCGATTCATGGGAGTTACTAACGGACCAGCAATACGTTACACTGTAAATTTTCATTTTCTACGACTGCCCCAACACACGGCGGCCGGTTCGACGAGATTTACATCAATGAAATAAACCACTGTCCCATAACCTATCCCATTTCGAGACGCATGAATATTCCTTTAAAAATTATCAGTTTTCGGTTTTTTTTACTTCTTTCATTTTTTTCTCTCGAACATTTACAACAATAGAATTAGCATATTTAAATCTTTTAATGTTCTGCTACTCTTTGGATGTGATTTAGTGAAAATTTACCCACTGATTCACAATTGAAAGAGAATTTTTGCTGTATTTAAAAGATTTTTTACTAATTTATACAAAAAATTTTTATTTTTATTTAATTTTTAATTGTAATTCTACTTTTAAGTTTTTGGTAAAAATTAGGGGTAATTTGAACTTGAAATATAGTAAAAAAATTGGAACTACTAAAACCAAATGGAAATGTTTTACTAAAATTAGTGAATTTTCATACTAATATAAATTATTAACTTAATATTATCCCTAACTAATTAACTAATTAGTTTTACTTTTGATAATTAAAAAATGAAATAAATAAATGAAATAAATAATTAAAAAAAGTAAAAAAAAGTTTTTTAAAATTTAATTTTGACTAAATTTTCCAAAAATTGTATTAATTTAATTATTTCATTTTATTTTATTCCATTCCATCTTAATTTTATTTTTATCTACTATTTCATTATCATCTTCTTTTATCCAAATTTACTTATTTATTAATTAGTTATTTACAGTGTCATACTCTAAAATTTATAGTAATAAAATAAAAATACTAAAATAAAATAAAAAAATTTGAATGAAAATGTCACTAAAGTAAATTAGTGGATCAATCTTCTGTCCTTCTTCATTTTTAATAATTTAAAAATTATTTAATTTTAATTACTAAATAGTAAATTATATTACTTCTGTCACTAAAACATTTGAAACAATATTAAGGTAGCACTACTAAAACCAAATAATAATATGCTGATAAAAATTAGTAAATATTTTATTAATTTAATTCGTAGCTCAATTTTTTTTCCAAATTAATCTACTAATTAGTAAATTGCTACATCTTTCACTAACATTTTATTGTAGAAATTAAAAATACCCAAAACATTCTAAAATCTTACAAATAAATAATTAAAACTTTCACTATCCGTAAATTACTCTCTAAGTTTGAATTAGTAAAAAATATTTATTAATTTAAAGTAATGACTGACTTTTTGATTTTATATTAGTAAATTTTACAACCAAATATTAAAACTACTAAAATCTTACAAATAATTAATAAAAATGTTTATCATCCGTAAATTACTCTCCAAGTTTGAATTATAAAAAAAATATTTACTAATTTAAATTAATAACTGAATTTTTTATTTTAAATTAGTAAATTTTACTACCGAATACTAAAACTAAAATATTACAAATAATTAATGAAAATTTTTACTATCCCTAAATTACTCTATAATTTTGAATTAGTAAAAAATAATTACTATTTTAAATTAATGACTGTCTTTTGATTTTAAACTAGTATATTTTACTCCCAAATACTAAAACTACTAAAATTGTACAAATAATTAATAAAAATGTTTACTTTCCGTAATTACTCTCCAAGTTTGAATTAGTAAAAAATATTTACTAATTTAAATTAATGACTGACATTTTGCTTTTAAATTAGTAAAGTTGACTACAAATTGTAATTTTTGCTAATTTATTAGTAAAATTTACTAATTTAAAAGCAAAAAATCTGTCACTGATTCAAATTAATAAACATTTTTAATAATTACAATTCAGAGAGTAGTGGTTCAATTTTTCTTCTCCCATCAACTAATTTTTACTAATAAACTAATTATTAATTAGAAGTTAGTAAATCACTAATTCTGTAACCAAAACTGTAGCAAAAAAATTAAAGTAACTAAAACCAAATCGTAATTTTTTACTTCAAATTATTGAAAATTCCTACTAATATAAATAAATAACTTAATATTTTCGCTAACAAATTTACTAATTAGTTTTACTTTTACTAATAATTTGTTATTAAACAAAACTACTCAAAACTACTCAAACAAATACTAATATTTTACTAATAATTAGTGCACATTTCTACTATCTGTAATTATTGGTTCAATTCCACTCGCTCGCTAATTTTCACTAATGTACTAATTGTCAATAAGTAATTAGTAAATTATTTCTATAACTAAAACTTTCGTAAAAAATTAGAACTAATAGAATCAAATAGTAATATTTGACTAAAAATTAGTGAATATTTTCGCTAACGTAAATTAGTAACTCATTTTTCTCCCTCCACAGAATTTTTACTAATTTACTAATCGCTAATAATTAATAAATAACTACTTCTAAGACTTTGTTTAACAAAATTATAACCCACAGTAATAAGATTTTAATAAAACTAATGAATAATTTTACTAATGTAAATTTGTAGTTCGTTTCTTTCTTACCTAACTTACAAATTACCAATTAGGAAGTTACTAAAACTTTTAATGTAACTAGTTAAAATATTATAACTATTTAAAGAAAAAAATTATATTTCACTAATATAAATTAGTGAACCGATTTCCTTCCTCCAACTAATTTTTACTAATTTACTAGTTATTAATTAATAAATTGCTAGATTTGTAGCTAATTTGTAATCAGTATGACCAAATAGTAATATTTTACTAAAAATTAGAGAATATTTTTACTAACGTAAATTGTTAACTTAAATTTCTCCCTCCACCTAATTTTTACTAACTTACTAATTGCTAATTAGTAAATTACTACTTCTATCACTAAAACTTTTGTACAAAAATTATACTTGCTTAAGTAAAGTAATAATATTTTAATGAAAATTAGCTAAAATTGTAAATTTTTTTTAAATTGTTTAATAAATTTTTAAATTATTTAAATTTTTTACTAAAATTGTAACAAAAAATAGAAAAACGACTCAAGCAAATAGTATATTTTACTAATAATTATTAGTGAATATTTTTACTATCTGTGAATTAGTGCTTGAATTATCTATACCTTTACTTAATTTATACTAATCACTAATTAGCTATTTACTCAATCTCTTACTAAAAATGTAATAAAAAATTGAAACTACTTGAAGAAATAATATTTTACAAACAACTTCGTATTTATTGTTAATACTGTTATTATTATTATTATTATTATTATTATTATTATTATTATTATTATTTTTATTATTATTATTATTATTTAATAGAACGTTAAATTTAATTCAACGTTATGTTAAATATTAATTTTGACCAAGTGATGGAATTAAATATTCTTGTTATTATATTTGTTATTATTAAAAAAATATGTTTAAAAAAAGCAAATATATTATTTCTTTTTTTTACTATTACTTTATTATTTTTTTTTATTTTACTATAATTATTAAATTGCAATTTAGTACTGAAAGAGATAATTGAATTTCAAATTAAATAACTAAATAATTAAACATATCAAATAAGAAGAACAAAATAATTTGACATTGAAGATAAATTTACATATAATAAGCAAACTTTTAATTACACTTTTAATTATAAGCACATAAGAGTGCAAACTATAATTAAAGCGAAATTGGAATTATTTTCCTATTAATTAAAGTTTCCAAAAATAATATATATGCAAAATAAGAAATGAAAAGATTATAAAAAGAAAGAGGAGACAAATATACTTATGAATATAAATTTATGCAACTGCATTTCGCGATCCTCTTAAATTTTGACTGACAAATGCCGCCTCCCTCTAATCGTTCAATCACTAAAAAAAAAAAATTAGGAAGAAAAAAAACATTTTTTGCGAGATGCGCTCAACAGTAGAAACAAAACCACATCGAAAGCCGCCTGGCAACACCCAGTTTTACTCCTCCCCATCCATCTCTCATCGTGCGCATATTTTTTGGTAGCTAGTTTTTTTCCATTAAAGATTTATCATATACCCAAAAACCTTTTTCCCTCTCTCTCTCTTTTTTCTCTCTCTCTCACTCGTTCTCTCTCATACTCTCCTTCTCTCTTTTGAAAGTACGAAAAAAAATTACACGCCAAATAAAATAACTGAACATTTTTTTTATCAAACAGAAAAAAAATTGTTTTTTCGCATCAAACGGAGATTATTTTATACAGATTAAAAAAGTTCTAAAATTGATGAAAAGAGATAGATGAAAGAAAAATGAGGAAGGGAAGGGGAGGAAACAAATAAACATGTGGGAAAAAAATATTTAGTAGGGTTAATTTTTTTTTTGCTTTACGGTTATGACAAAAATTGAAAATTTATAAGTATAAATATTTTATTCAATGAAACTTTCATTGGGAATTATTTATGACTTTTTGAAGTAACTTCTTTTTCTTGGCTTTTAATCACCTGTCGATCATTCGTTTTTGACATCCACTTTCATGGTACTTTTGTGACACAAATTGAGTGACAACAAAAAAATGTCGCATTTATGAAAGTTTCGCAGATAATTCGGATGTCACTGCTTGATTCAATTAAGCCACTTTGCTGAATCTTTTTACAGGAACTGGTATCTTCTTTTATATATATACAGATATATATATATAACAGCACTTTCTGTATACCCCACGGTATAATAATCGACCCACTTTAATGTGCGCGGTATTTGCGCAATGTCAGTAAGTTGTATGTACATTCCATTGAAAGAATTCTAACGAGAGTATTTTGCTTTTGTATTCTTTTCCATTCAATATGTATATATTCAAGTATTAACTGTTGTTTTCGTAATGAAAAGTACACGTATATAATATATATTGTAATTTGATCAGTAAAAGAAAAATTTTATTCTTTTATATACATTCCTCACTTAATTTATATCGACAATTTATCATTGGTTAAGAAAAAAAATTACAAATTTCTACATTAGTTGAATATTTTGTTTTGTTTTTTGCATCCCCCCTCTCTTCCTCTCCTCTAATTTATAATTTAATTATTATTTACCATTAATGTAATTACACCGTAAAAAAATTTACGTTTCTTGACAAACTTCCTAATTTTAGCTATTCCTAAACGTATTTTCCTAACAACAACCTTTCCCAATATTACTTTTTCCTAAAACTATTTTTCTAATTCAATTTTCCTAAAGTATTTTTTCTCAAATAATATAATGTATTCTACAACAATGTTGAAAAATGCGAAAAAAATACATTTCTTAACTTTGTGAAAAAAATAAACAATTAAAAATTCAGAAATCAATTTCAAGGGATTTCATAAAAATTTTATCACCTTTCATTATAGACCAAGAACATCAAAATTGGATAAATTTTTTTTTTAAATAAAAAGCAAAATTATGTGGGGAAGATTTTATTTTTCACAGTAAATACTCAAAAATTCGTCCCGTGCATAATAAATCGATTCAAAAACATTTTTGCCTCGTATTTTTGTAAGAAAATGGTTGATTAATTTTTTAACACAGTTTTTAGAACGTTAGGAAAATTTAATAACTAAATTAAATAAATAAATTGTTTTAGGAATTTCAATTTTAGGAAATTCGTTTTTAGGAAATTTTGAAATTAGGAATCTCCAATTTAGGAAAATTGGTAGAAAATAAAAAATTTAATTTCAATGCATTTTCTAAATTTCAATTAATAAAAATGTTAACTAATTTAAATTAGTAACAGCTTTTAATTTTTTTAACATAGTAAATTTTACTAATTAGTATTAATTCTATTATTTTGATAGTAAAATCAACTATAAATTAGGAAATTTCATGAATTAAGATAATTTACTAATCAATAAGCAGAATTAGTATTTATTAGCAAAAATTATAATAAAAACCAATTTTACTAATTAGTAATTATTTTCATTTTTTAATTTTACTAAATAGTGAAAATTAATAATTAAAAGTAATTCTATTAACTGAGAAGCAAAATTTAGTAAAAAATAATAATTCTACTATAATTGATTAGTAAAATTTATTAATAAACAGCAATTCTATTAACTTATTAGCAGAATTTATTAATACATAATAATTCAATTATTTTATTTGTAAAATTAACCAATAAATTAGTAAATTAAATAAATTTGTATATTTTACTAATCAATTAGTAGAATTACAATTTATTAGTAAAATTTAATAATGAATAATAATTCTACTAATAAAACAAGAAAAATATTTTAATAATAGTAATTCATAAATTAATACGTTGATTAATAAAATTTACTAATAAATAGTAATTCTATTAATTCGATAGCAAAATTTATTAATAAATAATAATTCTACTAGTTGATTAGTAAAATTTTTAATTCAAAATCAAAAAGTCAGTTACTAATATTCAAATTAGTAAACCCTTTTACTAATTCAAACTTAGAGCGTATTTTAGAATATTTTATACTTGATTTTAGTATATTCTATTTTTTAAATAGTAAAATATATTTTTATTTCAGGAATAGTTTTCTATAACTATCCTTAAAATAAAATTATAATGCATTTAATTATTATAATACATTATAAAATAGGTATAATAAGTATATCTTATTCTTAATTTCAAAAAACATTTTTTTTCTGTGTAATTAATAATATTAAAAAAATTATTATAACAATAAATTAATTTAAATAAACAATAAGTTAAATTAATAAATATTTTATAAGTAAATAACAGTGTATAATAATTAATAAGATAGTTAAAAAGCAAATAATAGAATAATTATTAAATGCATAATATGATAGATAATAAATAATTTATTAATAACTATTACTAGTAATAAACGAATAAATATCATACAAATTATTTACATGCTGTTTAATTGAAAATGAATAAATATTTCAATAAAATTGAATTAAGATTATCTCGATTTGGGAGAGAGTACAAAAATTATTTATATATAATGACAAAAATAAAGTCATTGAATGTATTTTGTGTTTGTTTTCAAATATCAGTATATTATCGATTTTGAAAGTGTTTACATCGAAAATGAGTTTATCTGAGGAATTTAAATCGCAAATTTTGAAAATTATTGAAAATTTTACAACAAAAAATCTCGAAGAATCGGTAAGTTTTTGTATTGTTATTTTTGTAAATAAAATTCTCGACTTTGTTTATTATTAACGATTGTAAATAATGTCACATATAATATCAGATTAATAATTTTACTTCGAATAATTATTCTACAAAATTACTATTTTTATAAAATACGTTAAAGAATAACAATAACTAATATTATTATTAAATGTGAAAAACGTAAATTATTGTTTTCATATCAATAATAAATAAATTGTATTTTATTAACAGTGGCACTTGAATTCATAAATTGAATGTAAACGAATAAACACCGCATTGTATATAATTTTTTACTACAATTTATTTTATTCTAATTTAACAAAATATTTTTTTCAATTTGGTTCTAGCAGAGAAATTGTCAATTAGCAAATTTTATTTTTATTAAATTTATTATCTTAGTTTTAATAATTATAATGAATACTGTCATTATTACTATTAATATTAAAAGAACAAAATGATGATCAAAATATATTACAATTTAATATTCCTTTCTGTGTTTAAATTAAACAAAGAAAAATTAACATTAAATTTTTAATTTAATGTTACAAAAATTTGTTATTACCTAATTATTTAAAAAATATGAACAAACTAATTATCTACATATAATTTTTTAAAGGAGCACGACAAATTGCTGACAAAATGGGAAATACGAGAAATTTTGAATGAAATCGAAAGAGATTATTTGGAGGAGAGAACAGAAACGGATACTAACGAAAATGAAACAAAAGCAACAAGTGTGGATATGGAAAGTCTAGAAGATCTTTTTTGTCAAACGTAAGTTAAAAATAAACCTCTTTGGTAAATTCCAAAAAAGGGAAAATTAAACGTATTCTTTTTAATTAAACGTATTCTTTTTAATTAAACTTTTTAATTAAATTTAGTTCTAAATAAACTATTCGCAAAATTGGAATAAAATTATTGGTGAAATTTAGATTTAAGTTTTTGAAAATTTAAAAAGTAAATAGAAATTTTCAAACAAACATATTTTTTATTTATAAATTTTTAAAAATAGAAGATTCGTTAATTATTTTATTAATTAAAAGGTATTTTTAAAAATAGAATCGAAATTACTAACAGGAGCAGTTATCTCAATGATCTGGAATCATTTATGAATAAAACAGAAGAAAAATGCAGAAACGTTGAAGTCGATGTCAATACAACTGCTATCATTGAACCACCATTGGAATTCACTGACCAAGTAATTCACATAATTAACAATAACATAATAATAATAACATAATAATAATAATAATAATAATTAGTTCTTTAATATGCATTAGTTATTAAATTAGTTATTTTGTAAACTAATTAATAAAATTAATATAAAAAATTAATTATTACCATTAGTACGATATTAATTAATTAGCTACTTACAATAACATAATAATAATTAATTCACTAATTATTAAAAGCATGTTAATAATTTTAATTTAAATGATTAAAAAATTCGAACTATTTTTTAGATTTAAATTTTTTTTTCTTATTTACTTCACTATAATTGTTTATTTTCAGTTGGATGGAACAAGCACTAAAATGCCATTAAGTCCAATTGTTTTACTAAATGATGTAGGAAGGACGGATACATTCGA
The DNA here is from genome assembly GCA_032873175.1 of Leptopilina drosophilae. Classification (NCBI taxonomy): domain Eukaryota; kingdom Metazoa; phylum Arthropoda; class Insecta; order Hymenoptera; family Figitidae; genus Leptopilina; species Leptopilina drosophilae. Next base: position 42,354,998 of record CM065480.1, on the reverse strand, counting down.
AATTAAAAGTCCAAGTGATAATAATAATTTATTGCCTCCCCCCATCTCGGAAACTAAGAAAAATTTACCAGACGGCAAAACGATACAGGAATTCTTGAAGAAACTTGATTATCACGAAAATAAGCTTTTCAATATTGTAAGAAGTATTTTTGTTTCTATTTTATTTATTAGCATAAACTATTTACATAAACAAATTGTTTGTTATAAACAAATATAAATTTGCGTTTCAAATTTTTTCAAAAACTCAAAAAAAGTAAAATTAAAATTAAAATTTACTAAAAAATGAGAATTATTATAATTTATTTTAGCTCTACATTAACATTATTTACACTATAATTTATATAAAATATTTTTTTTCTTTCAGTATACAGAATTTAAGGAAATGAAAACGGTTCGTATTTAAACATATTTTAAATCGTTATTTTTTTAAATATTTAGAAGTATTTTTATTTTATTTAAATAAATTAATTACTAATTTAAATTTAGAAAGTAAAAGAAATTTTCTTTTCTACGCGAATCAATGAAACAAAATTTTCTTCTTCAAATAAATGAAGTAAACCTTTTTTCATTTTTGAATGATTAAAATTTGAATAAAATTTGCAAAAGAAATGAAAATAAAAAATTAAAAAGAAATTAAAATAAAATTTGCAAAAGAAATTAAAATAAAAATTTAAAAAGAAATTTAAACATGTTTACTAATTCAAATGTTATTTTAGCAATTTCAAAAAGATGTGAAACAAAGCAAAACTGGATCACAAATTTTGAAGAAATCACCAACGCCATCGATAAAGTATCTTAAACAAAGTGCAATACTCACCAGTTCTCCAAAATTGGGATCATCGGCAAGAAGAAGCATTTCCTTTTCATCTGTAACAGATAGAAAAAAATCAAGTAATTTTAATACAACTTCAACGCTTCTTAATGCAAGAGATAAAATTCGCAGTGCATTACAAAACAAAAAAGATACAAATCCAATTCCAAGGAATCCAAAATACGCTAATGTGCAAAGCACAATTCCAAAGCCATTTGTTTCAAAGAAAAAATAATTTCAATTTAATTTAGAATATTTCGAAAAATGGTCAAAAAACATTTCTTCGAAACAATTTAAAGTGATTAAAAATTCAAACAAAAAAAATTAAATTTTAACAATTAAAAGTAATTCAAAACGTTTAGAACTAATTGAAAGTATTTAAAAATAATGGAATAGTGTTCAGAATCAATTTAAAATGCAAAAGCATTAAAAAATAATTAGAAATATTTTGAAAAAAAATTGAAACTATTTGAAAATAATCGAAAATATTTCGAAATAATTGAAACAATTAAAACTATTTGAATATAATGAAGAATATTTCGAAATAATTGAAACAATTGAAAAAAATATAAACTAATTGAATATATTTAAAAATAATTTAAAATATTCGAAAAAAGTTGGAACTATTTTTTAAAAATTGAAAAATATTCAGAATTAATCGAAATCATTATTAAAAATAATTGAAAATATTTCGAAATAATTGAAACTACTTAATAATAATCGAAACTATTTAAAAATAATTGAAAATATTCAAAAACGATTCGAACTATTTGAAAACATTTTGAAATAATTGAAAATATTAAAACAAAATTATAAAGATCGGAAAATAATTTAAAATAATTAGAAGTAATTATCAATTACAACGTTTATATCATAAAATTTTAGTCAATTTTTATAAAGAATTTTATTCAAATAATCGACATTCAAAACTTTCAAAATACAACGTAATATTAATTTTTAAAAAAATTTGTGATCTCTGTGAATATTGTAATATTAATTTTTAAAAACAAATTTATAATCTCTGTGATAATGAAAATTATATTTTATTTTAAATAGTTATTAATGTTTATTTTAGTTAGCAATAAAAATGTTTATTTACTTAGAAATAATAATTGAAAAAGAAATTTCACAACTATTAGAGTTTATATTATTTTATTATTCGATTAAATTATTGTAAATTATCTATATTTATTATTTTTCCGCTAATTTTTTGTTAATAAATCGAATTTAAAGAAAAACGCTAAATATTTTTCGTTCAAATTATTTCGAAGTGGTAATAAAAAATATTTTTCTCTCTTATTTAGTAAAAACGTCACTCTTCTTTTTTTCCAAAAAAAAAAAAAAGAATATTATTTCTATTAAGAAGAACTTGAAAACAATTTTCGTCTCTTCTTTTTATTATATTGCGTGAACAAACATACAGGTTTTAGAGGAAAAAAGAAGAACGTTTTTACAAACAAGCGTTTCTAATTACACCTCTGTTTTGTAATGATGGTTTTGAAATTTTGATGTTGTGGTGCTGGCCGAGTCTAATATTCTGCGAATGCTATTCTGCGATTCAAAACTTTTTTATGAAGGTCCTTTGAATGGTGCCGAGTGGGCAGTTCAACGCGGAAAAAAATTTTAAAAAAAAGAGAAAAATAAATAAATAAAAAAAAACAGTACACTCTGCATTTCGAAAGATGGGCGTCCCTTTGGCCCTTCGCCACCTCTTTTTACCCTTTTCTTTTTTATTATTCACTCAAAACGACAGAGCGATGCTGTGTAAGCAGCCTAAAGGCTACTTTTAATCACACACACATTCAAATATTATAGTCCAGGCAATTAATAATTTTATTTTTAATTTTTTAAATTTATTTTCTTTTCTAACTGAAATATCGCCTTCTGCAAATAAAATATTTATTTATATAAATTTGTAGCTCGCTATGAAGAAATAAAAAAAATGTTTTATAAAATATTTAACTTCGAAAAAAATAATCCGCCCCTAATGTAAAATTTGTAAAATTTAACTAATTAATGAAATATTCTGTATTTATAAAATAGTTTGAAAAAAATGTTTTACAAAACTTTGGAAAATCAGGGAAAATAATTTTTTTCCAACAATATTGCGTACACTTTTTGGATTAATGTTCAACACAGTGTATGTATAGGAAAGGCCGTGGGGCAAAACAGAGGTCTATCTGCCAAGCGAACACCTTGTGATCTTTAATGTTACGCTTTGAAATAAAAAAAACATTTTTTTCATTTTGGTCCGACAGAATAAAAGACTTTTGATTGCCGACGAATTTATTCCCGCGAGCTAACGGATGAAGGGATTGCTTAGGATTATTTGCTAAATACAGGTAGATACGATTTGTAGGTGTGTTGAAACAACACTTTGCTGTTCTTTTTATTTTTTTCCTCCTTTTAATCTTCTTTTCCACTGTTAAAGCAACTGATACGTGGAACAAAAAAAAATTTTTTTTGATTGTTTTAAAAATATTTACAGTATAAAAAAAGTAGAATAATTTAATAGTATAGGTAAAAATATATATAGTAATTATATACACAGTATTTTTATAGTAATTTAAAAATTACAATATAGAAATAATATTAAAAATAATAGTAAAATATCCCCCCCCTTATCAGAAAATAAAAAATTTGGAAAATAGTCAAAAATAAATGTTCATAACTTGAAATATTTTTGAGTAATTATTTTTTTCTTTATCAGAAATTAAAGAGTGATTAAAAATCTATAAGTTGTGACCATAGGAAATTTTTTTTCATGAAGTTTTAGTAGCCAGTTCTCACACGCCCGTATCAAAAAATCAAAAGTTAAAAAATGGTTAAAAATAAAAATACATAACTCGAAATAATTATTATTGTAAAAAATAAAAGTAATTATTACTTCAGAGATTTTTAAGCTATTAAGCCCAATGAAGAAATCTGCCATTGCATTTAAAAAGTAACTATTGTATTTATAAACAAAAAAATATAGCTGTTCTTTTTTCCTTAATTTCTAATTGTTTCAACAAATTAATAATAATTAAACATTTTTTGAAAACTGTCAACGCTAATCGTTTGTATTTGAAAAATTAAGGTTTTTAGAAGTCATACTTTTCTCCAAATCGTATTTTGTTTATAAAATTGTTATAAACAATTTATATTGGATAAAATGAATTTCATCTCAAGTATAAATAAATGGATTTTCAGTCGAATTAAGAATTGAATTCATGGGCAGATTGGAAAAAATATAAGTTTATTTGTTTTTAATTTTTAATTGTTTAAACAAATTAATTTAATTTTAGCATTTTTCAAAAATTGGTAATGCCAATCGATTCTTCGTGAAAAACTAAAAATGCATTGTTAAGATTATTTTTCCCCATGTCGTATTTTGTTTTTAAAATTGTTGTATTATGTTGAATTATTATTGTGTTATTATGTTGGATAATTTGGTTATATCGTCCTAACCATAAACAATTAAAAATTAAAAACAAAAAAAAAACAGGTATATATTTTTTTCAATTTGCTTATGAAACCAATTGTTAATTTTACTTAAAATCTTATTATTTATACTTGTGATGAAATGCACATTTTTTAATAAAATTTGTTTATAATAATTTAATAAACAAAATACGATTTGGCAAAAAAGGACTGATGCAAAACTTTCTTAATTTTCTACACAGAATCGATTGACATTAACAGTTTTTGAAAATTGTCAAATTGTTATTAATTTGTTTAAACAATTGTTGTTAAACAATTGAAAATTAAAAACAAAAAAACAGTTATATATTTTTTTCAATTTTCTATGAAATCAATTCATAATTTTACTTAAAATCTTATCATTTATACTTTGGATGAAACGCACTTTATCCAACATAATTTGTTTATAACAATTTTATAAACAAAATACGATTTAGAAAAAAGGCCTTCACAAAACTTTCTTAATTTTCCACACAGATTGGCACGATTGGCATTAACAGTTATTAAAAATTTGCAAAGTTCTATTAATTTGTTTAAACAATTGTTGTTAAAAAATTGAAAATTTAAAACAAAAGAACGGGTTTATATTTTTTCAACTTTCCTATGAAAACAATTGTTAATTTTACTTAAAATCTTTTCATTCATACTTTAGATGAAACGCACTTCATCCAACATAATTTGTTTATAACAATTTAATAAACAAAATACGATTCGGAGAAAAAGACCTTTACAAAACTTTTTTAATTTTTTTATACAGATTGACACGATTGCCATTATCAGTTTTTAAAAATTGACAAATTGTTATCAACTTGTTTAAACAATTGTTGTTAAACAATTGAAAATTAAAAACAAAAAAACAGACGTATATATATTTTTTAATTTTCATGTGAAATCAATTGTTAATTTTACTTAAACTCTTTTCTTTTATACTTTGGATAAAACACACTTTACTCAACATAATTTGTTTATAACAATTTTATAAACAAAATACGATTTAGAGAAAAAGACCCTTATAAAACTTTTTTTTTACTTTCCACACAGATTGGCACGATTGGCATTAACAGTTTTTGAAGATTAGCAAAATTTTATTAATTTGTTCAAACAATTGTTCAACAATTGAAAACTAAAAACAAAAGAATGGTTTTTTTTCAATTTGCCTATGAATGCAATTGTTACTTTTTAAATGCAATGGTTGCTTTTTTCATAAAACGAAATGGGTTGAAAATCTCTTAAGTAGTTAATTAATTTTATTTATTTATAATAATTATTATAAACATTTATTTTTGTATCCTAACTTTTGTTAAAACTGTTATTTATTATAATAAATTTTTGCAACAAAAGTAAGCAATTTTTCTTTTTTCATTATTTATAGGTATTTGTTTAAGACTATTGTTAACAACAATTGGAATTCTGTTTGAACAATCAGAAAATTAAAAATTGGAAAATGGAGAAGTCGAAAATAAAAATTCATAACTCGGAATATTTTTATCCAAATAATATTTTCTTGGTCCTTACTTTTAAGCAAATTCAATTTGAATTAAGACTGTCATTATACTTTCAAGACTTGTTTAATTTCAGATAGTTCTTAATATAAAATTTACTCTTTACTGTGAATAATAATATACAAAGATCCATAATTATAATAGAATAATAATAATAATAATATTATAATAATATAATTTACATGAAAAAATGAAGAATAATTGCAAAATACCAAGTTTTCTTAAGAGAGAAAAATGACAATTGCAGTTGGAACCTCCTGCGGTGAATGTATTTGTTGGTAAATTTCTTTTTGGACAAACATACATCGTGAATGGTTTTCACATAATCGAGAGAGATGATTCATCGTTCATTCGTGAGAAACTTCGACTTATTCTTATCTTTTATGCGAGTCGCAAAAAATATTAGCTAATATTTTACACATTGTGACAATAAAAGCTCCATTGCTATGCGCTTGGCAAATAGCGTCAGTGTTTAAATACACCCATTATATACAATGAGGAGATTTATTTCGAAACTAATAAAAATTTTATTTATCATTCCTCTTGATTGTTATTCTCAAGAAAGAGAAAAATAAACCCCTAAATACATTCTATTCTCGATTTAAATTACATTGTACCGTCAATTTTAATTTTAATTTACTTAAATTTAAATTTACTATTTTTTACAATTTAAATACAATCTATATGTTTGAATTATGTTCTGAATCTTTGTTTTGATTTAAGTTTAAATTAATATAAATTTAAGTCTGAATTTATTTACATTTAAGTTTAAATTAATTTACATTTACGTTGAAATTAATTTACATTTAAGTTTAAATCAAATTAAAGTCAATGATAATTAAGTAGTACTTAAAAGAATTTTTCAACACATATTTTTTTCGGCAAGAGAAATTTTTTTTGTTGAAGGCAATCTTTTAAAAGTTTGTGTCTGTGTGTGTGCGTAAGAAAAAAGTGAATGAAAGTTAATTAACACTCTTAATTTACATAAAAGATTGAAGATGCATGAAATAGGTGAAAAGAAATTAATAAAAGGAGAGGAACTGATGATTCGTGAAAGATTGACATCAGGAGATTGTAAAATTGTTGGTACCTTTTGTAAAAGCCATTAAGGTTCTTTCTAGATAATTATAAGGTTCCTTCTACCTGGCGCCTTTTGATGCCTCTTGTCTTCATCGATCATCAATCGATTTACCTTTTTATTGCCAATAGAGCTAATGTTATTCTAGATTATTGCCATTTTTTCCCCTCAATGTTGAGAAACAAATAATTATAAATTATCGAATCACACAATTATGTAATTTAAATCTCAGTCACGTTATTTGCCGCAGATTATTTTTTTCTCTCGCCACTTGTGAGAAATTATAATAATTAACAAACTTAGGAACGTAAGAGGTGAAGAATTTTAAGGTTGTTTTTTGTCCGTTTTTACGGTATTTACAATTTTCCATTTGAGTGTTTAATTCAAAGTAAAACCAGTTTTTATTAATGATAAATTAATTTAATTTTTTACGTAATGAGAAAATTTAATTTTTTAATTTACTTTTTATTTCTAATTACTAATTTTAATTTTTAAATTTAATTTTTTAATTTTAATTTTTTAATTCTAATTTTTAATTTTAGTTTTTAATTTTAGTTTTTAATTTTAATTTTTAATTCTAATTTTTAATTTTAGTTTTTAATTTTAGTTTTTAATTTTAATTTTTAATTCTAATTTTTAATTTTATTTTTTAATTTTAATTTTAAATTTTAATGTTAGTCGAAATTGAGACGTATTGGAAGAGGAAAGAATTTTCAACGAATAGTAAAAACTTCTGCTCTATAGTAATTGACGCTTTGTGTTTTGGAAATATTTCGAAAAAACCTATAATTTAGCAGTGGAAAAAAAATGAATGGGAATTTAAATTGTAACAAGGTTTTGATTCATTCATGATTTCTGCTTTTTCTGTACGCATTTAGTATCTTTTGTAAAGAATAATTTCCCTCTCTTTCTTTCTCACTCACTTTGTTAAAAAAAAGAATTTAAAAGCAAAAACCAACCACTGTGCGCAAAGAAAGGAGGTGCGTGTCTGAATTTCATAGGAGGAACCCAGACAAACATTTAGGATGTCTAGTTTAGCTGAAGGCATCTTAAGCAAGGCACGAACATCCGAGAAATTTTTTGGTGAGATAATTTACATGATTCTCTCGAAAATGAAAGAAAAAAAAATTAATGCGAGAATAATTCTTAATATTCGACACTAAAGAAAAATTATTATCATGAAAGTTAATGTTTAGATAGTAAATAAGAAAATTAATAAGAAAATGTTCTGAAAATCTTTTGGAAAAAATTCGAAACCAAGCAAAGAATTAAAAACAATAAATATAATAGAATAAAATAGAAAAATAAATTCTCTATAAAAAAAAATGAAAAACAAAACAAGAGTATTAGAATTTCAATTTAAAGTGAAAACACGTGTTCCTGATGGATATGCGTGACACATTATATTCAAGATTATGGCACCACTTTACTGGCATTTTTTCTGAATTAAAAAAAAAAGTGGAAAAATGAAGGTAAATTGCAGAGTGCCTTCTATAGCAGCAACGCTGGCAAAATAGAAATGAAAATAAGTGTTTTCATACCGCAATGGATGGAAGGTATATTATTTGCATAAAACATAATCCAACACGTCGTTTTTGCGTGAAACCTTTAACTTGTTCAACTCATGTATAAATATCAAATTCAACATATAAGTAATGTTTACATGAAAAGAAAGATGTTTCTTGGACACTTTCAAGGTTGTTTACCTATAAACATTATTGTAGAAAAAAAATATTTAATATCGATCGTATCATTCAAGATCATTTAGTTTCATCTCGTCTCTCCATTTTCTTAAATTGCATTTAAAGGTGTGATAAAAATACCTAATGTCTTTTTAATTTAATAGTCAGGGTGAAAATGCAAATCACACCTTTCGAGATCAGGTGAACATTAATTTATTTTTCCCAATTATATGACAGAAAAAGAATTTAATAAAAAAAAGTGTACATTAAATAAAAAAAAGTGTTTTCGAATAAACTATTTTCGAATTTTTAAAAAAATATTCTCTAATTTCTTACAATTCTAACAATTCTTGCAGTTCTTCCAAATCGTTTCGTATAAAAATATGTTTCCGTTTGTTCAAAAGTATATAGTAACTTTTATAAAAATTATTTTCCATTTAAAAAAAAATGCTTTTTCACATTCGACGTGCTTGACAAATATATAGACACTCGAAAAAAATACACACCTGAGGAGAAATAAATGACACCTTTCAAAAAAATACACTTTACTGATAAAAAAAAATTCCCAATCGTCATCTTAATGAAAGACCAGCAAAGCTTTTGTCGACTGACACCACATGAATTACTTCAATGTCAAAAAATAAATCACAAAACCAGTTCCACTGATTTTTTTCTTCTTTATTGGTATATACATTTCAAATTTGTCAGAAAAAAAATAAATTTACTTTTAATGCAAATTTGTATAGGGGAAAAAAAGTTCATTTTTTTGTAACCAAAATTAATTTACCTCCTTTAGTTTTTGCCTCCTTTTTTGCAGGCGAAAAAATAGAAATAAAAATCAAATTAAATTTAAGTGTTTGATATTTAATTTAATAAAATATTCCTCTTCGAATTTATTTTTATATATCGCGCACGGGATATAAAATTTATATAAAAGACTTTATACTTTGAATAATAATAAAGGACTCCGGATCGGGAATATTTATTTCAATCGTTCCTGCCATTTATATCCTTCATTTATACTTAAAATGAATTCTGCAAAATTGAATGTGCAATGAAAGTTTTCGTCATTTGGAGATCACACTTATATTGTAATATCTTCCGTTGAAATCAAGACACATGACTTGCTTCTGTCCCACTTGATTTTTTACATATACACAAAAAAACACCTGCGCGCAAAAAATCTTGTATTCATTAATTATTTCAGTCTCGAGATATTATGACAACTTATTTTAGATCAAAATAAAGAATTTATTGAAATCAAATATTCATTTATATGAATTATTCAAAAGAGTATATATATTTAGAGAAAAGTTCATACAAATTAAATATTTTTGCAAATAAAACTCTTTTTATTTACCAAATAAAATATAAACTTTAGCAATAATTTGCTCGTTAATTTCTTACTTACTTTTTTAGATAAAATTAGCAATTTTTAAAATAATTGATTTTCAAAATTTTTAATTCAAATTAAAAAAAAATACAGAACTTTACTCTCACATTTATTTATTGTCATAAATAATAAAAATTTCATTTGAATCCAATTATTTAAAACACCATTTTCATGAAATTTTTCGAAAAAAAATCAATTACTTAAAAAGTTTTTACGACATTCTTCGTAAGAATTTTATTATTTTTATAAATAATAAAAGCTTTCTCAGTAATTTATTTTTAAAAAATGTAATATAATCCATGGTAAAATTCAATAATTTTCAGTATACTAATGCAACTTATATCAGGATTGCAATTATTTTTAACTTAATTTGAAATTAATTTCTCGGAAACGGCAATTATTCATAAAAATTTTAATTTAGAAATAAAATATATTTTTTAAAATTCTCGTCAAAATTTCAATTATTTTATCTTTTAAAAACAATACAAATTTTCTCTATATAAGCGAAATTTTTAGTTATTGCAACGAATACTTTTGCTATTTTAGTAAAAGTTATCGCTATTCCAGTTAAAGTTTTTTTTTCGTAAATAAAAATAAATTTAAAAATACGTATTTGAGTCTACATTTTATATAATACAATTAAATTTTATAAGCATGACAACGTGAATTTTTAGAAACAGTTAAATTGAATATAATTGAATAATTGAATTATTTATACTTTTCAATTACAATTCTTTGGAATTCATTTCTTTGAAAAATTTTCATTGATATTTTTTTTAAACTATTAGTAATTTTTATTTTCTAATATATTTTATTTAATTAAAAAAATTTCAAATAACCGAAATTTGGTCTTTAATTGTATACAAAGAGGTTTGAAAATTCGCAAAAATTTTTTTTTAATTATTAAAAATAATTGATTTAAAGAAGTATTTTAGTTAAAAATTCTAGAAAATTATCTTTATGAATAATACAAATTTTTTCTGAAATTTAATTATTCTAAAAAATGTTAAAATTATTCTTATCAGAATTAAAATTTAAAAAAATTTTTTTTTAATTAAATGATTTTCATTATCAACTATTTTAATACAATTTTCCTAAAAGAGTTGACTTATTAAAAAAAAAAAGGTTTGACAAATTTCATGCAAACATTTAATTATTTTCGAAAATAATAAAAATTTCACAGGAATTTAATTAACAAATTTGTTATTAATTTCTCCACAATAATTAAATTATTTTCATGAATAATACATTTGTTTAGAAATTTAATTATTTTTATAAATTCAAAATTTTATCGCATAATTTCAATTACCTTTTAATACACTTTTAATAAAAGTTTTGGGAAAATGCAAGTTTCTTAAAACTTTAATTAAATGTCAAAATAAATTAATTTTGACTTTGTCAAAATAATTCAATTATTTGAATATTTATAGATAAAATCCTTCATATGAAAATTCAGTTTTAAAAACTATTTAATTATTCAACAAACTTTTTTTTAAATGAAATAATTAAACTCTTGTAGAATTTTCTAATAAAAATTAATTTTGACTTTTTCAAAATAAATTAATTTTGACTTTTTCAAAATAATTCAATTATTTGAATATTTATAGATAAAATCCTTCATATGAAAATTCAGTTTTAGAAATAGTTAAATATTCAATAATTGAATTATTCATGTTTTAAATTAAATTCTCTTGTAGAATTTTCTAATAAAAATTAATTTAAAAATACGTATTTGAGTTAAAATTTTATATAACAATTAAATTTTAAAAGCATGTCAACGTGAATTTTTAGAAATAGTTAAATATTCAATAATTGAATTATTCATGTTTTAAATTACAATTCTTTGGAATTCATTTCTTTGAAAAATTTTCATTAATTTTTTTTTTAAACTATTAGAAATTTTTTTCTAATATATTTTATTTAATTGAAGAAATTCCGAATAATCGAAATTTACTCTTTAATTGTTAACAAATACGTTTGAAAACTCTCAAAGAATTTTTTTTAAATTATTAAAAATTTGAATAATTTTTATTGAAAATTCTAGAAAATATTAATTGAATTAAAATTCTGAAAGCAATATTTGCAAAAGTTAGAGTAACATTATGTATTCTTATATAATATAAAATGACACTATTACTCGGTCATCTTTAATTATTACAAGTTGTTGAATTTCAAAGCAATTACAATTTGAAATTTTTAAAAATCTTAATTTCAGGAGAAAATTAATTATAATTAAATAATTTATATATTTAAGAAAAAAATTTCTGATATTTTCAAATAATTTTACAATTAAAAAACTTTCTAAACAAATATACGAAAACTTCAAAAAAAAGAAGTCAATAACTCCAGAAAAACAAACAAACTTTTTTCAATAAATGCAATATATTTGAAAAATGAATTTTCATTTAACGAATATACTCCCATAATATTTAAATTGTAAAGTATGTTTATTGAATAAATAAGAGGCGCGCAGCAATATACGGAAAAGGCAAACCAGAAATTAAATTAATTAGACCAATTTACATCGTAAACAAGAAACCTTTCAAAAAAACTTCATTCAGATTAATTTTTCCAATGCGAGCAAAAAGGAAAATATATTTTATAAAAATACATAAAAAGTCTTTCTTTTTTTTAAATAAAAAGAATGACTAAAGTAAATTATAACCCAGTGAATTTTTTAAAATTCTCCCGTTTAACCAAACACGAAACGACAAGTTTTTTCACGCTGCATTTTTTTATTTATTCACTGTTTTTTTTTTATTTAAACTATATAAGGATAATTGATTTTCAGCAAAGTTAGTATAATACACACCTTGGAGCAAAAGTTAAATATCGAATGAAGCTGTCAACGCAAATGTGCAGAGTCGATGTTTTAAAAAAAACTTGCAAAGACCCAGTTGCATACGAATTGCTCGCAAGTTATCAAGGTAAATATACCGAAACAGAGAGAAAGAGAGAAAAGAAGAGAAGACCCCCTTGTGAAAAATTGGATATGGGACTACAATTTGGGACCCTTAAAAATCGACCACCCTGACATCTGTTGTCGGGTACTTCTGATACTTCGTATGCAAAATAGCCCGGTGCAAAAAAAGCTGCTTGCTATGCGTCGACGATCAGCATGAGACTCCCCGAGGGCCTTATATATATACGACTAGCACACGAACCTTATATATATACACACGGGGCATTCTTGATTTTTAGAGGAATTTTTTTTGGAACCCCCTCCCACTTTTTTTTGTGACTCTTATTCCGTCCCACAAAAGCCGTTCAGCGAGAGATGATTACACGTGTCTTTTTAACACAAAAGGCTCGAAAACCAACACCGTAATACGTCGGCGACGACGAGCCCTGTAATCTATCCGTGGAAAGGGGTTCGTGATGAGACAACCATTTTCAAAATTGCAATATACCTTGTGGATACCATACTGCTTATATGCCCCCCTCCCCACCACTACTACCACCACTATACCAATAATGTTGCAGAAATGTTGGAAGAACCTGCTGCTGTTTCTACTCCTGATGGTGCTGCTGATATTTTTTTTCCACACATTTTTCCTTTTTTGTCTTGAAGAAAATAACTCAAGATTGGTTTATTGGGTAAAAGTTATTTGTTTTTGGCCAAGAAAATATCACGGTGTTTGCTGATCTTTCAGCTGCTGGAGCTTGAAACCGCCTCTTTTAATGGAGAAAAAAAGAAAAACTGTTAATTTAGTAGCCTGTGAAAAATTTCGCTTATGATTTTTTTTAAAACACCAGTCACGATATGGGTGATGAAGGGAAAATTTTTTTTACTGACAGAAAATTAACATAATAATGCAAGTTGGGAATTTAAATTTTTGACGAAATTAAATTTAAGTCAACCCCCTGTCTTTTACGAAATGGAAATCTGGAATAAAATTTGGTCGAATGAACGAAAAATTTCAAACAGAAATTACAAATACGAAACATTCAAATATTTCTATTTCCGATAGCAATATTTCTTTTTAAATAACATTATTCTTGAAAGACTATCATATAGTTATTATTTATTAATTATTTTAAGTATAATTTTACCTATTTCAATATTAAGTGACTTTGAAAAAAATTAAGTTTACAATTTTCGTAAATAGATCAACTTCAAGAGGATTTTTAATTTAAAATTTTGCGATATTAAAATTCATAATACATTTAATTAGAAATTTTAAAAAACTTAGATTTTTGCAAAATGGTAATAATTGAAATTATTCTTGAAATTAGTTAAAATTGTCAATTTATATTAATTTTCAAGAAATAACCGGTAATTGCAGAAATCCAATTATTTTCATAAGTAATAAAATTCTTATTACAACAGTTCAACTATGTCAAAATTTAAGAAAAATTTCAAAATTTCAAAAATGTTCCTAAAAGAATTCAATTTTTAAATGAAATTGTACTCATAAAAAAATAAAAAATTGCATAAGAATTCAACTATTAACAAATTTTTTTTGTAAATATTTTATCAATAATTCAATTAATTTATGAGTAATAATTTTTTATGAATTCGATTATTTTCATAAATACTAAATCTAAATCTAAATCTAAATTAATTGTTTTTAGTACATTTTGAATCCAATTCCTAAACAAAAGAAATAATTCTTAAAATTTTTATTAAAATTTATCAAAAGAATTAAGTTACATAAAAATTTGTTAATAAAATTCTATAAAAGAATAAAATTTTAAAACATATTCAGTTATTCAATGAATTAATAACTTTGCATTAAAATAATTGACTAATTTTGAAAAGGTTTCAAATAAAAATATTTAGAAATAAAAATTTTCTATACTTTTTAACTGGCAATTTTAAAGAATTAATTGTTTGAAAAAGATTAATTGAATTTTTGGTTAAATATTTTGAAGTTGCATAAATTATTTTCAAAAGTAATAAAATTGTTCTTACAAAAGTTCATTTATGTCAAAATTTAAGAAAAATTCTCGGAAAAATTATAATTATCTATTTATGAATAATAAAATTCGCCCCAAAAATTAAATTATTTAAAAAAATTTTCTTGAAAGAATTTAATTTTTTAATAAAATTGTACTCAAACATATACAAAGTTCTTTCATAAATAATAAAAAATTGTATAGGAATGCAATTATTAACAAATTTTTTTGTAAATTTTTTCTCAATAATTTAATTAATTTCATGCATGATAATTTTTTATGAATTCAATTATTTTTATAAATACTAAATTTGTTGTAGGACTTCAATTATTTTCATAAATAATAAAGCTCATTTCAAAACATTAATTGTCTTTAGTACAATTTTAATCGAATTTTTAAAAAAGTAATAGTTCTTAAAAATTTGATTAAAATTCGTCAAAAAAATTCAATTATTTAAAAAATTGTTAATAAAATTCTTTAAAAGGATTAAATTTTAAAACACATTCCATTTTAATAAATTAATAATTTTGAATTTAGATAATTGACAAATTTTGAAAAGGTTTCAAATTAAATATATTTAAAAAATAAAAATTTTCTGTACAATTTTAAAGAATTAATTTTATTTTTAAAAGTTTAATTTAAATTTCAGTTAAATTTTTAGTTAAATAATTTCAAGTTACATAAATTGTTTTCAAAAGTAATAAAATTCTTTTTAGAAAAGTTCAATTATGTCAAAATTTGAGAAAAATTCTCGTCTAAATCACAATTAACTTTATAAATAACAAAATTCTTCTCCAAAATTCAATTATTTCAAAAAAATTCCTGATTTAAATAGTTTTCAGTATTTACTCGTTTAATAAATTTTCTGCAAAAAGTCAATTTTTAAATAAAATTGTACTTAAACATTTACAAATTATTTTCATAAATAATAAAAAATTCCGCAGGAATTTAATTGTTAACAAATTTTTTTGTAAAATTTTTCTCAATAATTCAATTCATTTTATGCATAATAATTTTATTTCTGAATTCAATTACCTTTATAAATAACAAATTTGTTGTAGAAATTCAATTATTTTCTTAAATAATAAAGCTCATTGCAAAACATTAATTTTTTTTAGTACAATTTTAATCAAATTTTTTAAAAAAAGTAATTATTCTTCAAAATTTGATTAAAATTATTTGAAAGAATTCAATTATTTCAAAATTTGTTGATAACATTTTTTATAAGTAATAAATGTGAAGAAACATTCCATTTTTCCATAAATTATGTACTAGTACATAATTTATGGAAAAATACAAAAGCTTTTGTATTAAAATAATTGAATAATGTAGAAAAGGATTCAAAGAAAAATATTTAAAATTAAAAACTTTCTTAACTTTCAACTGTCAATTTTGAAGAATTAAATATTTTGAAAAAGTTTAATTTACTTTTTGTTTAAATAAATTGAAGTTACATTGGAATTTTTCCAAATATGGAAAGTTTCCCAATTTTTTGGAAATTTTCCTATATTTTCATAAAGAAATTTACCTAAACATTTAAGAGAATTTTTCAAAACTTTTGGTATCTTTTCTACGCTATTCCTAGAGAATATTTCTAAATTTATACGAAGTTTTAGGTAATTTTTTCGAAAAAATCTTATCCTTATCTATGTTGATAATTTTTTTAAAAATAATTAGTGGAATTTGCTTCCTAAATTTAAAAAAAAAAATTTCGAGAATTATTCTTACAGTGTATTTAATTGAAAAAATTACGAATAATCGGAATTTCATAGAATTAAAATGTGAAGAAATGGTTTTAAAAATTCTCAAAGAACAATATTGTTATTTTCTATATCTTAATCATGATTTTTTAACAATTAATAATTTTCTAGTACTTTTTATAAATAAAAAGCAAAAAAAATTTGCATAATTTACTCGCTAAATTTAAATCAGTTAAAAATAACTGATTTTTAAGCAAAAAGTCAGTCACTAATTCAAATATTAATATTTTACTAACAATTAGTTAAAAATATCTGATTGTCAGTTGAAAATAACTGATGTTTTAGTAAAGTTTTTGTTTTTTGACTGATTCAATTCGACAAGTTTAATTAATTTTTATAGTTATTTTTTACTGAAAATCAGTTTTTTGTAAATGATTCAATAGCAAAAAAGTTAGTCAATGATTGTATGTTAAAACTACGATTTTCAGCTGATTCAAATTAAGAAAGTAAATCAGTCAAACAAATTTTTTTAAAAGAAGCATAAAAAAATAAAATTTATTTGTTAATCATAATTTTTTAAAATTTTTCAATTTCATACTTTATATTATTATAAATCATGAAAAATACCTGCATATTTTCGATTTATCAAACAATATTTTTTAAAGAAAAAAACAAAAACACACACAAAAGTCAAACTTCAGATGTTGACAAAAAGAATGAATGATTATTGTCGATTATTATTTAATAATGAACTAATATTATATTTAATTAATGAATATTTTACTTAAGTAAATCGTATTTAGTATAAATAACTATTTATTTGATACCATAAATTAAAATATTTACGACCAGTAAATATTAACTTAACTCAAATATATAAAAACAAATTATTAAGTTTAAATACCACCGATCGAGCGTTAGCGAGTGAAGCTATGTCGCTAGTAATAATAAAAATAAGAATAAAAATAATAAAAAAAATAATGATAATAACAACAAGAATCATAACACAACATGTGAGAACGACGCGTAGGTTTCAATAAAGTTCGCGATGTTAAAATTTATAGTTCTATTGTCTACTATCTATGATGTATGCTTTGATTTTCAAGGAGGAGGGTAAAAGTTTACAAATTCGCCACAGGCGCGTTTATATACGAGAAAAGTTTAGCGCGCGCGTATCGAGTTACTAAGCAAACTGCATGCTATTTAAAACCAATAGAGCTCGAGGCAAGTGTGTTCAAAGGTGTCATTATCGATGCATAAGTGTGCATCGATAAGAGAGGTGTTGAGAACGAAGATCTAGATCTAAAACTTGTCCCACTGCGATTGTAAAGTGTGAACATTTCGCTAGCTCTGCAAAAACCCCCTATATAGTTCTTAAATACAGGTGTTGCTTATATCGAACTTCGAAATAAAAAATAAAATACGACAAGCTAAGCTTGAAATAAGAAAATAAGACAAGCTGTAAGCTTCAAAATAAAAATAAAATTCAAACAAGCAAAATTCAAGCACCTAAATCAAAAATCAAGATATGTATTATTTCATGTGTCAATGATGATGAAGAATTAAATACTAAGAAGCAAAATTAAAAAACAAATAAAATTCGAAAATAAATTCAAAAATATTTAATAGTAAATTAGTCAAATTGTTTAAAGGCAAAAATACCATTTTTACCCCTTTTTATTGATTTTACGGAAATTCGAAAAAAATTAAAATTAATAGAAGTGCTTTCAAATAAACTATCTTTTTAGCCCCTATTTGATTTATTTAATAGAAATTAAAAAAGTAAAAAATTACCAATATACCTTTCAGTAAAAAAATTATATTTTTACTCACCTATTTGATTCATTTTATTAATAATAAATTGCTTACAAAATGAATTTTAGATTAAATTTTAGGTAACACTTGAATATTATTATTATCGTTTAAATTTTTTAAAATAATTGAATTTTGAAAAGGTTTGAAATTAAAATCTTTGAAAATTTGAATTTTTCCTACTTTTAATTCACAATTTTGCAAAATCAATTTTTTAAAATAGAATATAATTGAATTTTGTTTTCAATTTATTTGAAGTTTTTAATTTCTAATATACATATATTTAATTAACGAATTTTCGAATTTACTCCGAATGATTTATCAAAATTTGGTAAAATTGAATTGCTAAATTTAATTCATTAAAATCTTTAAAAATTTGAATTTTTGTTACTTTTAATTCACAATTCTGCAAAATTAAATTTTTTAAATAGAATATAATTGAATTTTGTTTTCAATTCATTTTAAGTTCCTAATTTTTAACGCATATTTAATTAACAAATTGTTGAATTTACTCCGAATTATTTATTAAAACTTGGTAAAATTAAATTGATAAATTTAAGTAATTTTTAAAACCTTTAAAAATTTGAATTTTTCATTCCTTTTATTATCAATTCTATGAAAATTAAATTTTTTCAATAGAATATAATTGAATTTTGTTTTCAATTTATTTAAAGTTTTTAATTTCTAATGCATATTTAATTAACAAATTTTCGAATTTACTCCAAATGATTTATCAAAACTTGGTAAAATTGAATTGTTAAATTTAATTCATTAAAATCTTTAAAAATTTGAATTTTTATACTTTTTATCAACAATTCTGTAAAAATTAAATTTTTTAAATAGAATATAATTGAATTTTGTTTTCAATTTATTTAAATTTTATAATTTCTAATGCATATTTAATTAATAAATTTTCGAATTGACTCCGAATTATTTATCAAAATTTGGTAAAATTAAATTGTTAAAAAATTCGTAAACAAATGTAACACAAAATTTTTTTGAGTATATTATTGTTTCCATTATTTTCATAAAAATTCAAAAATTTTCTGTTTCATATATATTCAATTAATATTTGCAGCTGAGAAATAGAATTTAGAAACACTTTTTTTTTATTTTCAAAAAACTTTAAGTTTTATTTAAAATAATTGTAATCGAGAAGTAGAAATGATACAAATTATTTCCTAGAAACATTTATCAAAGAACTTAATTAGAAAAATTAACTTAAACTTGGAAAAATTTTAAGGGGACATTTAAAAAAAATTTCGTTTTTAAATATTTTTTATTTTCGGTAAGTAATTAAATTTTTTTAAAACTTATCCGTAAGTTTCTGCAAAATACATTTATTTACTTAAAAAAATTTATACCTTTTAAAATTTTAATATTTAATATTTTAGAAGCATTTTTTGGAAAAAGTTTCATTTTTTTAAATGTAAATAAAACAGTGAATTATCTTATTAGATAAAACTTCAATCTTTCATGAAAAATGTAGATATTCTTTAAATTTCGAAAATAACTTTACAAATTTTAATGATTTTTGTTACTTAAATTTTTCTATTTTAAATACAAAAATAACCTTTTATTCCAAAAAAGAATTAATTTTTTTTCCCAAAAAATGCTTCAATAATAGTAAATATTAAATTTTTGAGAGAAGTAATTTTTTTTAGATAAATAAACATATTTTCTATAAATGTACGGATGGGTTTTAAAATATTTAATTTTTAACGAAAAAGAAATATATTTAAAAATAAAATTTTTTACCACTTCGTTAAAAAAAAGTTTGGCCCAATTTATTTTATGATTATTGAATTCCTGGGGAATAATTACTATAAGAACATATGCTTTTGTGGTTTTTTAAGTTACTATGTACATAGGTATAAAAATACTTTCTTTTGGGAAAATAACATTTGTTAACAATTTGTTGACAATTGTTAACAATTGTTAACAATTATTAATAAACTAGTTAATAACTTTATATATAGTTTGTAAATAATATTGTTATTAGGAAATAAACAAAATTTATTGTAGACAACATCAAATAATAAACAAAATGTGTTTTTTAATTGTTTATCATAATTTTTTTTCATTTTATAATTTTTAAATTATTTCATTTTATAAATTATGAAAAATACACAAAAACTAACTTTATTCTCCGCACACAGAATGAATGATAGGACATAATGAACATGAATCATTAGATTATTATAGTTAATTAATTTCCAAATTGCTTAATTGAAGCATTACTTTCTTCAATCAAAAGCAATTTTGATTGAAAATTTTTTCCCCAACTTCTAATACTTAATTGTATCATCATCAGCTGCAAGTTTAGTTCTTAATTGTTTCAAGGAAAATGTTTCCTTTTTAATATTGTTGCTTCAACGAATTTTGTAATTTAATCATCACTATGCGCGCGCGCTCGCCGCTCAAAAAGGGTTCCATTCTCTCATAGAAAAACTGCGACAAAATTCATGAGAATTAAACTTTGAAGGCATCCCAAGTTTTAAGGACGACAAGTTTTTTTCAACCGCACCTTCCATCCTAAATCGAATTCGCTTCTAAAACATTTTGACAACAGAGGGCGAGACTTCTTCTCTCACTCTCATTAAAAATCGAATTCTCTCGCGGTACTGGAATTCGCGTTAAGTCGGTGAGAACGGGGCAAACAATTCTCATCACGTACACCTAATTCCAAACTCAGAATAAGATCCGTGTGTTGCTGTGCAGTGTTTTTTGCCTTCGACGAGCAAAAATTATTAAGCCGCGAGGCCCTTTTCTAAAACCAACACGTAATTATCTCGTCGTCCGTTATTTCAGCAATTTTGTTCTCGTGGACGAGAGAAAAAGCGAGAGAGAGAGAGAAAAGATGAGTAGGAACTTGACTTTCATTTTTCCCACTCGTGATTCTCTATGTGTATATATCTAAACTTTATATTCGCGCACAGACTATGCGGTGTGTATATATACAACCAACATTTACATGGCAGGTGATATCAATTACCCTGAAAGAGGCGCCTTCGTAAAAATTGCAGACGAGAATCTTTCTCAGGAGGCACGAAGGTTGCCTCTCACCAATTTGCTTGATTCGCGCCTCTATCCAACGTTATTCTTCCCTCATTCATTTCCTACTTTATATGCGCCGGCAAAATCAAAAGATTAACTCCTATAACCAACACCAGAAGACTCGCACTTTTTTTTTCTTTCCTTTTTGAGAGACAGTGGGGAATTCTTTCCTCAAAAGCAAAAAATAGTCGGAAATTCGATACAACTTTTTGTCAAAAATTCTTTATAAAACAAAATTACTATGAGACAACATTATACTTAATTAAAATAGAAAAGTAATTTTTAATGATTTTGTTTGATTGAAATTAGTTTGTAAATTTAATTCCAATATATACACTGAAGAAAATATATAATTTTCATAAAAGTATTTTACAATTGAAGTAAAAGTGCAGCAAACCAAAATTTTGATATAAAAAATACTAAAATTAAAGAAAAAGTGAAAGAAAAGTGAAAAAGTGAAAGTGAAAGAAAAGTTCAAGAATTTAGTGTAATTATATCGAATTTCAAAAATTTAAATATAATTTTAATATAAATTTACTAAATTCCACATACGTATTTTTAATGTTTAGTATTTTTTATATCAAAATTTCTGTTTATTGCACTTTTTCCCCAAATTATAAAATACTTTTACAAAATTTAATATGCATTTTCTTTAAGTGTAAAAAATATTTACTGCTTTGATTATTGTTATATGTTTGAATAATTATATTTAATTCAAACATATTTTCTGTTTTGATTTAAACAAAAAATGTGTGTAAAAATTTTACGTTTGATTAAAAAATAAAAGTTGAATATAAAAAATTTAATATCAACCACAACTTATGTTTGAAACCACAAAAAATATGTTTCAATTAAACCTAAATTTGCTTAACTGTATAACAAAGAAATTTTAAGTTTGATTCAAACAAAACATGTTTGCGAATAAATCGTTTTTTCAGTGTATAAAAATTATTATCCAACTTAGTTTTCAATTCATAAAAATCGTTTTCTAATTTTCAAAAATAAGTAATCTATGAATTGTTAGTAAGTAATGAATTAATAGTTCATGTTTTATTAATTACTATTAATATTCTTATAACATTTTCGAAACATTCCCATTAAGTGTAATGTAGAAAAAACCCAAAAGTTATTTGGAGAAATTATTTGAAACGTTTAGATAAATTTCATTATGAAAATAAAGGAAAATTTGTGAGAATTTGAGAAAATTCCAATAATTGAAATAATTCCAAATTATTTCAAAAGAAATTAAATTTACCTTCTTTAAAAAAGAATTCTTTAATCTTGTCAGTGAAAAGTAATAAAAAATTTTAATTTTCAAAAATTTTAATTTAATACATAAATTTAAAATTGTTCAATTATATAAACACAAAAAGAATAATTTATTGAATAAGTGAATGTTTGTTAAAGTTTAATTCCTTGAAAGAATATTATCGACACATTTTAAAATAACTAAATTCATTTTACGAATTTTAAATCAATTTTAAAGAGTAATTACTTTTTTTAAAAAATTAAATTAAAATTGTACTGAAAGCAATTAAAATTATTATCTTCAGCTTCGTTATTTATGAAAATAATTGAATTTCTAAAACAAATATCATTTATAAAAATAATTGTATTCGTGAAAAAATTTATTATTCATAAAATTAATTGAATTATTCAGAAGAAATTAGCAAAAAATTTGTTAATAATTGAATTCCAGTGCAATGTTTATTATTTGTGAAAATAGTTTAAAAAATTTTAGTACAATTTGGTTAAAAAATTGAATTCTTTTAAAAAATTTATTAAAATAGTAACTACTGAAAATCATTTATATCAGGAATTTTTTTTTAAATAATTGAATTTTTAAAAAGAATTTTGTTATTTATAAAGTTAATTATGATTTAGACGAGAATTTTTCTCAAATTTTGACATAATTGAACTTTTGCGAAAAGAATTTTAATATTTTTTAAAATAATTGATGTAACTTCAATCTATTTAACCAATCAATAAAACTAAACTTTTCCAACAAAATTAATTCTTCAAAATTGGCAATTTGAATGTACAGAAAATTTTTATTTTTAAATATTTTAATTTGAAACCTTTTAAAATTAATGGAATATTTAAATGCAAAATTACTAATTTATTTAATAATTGAATGTGATTTAAAATTAATTTCTTTATAAAGAACTTTATTAACAAATTTTCGAATAATTGAATTCGTTTGAGAAATTCTAATAAACATTGTAAGAATAATTATTTTTTTTTAGGAACTGGATTTAAAATGTACTGAAAACAATTAAAATTCAGCGATGAGATTTATTATTTGTAAAAATACATAAATTCCAAAAACAAATTTATTATTCATAAAAATATTGAATTCCTAAAACAAAATTATTATTTATAAAAATAATTGAATTCATAAAAGAAATTATTATTCATGAAATTAATTAAATTATTCAGAAGAAATTAATAAAATATTTGTTAATAATTACATTCCTATGCAATTTTTTATTATTTATAAAAATAATTAAAAATTTTGTAGTACAATTTTGTTAAAAAATTAAATTTTTTTAGGAAATTAATTAAGTAGTTA
The DNA here is from genome assembly GCA_032873175.1 of Leptopilina drosophilae. Classification (NCBI taxonomy): domain Eukaryota; kingdom Metazoa; phylum Arthropoda; class Insecta; order Hymenoptera; family Figitidae; genus Leptopilina; species Leptopilina drosophilae. Next base: position 42,331,030 of record CM065480.1, on the reverse strand, counting down.
TTTGAAAATCATTGTAATGAAGAAAATTTTTGAAAATAATTGAAGTTTTTAGATGAATTTTGTCATTTTTAAATATAATTGAAATTTTTATGGGAATTTTTCTTTGAATTTTTTAACATAATTTAACTTTTATAAGAAAAAATTCATTTCTTTTGAAAGTGATTTAATTTCTGGAATCATTTGCAACTTCTCCAAAATTCAATTTTTTCAAATGTTTTTAACTAAAATTTCTATACTTTAATTATTTAAAATAAAATTAATTAAATATATATTGACAAATTTCATTAATTTTAAGAAGAATTTTAGTTATTAATATTTTGCAAAAATCTAAGTTTTCAAAAATCTAATTAAATTAATTAAAAATTTTTATTTTTAAAAATTTCAAATTGAAATTTTTTGAAGTTTGTCTATTTTAAAAAGTTTTAAACGCAACTTCTTTAAAATTGAATTAATTTCGAAATATTTAAGTAAAATCTTTTTTAAATAATTTGTAAGTATTATAATTTTATAATTAAATTTCTTGATAGTTATTCAAAAATTAGATATTTTTAATGTAATTATTGTCGGAAATAGAAAAAATTGAGGTTTTTGTGTTAGAATTCTTGGTGATTTCTTATTTTATATGTTCTTATTGGTGATTTTACATTTTATATTTATGAAAACAAAAATTTGAATTAAATATTTTTAAATTAATATTTTCATTTTAAAAAGTTTGCAAGAAGTTAGTCTCGCGGATTGTCGATCGTTATTTTTCAATCTTTTTTTCTTACAAGGAAAAAATTAAATCAAAAATTAAAAAAAACTTTTTCGAATTTATTCCCTTTATTATTTTTCTAAATACAATTTGAATATAGTGATTGTAGAAAAAATTTATATATTTTAATTGTATACAACAGAATGTTAAGTAAATTCGAACGTGAAGGATTTTGATTTAATAAGAGTGTAAATATTAATTTACAAAAATGTTAATTAACATTTTGCTACAGGGTGCGCGGCAAGTTGTAACATAATAACTTTTATCACCGAAACTTTTCTCATTACATCTTCTCGTGTGCTGTACAGAAATTTCCCAACAGACTTAAAACGCATATATAAGTTCTAAAAACATCTTAGAAACTTTCCACCGTCCTCTATACGTCCTAGGGGCAATAATTTCATTTTTCAGTTAGGAGGAATGCATTATGAAAATTTACCAAACGAGAGAACGAGAAAAATCAAGAGAAGCAAAAGAAAAATAAAAAGAAGAAAAAGGGTTTTTCTTGTTTCTTTTTTTCTTGTTTTGGTTTTTTTAGCTTCTTTTTTTTCTTTTTGTTTTTTAGCTTCTTTTTTTTCTTCTTCTTGTTTTTCTTTAGCTTCTTTTTTTCTTCTTTTTGTTTTTCTAATAAAATATAAAAGAACAAAAACGAAAAAGTAAATTAAAAAAGGAAACAGAAGAAAGAAACCAAACAGGAAAAATGAAGGCAAAAAAATAATAAGAGGAAAAAAATAAAAAAAAGTGACAATTAACAAACAATGGAAAATTATTAACAATCGTAATTATGGACCTTACAAAAAATGCAACGATTATTATTATATATAAAATTTAGCTTTAAGAAACCAATTCTTTGGATCTTAATCACAATCTTGTGCACACAAAAAAAATTTCACCCGAAAAGAATTATCTGATAATCAGAGGAGGCGTTGATTTTAGACAACCGAATGATCTAGGTCTAGCTGTATATATATATACGTATATATGAAGATTCGATATTTCGATAAATTTGTGTTTGGACAGTGGTCTATAATTAGTAGCATTAGGTGAGAATCTTGGCCACGAGAGGTGATTGTAAAGATGCGTCTAGTCATCAAACGTATAAATGATAAGTGCAATTTTAATTATTGGTTTCCAAAGATTCCTATACACACAATTCAACATCTACTTTACCGTTTTCTATATCAGCATAATCTCCAAATTACTATGCGATAGAATATATGTAAATTCCATTTTATCATTTTACTTCTTTTTTTCCTCAAAGCAAATATAGAAAAAAGAAAAATGATTATAAATATTTAAAACTATAATTAAGAGTGAAAAAAAATAATAAGGAATTATTGATTCAATGATAAGTTTGGAATTTAAACGCCGGATTAGTATTAACTATTAACCTCTATTATAAATTAGAAAAAAAAATTTAAATTTGTTTCTTATAATTAACTGCATAATTATATTTTTTTAATTACTAACTAAATGATTATTTAAATTATTTAAATTTTAGTATTTTTATTTTTGTTATTATTTGCCACTGAATGACTGATACTTATATACTTTAGTCAACTCTTTTCCTCTTGTGAGAGAGATTTGTTGCCCTCTAGGCGGACAATAATAGAACTATTTTGGCGCGAAATTCAAATTTAATGAAAAAAATACAAAGTATAGAAAAAATTCTTTTCACGATATTTAAATTCGATGCTCGATTCTTCTCGCTACGACATCACTTGTCAGCGAATTTTGTCGCCACCTGGCGGAAGGAGACAAAATTGGCGCGAAATTCGAATTTATTGGAAGAAAACAAAGTGGAAAATGATTCTCGCGCAAGATTTAAATTTAAGACTTGATTAATTTCGTTCCTGTCTCGCCTGTGAGTGAATTTTGTCGCCACCTGGCGAACAGAGATAAAATTGGCGCGAAATTCGAATTTATTGGAAGAAAAGAAAGTGGAAAATAGTTCTCGCGCATGATTTAAATTTAAGACCCGATTAACTTCGTTCGATCCCAATTGTGAGAGAGTTTTGTTGCCACCTTGTGGACAGGAAACAAAATTGGCGCGAAATTCAAAATTCTCGGAAGAAAATTAAATAGAAAAAAATTCCCTCGCGATATTTAAATTCAAGGCTAGATTAATTTCATTTCTATCTCAATTGTGAGTGAGTTTTGTCGCCACCTGGCGGACAGGAAACAGAATTGGCGCGAAATTCAAATTTAGTGCTAGAAAAAGAAGAAGAAAATAATTCCTACACGATGTTTAAATTCTAGGCTCGACTAGTCTCGGCACGATCTCGTTTATGAGCGAGTTTTGTCGACATCTAGCGGACAAAAACCTGGCGCGAAATTCAAATTTAATAAAACAAAACGAAGAGATAAAAAATAATTCCCCCGCATAAAATTCCAGATTCGCTGCACAAATTTTTCTTCAATTCCAAAAGAGCATTCTTATTGAATATTTATGTCACGAAAAAATAAAAACATACAAATATTTCGATTAAAATACCAGGGAAAAAAATTTTTTTCAGCATTAATTTTTTTTTTGGTCCCCGAAAGTGTATAAATAAAATATTTATATATGAAAAGAGGGAGAAAAGTATCGGTGCTTATTCAATAAACAACCCGTGAGATCGCTATTTACGGCAATTAATTCATGTACTTTTTCAACAACTTCCCATGCAAAATACTCCATTCCTTTTGCGTTGCTTTATGGGATCTTATGTGGAAAAAAATAAATGATCTGATAAAAATTCCTCTCGAACACCAATGACCACATGCGGGGCGATCAGGACACACTCTTCAGCATGAGTATATTCGATTAGGATAAGCAAAAGGCATTTCGAGTTTCATTAAATTCGAAATATAAAACAGCGAAAGTTTACCGGGGCGCACGCGCGACTCTTTTATTTTTTTTAAGGGATAATCGATGAATATTCATAAACCCTTGAGAAAAAAAAAATTTATATATATGCTTAACTGCACGTTTATATATTCTTAGAATGAGTAACTTTCCTTTCGTCTCGATTCATTTACATTTGTAGAGAGAGAAAAAGAGGGAGAGGGAGAAAATTATACAGAGTAAAAGAGTGAGAGAGAGGGAAACTATATACACAAGCGAGAAATAACATTTCGAGATAAATTCTACTTTATTAGCCAACTTCATTAATATGCATTTTATCAATATGCTCCACAACATACGAATTTTTTTTTCGTTATAAATGCGAATTTGAAAAATATTCTTTTTTACTGCTGGAATAATAATTTTTCCATGAAAATTGAATTATTTTTTTTCGCTAAAGGGATTTTATTCGTATTTTCAGTTTTTGCTTTTTTTATACTTTATTTTGTAATCAACTTTAGAAAAAGTGTTATTTTCCTTTTTCCATTTACTAGATTTTTGATGAATTTTTTATTTACGCACTTGAATAATGAAACGTGAATTTAACACAATTTCGAATAGAAAATTGTTCATTAATGATATTCAATATATATTGTGGATAAGTTTTCACTAAACTTTCTCATTAAATAATTTCAAGATGAGAGTTGAAAGCTCATAAAATTTACATTTCTAGAAGGATACGTAATTTGCTTTCCCACGGTGTTTATGTATATGTGCCATATGCTATTGTGTCAACCCTATTTGTCAACGCTACTATTTTATTATATACTGCGGAATGAAAAAGGAGGTGTAAATGTTATTTACAACTATTTGCCAAAAATAACTTTCTTATATAATACATTTTTTTCTATTGTTTCCATTTTATTAATTTTATTAATTTCATTCATTTTATTAATTTTTTATTTGACTCTTGACTTTTTATTCATTTATTTGTAATGTTACTATTATTTTTTATTTTATTTATTATTACACTATTGGAGCAATGCCAAAGTTTAAATTTAAAAAACTGAACTAAAAATACATCAGACAATTAGAAAAAACTATTTTCAATTTTTATTTAGTAAACTGTTAACCTCGATATTAACTTATAGTAGTTATGCGAGTAATTTTTTTATTATAATCAACTATTAGAATCCTTTATTAATTTTTTATTGTAATTATTAACTGTATTATTTACCATATTGTTTGCCATATTATTTACTATAAATAACTAAAATTTAAGGTCATTAAATTATGTCACTTCAGGAAAATTCTTTCCGCTTGTGAGAGAGTTTTGTTGCCCTCTAGGCGGCCAGTAACTGCACTATTTTGGCGCGAAATTCAAATTTAATAAAACAAATCAAAATAGAAATAAATAATTGCTCGATTTTAATATTCGAGGCTCGATTCCTATTGTTTCGGCACTACTTGTGAGTGAGTTTCGTCGCCATCTAGCGAAAAATAAAAGTATTGGCGCAAAATTCAAATTTTACTCTCGATAAATTTTTCGCAAATTAAAAAAACGGTTCGAAAATTGTAGGGATTTTTTCGGGAGTTCTACAAAAGTTCAAGAAAATATATTTTTTTTTTTTAAAAACAGGAAGAATTTTTTAAATACTTAAATTTTCTCGCCAGCGTTAAAAATATGAAATCAGTGATGAATATATTAATTGAATGTGGTGAATTTACAATTTAATTTGAAAGTCTCATTTTTTCTCTTTTTTTTGACAAAAATAATTCCGTGGGAATTAAGAAATAAATATTTAATTTGAATCTAAATTTTAAATTGGCCGATCGTTATGTAGAGTTAAACTTATTTCTACCTCTGTAAGACTGTAAGTTTCAACCTCCTATAGGGGAGACACGTAACACACGCGAGTGGCACGCGCGGCGCGCGCTCTCAACTTGCAAGAACCAGTTCTCCACGGAATAGAAATCAACTTCTCAAACTCCAATCATCGGAATTCATATTCGTTGAAAATTTATTTCACCAAAAATCTTATTTTCAACTTTCCTTTTCACTTCTTTAACAGAATTATTAAAAAAAAAAAATCTACACTGTTCCTGTTTGAATTTTGTCCAAAATTTACAGATTAAAAAAGTCAAAAAAAAATTTTTCACACTTTACTAAAAAATTATCTTATACCAATATTAATATTCAATCAATCATTATATTGAAAAAGGCAAAAAAAAGGAACTATGCCCAAGATTGCGAGTGTAATTCAGTGTCTGACCTCAGGTGAAATTTTGTGTGTAAGATCTGATACATAAGTTTATAATTAGTATATGTGGTAGGAGTAAAAAAAAATCTGACTCGCACCAAGTCAACAGCGTGTTAATAACAGTTCTTTTAATTATAACCGTTTCCATCTAGAGCGTTTCTGAAGGGGCAGGTGTTGATAGGTAGACATTAATCACCGAAGCGTCTCGCTCATCTCAACATCGCACGAAATGTTCCTTCTAAAAACATTAGCGAATCTAGTTTATTCGTGAGCAATCAATCTGTAATCCGACTGCTTGTTAAGTTTCGTGAATATATACTATTGTTGTGTGTATATAAATTCAAACAAGAAACAGAACCGAGCAATCAATCAATTTTAATTAAATCCTTCTGTCAGCGCACTCAAAAAAATGCATACAACCATCATTAAAAAACGACAAGTGCAAAAAAAATTCATTTTCAAATAAAATTAGAAAAAAATTTAAGGAACCACACTATATAACATGTGGCAAAAAATATTTTCAGTATAACCTTTAACTATAGTAAAAGGTTAGACATTAATCAATCTAAAAAAAATACACTGAAAAAAAAATTTATTTAATTCAAATAACCGATTATTTGTCTACAATCAAATAAATATTTACTTGAATCAAATAATTTTTATTTGAATCAAATAAATTGTATTTGAATCAAATATTTCAGTATTTGAAGCAAATACTAATTAATTGATTCAAATAAAAATTATTTGATTCAAGTAAATATTTATTTGATTATAGACAAATAATCGGTTATTTGAATCAAATAAATTTTTTTTTCAGTGTATTCTTTCCTTAATCTCTTATTTGGAAATTCGGAATTTTTCTTCTTTCAAAAAACATTTTATTCACAATTTGGTAATAATCTCTTTATTTCACATTTTTCGTATTCCAGACTTCGCACTCTTCAACCAAAATCTACTATTTACTATTTTTTACAATAAGCTTCGATTTGGATACATTTAAAAAAAATTTTTTTAACACTAAAAGCTACTTTTTTTTGTTTTAATTTGCACAAGTTTAAATCTATAGATATAAATTTGTTATACAAAAAAGGAAATTCTATCATTAAAAAATTATTCTCTAAATTTTAATCAAATTCTTTTTGAAAATAATTGAACATTTTGTATAAAATTCTTTAACACAATTCACTTATTTTAGAAAAATTCTGGGAAATACATTATGAATCAACTATCTTCACAAATAATAATAAAATTCTTCGCTGACATTAAAATCAATATCTAATATTCTACAAAAATTTCTCAAAAGAATTCAATAATTATTTACATTCATAACTGATAACATTTTCACAGGAATTGAATCTTTTGGAGTGAAATTTTAAAGAAGATTTTTTAAAAGAAATTCAATTATTATTGAAAGTAGTTTAATAAAATTCATTGAATGAAATTAATAGTTTTCTAAAATTTTGGTAACATTAATTAAAAAAAATGAAATTACTTCCATAAGTAATAAAATTTAACGTAAGTATTCATTTATTTTCAATATAATTTTAAATGAATTATTCTTTTTAATTTTAAAAAAAATTAATGCTAAACGATTAAATTATTTGAAGAAATTTAATAAAATTCGACGTAAGAATTTAATTATTTTCATAAGTAAATTATGAAATTCTTTGCATACTTCTAATTCTATTAACTACAATTTGAAATTAATTATTCGAAAATTGTAGTTATTTTCAAAAATTTTATTGAAACTTTTCGAAAGAAATCAATTATATAAAAATATTTTGATATAAACTCCTTAAAAGTATTTAATTTTAAGAAATTACAGAACATGTTCGATAAATTATTTATCTTTGTATTTAAATAAGTGAATTGAAAATTTTAAATTATAATTGAATTAACATTCAAAGCATTATAGCGCACGAAATTTTAGAAATAGTTATAAATTTAAAAAAAACTTGTAAATTGTAACTATATTAGTTCAAAATTATTTTTATCATTTTAATTCAATTATTATTTTCAAGCATCTTTTTATTTTTAATTAAAATTCTTTTCGAAATCAATCAATTTGAATAATTTTTGAATCCATTTATTAACAATTTACTTTTATTTCATTTTGATAAATTATTCGGAATAAATTCGGAAGTTCTTCAATTTAAAAAAATTGTAAATTAAAGTTATTAAAAATTTTACTGACAATAAAGAAATAAATACGAATTTAATATATATTTATTGAACAAAAGTTATTCAAATATAAAGAATTTAAATTCAAATTAATTTTAAATGCTTTCAATTATGAAAAAAAGTTAATTTTTTGAAAACATTTAATTAAAATTTTTTGAATACCAGTTCAATTCTCGTAAAAATAAAAAATATTTATTTACATTATTAATTAATTGGTTATTTCTTGGCAAATTTCACTAAAATAAATTTTATGTTAAACCAATTTGATTTAAGTTTTGTTTGTAAAAATTATATTTTTAAAATTTAGTCAAATTTTGGGAAGAATTTGAACTAAAAGCTTTGAAAATAATTGAATTTCAATAAAAATTTTTTTTTTATTTTTTATTTTTCAATAAAAATTTAAAATTTTAAATTATCTTCAGAATAAGAAAAAAGTGAATATTTTTTACGTAACTCAGGAAAACGTCAAGGAAACATACAGAATTAAATATATTTCTGATTTTTGTAAATCGACTAAAACAAGTTTTTTATTGGTCAAAAAGGACAATTTTTTACCAAATATTTTTCCAAAAAATGCATTTTTGTAAGAGTTATGGAGGGAAAACCGAAAATCAAAAAATTGATTTCTCTCGAAAACCACTGTACCGATTTTAATGAAGTTTACAAATATATAATAAAGTAATAAGAGAAAATAAATAAATAAAAAATGAATTAAATAAAAAATAAATAAATAAAAATAAAATAAATAAATTAATAAATTTTTGAAATTAAAAAAAAATGATTAGTCTTTTTTTGAAGATACTACTTTGAAATGTTTACTTTTAATTCTTCTAAATGTGTACTGTTAAGAAATACTTTTGAAAATTTTTTTTGAATTTGGTACTTCATAGTGAAAAAAAATTGAATCCAGTAACTGATCATTTTTCGAATTGCGTTAAATTTAGTATAATTATGTATTTTTGGGGTCACTAATAGCGAATATAATGTTGGATTATCAAAATTTAAAATGGTGGATCCAATATGGCGGACTACTCTATTAGAAACGTATTCGGAACTTGTTTGAAACAAATTCGAAATCTGTTTGTGAAATCTCTTTAGCTCTCATTCTAAACTTATTTAAAACTTGTTCGAAAGTGAATATCAAATCAGCAACTAATTTAAAATTTTTAAACTTTAAATTTTTTATTATACTTTTTTCTTTTTTTTACTTTTTTTTAAACTTTAAATTTTTTATTATACTTTTCTCTTTTTTTTTACTTTTTTTTAAACTTTAAATTTTTTATTATACTTTTTATTCTTTTTTTTACTTTTTACTTTTTTTTAAACTTTTTATTTTTTATTATTAAAAAATTCGAAACTTGTCTTATGGCACAACTAAGAAGAGATAGAGTTGGATTTTTTCAATATTACACATAATTTTTTCCTCTTTTTTTGACCTCATGTTTACCAAAGTTGTTCAGTTTCTTTTCTTTTCTTTTTTTTGAAGAAATCTGTTAGTATTGCTATGAAGATGAATATACGATTGCATTGAGTTTTTTTCACTTTTTCCCCCTCTCCTACTCTCTTTCTGTCTTTTTTTTTTTTTTTTTTTTTTTTTTGACAAAGAAGCCACGCGCGCTTGGATTATCTCGATTTGTGCGCGGCAGAAAAGGAGAATTCTATTGAGCGGTACGTGGTACCAATCTTCACCTTGTTCTTTTCAGTTCCAAGATAATAGATCGGTCTACCAAGAAGAATGAAACCTGCAAACGAACAACAAACACATTTTTCCTCTCAACATGGGGTAAGTATTTTTTTTTTTTTTGCATTTTTTCTCTTTTCGTTTTCATTGATAAATTCCTAAGTGGCTTTAACCGCACAAAAGGAGGAGAGAACACACGCATATACGCATATTGAATAAAGAGGCCGTTATAGGCATCCGTTTTGGAAAATTTTCGTTAAACTGTATTATGTAATTGATCAATAAAAATTATCTTTCTATTTTCTCTCTTTCTCTATTTTTCTCTTTTCTCTGTTTCTCTATTTCTCTCTTTCTCTATTTCTCTATTTCTCTCTTTCTTTCGTTCTCTTTCGCTCGTTTGCTCGTTCGCTCGCTTTTACGGTCACCAGTAAATATTTGCAATTTGACGGAATTTTGTAAATGAAAAGCAATTACATTGTGTATTGGTTAATGTATGTTTATAATATCTTTTGTTCCCAGCGGATGATCTTCTTTCTCCACGATCGCAACAATACTGCCAACCCACGCATTGTTCCGTGATCGGATTGAAATCCTTTGTTGCACAACCACGAATCGAGATTGAAGGTTATTATTGTTTAATATGGCCAATAAAGCCAACATTATGAAACTGCATGCAGAAATGTAATACCGTGGTTCTGTGGGGTCTATCAACGACTCTCATCATAATATAGAATCTAAATTTGATACTATGAAGGATAGTTTTAGAAATCCAATCCTAGCATAAAAGGTTCGAATGGCTTTTTAATATATTATAATCTATAAATATCTATCAGTTTAAGTTTTTACGGTTAATGCTCCCGCTCCTATGACAGCGTATACATTCAAAGGTAGATATTATTATAAAGCAGTAAAAACGCGATAGAAATCATAAAAAACCATAGAAAACCCTAAAGAACCATAGAAATAAAAAATCATAATACAACTATCAGTACACAACTGAAAAAATTTGTCAAGAAACAAAATCTAAAAGCAAAAATTCATTTTTCATTCACTTTCGAATTTTTAACGATAGAAATCATGTATAAAATCAAATCTTAGAAAACTGTAAAAACCATAGAAAACCCTAAAAAACAATAGAAGTAAAAAATCATAATACAAGTATCAGTACACAATTGAAAAAATTTGTCAAAAGCAAAATCTAAAAGCAAAAATTCATTTTTCTTCACTTTCGAATTTTTAACGATAGAAATCATATAGAAAATCAAATCATAGAAAACCGTAAAAATTTTTTTTGAAATTTTTCGAAAAATAGTTTGCCAGTTTTATTTCGTAAAGGTTAGAAATTTAGAAAAATTTCAAATCTAATAATAATTTTTTGCTCTACAAATAGTAAAAAAAATTTTTACTTTATTTAATATTGTTTGTGCACTAATATTAACTGCAGTTACTTAATTAGTGCTGTTTCAATAAAGATATAAAAATTAAAAATAAGCGATAAATAGAAATAAAACGATTTAATTATATAAGTATACATTTATTAAGTATTTCTTTTCTTATAAATTAATAATTTGAATTATAAATGAGCCTGGTAACTACTACAATTAAATTACAATTATTTCAATAATTTTATATTTTGTTGTATAAATTAATTTAATAATGTTCACAACATAAATTTAAAAATATCACTTCTTTATCACACAAAAATAACTTTAAACAATTCACTTCACAACAACAAAATTTTGACTTAAAAATTTTCATTTCAGAACGATAACTTACAACAAAAAAATTAACTCACAACGAAATATTAACTTGAAAATAATTTTGTCACGCGTGACTTTAGTGTCTTTCTGACAAATACTAAAGAGCAACTGACTCTCGAATGGCCTTTGGTAGAAGATTTTCCAGTCAATATTTGAAACTTACGAATATTTCAAACTTTCTTTCTAAATGAATCTATATGAAAAAAACTAGAACCGAAAAACTTATAAAATAGGCCCGTTTACAATAAAGGACCTTAGAGATGGTCAACCGAAGGCAAACCAGATGTGACAAACCTTTGGAAACTATGAAATACTTAACAATTTCACAATTCTGCTTGCAAGAAGAAATTTTTCTTCTTTTAATAAAATATTAAATAAAATTTGTTTATATTAATTATTTGTAAAATAATAATTATCTATAAATAGTATAAAATTATGATAAAATGTTGAATTATATTTATAAAAATATTTTTGAGTTTTTGATGGTTAATTAAAGATAATAATATTTATGATGAAAATGATTGGTTATTAATAAAAAAATAGTTTGTTTAACAAAAACTTAATAACAAAGGAGGACTATGTATATATTGTATTAATATATATTTTTTATATGTTTAAATTCAAATATCTTCGTAACTGTAGTGTCATTAATTAATGATTTTTACGATATTGAAAAATATAGAATTTCTTATTAATAAATAATAAGCATTCGATATTTGAAGTTCTACATTTTTAAGAAAAATTTATTAATATTATTAGAAATTTGTCGAACTTGGATGGAAAAATATCTTAAAGTTTTTTGAAGATTGTAATTTGTAACAAAATTAGAAAATTTTCTTAAATGTTTTGCAATATTTCATAACTAGTAAAGAAAAAATTCGAAATCATTGAGAAAAATTTCGAACTTTTTACGAAATTTACTTAATCTTACTCACTTTACGAAAAAATTCAAACAAGTTTCGAATTTATTGTATACTTTTCGAAAAATTTCGAACTTTGTATAGCAAAATCATTTCCTCATCGTTTTTCGAAATATTTCTAACTGTTTGGTAAGAAAAATTTCTAAAAATTTTTACAGTGTAGAAAACCGTAAAAACCATAGAAAACCCTAAGAAACCACAGAAGTAAAAAATCATAATACAACTATCAGTACACAACTGAAAAAATTTGTCATGAAACAAAATCTAAAAGCAAAAATTAATTTTTTATTCACTTACGAATTTTTCGAATCTAAAAAAAAAATGTTCTGCGAAACTTTCAACTATATATATACATTTATACTGTACACACCCGAGGCGTATTCTGGCAGAGCCGATCGTGCCTCTCAAAATGATCAAGATCGCATTGGTATGTCCCGAATCAAAAACATTAATTTAAAATTATCGAGATGGCATTGGGATTGGATAACGTATGACGATCCCAAAGGCACAGCGATCAATGGAGCACACCGCGCATTTATACGCGGGGATCTAAAAAGAGGGGCTGCGATTCGAAAGGGTTGATATAAACAAAACGATGAGAGAGAGAGAGAGAAAAAAAGAAAAAACAAAACACGAGGAGGAATAAAATTGATGCCGTGAGAGACAGTGGCGCAAAAATAAAATGCGCGCCTGACCAAGAGTCAACTGATGGCTATGTGGATTCAACATCCAGACAGATTTCACTTTTTGATATATTTTCCCGCTCTCGCGTGACCAGAAATGTCACGCACCAATTTATGTTATATCTCTCTAAAAAGATACTCGTATATATAACCATTTGATTACCTTTCATGCTTGTTGAATTATCGGGTTGATTTTTTTTCTCTTTTTTGCTTTTTTTGTTTTTTTTTCGAAATTCGTCTTTATTAGGAATAAAGTTGGGGAGAGAATGTCGGACGTGTGTCAGAGAAAATTTTCGAGAAATTATTCAAATGCAGTGGCGAAATTCTGGTTAAAAATTGTATTTCTTTTCAACACTGGCAAAACCATGGCTAAAGAATAACCATTATTTTTACTCTGCAGGGCTCGAACTACAAATAAGTCCCGTAAAGGTACGTTTTGCTTAAAGTCCGTAAAAGTCAATTTTTTTGAAAAAAGTTCGTAATTTGATTGAGAAATAAGACAAAAAGTTCGTGAATTCTTCGATAAAATTTGGAGAATTTCAGAGAAATTATACAAACAATGGCAGAACTTTAATTATATTCAAAACTAATATAACTCTTCGCAGAATTTCAAGAATATTTAATAATTTTTTTTAGATTTTAATATTTTATAGTTAAAATTTCAGTTATCTTTAAAAATAACTAAATTCTTATCCGAAAAACAATTATTTTTAAAATTATCAAAAACATTCTTTTGGTAATAGTTAAATTAATTGCAAAAATTGACCTGAATTAAATGATTCTTAATATCTACTATACATTTTAGTAAAATTTCCCAAAGAAATTCAATTGTTTGCAAATGTTCTTTTATAAGTTTCTTAACAAAAATTTAAAAATGATCAAAAAGTTTTTTTAATTTTTGGCAAATTTTGTTAAATTAAATTCTTTTCCGAAAAACAATTGTTTTTAAAATTATCAAAAACATTATTCTTTTGGTAATAGTTCAATTATTTTTAAAAATTTACCTGAATTAAATGAATCTTAATATCTAGTATATTTTAGTAAAATTTCCCAAAGAAATTCAATTGTTTGCAAATGTTTTTTTATAAATTTCCTGACAAAAATTCAATAATGATCAACAATTTTTATTTATTTCTTGACAAATTTTCGATTTTTTTCTAAATTATAAAATTCTTCTTCAATATTCACTAAATTGTTTTCAAGAAGTTTAATATAATTTTTAGGAGAATTTAAATTATTTTCAAAAATTTTAATAAAGTTCTTCGCAGAAATTCAATTATGTTTAAAAGTTAAAAAACAATTTCCATAAAATTTCTATTATTGCTATAAATAAAGAAATTCTTCTCCGAATTTCAATTATATTTAAAGATTTTTATAAAACTCTTAGTAAAATTGGAATTACTTAAATAAATTTTAATTACATTCTTGGAAAATTTCAATAATTTTGATAAAATTCTAAAATTCTTTATTTTCATAAATAATAAAATTTCCACAGGGGTTCAATTATTTTAGTAAATATAATAAAATTCTTTTTAGATGTAAATAAAAGTCAATGTATAATTTCAATTATTTTTAACACAGTTTTAATCAAAATCTTGAAAAATATAATTATTCTTAAAAATTTTATTAAAATTGGTCGAAAGAATTCAATTATTTAAAATTTTGTTGATAGAATTTTTTTATGGGACTTCAATTTTAAGAAACATACAATTAATCAATAAATTTGATTTTGCAATTAAATAACTCAATTCTAGTGGAATTTTCTATATAAAAAAAAATTTAAAAATAGATTTTAGTTAATATTTTAGATTACAACATTGAATATTAGAAGTAAATATAAGAAATAATCGAACTTTGAAAATTTAAAATTTTTCATATTTTAAAAGACATAAAAATTCTGTAAAATTAATTTTTTTGAAAGAGTATAATTGCAGTTTCTTTTCTGAAATTATATTTAATGTTTTTATTTTCTGTAACATATATTCAATAAAAGAATTTGCTAATAATTGAAATTTTACAAAATTGAATTGAAAAGAAATGAATTTGAAAATTTTTTAAAGACTTTTCTGAAAATTATTAAAAATAATCATTTTAAAGAAGAATTTTAGTTAGGAATAAAAAAATTAATTTTAGAAAAGTTACAAATTATTTGCAGAAATCCAGTTATTTTCAAAAGTAATAATATTCTTCAGAAAAATTAAATATTGTTCATAAACCATAAAATTATTCTTAGGGATTTACAAATAATTTTTATTATTTTCATTATTATCGCACCAATAATAAAACTCTGAGCAGAATTTAAATTATATTTTATACAATTTTGAGGAATGTAATTATTTTTTAAAAAATTGATTAAAATTTGTCGAAATACTTCAATTATTTAAAAATTTGTTAATTGAATAATTAATAGATTATTTATTTTTGTATATATAAATAATTGAGTTCTATTAGAATTTTCTAATAGAAATTTATTTTAAAATGAAATTCAGTTAAAATTTTAGATAATAATTGAATAATAAAAGCAAGCAAGAGTGAATTTTTAGAAACAACTGAATTTTGAAGTTATTATTTTGAAAAAGTTTAATTTAATTTTTATTTAATATTGCTTGATGCTTTTATTTTCAATAATATATTTAATAGAAGAATTTACTAAATAATTGAGAAGCAAGCGGCTAAAAGTTGATTAGCCAATTTTTTAAAGAACTTTTACTTTACATTTTTTGAAAATGATAATAATTAATTAATTTTCCAAATAATCACTGTTAAATTAAGAAAAATAATTGTTAAAAAAGAATTATATTAATTTACAAAAAATGTTTGTACTTAACTAACAAAATTTAAATTTTTTAGTTTTTTTGACTAAAGAAATGCCTAAAATTATAATTTGAATGAGTTATAAAATTCATTATTTATAATTTGAATGAGTTATAAAATTCATTATTTATAATTTGAATGAGTTATAAAATTCATTATTTATAATTCACATTAATCAATAATGAGACTTCTAAATCCTAAAAAGTATTCTGATATAAATAATTCAGTATATCTATTTTTTCTACTTTGAAAGTGACTTTGATTATGTGTCAAATTGCATTTGTTTAAATTTCTGGAAATAGTATAAAAAATTGACTCATCCACTTTTGGTCGCTTAATTCTTAATTTCAATTTCGTAAAATTGAATATTGGAAACAAATGAATTTGAAAATTGTTAAAGAACTTTTTCAAAAATGATACACCCAGAGAAAAATATTATTTAAACCAAATGTATTTTGTTTGACTTAAATAAACGTATATTTGTCTCAGAACCAACTAGACTTTTTATTTGTTTTAAATAATATTTTTATTTGACATAAATAAAACATATATTTGAGTGAAATAAAATTTTATTTAAACCAAATAAAATTTTATTTAAACCAAATAAAATTTATTTAAAGCAAATAAAAAGTCTAGTTGGTTCTGAGACAAATATACCATTTCTCTGGGTGTAAGAAAAAAGAATCATTTAAAAAAAAATTTTAATTAAAAATTCTTGAGAATAATAATAATAATTGAATTGATAGTGATTTTATCACTCAGCGATCTTTAATTATTATAAAACATGAAGAAATCCATCACTCCGAGTCGAGGATTCGGTTTCAAGTAAAACATTCTCCTATTTGACTCGGACTGGTTATATTGACATGGAAAAGAAATCACAATTGTTTTAAAGAAGAACGTATAACTACTTTTGCCACGACTTTTCCAGGATTGAGACATTGCTGTCTTTATTAAAGGCAAAGACGCAAAATTCGCAGCAATTCCTCTTAATTTCCAAAGCAAATTGTTTTTCAATAAAAAGGAAATTGCTTTTTTTTAACCATCACTCCCTTCGAAAAAGTAAACAAACAAAATTGAAGTTTACCCAATATTATCTCACATTATCTCATTTATATAAAAATATATACCTATATAGTCAACAGAAAATAACAAGCTTACGAGAAAGGATCATATCAACGTTCGTAAAGGGAAAATTAAAGATTCCTATCGACAACACATATGCTTAGTAGTTATAAACATTGAATTAACACTTTCCATCGTAGATGGTTAATTAATCGATTGTGCCCGATAAAATAAGCGGCACGGATTTCACACCTGTATATATATATATAATATACGTGTATGTGTACCAAACGAAATTTTCGTACATATATACTATACAGAAGAGAAACAGAGAGAGAGAGAGAGACTAGCAGATTTTAATGGCGAGTCCTTGTCAGCGATCGTGTTTCCGATTGTATCGAAATTTGATAAATGCTGCCCAGTTGAATCGATAGAGGTGCATTTATGATTTACACCGGATGACCAAGGAAGAATAAATCAGATCAAATATATAGGTGTTGCCATAGTCAACTACTGACACCGATTAATGACCTCGTTGAAAGAGAAAAAATTACTTCATACTCGCGATGACAGAAGCTAAATATTTTTTTTCACGCACGCATATACTTATTTTATATATAATATATTCGCTCAATATTTTATCCACATATATAATATTTATCAAACCTTTCTTTTTGTAATCAATTAAAAATTTCTCCAATTTCCGCAATGAAAGAATAATTTTTCAAAAAATCATCAGTCTACTAAAAATATTTTCTAATTACACTCTGTACAGAATTACGTATTTACTTTTCAATGTTTCATTTTAAAAATTGTTTTTATTTTTTTATTTTGATTTGGTTTGGTTTTTTAAAGATTTAAATTTTAAACCAATTCAGACCGTTTTTTTTTCTTTTCAGTTTGTAATTATAATAAATAACAATTAATCGTTACTGTAAATTAAGAATGGGTATAATTATCGCAATTTTCTAACTCGATCCTGTATTTATTTTATTTTTTTGTTACGATAATGTTATGTATCGCCAAAAACTAATTAAGAGAATTATTCCCGAGAATATGATAAATGTGAGCGAGTCTGTTAAAATTGGTCGTCAAATCGTTCTTAAATATTATGTATGTGTGCTTAAATTTAATTGAAATTCAGTCACGTATCTCCACCGTTGATAAATGATTTTAAATGCTGATCATTGCTTTGCCTTCTGGCGAATAGTATGATTGCGAAACGACTATTGGTATATCTCGCTGTTTTCACTATATGGTATGTGTACATACAAAAGATTAATTAATTTAATAATTTACCGATACAAGGTAATTAAACCAGAAATGATTAAATAGCGGATAAAATTCGACATAAATTGCAAATCAAAATAAATTTTACATTAATGATTATAAATGTTGAATGTAACAATTTTTCGTAAATTGTTATTCGAGTAAGTGGTTAAATAACTGAAGGAATAAATGGCTAAATGCATCAATCATTAAATGGCTAAATGGCTAAATGGCTAAATTGTTGAATACTTAAATAGCACAGGTAGACAAAAAAAAGTTTTTTGTCTGAGACACTACAATAGTATATTCCCAAGCATTTTGGCCCGCTGAATCCGAAGTCAAAATTGACAAATTGGTTCTTTTTTGAGTTATACTCAAAAAACGACTCAAAAACCAAATCAAAATTTAAAAATTAAAAAAATTTTTTATGACACTACAGTAGTATTATTTCATGCATTTTTTCACGCTGAATCCGAATTTGTTGTCAGAATTAACAGATTTGCTCAAAACTTTGAGACAAACTCAAAAAACTACTCAAAAAACCGTATTAAGATAAAAAAATTACAAAAAGTATATTTCTGTGTATTTTTCACCGCTAAATTCGAATTCAAAATTAGAAATTTCAAAATGGCTCAAAATTTTGAGATATTCAAGAAAATCTACTGAGAAAAACAAATTGAACTCAAAACTTTGAGCCACTTTTTAGAATCTGATTTCGAAATTAAAGTGAAAAACAACATGGGAATACATTAGGATAGGGTCCTAGGAAAAAATTTTCTTTCTTCATTTTTTAATCGCTTTTTTATCAGTTTTTGAAATTATCCCAAAATTTTGAGCAATTCTCCTAATTTTGATATCGAATTCGGATTCAAGGGGAGAAAAATATACGGGACTATAAGAAGAGAATATACGGGAAATATATCATTTTCCAAAAAATTTCGTAAATTAATTGTAATTTTACATTTAATTGTAATAAAAAAAATCCAATTACTTTCACAAATAAAAATAAATAAAATAAGTAAAAATAATTCGTTAGAAGAATTTCAATTTTTTTTTTAAAACTATTTGAAATTAATTCATCGAAAAATTCAATTTTTTTTTACAAAAATAAAGTTTTCTAAAGACAAATTTAATTACTTTCTCTAATAATAACATTTTTCATGGAAATTCAACTTTTTAAAAAATTTTTAATAAAATTCCTAGCTAGAATTCAATTTTTTTAATGAATGACGAAACTACGGTCAAGTTTTCAATTATTTTAATATACTATTTTAAGCTAATTAATCGGCAAATTCAATTATCTTTTAGAAATAAAGTTTTCCACAAGAATTCAATTTTTTTAATTAAAAATTTTATGAATATTTATTATATTTGCTATATATACATTTATATTATAATTGCCCAAAATTTTTAGCAATTCTCTTAATTTTGATATTGAATTCGGAATTCAACGGGAGAAAAATTTTTGTTATAAAATAAATTTTCGATTTTAGTTTGGTTTTCTTTGAGTCCTTTTTTCAGTTCATCTCAAAATTTTAAGCAATTCTTTTAATATTGACATCAAATTCGGATTCAGCGGGAAAAAATACATAGAAATATACTAGTTTATAAAATAAATAACTTTTTTCTAATTCTTTTATTTTAATTCAGCTTCTTGAGTCCTTTTTTGAGTTTATTTAAAAATTTTAAGCAAATATGTGAATTTTGACGTCAAATTTAGATTCAGCGTGAAAAAATGCATGGAAAAATACGACTGTAGTGTCCTAAAAAAAATTTTTTATTTTGATTTAGTTTTTGAGTCGTTTTTAGAGTTCATCTCAAAATTTTGAACAATTCTTTCAATATTAACTTTAAATTCGGATTCAGCGGAAAAAAATACATAGAAATATAATAGTTATGTTATAAAACTTTTTTCTAATTTTTTTATTTTAGTTTGGTTTTTTGAGTCGTTTTTAGAGTTTATTTCAAAATTTTGATCAAATCAGTTAATTCTGGCGTTAAAGTCGGACGCAGAGTGAAAAAATGCATGCAAAAATACTAATATAGTGTCATAAAAAAAAATTTTATTTTTTTTTATTTTGATTTGGTTTTTGATTCGTTTTTTGAGTATAACTCAAAAAAGGACTCATTTGGCAAATCTGACTTCGGATTCGGATTCAGCGATCCAAAAGACATGGGAATATACTAATGTGGTGTCTCGGTCAAAAAACTTTTTTTTCGTGCCTGTGTAATTAAATAGTTAAACAGTAAAATAATAATTAAATAATTAAATAATTAAATAGTTAAATAGTTAAATAGTTAAATAGTTAAATAGTTAAATAGTTAAATAGTTAAATAGTTAAATAGTTAAATAGTTAAATAGTTAAATAGTTAAATAGTTAAATAGTTAAATAGTTAAATAGTTAAATAGTTAAATAGTTAAATAGTTAAATAGTTAAATAGTTAAATAGTTAAATAGTTAAATAGTTAAATAGTTAAATAGTTAAATAGTTAAATAGTTAAATAGTTAAATAGTTAAATAGTTAAATAGTTAAATAGTTAAATAGTTAAATAGTTAAATAGTTAAATAGTTAAATAGTTAAATAGTTAAATAGTTAAATAGTTAAATAGTTAAATAGTTAAATAGTTATGTGGCTAAATGGTTAAATCATTAAATGGCTGAAGGGTTTAGTGCTTAAATGCTTAAATGATTAAGTAGTTAAATAGTTAAATGGTAAAATAGATAAATAGTTAAATGGTCAAATGATTAGATAGTTGAATGGTAAAATTAAATGGTCAAATTGTTAATTAGTTAATTCGTTAAATGTTTAGGTGCCTAAATGGTTAAATCATTAAATGGCTAAAGGGTTTAGTGCTTAAACGCTTAAATGGTTGAGTAGTTAAATAGTTAATTGGTCAAATGGTCAAATGGTCAAATAGTTATATGCTTAAATAGTCAAATTATTAGAGAGTTGAATGGCAAAATTATATGGTCAAATTGTTAAATAGTTAAATCGCTAAATGTTTATGAGGCTAAACGGTTAAATCATTTAATGGCTAAAGGGTACAGTGCTTAAATGGTTAAGTACTTATATAGTTAAATGGTCAAATGGTAAAATAGTTAGATAGTTAAATGGTCAAAGGATTAGATAGTTGAATGGCAAAATTAAATGGTCAAATTCTTAAATGTTTAAGTAGCTAAATAGTTAAATTATTAAATGGTTAAAAAGCTTAGTGCTTAAATGCTTAAATGGTTAAGAAGTTAAATAGTTAACTGGTAAAATAGTTAGATGGTTAAATGGTAAAATTGTTAAATAGATAAATAGCAAAATGAAAAAAAAAAATTTTTTAAATAAAATCATTGAATGGTTAAAAGGTTTAGTGCTTAAATGGTTAAGAAGTTAAATTGTTTTACTGGTAAAATAGTTAGATGGTTAAATGTTAAAATTATTAAACAGATAAATAGCAAAATGGTTAAATCATTGAATGGCTAAATGGTTAAATATGGTGAAATAGTCAAATGATTAGATAGTTGAATGGCTAAATGGTTAAATAGCTAAATTTCTAAATGCTTAAATGGTTTAATAGTAAATTTAAGGCTAAAAATCCTTTTCGGATTTTAAATATAGAAACCATTCTTGCGTGTTTCAACTGAAGGATTAAAAAATCAGGAGATAAAAAGAAGAGAGTATATAGACACGTGCACATGGTGCCTCTAAAAATAAGTTCCGTTATATATCTCACTGTAATATAAGATCGATAAGGCATCGATCTATCGTACCTATCCAATTTCCTATAAATCTGCGTCCCGAGGATTAAAATAAATATCGGCATTCGCGGTTTAATCCTTTCGAATCCTTGCGTCCTAAATGGAAAATAATACGAATCGCGGAATTTGACACCGTCCTCTCGTCCTCAGGTTTTACTTCTCTAAAGTAATATTAAAGGATATTAAATTTCCTGAATTGACCAAGAATGTTTTTGATATTGGATGAAAAAGTGGATTAAACGGATTATGGTCTGCGCCATTATACGAGGCGTGGTTATATATACAACAACAACAAAAAAATAATAATCTATACACATACAATATAATCTATACATTTATTCATATATAAATATATATACATACGTATACATGTAGATTATAAAAGTAAATGTGAGAGTATAAATGCGAGCATAAATGCAAGCATGAATGTTCTCAAACAAGCTCCGATTTTTGAGGTCGAGTTTTAAAATCCTCTTTGCGAGCTTTTTCACGGTTTTACATTTCATAAACACAGACAGTGAGAAGGGGGAGAGGGAGAGAAAAAAGATTCCAACGAGTAAAAGTACTTGGCACTTTGAAAAAGGTGCCGAATAAAAAAGGTGGGCGAGATTTAAGAAATGGTTTTTGAAGAATAAGAGAGGAGAGAGGGAGAGAGCGAAAGGCTTATCATATTTTTCCTTTGCAGTGGACAAATCCCTAAATCTTGTTTACAAGCAAATTTCACAATGAAGGTTATACGGGATTTTAATACATTTCAAAGAGAGAGAGGGAGGGAGAGCAAGAGAGTAAAAGAGAGAGAGAGAGAGAGAGAGAGAGAGAGAGAGAGAGAGAGAGAGAGAGAGAGAGAGAGAGAGAGAGAGACAGTGGTCGTACTACAACCAGAAGCCTTCGCTTTAAAGTCTAATTTACCAAGAAAGGATTATTCACTGGCGGATCAGCTTCGATCTTTGGCCAAAAGCCATTTGTCGTGAATGTTTACGAAAACTCGTTCCCTCTGTATTCCTTGACATAAAATGACAATGTATTGTATATGTTTAAAGAATTATATAGCCGGAAAAATTTTCATTTTCCCTCGAGGGACTTTTTTTCAAATGAAGAGAAAAAAATTTTTGACTGCATTTAAGGATTTTCTGTCTTTAAATAGTTTTTAAAGTTTTTCTAAACATTTGCTAAACAGCTTAGATGGTAATAATATATAGAAACTGTCGCGCTGCGCTTGGAAAATAATATTCTTAACTCTTTACTTCAATGGGCATTGAGAAAAAGGAACTATTGGCCCAATAGCATCAATGGTGTTGCTTTTAATTTTTTTTTAAGGTAATAATTTCTGTACATTGAATTAAAAAAATATACTTCGAATTTGATAATTTATAAAAAAAGTAGCAGAAAGATTCTTTCAAGCTAAAAAGGTAAAGTTATCGAAAAATGAAACTTCGAATTTGATAATTCATAAAAAAAGTAGCAGAAAGATTCTTTCGAGCTAAAAAGGTAAAGTTATCGAAAAATGAAACTTCGAATTTGATAATTTATAAAAAAAAAGTATCAGAAAGAATCTTTCAAGCCAACAGAATTCGTTTTATATAGACACTTCACAAAACAGATAAAAATTTCATTCTATATTTTATTTTTCTGACTTTTTCCCAATTTTTGTCAAAAATATTTACTTCTTTCTTATCGTGATAACATATTCAATTTCTGCAATACGAATTTTATTATATTCATAAAAAGGAATAAAATATTTATGAAAATAATTTAATTCTTGCGAGGAATTTTATGAAAATTTTTAAATCATTGATTTCTTTCGACTAGGTTTGCGCAAATGCCAAAAATAAATAATTTAATTCGTGAGAAATTTATATTAATCAGGAAGGAATTGAATTTTTACGAAGAGTTTTAATAAAACATTTTTGGTAGGTGGTCACTTTTTCAAAAAAAAAATATTTTCTATTGTTTTTTATCTATAAGAAGCGATTTCTAATGAAATATGTTTTTTTAAACAAAGTTATTCTAACAAGTTTTGAATTCCGTATATTTTTTTAAAATAATTGAATTTCGAATATTTTTTTTAAAATAATTGAATCGTTTTAAAAGAAATTGTACAATAAAATACCATTAAAATGAGTCTATATATGGAAGTTGAAAAGCGTTTATTTCTTTAATATGAAAAAATTAATCACTAAAAATGGGATTTTTCTTAAATATTTTATAGAAAAATAAATATTTTTAGTTTTTTTGATTTTCTCAGATAAAAGAATATTGAATACTCATTAAAAAATAGGGGTTTCGCAATAAAAATTACGTTTTTATAGCGAAAGAGTGAACATAAGTATCTGTACTGATACTATAAGTTTTTTTTAATTTTCAATTGAATTTTGGTTAATTTAAAGTTGAATTTTAATTCAATTGCAAAAATTTCGATTAGTGCGCCTCTTCCTGAGGGGGTGTTCTCTTTTTCATAGTAAATAAGCTTATATCACTTTTGTGAATCATGTATGAAATGGGTTACACCTACGTGAAATATCTTTAGCTTTGATATCGCAGCGGGATGTCTTCGGACCAGTGAAGCATCTTCTAACAGGATTACTTTGACATGATTGTATACATGTCAAGAAAATAGAGTGGCATTGTGCGGCCCCCACTAGAACGTGGGCCAAACTCAAAATTAGAAATGTGGCTCTTTTCATATTTGTATGTTAAACACTCTCTGAACCAGAGTTTTTGTCGCGAGACACCTGCCTTTTTTAAATATATAACATAATATAATATAATAATTCCCCGCAGCAGATTTGTCCAACAATAAATTTATAATATTATTTCTATAGAATTGTGTATTAAATAACACGAATTATATTCCTAATTACTTGGTATTAAATAATTATTCGTTTATTCTGAATTACTATTTGCAGGGCTCGGATTGTGTAACTATTTCGACTTTTTTCGACTTTTCTAAAGAAATGTCACTTCTTCGACTTTTTTGAGAAAAAATGCGACTAATCGACTTTTTTCGAGATTTTTTTTACTAAAATACGAATTAAATTTTAAAAATTTTTTAAATTTAAAGAAAAAAGTTTGAGTAAAAAAAATGTTCTGTTACATTTACTTACGAATTTCTCGAAAACATCAATAACTTCTTTTATAAATAAATATTTAATTATTATTTTTTCATAGAAATTAAAATTCTGCAGAAAATTCAAATTCAAATCTTTTTGAAATTAAACAACTTATAAAAAATTGTTATAAAACATAAAGACATCGATCACTCCGAGTCTTCGACTAAGAGCAATCGTTGAATTGAATTTTGCGAAAAATTGAATCAGAACTTTTGAACATAATTAAATTTCCAGGATGAATTTTTATTCTTTATATGGTTATTACAAATTTTAAGGAGAAATTAAAAAAAATTTTTGAAAATAAATTTCTGCGAACAATTTTATTACTTTTGAAAATAATTGAATATCAGAGAAGAATTTTATTAAAATTCTTTTCAAATAAATAAATTTCAGGTAAAGAATTTTATTATTCACAAAGATAATTAAATTTTGAACAGATTTTTTCTAGAAATATTTAAAAGTAATTGAATTTTGCAGAAGAATATTAATATTTACAAAGATAATTTAAATTTTGAAGAGAATTTATTTATTTATTTACGATACACGGGCAACATTCAAGTGAATGCCAATTTAAAAAACAATTTTTAAATAATTGAATTGCTGTGATGAATTTTATCAGAACTTTCAAAAATGATTAAATTTCCAGGATGAATTTTATTACTTTTAAAAGTATAATTGAATTTTAAAGAAGAATTTTGTTGAAATTCTTTGCAAAATGCAAATAGTTGAATTTTAGAGAAGAATTTTATTATTGACAAAGATCATTGAAATTTTGAACACATTTTTTCTAGAAATATTTCAAAGTAATTGAATTTTGCAGAAGAATTTTGATATTTATAAACATAATTAAAATTTTGAGAATTTAAAAAAAAATTGGAAATAATAAATTTTTTGTAAAGAATTTTCTTACTTTTTAAGATGATTGAATTTTGCAAAAAATTGTATCACAACTTTTGAAAATAATTAAATTTCCAGGATAAATTTTATTCTTTATAAAGATATTACAAATTTTAAAAAGAAATATAAAAAATTTTTTGAAAACAATTGGATTTCTGCGAAGAATTTTATTACTTTTGAAAATAACTGAATTTCAGAGAAGAATTTTATTAAAATTCTTTGCAAATAATTGAATTTGAGGAAAGAATTTTATTATTCACAAAGATAATTGCAATTTTGAACAGATTTTTTCTAGAAATATTTCAAAGTAATTGAATTTTGAAGAAGAATTTTGATATTCATAAACATAATTGAAATTTTAAGAATTTAAAAAAAATTTGCAAATAATTGAATTGCTGTGATGAATTTTATCAAAACTTTTAAAAATAATTAAATTTCCAGGATGAATTTTATAAAAACGTAATAGACGTTTTTTTATAACGTAAAAGAAATTTCTTACTTTCGAAGATAATTGAATTATGGAAAAAATTTTATCAGAACTTTTTAAAAAAATTAATTTTTTATGATGAATTTTATTGTTTATAAAATTTCGACAAAAAATTTTAAAAAATATTGATCATAATTGAATTTCTGCGAAGAGTTTTATTACTTTTAAAAAAATTGATTTTCTATGTACACCCAGAGAAATGGTATATTTGTCCCAGAACCAACTAGACTTTTTATTTGTTTTAAATAAATTTTATTTAGTTTAAATAAAATTTTATTTAACTCAAATATATGTTTTATTTATGACAAATATAAATTTTATTTAAAACAAATAAAAAGTCTAGTTGGTTCTGAGACAAATATACGTTTATTTATGTCAAATAAAATATATTTGGTTTAAATAATAATTCTCCCTGGGTGTTAGGATGAATTTTATTATTTATAAAGATAATTGAAATTTTGACAAGAATTTTATTAAAATTTTTGTTAAATAATTGAATTTAGAAGCAGAGTTTTATTATTTATAAAAATAATTGACTTTTTTAAAGAGAATTTAAAAAAAATGTTAAAAATACCTAATTAAATTTTTGCTATGAATTTTATAAAATTTTTAAAAACTTTATTTCGGATTGTTTGATATTAATGTATCTGTTGTCAAGAAATGTGCTTTTTTTTACAAATTTTGACAATTTCGTGTCTCCTTTTTGTCGTTTTTTTCTAAAATTTCATGCTACTTTTTTACGACTTTTTCGTAAATTTGATTCAACTTTTCGTGACTTTTGTTGTAAATTTATGCGACTAAAGCGACTTTTTTTAGTTTTAAAGACAATCAGAGCCCTGTATTTGACAAAGAGTTTTGCTATCAATTCTGAATTTCTATATTAAAAATAGAGTTTAAAAAATTATTATTTATTATTATTTATTATTATTTATTATTATTTATTATTATTTATTATTATTCTTTATTATTTATTATTATTTATTATTATTATTCTTTATTATTTATTATTATTTATTATTATTATTCTTTATTATTTATTATTATTTATTATTATTTATTATTATTTATTATTATTTATTATTATTTATTATTATTTATTATTTATTAATATTGTTTATTATTTAAAAGAAAACAGTTTTTTAAGAATAAAATATTGGAAAAAAACAGGATGAAGAATTTAATTTTGTTTTTCCCTGACCTGTGGCAATCCTAACTAATCAAAATTGTTGAGACTGAAGATGCAACATTTTGATGCTATAATTGATTCCTTATCAAGAGATACTTTCTCGAGAATTAAATACAAAAATCCGATGAACGAATAAAAAGAAATTATTCGCTCAGAAGAAAAAAAAAATTTCATACAGAATTTGACAATTAATTTTCCCCCAGAATTTTTCTAAATTGGAGAATTTTTCCGAAGACGGTAGTATGCTTCATTGAACGGACACATGCCAGTTTAAATGGATTTTTTTTTGTCACGGTGAGGCGATATAAAACTGGTCCAATTTTTCAGTGGCGCCTTGTCGTGCTCAGTTTGTTTGGGGGTATATTGTATGTGTGTGCGCTTTTCAGAGACTCCGATGAAATCTGAAATCGAACGTGGGCGCCTACATTTCGTCCAAAGAGAAATAACAGCTGAACTTTCAAGTTTCCGATACCAGAAATCTAACACCACACATTTATCCCGAAAAAATTCACGTCATATGTATATAAGAAGAGTTTTTACGGAGAAGGGAAGAGGGGATGATAAAAATAACTTTTTACATAAATCACTCATTTTTCGAAAATTTTATCTGCGCAAAAACCACAAAATAAAGAGAAAAAACCACTGTAAATAAATATTTATGTTAAATTTAGTGAGTAAATATAACAAGAAAACAGAAAATTAATCTATTATAAAATAATGATAATAATAATAATAATAATAATAATAAAAATAATAATAAAAATAATAATAAAAATAATAATAATATTAAAAATAATAAAAATAATAATAATAAAAATAATAATAAAAATAATAATAAAAATAATAATAATAATAAGAATAATAATAGAAAATTAAACAACAAAGGAATGAAATTAGATATAAAAAATACGAGAATGGAAAATTTTGACAGTGGGGAATGACACATTTAAATGACTTCTTTTTATCCTAGGTATAGAAAATACTTGGTGTTACCAAGTCAAAATCTAGGTACTAATTTCAAAACAGCGATCGTGACAAAATCATCCATCAATTTTTATTGATAGAAAATTTTTTTTTCGGTATAAAACGTTTGATGATGCATGAGAAAAAAGAAGTATGTTTTTAAACATGTTTCAACAAGCCTGACTACGCCACCCACGCGCCCAATTTCCCAAAAGCTGCCGATGATCCGTTCTAGCCGCTTCTCTTTTGATGATTTTTCCAAATTGCACAATAACACTGTATGGGGTCCGAGAAAAGGTGTCTCTCTCTCCTCTCACACATACAATAAGGGGCATAGAAAGCAAAAAAAAAAAAAAAAGATGAAGAAGAAGATGAAGAAGAATCGTCACAAATGGCAAAGAAATGTCGACCCATTGGCTTTACGGTTCACTTAGTACGAGCCCCTTGGTTCGACATTTGTCGTACAACTTACTTCAATATTTGTTACATAACAATTGTGTGTTCTGTTCACGGCTTTTAAAATGGTAAGCCACTGGTTGGTTTTGGTGCCAATTTTAAAAACTCATTTTTTATCCTCCGCAGTCTTCAGTATTATATGGAGAAAATTTGTGAAGGTCACCAGGTGTACATTACCATTAATTTTGTGGACGTTTTTCTATTCTTTTCATTTTTTTTTTGAAGTTATACTCGAAACAGGATTGATACGTCTATGTTAGCTTGAAATTTTCTAAAATGAGGATTGATATAAAACATTGAATTTATTTTTCCACTGATTTCTAAACGGAATTATGACTTTTTTCTTGACAAAAGACTAAAGGAAGAAAAAATAAAAAGAATATCCTGATGTTTTAACATAATTAGCACAACAAAACATTGTAATAGATTTAAAATAATAATAATAAATAATAAAAAAATTATATATAATATTAAATAAAAAAAAATTATTATTGAATAATTGTTAAATTCTTTCACCTTTAATATTAATACTACCGAATGATAAATCCACTTTCTTCAATTGTAATAGATTTATTTTTGAACATCTTTAATTGTTGAATTATTAAAAATATCATGTTTTTTTAAATAAAAATTTAATTATTAATAAATTAAAAATTTTTAAATTTCAATCTTTTGAAATTTAATAATTTATTTCTCTAAAATTGTTCTTAAAATTTTCAATCAATTATTTCTCTAAAATTATTTTCAATATTTCAATTCCATTATTTTCTAAAATTTTTAACAAAAATTCTTCTTTACGTCGATTATTTTTTTTAATTTTTAAGGAAGTTTCTCGAGAATTCAATTCCTTTATTAAAGAAAAAAATCACTAAAAATATGTCGGAATTCCACTTTTTTACAAAATTCGTAGAATGAAGTTCGTTTTTTAATATTTTTAATCATTTATTTATTTAAATGTTTTTAAATTCATAATAAATGAAATTCCACTTTAATATTTTCTAAATTAAATAATAACAAAACTTTTAAACAAAATTGTTTTAAGTCAATAATATTAAATTTGAAATTGTAAAATTAATTTAACATTTTAAGTCTTAGAAAGAGTAACTTATAAACTATTGTAAAAAAACTAATTTCTGCTTAATTGAAAAAATGTTTTTTTTTAATTTTTTTACAAAAACTAAATTTTTTTTATTTTCATTTTTTTTTTTCTCTGTAGAATTTAATAATGTATTTTTAAAACATTATATAATTTATAATTATATAAATTTATTAAAATTTGTAAACTAGCTCAAAAGCTAGCTCCAATTTTTCAGATAATTATTTTCAAGCATTTTAATAAAAGAAAAAAAAATTTAGAAAAATTGTATTAAAATCGCATTAAAATTAAAAATATTTGAATTCATTCGAAGAATTAAAATTTTTTGAATTAAAGTTAAAAAATTTTTTTTTTAGAAATTCTATCGAAATTACATTAGAAATAATTAAATATAGTGCGAAGAATTTTATTAATTTTTTTGAAATAATTGAATTATTTTAAAGAATTTTTTGGAAATTTTTTTCAAAATAATTAAATATTTTTCTGGAATTCAAGCAAAATTGAATTAAATATAATTTAATTTTTTATAAAGATTTAAAAAATTTGTGAAATATTTCAATACTTTTAAGAAATTTTATTAGAATTATATAGAAAATAATTGAATTCCACAGAAAAAGTTTATTATATGAATGATAACAATTAAATTTTTGCATTTTTTTGACCAATTTAATTGAAATTTCATTGAAAATTATTCAATTCTTAAATAGAATTTCATTAAAATTGTATTCAAAATAATTAAATTAATCCTAACATTCAGAAGATTTTAGACTAAAGTTTTTAAAAATAATTATCTTTTCAAAAACTTCATTTAAATTGTACTGAAAAAATGGTCTTTTCAGAAATTTCTTTAAAATTGTATTGAGGAAAATAGAATTTTAGACAAGAATTTTATAATTTATAAAAATAATTGAATAATCTAATTGTTTTATAGATATTTATTACAGTTTTTGAAAATAATGTATAATAATTTTGTTAATTAATAAATAATTTTTTTTTAAATTTTGCATATAAATTATTCAAAAGTTTCTAGTAACTGTTAAAAATTTGAAAACTTAATAAAATTCAATTCTTTCATGGATTTTTAAGTAAGATTATTAGCTAAATAATTTATAAAATTAAAAAAATTTAATTCTTTAAGTATTATATTATTTAAAATAAATTCAATTTCAATTTTGTAAAGTTCAATTATTATTATTGTTATAGAAATATAGATAGGATAAAATAAAATTTTTTTAATAATTATAAAGGTTATTGAACAACAAAATTCGAATTTTTTTATAAATTCGAGAAATTCAACAGTTTTCCAGTACTTTTGATAAAATTTTCTGATTAATCACTGATTTCACAGACTGTTTTTTAAATTACCTGATTTTCCTGATTCGTGGCAACCCTGGAAAATTTTATATAAGTATTTTCTCTTACTTTTAGTATTAAAAAAAAATCGGAAATATATTCCTCAGAATTCGGATTTATTACCTAAATTTTCATAAAAAAAATTTTTAACGTTAGGAAATTTGCCCATTTCAATGGATTAAATTACAATTTGATTTGGAAATAATGGTATTTTTGAAAACTTTGGAATTATTTCCACCTATAGGTATCCACCTATAGGTGGATACATTTGGATTTATTTCCTAAGCACTTAAATAATTTTTTTTAGCAAATTTTTCCTTTTCTATGGAAGAAATTCAACTTTTGTTCGGAAATCAAGATTTTCTATACTGTAAAAAAGATTTCTAAATTAGAGCTGATTTCGGTATTAAAAAAGAACAAAATTACGATTTAGCACCAAAATTGGTTCTAAATTAGTACCTTTCTTTTTACAGTGTAAATAAAAATTTGGATTTATTTATATTCCTCAGTATTCGAATTTATTTACTACATTTTCATGAAAAATACTTTGCGTTAGGATATTTCCAAATCTGCCTAGCAAATTTTAATTTGGTTTGGAAATAATGGTATTTTTGAAAATTTTGAAATTATTTCCACCTACATTTGGATTTATTTCCTAACTTTAAGATAAAAATCCACTATTTTAGGAAATTTTTCCAATTTTATTTGAAAATAATGATTTTTTCCAAAATGATTTTTTTCCTCCAGAAATAATTCTAAAGATTTGCATAAAAAAACTTATGTTTCCATAAAATTTGGAATTATATCCTTCATTTTCATATGGGAAATTATTGTACTGAAACTTTTTTAAAGTGATATAGGTTAAAGAATACTTTTGTCTGTGACCATTCACTATCTTTCTCTTTCCACAAGCGGGAAACCAGTACCAAAATTTGTTTACGTTTTACATAAGAAAAAATTCCACAAGGACTACACTTCTTTTTTGGGTGAGGATCGTTTTTAACGACCGACCCTCTCTTTCTCTCCCTCTCATACACTATAGATTCGTTGATAGTCTGCGAGAGTCTCGACAAGCAGTAACTCTTAAATTTGATTATACTGGACCGTTAAAGGGTTCGGGGGAAGTTTACCCCTTAAGGCGAGTAAAGTAATGGGTGCTCAACCCCTTTGGCTCGACACCCACGCGCCAGACACACCACATCGTAAATAAAATGAAATTGTCGACCAAAGCTATATATGCGTTTGGCTGTTAAGCGTTAAACAAAAGACTGCGGGACGTCTGGCACGATATCTTTGATCTCTGTTTGCTAAAGCATGCATCATATCTCGCAGCTCGTGCTCACACAGTGCTCCAACGCCCCCCCCCCTCTCTCTCACTCATCTTCAAGTTGTTCTTTACCCCCTTTCCAATTTGCCCCGCCATGAGAGATAATCGAGAATAATTATTCGTTAGATAAATACGATCTCAAGCTGATGATAAAGGATGAAATTTATGGTAAACCACTGTTTTATAAATGATACTGGGTTTACTCACTGTTTCAGTCAATAATCCCTCGTGTACAGCTCTCTTAAAATGCAATAATTTGTTTTCTCCTCATGACTCTCGTTGCTTGATTGATGAATTTTCGTTTTCTTTATGTAAAATTCAAACACTTATGCGAATCTAACTTTACACTTAGGTATTTTTTTGTAGAATTAAAATTTTTACTATTCATTTGCAATGGCTTCCGCAATTTTTTTTTTTTTTTGCTTTTTTGTCACAGTAAATTGTTAGGTGTTAAAATAACACCAAAAAGGATTAACATAATCCAATTTAGTGTCATTTTAATCCATTTTGGTGTTATTTTAACACCTAACGATTTACCGTGGTCCTATACTCATTGCAGTACCGTCCGAAATTGCCAGTCCACCCATTTTTAAAGGAAAGAAAAAAACATTTTAACATAAAATTCATAAAAAAAACTAAAATTTTTTTTGGTTTATATTTTGAAAGACGACAAAATGTTGAAAAGAATAAGATCTTCTAGAAGTCATTTGGCCAAAATTTTGTAGAAGATATTCTTAAAAATCGTAATTTTCAATGTTTTACAAAAATTTGAATAACTTCTAAAATAATGAACGCTTTTTAATAATCTTAGGCTTATTTTAAAGGTCATGTTCTACGGAATAAGAATTACTTATAGGCATTAACCTGTAATTTTTTACTTGCAATAAGCATGACGTCAAAGTTGGACAAAAAAATTCAAAAAATTTGAAATAATATTATTAAAAGAAAAATAATTTTTGAAATTTAAACATATTTTTTTATTCAATTTTCTTAAAAAATCTATACCATATAATGTTTTATATATGTTTTAGAATAGTTTTCAGTACAAAACATGTATTTCAAATTTTCACAATTTTTTTACCAACTTTGACGTCATGCTTATTCTAAAAAAAAAATTACAGGTTAATGACTATATAAGTTATTCTTATTCCGTAGACAATGACCTTTAAAATAAGCCGAATATTATTAAAAAGCGTTTATTATTTTAGAAGTTATTCAAATTTTTGTAAAACATTGAAAATAACGGTTTTTTAAGAATATCTTGAAAAAACATTTGACAAATGACATCTGTGAGGTCTTATTCTTTTCAAAATTTTATCGTCTTTAAAATATAAATAAAAAAAATTTTGAGTTTTCATAAATTTTATGTTGAAAAATCTTTTTCTTTCCTTCAAAAATGGGTGGACTGATAATTTTGGCCGGTACTGTATGTCTTTTGTT
The DNA here is from genome assembly GCA_032873175.1 of Leptopilina drosophilae. Taxonomy (NCBI): domain Eukaryota; kingdom Metazoa; phylum Arthropoda; class Insecta; order Hymenoptera; family Figitidae; genus Leptopilina; species Leptopilina drosophilae. The sequence continues at coordinate 42,296,752 of CM065480.1, read as the reverse complement.
TATTACTTTCTACTTCGACAAAATGTGGAATCTGCAGAATTTTTAAAGCATATGTGGGTGAATTTTCTGAAAGTGACATTTTTTATGTCTCGATTAATTTTACAAAATCTACTCTTTAATAATTATTATCAATTTCCATAGTGAAAATTTAGCACTTATTTATCTTTTTTAAAAGAAAATTAAATAATTTTATTCAACTTAATTTACGTAATAACTAAATTACTTTCATCTCCGAAGCCTTTTCAACATGTCTCCAATAGGACTTCTACAATAAAATTAAATTTTCATGGTTTTTTCAAATTCTCAGAAATTTTTTAAAAATATTGTCAGAAAGTACAATGTTTTTTCTATCATTATGTGCATTTTAAAAATTTGTAGACCTCACTTTTATTTTTGATAAAAATGTTTAAACTTTGTCTTCAGTTTTAGGTTAAAATTACTTTACAATGATTACTGACATTTTATACTTAAAAAATATCTTAAACAAAATTTGAATGCACATTTAAATAAATGCTAAGAATCTGACGTTAAATTTTCCTATATTTTATCTACAAAAAGAAGAAAAATTATTGCTGTTATAAATAATCAAAATTTACATTTTTCTCCGAGTAAAAATTAATTTCATCTCCGAAGCCTTCCTTTTTAATAAATAACTGAATGTAGAAGTAAATTTAACAGAATATTTCGATGGTAATATAAAATGTGGGTGTGAGATTTGTATGTTTTACTAAAAGACATATTTTAATTGCGCCCTAATGTATACAAATATGAAAGAAGATTTATTTTTCATCTCCGAAGCTTTTCGTCTCCGATGCCTTTTCCTTGAAATATGCTAGTTTTTCTTTTGTTTTTAGTATTTACCTGCATTGCTTTGAAAAAATTAACCCAAATTACCATTAAATCAAATACTTTAAATACATTCATATTTTCATCCAATTGAATATATTTGGTATTAAAATATACAAATTATTAATTTTTAAGCAGTGTAATTTTATTTTCGATTTCGTGAACGCGATATTAGCGTGAATTTTTAATAGAAAAGCTCGCCAATTAAATAAAATTAATTTAATGGAGCAGCAATAATATTTTTCAAATGAAAAAAGCTTTAATATTTTTAAGAATTAATTTTGCGCAACCTAAAAATCTTACTCTTGAGTATGAAATTAAGTAGTTTTAATAGAAAAAACCATATAATTGAAGAAAAAAATTAATTGAAAAACTGAAATTTAAAAGTGTCACTTTCAGAAAATTCACCCATGTATACTATCCAGAATTAAGGGACTATAATTTCAGACCATAATTTTATCATATTTTTATTTAACTGAATTTTTTCTATAATTTTTACTAAACATTTTTACCATTATTCTTATTCTGATAATAACTTCTATTCAAAAATTTTGCAAAATTCAATTATTTTCTAAACTTTTATTTAAGGATTGTCCAAGGAGTAGTTGAGGGGCAAGGGTATTGTTCCCATTACTTCAATGTAAAATCTTGCATGTATGCAAACTCGAAAAAAAATTTCAATTTCACAATTTTAATCAAAAAACCTGTATATTTATTTTATTAAAAGAAAAAAAACGTTCAAAAAAGGTATGAAAATTAATGCTAAAATTGGTTTAATATTTATATATTAAAAAATATATTTAATTAAATAATTAGAAATTAAATTTAATCTTCTTAATAATTGATTTTCGAAAATTTAACAAAAATAATTTATCACAATTTTTCAAAACATTATTATTTTCATAAGTTTTAATTTAATTTTTTTCCAAACTTATAAATAATTTTTGTTAAATATTTAAAAACTTATTTTATTTTCCGAGGGAATTTAAATGTTTTGAATGTTTGCTTTAATTTTCAAAAGTTAAAATTTGTAATTCTTTAAAAATTTCATAATTCTTTGATTTTGAAATTTTTAAGTAAAATTATTGAAAATTAATGATTTTTTTATGAAAATATTAAAGTACCTAATTATTTTTCAAGTGGAGGGACTACTCATCTAAATGTTTGTTGTTTATGCATATTTAATATTTTTTCTGACAAATTATGGTATTTAAAATTATAAAATGCTTCGAAAAATTAAAAAAATATATATAAAGAATTAATAATTTTTTAAATAAATATCAAAATTTAAGAAGAAGTAAAAATTTGAACTACTCTCGTAATTTTCATTACTTTTCATTGACAATTTTTTAAAACACTTTCTTGTATGATTCTAAACAATCAATTGCATGGATTTTCAAAAATTTTCATTTTTCCAACAATAGAATTTTTTAAAAAATTAAAAAAATGGTAAATTACTTAAAAAAATGTTTTTAATTTAAAATTACGTTTATTAATTTTTTTACAGTCTTATATGATTTCAGGTACTGAAAAATTGTAGAAAATTTGGATACACATAAAAATAATCATTTTTGATTGTTTCAAATTTTACTACCTACTAGTACTTGAAAAATTTAATTTCTTCCCCACTTTTTATTATTTTTTTGTGGACAAATTTTTTATAGGCTCATTTAACGATTCTGACTAATCAATCGTATGAATTTAAAATTTTTTTTTTTTTCCCGTGAAACTGATATTATTTATGAAAGTAATTAGAATATTGCAAATAATTTGATAACAATTTTATTTTAAATAATTGAATTATATTGCAAAGAATTTTATTTTAATTATTTTTAAACAATTGAATTTCTGTGAAAATTATATTATATACTACAATAATATTGAATTGTTGAGCAAAGAATTTTATTCCAATTTTTTGAAATAATTTAAAGATTAAAAAATTTACTTTTATTTATAAAAATAATTGAATTAATGCAAAGAGTTTTATATAAAAAGTGTATTTTAAATAATTGATTTGCTATAAAATTTGTATTACTTAGAAAAATAATTGAATGTTTGCGAAGAATATTTTATTAAAATAATTTAGATATAGATATTCAGAGTAATTGATGTTCGAAAAATTTTATGAAAATAATGGAATCGTTTTAAAGAATTCTATTAAAATTTATTGAATTATTTCTAAGAATTTTATTAAAATTTTGAAGAATAATTTTATTATTTCAATTATTGCTAATTTTAAGTAATGAAAAAAAAATAATAAAGCAAAAAGCATCTTTTAGAGTCACAATAATGTAAAAATAAAAATCTCACCCTACGTATTAGTATAGAAAACTAGATTTGAAAAAGTGAAAAATTAAAATTAAAAATTACAACTTAATGGAATGTTAAATTGAAAAAAGAGTGGAAAAAAACTAAAGAGAAGAAATTTTGAATCGAAAAAGAGAATCTAAAGTTAAATTAAAAAAGGGTTCAAAAAAACTAGAGAGAAGAAGAGTTTGAATTAAAAAAAAGAATTGAAAGTTAAAGTGACAAAGAGTTAAAAAGAAACGAAAGAGTAGAAAACAAATAAAATAGCAAAATGTTAATAAAAATGATATTTTATTCAATATTAAAAATGGTAACATTTTCAAAAATATTGATTAGTAAACGAAAATAATTTTTTCCCACACACAAAATTAATAATTTTTTATATACTCTTTTTATAGTGAAGCCACTTCCCCCACTGCTCATATGCATATTGTATATATTTAAATGGACTTAGCTTTGAATAAACAAAGATGGAAACAAATGAGAGATCGAAATTTCACGAGAGTGCAAAACAGGTTCCGCAGATTAACAGCAAAGGAATATATATGTATATATATATATATAGAAGAGTAAGGTATTCCTGAGGTAAAAAAGAAAGCAATAACCGTTTTGTTTTAACCTTTGAACCAAACCGAGCTGTATTTTTCATCCCTCCCGCCAAAGCTGCCGTGTAAATCAACGACCTTTCGCTTCTTTTATGCTAATTACACACAAATCGATGTTGACGACCGGCGACTCAATGTTAAAACGCACAAAAAAAAGAAAATTAATGGAAGACCAAAAAAGAAACAAAATTTAAAAATACTGACAAAAAATTAAATCTCTCTTTTAATAGAAAATTGTTTTTGTTCTCATTTGGCATTTAAATGGAACTTGAAACATAAATTTTGTTTGTGAGAGTTAGTTGTAACTCATTTTTATTTGATAATTTAATTAGTTGGAACTAAATTTTAATAACAAACTCAATTTGTCATAACTAATTTTTCTAAACTAATTTTATTCGTTAGAAATAATTTATAATAACTAATTTAATTAATAAGGACAGAATTTTATCGATCAACTAAATTCAACTAATTTAATTCATTAAAACTAATTTTTTGTAACTAATTTAATTCCTTAGAACTAAATTAACTTTCACGGTAAATCGTTAGGTATTAAAATAACACCAAAAAGGATTAAAATAATCCAATTTAGTGTTATTTTAATCCATTTTGGTGTTATTTTAATACCTAACGATTTACCGTGTTAACCCTGCTTTAATTCTCTAGAACTAAATAACTTTAATATCTAACTTAATTCCTTAGAACTAAATAACTTTAATATCTCATTTAATTTCTTAAAACTAATTTTTATTAACTAATTTAATTTTTCAAATCCAAAACTTTGAAACTAATTTAATTGGTTAGAAATAATTTTTAATAACTAATTTAATTTGTTCGAAGTAAATTTTAGTAACTAAGTTAATTTAATTCCTTACAACAAATTTTTAATAAACTCATGTATTTCGTTAAAACTAATATTTATAAACTAATTTAATTTCTTAAAACTTATTTTACGTAACTAATTTAATTCGTCAGAATTAATTTTTCATAAGTTTTTTAATTCCTTAGAACTAAAATTTATTTTCTAATTTAATTCTTTAAAATTAATTTTTCTTAACTAATTTAATTTGTTAAAACTAGTTTTTAGTAATTAATTTAATTCGTTAAAACAAATTTTCAATTATTAATTTAAGTTGTTAGAATTAATGTTTACTCATTTAATTGGTCAGAATTAATTTTTTGTAACTATAGGTAGCTTAATTCGTTAGAACTAAAATTTATTAACTACATAATTCAATTTTTTAAAATTAATTTTTATTAACTATTTTAATTCTTTAAAACTAATTTTTAGTAATTAATTTAATTTGTTAAAACTAATTTTCAATTATTAATTTAAGTTGTTAGAATTAATGTTTACTCATTTAATTCGTAAGAATTAATTTTTTGCGTAAGTAACTTAATACCTTAGAACTAAAATTTATTAACTAATTTAATTCTTTAAAATTAATTTTTATTAACTAATTTAATTCGTTCAAACTATTTTTTAGTAATTAATTTTATTCATTAAAACTAATTTTTAGTTATTAATTTAAGTTGTTAGAATTAATGTTTACTCATTTAATTGGTCAGAATTAATTTTTCGTAACTATAACTTAATTCGTTAGAACTAAAATTTGTTAACTAATTTAATTCTTTGAAATTAATTTTTATTAACTAATTTAATTTGTTAAAACTATTTTTTAGTAATTAATTTAATTTGTTAGAGTTAATGTTTACTCATTTAATTTTTTAAAAGTAATTTTTATTAACTAATTTAATTCAATAAAACTAATTTTTAGTAATTAATTTATTCTATTAGAATTAATGTTTACTAATTTAATTTGTCAGAACTATAAAATTTACTAATTTAATTCGTCGGAACTAATGTTTCATAAATAATTCTATTTGTAGAAACTAATCTTTTGTAGCTAATTTAATTCGTTATCGTTAATTCGTTGAAACTAATTTTTATTGGCTAATTTATTTTATTTGTGTCAACTAATTTTTACTGTAAAAAAAATGCTAAACTTCCTATTAGTCGTAAATATTTTCTATATCTATGTACTTCCGGTTTCCTGTAAATATTTTGTTATGATAAGTGCCCGCACACGTTTTCTGGCAAGTACGAGGAATAAAATTTATGTTATTATTTCAGTCTATATAATCTCGATAGAAGATGCATATATATAACTTGGGAAAAAATTTTCTACCCCTTGGGAGAGATGTATTCATAACTTTCGTTTTTTTCCACTTTTTTTGCAGATTCTATATACTGTCTACAATCTTAAAAGTCAAATTTGTTATTCAACAAGTCAAACACATGGTAACAAAAACAGAAAAAAATAATCGTTTCCTCCTTCCTGGAAAACATGCATGTATACAGTAAAGGGAAATTAATTTAGGTACTTTAATATCTTCTCTTAGGAGAGAGAAAGAGAATAGAGAAGGAAAAAAGAGAAAAAAAGACTAAAGGAGTGAGATTCAAAAAGAGTAAGAAAAAAGAGTGAAAAGTAGAGAAAGAGAAAAAGATAGAAAAAAAATTAAAAGAGTGAAAATAGAAAAAAGTGTTTAAAGTAAATATGAACACTTGGGATATTTAAGACATATAGCAATGTGATTAATTGATGTTTGCGAGATTGTTTCTTTAGGTGTTGTCTAGGAATTCACTAAGAACAATCACGTGTTCAATTTACCGTTGTGTGTGAAAATATTAATGATGTCAGCGGGACAAAATCTTTCACCAGATGTCAAAAAAAAAAAAAAAAATTGACACTTTATTGCCCTATGATTAACGACTATAATAGTAATTGCTGTAAAACTTCTTTAGCAGATGTTAATCTTGTACTTAAATATACGCATATAAATTTGCTGAGAAAAATTTCTATGATGAGAATACTATGTTTTTTATAATATAGCATTTGTTTTCTTATACATGTGCCTCGAAAATATATCTCCTCTGCAAAAAAGTGAGAAATATTTTTAATCCTCATCTCTATAATTTTGAATTAATTACTTTTTACTATAAAGAATCATTCATTTATCATTCATTTATGAATCGTAAATGAATTAGAAATAGTGCTGATTAATTTTTAGTTAAAATGACTTATTTAAAAGGGACAAATATGTAAGCAAATTTAATTTTTAGGATTCGTTAAGTGTGGCAAAAAAATTAGTAACTTTATGTCAATATTTTTGTAATTGTTTTTTTTAATAAATAGTTTAATTAGTCGCATTAATTGCATTCTACTAATAGAAAATTATTTTTTACCAATCGAAGTAGGTCAGATTTTCGTTAACTGCTTTATTTTTTAATTAGTAGTTTTTTACTATTTTAGATTTAGACAAGTATTGTGGTCAAGGGGTTAGCGTTTCCGACTTACAATGCAAGGTTTAGGGGTTCGAGTCCTGACAAAATAGATTTAAAAAATCTCAAAAAAAATAATTTCATCTGTATCTATTTTAAATTTTGTAAAGATAGAAACTAATAATATTGCACAAATAAATATTATGAAAATTATGAATATAAAAAAAAATTAATTGCAATTTTTTTATTAACTAAAAATACTAATACTCAATATTATGACTTTTGTTAAAAATCACAGTACCTAGAAGTAGCAATATCTTTTTCAAAACCGTAATTTTTCAAAAAACTCCCGCAGACAAACAATTCTGAAACAAAAAAAAAATATTGGTAAATTTGTATTTAGAAAATTTCCAATATTTAGAGATTCATTTTATTATATTTAAAAAAAACATTGAGTACATTTTTTGTTGCGGTTTTTAAAAAATAATTTAAATTTCAAGAAAATTAAAGTATGGGTGAGTTGAACCTTCAACTTTGGAGCATTCGGAGACTTGAGCTTTTAAGGTTTCGAATTTTTTAGGTTTTGAGCATTTGAAGAAATCAGCTTTTAAGAATTTGAATTTTCTAGGTTTTGAATTTTTTTGATTTTGATGAGCATTCGTCAAATTGACTTTTCTAGGAATTAAGCATTCGGAAAATTGAGCTTTTGAGGTTTTTAATATTTTGTGGTTTTGAGCATTGGAAAAATTGAGTTTTTGAGGTTTAAAACGTTTGGGAAGTTAAACTTTTGATACTTTAAATATTCTAAAAGTTGAGAATTCTGGAAATTGAGTTTTCCAGGCTTTGAGTATTCAGAGAATTAAGCTTTTAAAGTTTTAAAATTTTTAGGTTTTGAGCATTCAGAGAATTCAGCATTTATGGGTTTGAATTTTCTAGGTTTTTTGAATTTCTTTTAGGTTTTGAGCATTCTACGAAATGACTTTTGAATTTTTTTGGTTTTGACCATTCAGAGAATTGAGTTTTCGTTGTTTTGAATTTTTTACGTTTGGAGCATTTGGAAAATTCAGTTTTTGGAGTTTTGATTTTTTTTTTGTTAAAAGCATTCGGAAAATTAAGCTTTCGAGCTTTTAAGTTTTCCAACAGTTGAACTTTAAGATGCTTTAAATTTTTTTTGTTTGGAGCATTTGTAGAATTAAGCTTTTAAGGATTAGAATTTTTTAGACTTTGATCATGCGGGAAGTTAAACTTTTGATACTTTAAATTTTCTAAAAGTTGAGAATTCTGGGAATTTAGTTTTCCAGGCTTTGAGCATTCAGAGAATTAAGCTTTTAAAGTTTTAAATTTTCTAAGTTTTGAATTTTTAGGTTTTGAGCATTCAGAGAATTCAGCTTTTATGGGTTAGAATTTTCTAGGTTTTTTGAATTTTTTTTTAGGTTTTAAGCATTCTACGAATTGACTTTTGAATTTTTTTGGTTTTGAGCATTTAGAGAATTGAGTTTTCGTTTTTTTGAATTTTTTACGTTTGGAGCATTTGGAAAATTCAGTTTTTGGAGTTTTGATTTTTTTTGGTTTCAAACATACGGAGAATTAAGCTTTTGAGCTTTTAAGTTTTCCAAAAGTTGAACTTTAAGATGCTTTAAATTTTTTTTGGTTTAGTGCATTCGGAGAATTGAGCTTTTAAGATTGCTTTTAAATTTTCTAGATTTAAAATTTTTAAGGTTTCGAGCCTTTTGGGAACTGATTTTTCTAAGCTTTGAGCATTCGTAGAATTAAGCTTTTAAGGTTTTGGAATTTTTTAGGTTCTGACCATTCGGAGAATTGAGCTTTTAAGAATGCTTTTGAATTTTCTATATTTTAAATTTTTAAGGTTTCGAGCTTTTTGGAAACTAATTTTTCCAGACTTGGAGCTTTCGTAGAATTGAGCTTTTAAGGTTTTGGAATTTTTTAGGTTCTGACCATTCGGAGAATTGAACTTTTAAGATTGCTTTTGAATTTTCTAGATTTTAAATTTTTTAGGTTTCGAGCTTTTTGGAAACTAATTTTTCCAGACTTAGAGCATTCGTAGAATTGAGCTTTTAAGGTTTTGGAATTTTTTAGGTTCTGACCATTCGGAGAATTGAGCTTCTAAGATTGCTTTTGAATTTTTTAGAATTAAAATTTTTAAGGTTTTGAGCTTTTTGAGAACTGATTTTTCTAGGTTTTCAGCATTCGTATAGAAATGAGCTTTTAAGGTTTTGGAATTTTTTAGGTTCTGACCATTCGGAGAATTGAGCTTTTAAGAATGCTTTTGAATTTTCTAGATTTTAAATTTTTAAGGTTTCGAGCTTTTTGGAAACTAATTTTTCCAGACTTGGAGCTTTCGTAGAATTGAGCTTTTAAGGTTTTGGAATTTTTTAGGTTCTGACCATTCGGAGAATTGAACTTTTAAGATTGCTTTTGAATTTTCTAGATTTTAAATTTTTTAGGTTTCGAGCTTTTTGGGAACTGATTTTTCTAAGCTTTGAGCATTCGTAGAATTAAGCTTTTAAGGTTTTAGAATTTTTTTAGGTATTCAGCATTCGGAGAATTGAACTTTTAAGATTGCTTTTGAATTTTCTAGATTTTCAATTTGTTAAGTTTCCAGCTTTTAGGGAACTGATTTTTCTAGGCATTGAGCATTCAGGGAATTGAGCTTTTAAGATTTCGAATTTTTTTAGGTTTTCAGCATTCGAAGAATTAAACTTTTAAGGTTTTGAATTTTCTAGATTTCAAATTTTTTTGTTTTTTAACATTCTGGGAATTGAACCTTCGATGCTTTGAATTTTCAAGGCTTCGATGATTCGGAGAGTTGAGCTTTCAAGATTTTGAATATTCTAGGTTTTTAACATTCGGGAATTTAAATTTTCCAGATTTTAAGCAATCGGGAACTTCAACTTTCTCCTTTTTTTCTAAAGAAACTACTCCGAAAATTTACAAAATATTTAATTACAAATTTACATCTCAACCTTAGCTTCAAATTTAAATTGAAAATAAAGAAAAAAACATTTCCTATTTCACTTCAGCTTCAGATATATAATAAACGTGCGAAACACTTCCACACTTTCAAATGAACAGAGAGTAGACCAAAGATATTATTTCGTACCTAATTCAAGTGAAATCGACCTCTTCTCCAAGAGTATTATGTATATTAATAATATCTTGCTGTTTCTTTTACATTCAATCTAGATTCCTGGATAAATTGCAACTATTTGAATATTTTTTTGTTAGTTGTTCATTTTTTTTTTTTTTTTTTTTTGAAGAAAGCTTTCATACACCGTACATCACGTTTTTGCAGGTGGGCGGACAGGACGTCAGGTTGCGCTGACGCCCTGCGAAATTGAATCTAAAGTTTAAGTTGCTCTTTTCTCCTTTGCCACGTTCTCTCTGTAAATGCTTCGGGGAGGTCGCAAATCATCACCTTGCTTTAACTGCGTTAGATTGTCGAAGATTACCACTCCGGTGTGCGCTCACAGTTCCTCAACTGGTGAGAATCTCTAAATATATTCTCTTAAGCTATCAAAAAATTTATATTTTTTTCGCCCAACACCTGCCAGCCAAAAAATTTACAATATATATATTTCTTTCACGAATGCTAAAGAATTCCCCCCTGATGCTTGCGCTCAAGCGAAGGGCAAAAAGGAAATGCAAAAATGAAAAAAAGAAATGCAAAAATGGACAAAGTAACTGCAAAAGCATTTACTTTGTCACATTTCTGCATTTCTTTTTTTTATTTTTATAAAATGCATACGAAAAAATTAAAGAAATTTAACTCGTAGCAAAAAAGGATCCTAAGAAGCATTTACTTTGTCACATTTTTGCGTTTCTTTTTTTTTATTTTTTTATTTTTACACGAAAAAATAAAAAAAATTAACGCGTAGCAAAAAAGGGTCCTAAGAAGCAAAATTTTATAGGTTATGTTTGACGCATCATTTTACTTTGATTAAGAAAATAATATTTATTTTTACAAAATAAAAAGTAATTTTTCTTGAATATTTGAATAATGTGTTTTTAATGTTTGTAAAAGTCTTGAACATAATTAATTTGAATTTAAAAGTTAACCAACTTGATGCATTTTTACTTAAAATATGATAAACATAACCTATAAAATTTTCCATCTTAGGTTCCTTTCTTCGCGATGCGTCACGAATACAAAAAAAGAAATGCAAAAATAAAGAACACAAAAAAGAAAAGAGTAAATGAAAATAAAAAATTAACAAAGAAATAATTTTTCGAAAAAAGGATTCTCGCTGCATGTTTTGGGGCAAATTTTCACAAAGGAGATTATATATTTATTATTTTCATAGCCGAAAGGTAAACAAGAGGAAGAATAACTAGAAGCCAATTTTAACCATTACGAGTAGAGCAATTACCCCAAAAAAATTGAGTGCAATTTAGAAAAGAACATTCGACATTCTAACACATGTTTGTGTGAGCGAGACTTTCGCTAAACAAATATTTTAAGAACCGTGACTTGGGGGCCCTGCTGAGAAATACGACAACACGCGATATAACAAGCGAGAGAAGACGTTTCATTTCTTTCTCTCATTCATATTTTTTTTGCTTTCTCTCCTCGCTTTTATTTCAAAGATGGAGATCGTTTCTCGCACACACGAAATTCTTGTCGTTTTAAAGAGGGTGCACCTTAAGCCTTCTACTGGTTTTTGAATGGCTGATTTTACTTTTTTACGTTCTCGACGAAATCCCCAGAGAGTGAGCTAAAAGAGAGAGACCTCGGTACCGGTTTATTGCGACTGCATGGCCAAATGATGTCATTAGATATACTTACGCCGAAGTTTATCGCCCCTGTTTTTCAATCTTTTATGTTCGAATACCGTAACATGACTGGGACACTTTTGTTACAAAAAAAAGAAGAAAAATTTTTTTTTCGCTCCTTTTTTATTACTTTTATTAGAGTCAAGATTCTTTTCATATATATACTCACAGAGAGATAAATATTAACACACACACACACACACACGAGAGAGAGAGAGAGAGACTACGTGATATTACGAGATCTACTTCTATTTATGGTAATTCAAAAACAAATTGCCCAAGAATAGAGGATATATAAGATGAAAAAATTTTGTCGGATTAAAATATATACGATAAGTCTGATTAATTGTGCTTTTCATGGCGAAAGAGAAAAAGAGAGAAGAGAATCATCCATTAAATTGAGACATTATAAAGGATTATTGAAAATTTAAATACGAAAGGAAAAACAAAATTAACAAACATTTTGAATAGGGAAGAAAAAATAATGTAAATAAATATAAATAAATGAAATGAGTAGAAAATTTACAGAAATTTTTCAAGTCAATCAAAAATTAATTACTGACAAGGAAATTGGTAGCTTAATATTTTTTTCTCCTTCTGCCAATAATCTTTTAATAATAATATTTTAAATATTAATTGATTAATTCGAATTTAAAGAAAAATCTTTCACTTTGGATAAATATTTATTATTAGTATTACTAACCAGCAACAAACTTCTTGCATACTTTTTAAAATAAAATTAGTAAATTTAAAAAAAACATAAAAAATTTTAATTCACATTTTTTTAATAAATATCAAATATGAATTGGAATGTAAATTATTACTATTATAACCACAATAATAATATAATCTGAAACAAGGGATTCAAGGAAAGTCAGACAAAATACAGCAAAAAAAATTAAATATTTAAATAATAAAAAAAAAAAAATTACATAAATATTAATAAATAATAATAATAATAATAATAATAATAATAATAATAATAATAATAATAATAATAATAATAATAAAATATAATAATATTACATACATTTTTTTTCCAGAAAATTATAAATTGTTGTGTCTCTTATTGTCCAGGAATTTAATTATTAAACATATTTAATTATATATTTCTTCACAATAATTAATTTTATAAATAATAATTAATTTTTTAATGAATTGAATTATTATTTTTACAAATAATGTTTTAGGAATTTAATTATTTTCATAAATAATAAAGCTCATCGTTGAATTTTAATTATATTAATACAATTTTAATCGAAATGCTCGAAAAATGTAATTATTATATTCTTCAAAATTTAATTAAATTTTTTCACAAAAATTCAATTAATTTCATGAGTATTGAATTTTTTTTTATGAATACAATTATTTTTATAAATAATATATTTGTTTCAGGAATTCAATTATTTTCACAAATAATAAAGCTCTTAGAAGAATTTTAATTGTTTTTAAGTACAATATTTTAATCAAATTTCTAAAAAAACGTAATTATTCTTAAAAATTTGATTAAAATTCAATGATTCAATAATTATTTTTAAATTTGTTGATAAAATTCTCTATGAGAATTAAATTTTAAAAAACATTCAATTATTCAATAAATTATTTACTTTTGAATGTAAATAATTGAATAATTTTTGAAAAGGCTTCAAATTTAAATATTTGTAAATTTGATTTTTTAATATTTGTAACTATCAAATTTGAAGAATTAATGTTTTGAAAGAAGTTTAATTTTATTTGCTTTAATAATTTGAAGTTACGTGGAAATTTTTCCAAATTCTTTGAAATTTTCCTAAAAATTGAATTTTAAAAAAATGTATTGGAAAATTCTCGAAGAACTTTTTCAAAAAGTATTAAAAATAGTTTATTTTGAGAAGAATGTTAGTTAAAAATATTAGATAATAATTGAATTGAAATAATGGAAATAATTTTTAAATAGCTACAGTAACATTCTTATCAATATAAGTTATTTAAATAACGATAATACTATTTTAAGCTGTTTAATTTCAAAATAGTTATAAATTAACCTTTTTTATAATAATAATGTTTAATAATATTATAATATTATTAAATTTAATTTAACACTTATATTTAATATTAAAATACCAAAAGTTATTTATAATTATAATTAATTAACAATTAATATTTTAATAATTTATTATTTTTTTGCAATTAATTTCAAATCATAGTTAGGTATATAATAATATAAAGTTTTTTTCAAAATTTACTCGAATAATAATTTATTTTTCAACTGTTTTTCGTTTTAACGAAATAAATAACCTTTTTGAAAAAATACAAATTTTCTTAAATTTTAGGTGTATTTTTACGTTTCGCTAAAAGTAATTTAAAAAAATTTCAAATATGCCGAAGGAACCTCCCATTGATGAACTAAATAATACCTTAAAGGAAATTGTTTATAGAAGAAAAAATGTTAAAGTATTAAAAAAATTGTCAAAATCGACGAATTTCGATTATCAAGAAGTAGAAGGTTATTAATTCATACTTATTAATTTGAATATAATGTCAATTTTTGGAATTAATTACTAATAAAATAATACGTAATTTATAAAATTACTTTCAAAATAAATTGACTCACTAACAAATTAATAATAATCGATATCTAATGCCTAATATTCAATAATTAATAATTAATATTTGTAAATTGCTAATTAATAATTCATAATAAAAATTAAAATTGATTAAAAATTATTAAACTAATAATTAGTAATTAATTACTAATTACTAATTACTAATTATTAATAATTAGTAATTAACAATAGATAATGATTTAAAATTAATATTTAATAATTGATAACTGAATGTTGACAATTATTAATTAACAAGAAAGAATTTATAATTAACTATTAATGTTTGAAAATTAATATTTTTGATCATTGGTAATTAATAATTAATAATTAATAATTAACATTATAATAATTAGTGACTTCTAAGTAAAAATTATGTAATAAATAATTGGCAATTAATAAATGACTGATGTTTTCATAATTATTAATTAATAAAGAACAACTCATAATAATTGATAATTGAAAATTAATAACTGATAATTGATAATTAGTAACTGAGAATTTTAAACAAATTATAAATAACTGTTAATAAATAATTATTAATTATTAACTGTTAATAAATAATTATTAATTATTAATTGTTTGACATTAATAATTAATAATTTAAATTTAATTATCATTAATTAATTATTAATAGTTCAAAATTAATAATTAATTAATTATTAATAGTTTAAAATTAATAATTAATTATTAATAGCTCAAAATTAATAATTAATTGTTGATTATTAATTGTTCAACATTAGTAATTAATGGTTGATAATTAATAGTTCAAATTTAATCATTATTAATTAATCATTAATAGTTCAGAATTAATAATTAATTCAGGATTATTAATAATTAGTAATTTACATAAACAATAAATAAAAATAAAAATTTATTAAAAAAGAAAGTTTTATTATTACTTTCTGCAAGAAAAAAAACTAATTTATTACCAATTTTCGCTCGTGGCAAACGATATCTTACTGCACATATATGAAACATTTTTAAAAATTGCCATATAAAAAACGAATATTTTATAACCCTTTTTAATGGCACAAAAATTAACAGCTAATCTAAAGATAGTTTTACATTTTATCATAATTTGAATTTTATCAGTGTTAATGGACAATTAAACACTCGACTTGATATCCTTATTCTTTCTCTCTCTCTTATAAGGCGACAATTAAAAATGATTGTACAGATGCGAATAAATACATATATTTTTTTATAGCACTAGCCCTCATAAAACAAAAAATTAACCGCAAAATGGGACCTATATCTCGAATTCCTTTTAGAGACATTCTTCATTCAGGATTAGATTATACGGAAAATTTACCACATCTATTAGTCGATAGAGTGTTTTCAGCTATCGATAAAAAGGATTCATCATCAGTAATTTACTTGAAAAATAAATATCACATAAAAATCGTGAAATTTAATCTAAAAAACCAAAAAAAAAAAAAAAATGAATAAATAATCTAAAAAATACGTTCTTTCCTGAATTCTACATAGCTAACTGTCGATCAATGGATTGAAGGCTTTTCCATCATGTTGAAAGGCTCACTCGACGAAAGAATTGAATTTGCCTATAAAGTAGATCATTTTCTTTTTTCGATTAGAATTTAAATTAAATAATTTTTTTTTTAATTGATGTTGTAAAATATTTAAATAATTGTTAAATAAGTATAAAATAAATACGTTTGTATTTTTAACTAAATTATAAATTAAATTTATCATTTTTATTACGTTCGTTTTACCATCATTAGTTTTTTTTTTAATTTTAGAAAATAAAGACTAATTTTTATAGAACATTCCGGATAATTTGTTGTTTTATTTTTAGAATTAAAATTCCTGTTGCTTATGATACTGCAAAATTATTATTTTTATTATTATTATTATTATTTTATATTTATATTATTTGACTTGTAGTTTATTTTGCATGAAATTTTATACATTATTATTTTGAATATTTTGTAACCAAAAAGACTGAATTTAATTACAAAATAATTTAAAAAATAGTTTTAACAAAAAGCAAATACTTATTATTATATTGAAAATATTTATTATTAATTATTATTTTTTATTTTTATAATATTCATTTTTTAACTTTTTTGTTAAACTGTAATAATTATGATAAAATATAAATAGTAATTATTGTACCCAACACAAAAAAGTATAGCTTCTACATGAACAAACTTAAAGCCAAAAAAAAATTGATTCTTTCATTATCGACAGGTTTATGACTTAATGAAAACTGATAGCTTAAAGAAAGAGCAAATATTTCCAATGATGAGAGGATGTCTGATAATGCCCAAACCTGATGAGGATCCAGACGAGATGGTCAAGGTATTGATGCACAATCATTTAAAGTAATTGAAAATATAATGAGGGGATCTTAAAGAGTACTTAAAGTTTAAATAATCCTTCATTTCTTAAAATCGCACCATCCGCACTCGCTTTACGTGCGAGCAGCAAAATCTTTTCAATCTTTCCAACACGTTATACATAATACTCAATTCGAAATATTTTTTTCCTCTATACACGTCAGTATTTTATTTTTTTATTTTTGCCATATACCCGTCAATTTTGTTCGAGAGAGAGAGAGAGAGAGAAAAAAACTGAATGTATGTTATCTCTATTCAGGACCTGTTAGACATGATGCTAAAAAAATTGGATGTCGATCGTAACGGAAGGGTTTCACAAATGGAGTTTACAGAAATTGTCAAGAAAAATGTACTCTTTTTAGAATGCATGGGACCAATATTTCCGTCACGTCAAGCTCAACATGCATTTTTAACTACTTTCAGCCACAGGAATCATCGATTTTAGAATTGGATTTAAATTTTTTACGATTTTATTCATTACATGCTTGGTGATTAAAATTTTTATTACATTCTCATGAAAAAGGGAATTTTGTGGAATTTTAGTATTAAAAAAACTTAATAAACTTTTAATAAAATTGTATCAACCATACACCTTAACAATTTTACATATTTCATTTTACAACACTATGCTTCTAGTTATAAATTTTAAACTATTACCAATATTTTAAAATAGATACTGGAAAATACTACCCGTTCATATTTTCAAAAATTTTAATAAAGTTTAATTAAAGAATTAAATTATTTTCTAAAATTTGAATAATTCCTTTTAAACAATTCAATTATTTTTTTAACTAGTAAAATCTTTACAAACATTCAATTATTTTCAAAACAATTTTTATTAAATTCCTCCGAAGAGTTCAATTTGAAAAAAAAAATTTTAACACAAGGGCCCTTATTTAAATGGCATATCCTAAAATTTTTTATAAATCTTTCGAAATAATTCAATTACTTTTATAAACAGCAAAATTTTTTGCAAAAATTAAATTAATTTTGTAAATAGTAAAATTCTTTGCAGGAATTAAATTATTTGCAAAACAATTTTAATTGAATTCAAATATTTTTAAATATTTCCATAAATTTAATTTATTTTCCTAAAATTATAAATAAAATTCTTCGAAACAATTTTATTATTTTTATAAATTTTACAATTCTATGAAGAAATTTAATTATTTTAAATAGAATTTAAATAAAATTACTCGAAAGAATAAAATTATTTCCAAAAATTTCCATAAAATTCAATGTCAACAAGAATTTTAAATTCTCTAAAAATAATTCAATTATTGTTAAAATGTTTTTAAAAAATCTATTAAAAAGTAAACTACTTTAAATGCAATTTTTAAATATATTGGTAAAAAATATTGAAAGAAATCAAATATTTTGAAAAAATAATAAAATTTTTTGGATGAATTCAATTATTTTGAATGTATACTTAATTTTAATAATTCTTTCAAAAATTTAATAATTCTCGAAACAACTTCAATTGAATTACTCAAAAAAATTACATTATTTTCAAATACTTCTATAAAATTCTTCATAACAATAATTCAATTGTGTTTATAAATACTAAAATCTTTTGCAGAAATTCAATTCTTTTCAAAGCTATTTTGATAGAAATTGAAAGAATCTAAATATTTTTAAATATTTCCATATGTTTCATTTATTTTCTAAAATTTTAATAAATCTTCGGAACAATTCAATTACTTTTACAAATTGTAAAATTCTTCGACAGAATTGACTTTTTTCAACGAAATTTTAATAAAATTCTCTTTCATAAAATCCAATTGTTTTCAAAATTTTTAATTAAAATTATTAAAGAAATCTCATTAGTTATAAAAAAAATTTCAAAAATTCTTTAAAATAATTTAATTAAGATTTTTGAAAATTTAAATAAAATCCTTTGCAAGAATTCAGTTATTTTCCTAAATAATAAAATATAAATAATAAAACTTTTCACAGCAATCCAATTATTTTCAAAAACAATTTAAATAAACTTCAACAATAGAGTATTTAATAATAATTTTTTAACATAAGCGATTAGTTGAAAAACTTTAATAAATTCTTCTTAAAATTCACTTACTTTTAAAGTCTTCTATCAAAATTACTAAAGAAAGTGAATAATTTAAAAAAAAAATTCACCGAAAGTCTTCAGAAGTTTTTCATCAGGAATTCAAAAATTTTTAATAATTTTCTTCCAAGAAATTGAATTATTTCCATTAATAATCAAATTTTTCAAAGAAATGCAATCATTTTTAATTTAATTGTAGTAAAATTTCTCGAAAGAATACAATTATTTTTAAAAATATTAATTAAATTCAGTTATTTTCAAAAAGTTCTGATAAAATTCTTCGGAAAAACTGAATTATTTTTTTAAATAGTAAAATTCATAGCAGGAATTCAATTATTTTTAATAGTATTTTAATAAAATTTCACAACAAAATACATTTATTTTCAAAAATATTTAATAAAAGTTTTCGATTGAATACATTTCTTATGAAATTTTTTTAAAAATTCTTTAAAAATATTCAGTTATTTTCAAAACGTAAAAATCCTTCAAAACAATATACAATTATTTTTATAAAGTGTGAAACTTTTCAAAAGAATGTAAATAAGTTTTTGACATTAATTAGATATAAAATTGAAAAAATTTAAAAATAACAATTAGTGCTCAATTTGTCAAAAAAATTTAACACATTTCGAAAAAATTTAATTTTTTTCTAAAATTTTAATAAATCCTTCGAAATAATTAAATTATTTTTATAAATAGTAAAAATTCTTTGCAAGAATTTAATGAATTTTATAAATAGTAAAATTTTTTGCAAGAATTTAATTATTTTTAATACAATTTGAATAAAATTCTTCTTCATAAAATCCAATTTCTTTCAAAATTTTTAACTAAAATTATTAAAGAATAAATTCCATTAGTTTGAAAGAACAAATTTTTAGAAATTCTTCCATATAATTTAATTAGGATTTTTAAAAACTTTAATAAAATTTTTAAATTCACTTTCTTCAATTTAATAAAATCCTTTGCGAGAATTCAGTTATTTTCCTATAAATATAATGAAATTTTGTGAAGGAATTCTATTATTATTATTAAATTTCTTGATAAAATTCTTTGCCATAATTTGGTAATTTTCAATATATTAATTTTAAAATTTAAAATATTTGATATGGAAAATTATAATAAAAGTTAAGAAACAAAAAGCAAATAACAACTAACTTCAAACTGCGAACAGATTACCGGATAACGAATTTTATTAATATAGAAGATTATTATTATTATTGTTATTATTATTATTATTATTATTATTATTATTATTATTATTATTATTATTATTATATTAGTTTTCTTAAATCAATACAAAAATTCAACTCACTTTAAAAAAAAACAAAACAAAGTAAACTATTTTACTCGAAAGAGGAAGTTTCATCGCCTATTTGTCAATTTCTATAAAAAAACATTTCTCCACTATACCATGTTCTTTTAATAATTTACGAAAAAATTGAATTTAATAGCATTGGCCCTATTAGGTCAGTAGTTGTTAAAAGTTTACTAAATATTATGTAATTTTTTATAAAGTTCAGTATTTCTGTTATCAAAATTTACATTTGTGGCATTTCGTCCTATACAGTCGTAAAATACTTTTGTAAAATTTGATGATAAGTTTCTTTCAGTCAATGTAGCAAAATTTCTATTTACATAATTGTATATCAAAATTTCACAAGGATCAGTTTTCAATTTCACTATTCGAACAAAAGATGCGCGATTTTGCACTGGTTCAAAACGAAAGAAGGGATGTAACCTCATGCTGTTCTCAGCAAAAAAAAGTAGATATATATCTGCGCAAAAATTGCACGCTCCATTGAGTATTCCACACGCGAGAGATTGTGCAAGCAGTTCCGATATAGAAGATAGTGTGGCAGTATTGTATATACATATAGCTATATATAATGTCAAAGTCACGTGATATATTTTATGAATGTGATACGCGACGACCACTCGTCTTTTCCGTCTTCTACTTTTGAAAATCCTAAAATTACAGTAGATATTCTACAATGTGAACTCGTGTTTCCTGCTTCCACTTGAAGAATTTTCTCCGAGGGAATTTTATTTCTTTGAGTTTCTTATATACTTCACTTCTTCACTTCAAAGAAACTCCTGTACCTGCTCTATATATGTATATATATATATATATATATATATATATATATATATATACATCTGTATTATATAAAACTACTCTTAAAGCAAAAACTTTCATATTTCCTGTTTCTCTATACAAACAAACTTTATTTTTGTTCTTTGTTTTCTTTTTGTGTACGATGAATTTTTCGAATTTCTGTTTTATAATTTGCAGGGGGGAATGAAAATCATGAATTGTGAATTGTATGCAAAAATGGATGCTGTTTAATCAACAATACAATCGTTTTAAAAAAAATTGTAAATACTGTTAACTTAATAGTAGGGGAGATTGGAGAATTATGGGCTACATTTTTTTTAGCTCAATATCTTACACAAAAATTTGTTTTTAAATTTAACCCTTTAACGCCCAAGTTTTTTATAAAAATGCAATTTTTGGCATTATTTAAGAGTCCGGAATTTTGAATTTTGAAAAACTAACATCGGATTTGTAATATACGACCTTAAAAACCCCCAAGAAGTCATTTTCATTAGCTAAGCTTTATTTAATTTTCGATTTTCCACTTTTTTTGTAAATCGTGAAATAAACATTATTTTTTTATTATTGTTGTATTTAAAAAATTGTTAATTCTTTATTACAATATAGATTTTTTTCACAAAGTAGAATAAATTTGGTGGTGTTGGTTGTTTAGAAATTAAAAATATATTTATTTTTGTTGAAGTTATGAAGATTAAAAGTCAAAAGTGGTTTCGATTGAAACCGCTGGGCCTTAAAGGGTTAAAAAATTTTCGTGACAGTACGAGGTATAAACTAACATATATATCATAGTCATTTTTCCAAAACTATCACTTACCTTAAAGAAATTTCAGTTTTACCAAAGTGTGCAATTTTATGATTTTTTACAAATGTTGGGGAATTGTAGGCCACTGGCTAAATTGAGTTCAAAATCAAAAATAACGATGAAATATTTTTATAACATGGTTAGAAATACAAAAAATGTTAAAAATGTTTAATTATTAGTTTAAAATTCGAAAAGAAAAAGTAAGAAAATGAAATTAACGGGAATCACAATTAATTAATTACAAACTTTTTAGTATATAGCTTTATCGCATGAATCGCAATGAAACGAATTGTTTTTGTTAAATTACTACGACTATGAGTGATTTTATTAATATTTGCAATTAAATCGCCAAAAACAAGCAATAAATACTACTATTAAAAAAAGTGGTCCACAATTCCTCAAATGCTTAATTTTACAAAAAGCTTTGTATTATTTATTCATTTTAATTTGATGAAAAGTTTTTTTTTTGGAGTCAAAGTACCAATCTTACACAATAATTAAAATAATAATAAAATAATTTTTAAAAAAATTAAAAAACAAAAAAAAATTAGAAAAAAAAATTTTTTTTTTAAATTTAAAAAAAAAATTTTTAAATTCACTTATTAAGTACAAAATTAATTATTACTGTTCATATTTTCCAAAAATTTTAATACAATTTCATGAAAGAATTAAATTATTTTTTAAAATTTAAATCATTCCTTCTAAACAATTCAATTATTTTTTAAATAGAAAAATCTGTACAATTTTTCAACTATTTTCCTTTTTTCAAACGGCCTTTAAGTCCGTTTATACAGTTAATAATAAATAAATAAAAGACTTTCGAAAAAATTTAATTTTTTTCTAACATTTTTTATAAATCCTTCGAAATATTTTTATAAACAGCCAAATTTTTTCCGAAAATTCAATTAATTTTATAAATTGTAAAATTCTTTGCAGGAGTTAAATTATTTTTAAAACACTTTTAATTGAATTCCTCTGAAGAATTGAAATATTTTTTAATATTTCCATAAATTTCATTTATTTCCTAAAATTTCAAATTAAATTTTTCGAAACAATTAAATTATTTTTAGAAATACTACAATTGTATGAAGAAATTAAATTATTTTTAATTAAATAATTTAGATGAAATTATACAAAAGAAAGAATTTATTTTCAAAAATTTCCATAAAATTCAATTTCAAGAAGAATTTTAAATTCTGTAAAAAAATTCAAATATTGTCAAAATATTTTTAAAAAAATACATATAAAAATTGAATTCTTTTCAATGTAATTTTTAAATATATAAGTCAAAAAATTGAAACAATTCAATTATTTTCAAAAAATAATAAAATTTTTTTCATGAATAATTCAATAATAATGCAATAATTGTCAAAACAAGGTTAACTGAATTTTACAAAAAAATTGCATTATTTTCAAATATTTCTACAAAATTCTTCATAACAATCTAATTATTTCTTGAAATTTTTATAAATTCTTCGAAACTTGTCAATTACTTTTATAAATAGTAAAATTCTTTGAATAATTCAATTATGTTTATAAATAGTAAAATCCTTTGCAGAAATTTAATTCTTTTCAAAGCAATTTTGATAGAAATTGAAAGAATTTAAATCTTCTAATATTAACATAAAATTAATTTTTTTGCTAAAATATTAATAAATTCTCCGAAACAATTCAATTACTTTTATACAAAATAGTAAAATTCTTCTTAAGAATTCAATTTTTTTTAATACAATTTAAATAAAATTGCACGAAAGAATTAAATTATTTTCAAACATTAGCATAAAATTCAATTTCAACAAGAATTATAAATATTTCTTCAAAATATTTTTTTTCAAATATTTCTTTAAAATTCTTCATAACAATAATTCAGTTATGTTTATAAATAGTAAAATCTTTTGAAGAAATTCAATTCTTTTTAAAACAATTTTGATAGAAATCAAAAAAATTAAAATCTTTAAATATTAACATACAATTAATTTATTTTGTAATAAAATATTAATAAATTCTCCAAAACAATTCAATTACTTTTACAAAATAGTAAAATTCTTCTCAAGAATTCAGTTATTTTTAATACAATTTAAATAAAAGTACACGAAAGAATTAAATTATTTTTAAAAATTTGCATAAAATTCAATTACAACAAGAATTATAAATTCTCTAAAAATAATTCAATTATTGTCAAAATATTTTTAAAAAATCTGTACAAAAATTAAATTATTTTTAATGTAATTTTAAAATATATTCATAAAAAACTTGAAAGAATTCAAATATTTTCAAAATATAATAACATTTTTTGGATGAATTCAATTATTTTGAATGTATACTTAATTTTAATAATTCTTTTAAAAATCTAATAATTCTCAAAACAACTTTAATTGAATTACTCGAAAAAATTACATTATTTTCAAATATTTCTATAAAATTCTTTATAACAATAATTCAATTGTGTTTATAAATAGTAAAATCTTTTTCAGCAATTCAATTCTTTTCAAAACAATTTTGATAGAAATCGAAAGAATTTAAATCTTTAAATATTAACATTAAATTAATTTGTTTTCTAAAATATTAATAAATTCTTCGGAACAATTCAATTACTTTTACAAATTGTAAAATTCTTCACAAGAATTGAATTTTTTCAACGAAATTTTTAGAAAATTCTCTTTCATAAAATCCAATTGTTTTCAAAATTTTCAATTAAAATTGGGATTTTTAAAAATTTTTATAAAATCCTTTGCAAGAATTCAGTTATTTTCCTAAATAATAAAATTTATTTTAAAAATTCAATTATATTTCAAAGTTTTAAGAAAATTCTTGTAAAATATTAAATTATTTTTTTAGACATTAAACATGACACAATTTGTTTATAAAAAATTTATTATGTTAATTTTTTAACAAAACTTAAAAGTTTTAGTGAAACTGAAGAATTCGGTAAAATCTTTTCAAATTTTTAATATAATTTTTTGAAAAAATTCATTTATTCTTTAAACTTCTAATAAATTCTTAATTTTTTTATGAAAATTGTAAATATACTGTTAATTTAATAGTAGCAAATTTGAACAAATTGGTACTAGAAATACGAATTTCGGACTCTAAAGAAAATTCTTGATTTGAATGATTGAATTGAACATTGGAATATTCGAATTCAGGAAAAAATGATTGGATACTGAAAAAATGTTTTTTTTCTTATACAAATTTCTTTAATTGTAAAATTATTAAAAAAACGTGGTATAATCGAGAAATGCTTTTTTAAAAATTGACAAATAGACGATGACACGTCCTCTTTCGGGTAAAATGGTTTACTTTTTTTTTCTTTTTTTTTTTTGAAAGTGAGTTGAAAGGTGTCTTTTAAGGGATGAAGCTAAACAGTTTTGAAGGGCCATTCCCTGTAGGCGAGTTTATAATGTGTACTATACGTTTAGTGATGTTTTTCGCGCCAATAAGTCTTAAATCATACAGAAAACATCGAGCGAAGAGAGGTCGATGACGATGCTTCAGTAAACTCTCAAGATTACCTATCCATCGATATTTACGATTCACCGAGATCGACTCTCGGGTTCCTTCGCAAGCAATCGCTAATGGACCGTCATAATACCTTCCTAATCGTTTCACGATCGGACACATCAAATAGTCCTTCTTCCCTCGAAAGTAAGAATTAAATATTTTCATTTTCACTACAACTATTACTTTAAACTATAATAGTATTAATATCAATAAATATTTTTTCTCCTATCTGCTACTACTATAATTATTACTCCTTCTGTCCGTAATTATTAAATAAAATAGCAATTTTCTTTTTCTTTTCTCCATAAAATTAAATTATTATTTTATTATATTATTATTTTATTATTTTCTATTTTGACATTCGGATTTGTTTTCCAAATGTACGCCTTTTGAGTGAGGTAGTACACTTTTGAGTGACAAAAAGTAAACAGTTCTTATAAAAATAAATCATCATCACTGGGGTGGAAAGAAGAATAATTCTTAAAGAGAGAAAGAGACTCTTTAACGTGTTACTGAAAACATAATGAATGTTTGATGAAAGAGAAAAAAATAGGAGAACCCGTTAGCTCTGTGTGTAGAAAATAATCGATCCACATTTTGAAAAGCAGCTATAACAACAAATTAAGACAAGATTTTTTTTTCTCCTTTTTTTCTGTCTGGAATCGAAAATCCATATATACTAGAAAAAAAATCATCTTGTTTCGATGACAAAGACGCGTGTGTTGTACTCCTGTACAGTAGTCGTATATATATAGTATAAAGTCCTTTTTTTCGAGGTAGAAAAGGATATTGTGTAAAGAGTATAATAACTTTGCGAGTCCCTTTTGTGGGTAGCCGACCATGGTTCACATGAAAAGATGTTCGAAAAGGATAGTTAATGCGGAGGGAGGTATATAATAACAGCTGAGAAAACAGATTTCGATGAAATTCACCTTATCAGCCTATTGCGCGGACGATCAACAAAAATTATTATTGTCGATATACAATTCGCATATTCTTCAATTATCATTATATTATATTTTTTTCTTATCAATATTTCCTTCTTCAATTGACAATATATGTTTTTCTTTTGTTCATTGCAAATATTTTTTTGTGATTATTGGAAAAATTTTTCAGCCAACTGTTAATAAAGTGAGTACTTATGCTTCCTTATTATTTTGTTTATTATTTCCTCGTATGAATTTTTGTTACAATTTAGATGCGGACATTGCGATAAGAATAAATAATAAATAGAAATTTGGAATTTATCGCTTGTAGCGGTAATTAACAATAACTTATTTCTATTTATTTATTAACCCTTTTAGTATATATTAAATATATAAATAAAAGTTTTATTAAAATAGCTAAAATAATGCGCGCGTAAAGTTCTTTGTTTCATTAACATTGAAAAATTCAATTCTCCAGAAGAATTCTACGCAAAATCACTATTTTTCTAAATATATTCAGGAAAGTCGGGGAAAAGTCAAAAAAATTTGTCAAAAGTACTAAAAAAATATTTAATTTCGAAAATTTATAAGACAATTATAAATGTTATATTCCCCATGATTGAAAAGATTTTATAAATTTCCAACTCTTTCCATTTTTACCAACAATTGAACTTTACAGATTTTAAAGATAATTTTGGTTTATGAAAACTTTAATAATTCAAATTCTCATAAAATTCGTTATACTTTTTAATACAAATTTCATTCATTATTAAAAATAATAATGGATTTACGGATGAATTTTACTTAAAACACTAAAAAAATTAAATTTTGGAAAAATTATAAATTATTGCAAAAACTCAATTATTTTCAAAATTTTTTTTTAATATTCTCGTCGAAATTTCAATTATTTTAAAAATTGTTAACAAAATTGCTGGCAAAATTCAATTATTTAAAAATTTGTTAATAAAATTCTTGCCAAAAATTCAATTGTTTTAAAAATTTTTCCTCAATTTCATATGAATTCTATTATTTATAAATTTTTTATAATTTTTTTTTATTCTTAAAGATGTTATTAAAAATCATCAAACGAAATCAATTATTTCGCATTTTTAATGTGATAAAAAATAATGTTATTTTAAAAACCTGGAAAATTTCCATTTTCTAAACTAAAAAAATCAGGAACTTTCAAATGAACTAATGCGTGACAACCCTGATCAAGTGTTCAATAAATTTTTCAAGTAAAACAAATAATAAAATAAAAATATTTCTCCCCAAAAGTCAGACTAAGAATAATCGTATATATATTTAAATTATTTGAAAATAACTGAAAATATTATTAAAAAATTGGGGTATCCAAAAATTGTTTTATAAAATAAAAATTGTTTTATTTATTTATTTTTCATTATAATTTCGATAATATAGTTTTTAAAAAACACAAATTCCGTAAATATTTTTTCCAAAATAAATATCAAATTTCTTAATCAAAATTTGATGTATACCTGAATTTTTTTCTACTTAAAACTTGTACTTTGTTTATAAATTGTCATTGAGAAGCAGAAAATGTGCAAAATGTATTATTTTGTTTACTGTTTTGTTTTTACTGTTTAATTTTGTTTTCTCTTATTTTTACTATTTAATATCGTTTATTTATTTTATTATTACAAAAAATCATTAACTTATTGAAAAAAGAAACAAATTTTATAACAATTTTAATTTATTTTATAAAATATAATTTTCTAGCCTATTTGATCCATAAAACTTGTTTATTGAAAAAAGTAATATTAAGCACAAAGCATAAAAGGGGAAGTTAAAGCTTTAAAGTAAAGGAAAATTTTATACTTGATACATAAATTATAATCAAGCTCTGGACTCGTGGTATGTTATTCTCAAACGTCGACAATTTCAAACGATACGTGATGAAATGTAAGGCAATTCGATTTGTGTGTTCATTTTATCAAAGAAGCCGCGCCAAAGGATTACGAAAAGCTTTTGTCCAGTCGGTAAATCCAACTTGGTAATTCGTAGGAGCTAATTCAGGTGAATCGTAGCATACATACATTCACATGTATATGAAAAAAAAATATATAATAAAATAAAAAAATAAAAAAAATTGCAAAAAATCGTTACTACATTGAAATCATTTAAAACATTCTGGACAAATCAACAAAACAGCGTTTTTTTAATATTTGTATTAGCATTTTATACTTAGAGCGAAAAAATTGTAGTTTTCATGGAATGGAGTGAAATATTTAAAATCGAATAATTATGTGAATCGATCACTCGAGTATTCCTAATTTTAATATCTTTAGTATCTAATATGTCTTACAAATGTAAGAAAACGAGAAAAACGAGAAAACGAGTAAAAATTGTTTAAAAAATAATTTTTTTTATACAATTTCTTCTAAACGAATAATATTATCGAATGATTTTTGACAAACTAATACCACCTTTCAATGCTTTAGGAAGAATTACTAAACGAATAATAAGTATGACATTTTAAAAATTTTCAATTTATTAGTTAGAAATAATTTATAAATAAATAATGTACTCTCATGACCATATAATTGATGAGTCATTCATTACTCACTAGACAAATGAAAATAACAGCAAAATCATTATTGTAAACATGACTGCAAATGTAGATGGCTTTTAAAGTTAAAAATCGTTTAAAAAATAATTTGTTGCAACAAATTGTTGTAAACAGATTAAGATAACTATATGAATTTTTAAAAACAGAACATGTAAGACTTAATAAGCATATTTATCTTATGTACATTTAGAATTCTCCATTTTTTAATAACCAAGTCTTTGAACAAATTATTTTTTAAACAATGTTTAACGTTAAAAAACATCATTTGATCCGCAGTCCTGTTTCCATTAATGATTTGGCTGATATCATGCGTGTAATGATGGGCGTTAATGGGCCAATAATTTTGTTATCGAGTAAAAAATCATATATTGAATGTTTTGGAATGCAAATCGTGTTATGTTGCTCTGACTTTGGTAAAGGTCACAATGTTTATCATAATTTTTTAAAGTATTTTTTATGTACTGCACCTGCAAAATGATAAATTTTTAAAGCTTTGACTTTGGCAGAGGTCACAGCGCTTATGATAATTTTTTAAAAATAAAATGTATACCAAAATACAGCTGTAAAGATTAGAAAAAACATTTAATGACCTCGTAAATATTTAGAACAATCTTTAGATATAACATTTGATTGTTTTTCTCTGCATTCGACATGTTAAAAAAACCGTGAGTCGCGAAAAAATTATACATTACAAGAAATTGTCAAGTTTGCATTAGAAAAACGTTTTGAAAACTTACAGCTCCATTATCTGCAATTTGAAAGGTAAGAAGAAATTTACTAATTTAGTCCCAATTTTGCTAATAAATCGTTACTTCATTCTATTTTAATATCGAGATCAGCTCTAATTTTAGCGCTTTTCTTTTACAGTGATAATATAGCCATAAATCGAGTTAAAAGACCAACAATGTTGAAAATTTGCTTGCTGTTATTTATTGTAACAATTTTGTTATTTACTAATGAGTGTCGTGCTGAATGTTGTCGTGCAGTTTATAGCAAAAATTGTTACATAGATGATTTATGTGAAAACAGAATTTGTGCGGATGGAACTTTGGTACATGGAAGTTATTGTGGAGTAGGACCATGTAATATATTTGGATGTAACTGTGATGGAGGCTGTAGAAGAAGACAAGAATAAAATGTTTTTACTTGTGAAGATTAAATGATTATATTATATCTTTAATGTAATTTTATAAAATTTCCTATACAAATATATAACATTGATTCGAAAATTAATTAAGTGTTGATGTTAATGATCACTCCAAGTCAAGACAATGTTATAAATTATAAAACAATTCCTTTCACGTTTTCAACAGCCAAGCTGTACTCTTCATTTATCCCGTAGAATTAAGTAGCGATATAAGTTACTAAAAGTTCACATAGTTAACTTCATTTGCTTACAAAATTTTGTTTAAACAAATAATTTTTTAAACAATTTTTAACGTTAAAAATCATCATTTGATCCGCAGTCCTGTTTCCATTAATGATTTGGCTGATATCATGCGTGTAATCATGGGCGTTAATGGGCCAATAATTTTGTTATCGAGTAAAAAATCATATATTGAATGTTTTGGAATGCAAATCGTGTTATGTTGCTCTGACTTTGGTAAAGGTCACAACGTTTATCATAATTTTTTAAAGTATTTTTTACGTACTGCACCTGCAATATGATAAATTTTTAAAGCTTTGACTTTGGCAGAGGTCACAGCGCTTATGATAATTTTTTAAAAATAAAATGTATACCAAAATACAGCTGTAAACATTAGAAAAAACATTTAATGACCTCGTAAATATTTAGAACAATCTTTAGATATAACATTTGATTGTTTTTCTCTGCATTCGACTTGTTATAAAAACCGTGAGTCGCGAAAAAATTATACATTACAAGAAATTGTCAAGTTTGCATTAGAAAAACGTTTTGAAAACTTACAGCTCCATTATCTGCAATTTAAAAGGTAAGAAGAAATTTACTAATTTAGTCCCAATTTTGCTAATAAATCGTTATTTCATTCTATTTTAATATCGAGATCAGCTCTAATTTTAGCGCTTCTCTTTTACAGTGATAATATAGCCATAAATCGTGTTAAAAGACCAACAATGTTGAAAATTTGCTTGCTGTTATTTATTGTAACAATTTTGTTATTTACTAATGAGTGTCGTGCTGAATGTTGTAGTCCAACGTCTAAAAGAAATTGTAAGACGATAATTGGACCATGTTCACACTATTGTGCAGATGGAACTCGAGTATGGGGAACATTTTGTGGAGTAGGACCATGTAATATATTCGGATGTAACTGTGACGGAGGCTGTAGAAGAAGCAGAGAATAAACTTTTTAGCTGATTAAGATTAATCGAATATATTATATCTTTGTTGTAGTTTTATAAAATGACATCAGCAATTATACAGACTTAATTCGAAATGTTGTGTTTACTTAATTCTTTTATAATAATTTTTTTTTCATTTACATATTATATTTATTATTTTTACATAATTTTAAAAAATTTTTAAATTTTAATTTTAAAGAAGGACCTAATGTTTAAAAAATTGTAGATTAATTTTAAATTTCATTTTTATGATATACTTGAAGTAAAAATACATAATGAAAATCAGCTTTGAATACAAACCATTTATTATTTATAAATATAAATGTTTTGTATTTAAAGCTATGGATTTCATTACATTCAAAGAATTGAAGGATGGAATAATTTTAATGTTATCGAATAAAAAAGTAATTTTTTTTTAATAGGTTAAGCTGATACGACTCAACGTATAAGCTTAAATGCTTTTAGGCGATGATCTTTTTTTCAAGTGATGATACCTACTTTAAACAAAATTTAAATATTAAATTAATTTTTTTAAATACGTAACTGCCTTTTGCTCTTTAATTACTATATTCTACTAATAAATAGTTATTTTTACAAATGCAAAAGCACAATCTTTATAAAATGATGTTAAATAATTAAAATTAAATAAATTAAATTAATCTTATAATTTTTTTTTGAAAAGATTAAATTATTTAAGAAAGAATATAGTTTGAAAACTTATGATTTCTACTAAAAAGTAAAAAAGATTTTTTGATTTCTCTCCTTTACGTCTACTTAGAGAAAATTTTCAATTAACATAGATACTAAATTTCGAAATCACAGTAGTGTTTTAGGTTAAATTCGCTAACTTAATTTTTTTAAGACGCAGGAGTTTCATTTTTTAAATATAAAAATTTGTTTTACTTTAATCTTAAGCATGATTTCTTATTGATAAGCTATGAGTTTTATAAACAATAAATATATTGGTTTAATAATTTTTTAATTTTAATAATTTTTTTTCTCACTGTAAACATGAATGCAAATCAAGTGATGAATTTTAACGATAAAAATTTTTTAAAAAATTGTTTGTTTAAACAAAATTTTATAAACAAATGAAGTTAACTATATGAACTTTTAAAAACTTGTACCGCTACTTAATTCTACGGGATTTTTATTTTTTATATTGCAATTGTTTGTTTATTTATTTATTTGTTATTTATTGATTGGATTATTTATTCATTTAGTTTGTACGTTGTGACTAATTTTCATATTTTATCATAATTTTATGTAATTTAATTTTCTTTGTTCAATTACTCTTAATTTATTTTTATGTTCTTTTCATTTTCTTTTATTTTAACTTAATTTAGATATTAACTACAGATTCCATATGTCTCCAATGTTTGGGTGTTTGTTTTTATTCTTGGACGAAATTTAATTTTCTGACTGTCGTTAATTTGGTAAGAATGTACTGACATTTTATTATTTATAATTGTATTTATTTATTTTTTAATTTTTGTTTATTATTATTATATTTTGAAATTTTTACGTTAATTTTCTTAATTTCTAATTTTTATGTTTATTTACGTTTTCGCCAATACTTCGATTAATTTAATGTAAGATAACACTTTTTGTTTTAAATTGTTTTTTTTTTGTTGTACATATATTAGACTCCGTGGATTTCGAAACATTGGAGTAACATTAAAGAATCTTTGTCTGAATGTTTTTGTTTTATTTTATTATTGTTTAAACAAACTATTTTTTGAACAATTTTTCTTTTTAAATGTCATTATTTGCTCCGCTGTCCTGTTTCTAATAATGATTTTTCTGATATTTTCGTTTGTGTAATGATGGGCGTTAATGGCGGTTAATAAAAGTATTAAAAATTTATGTACCAACCGAATAGAACTTGCTGAAGTTATAATTGACCTAGATAACGGTTTTATGGGTTAAAAAATAAAAAAAAGAAGAATTTCTACAACACGCCACGTGCCTAGACAAATTTCCTCTCTAAATTGAAGAAACAAAAATCATTTTGCCCGCACGCTGGGCATAAACGCCACAAATGACGGACGGACACATTAAAGTCGAGGTCTGAGATTCTAGTTGTTTGTTTTCTGGGCCGGATTCAATTTAGCTCCGACATCTTGTAATTCGTGAAATATAATTGGATGGTCGAACCCTCAGACAACATGACGTTTGACATAATACCAGCCTGCAAAAATACTTGCTGCCCTCAATTTCATTTCGCCATTCGCAAACCCACCAGTCAACCTAATATTTGTTATTCCTTCTCAACTCATCTTAACACTCTTCTCATATTGTTTATATTTCGCCTCTCACGCAGCTTTTGACATTTCTCAAATTATTAACGTTTTCTCTCTCTCTCTCATTCTTTTTTTCTCTTTTCCTTTTTACTATACCCATAATATCAGATTTCAAAAAAAGATTATAAAAATAGAAATGCAAATGAAAAATGATCACACTAAGCAGTAAAAAGCAAAAAAATGTCCAAAATTATCTTAATCTTTTCTAGACGGTTTTTTTACGATTATTTCACTTTTTAATATTCATTAATAAAACATGTGTTTAATTTTCTCCTTTGGCCTAATAGTTCTTTAATTTAATTACTACACGATAAAGATAAATCTTTTTTACATTCTCATAAAAAAATTGATTTCTTGTTAAAAATGACACGTCTACCATGAATGGTAAAATGTGCAACGTTTCTAAACATAAGAACTTTCTTTCATTTATTTTTTATTATTACTGGATTATCCACATCCGGTCATTGTTTAATTTTTTTAACGCTTAGCTTTTTTTTGGGTAAAAAAAAAATCTTTGCCAAAAAAGTCTATTGTGAAAAATATATCAAGTGGTTTATTGACATATTACGAAGGCGTCCATTCATGACCTAAATGTGCGCCGAGCTACTCAATAGCTTTTTGGCATTATATTCCTCTTTCACAAATATATGAAAAAAAAGATCGCTTCTTCAAAATCTGATTGTCTGAATAAAGGGAAATTTTTTTCTCAATTTCCTGTGTTTGATTTTTTTTTTGCTTCTTGAGAAAAATCCATCGGTTTGATTATTAAAAGAAAAAAAAACAGATGCTTATTGAATATATGATGCGAATAATCGTATTGGATGAGAACGTCTTGATTATTTCATGGAATTTTTAGAGGACTTTAAATAAACATTTATTTTATACCAAAAAAATTGTTTTTATTGTTTAGAAATAAATATTTAAACAATAATAAATAGTAAAAATTAAATAGTAAGAAAAATAAATAGAAGTAATAAATAATACGAATTCATGCAATTTTTTCAAGGATGTCAAATTGAAACCAAATTGTCAATAAAATTGATTTTAAAAAGTGCAATTTTTTCTTTATTATTATTTTGTTTTTTGCAGGGCGTTTGTGTATATATAACAAATCCAACCTGTTTTCCAGCTTTCTTTGAAACGTAATCCGACACTAGCGAGATGCCTCATTATTCCGTCAGTTAATATCCAGTGGGGAAATGACAGGCCCCCGAAGGAGCAGGTTAAAAGTCAGACTTGAAATTTAAAGTATGGTGGATTAGCATAATGAGGAAGCGAGTAAAAACACTCGCATTGCCGAGCAATTTGATATTTTCTTCTTCCCACGAGAGAAAAAGAGAGGTAAACATTTTTTTTTATTCGATAGTTTTTTTCGAATGACGAAAATCTTTCCAAATCTCTGTTTCTCTTGGAACATTCTCAAATTCACTATATTGAAAAAGAAAAAGGAAACAAATTTTTTGTTTCACATTATTTTCTAATAAATTTACTCTTCTCTCTAAATTTGAATTAGTAAAAATGATTACTAACTTGAATTATAGTAAATTTTACTAATAAATTAGTGGAAAAAATAATCTATTAGTAAATTTTAATGTTTTACTATAGTCTTAAATTTTACTACTGTAATATTATTAAATTTTACTATTTTGTTATTAAAAAATTTTGTTACCTTAATTTTATTAAATTTTAAAAAAGTAACTCTTGTAACATTTTTTTGTACTTTATTTTTTTTTTATTTTGGTTATTATTTTTTTAATTTTTGGTTATTCTTTTTTGTTTCCTTTTTGCTACATTTGGATTTTATCTACTTGGTTTTTGTATTTATTTTTGGTTCATTTGGTTTTATTGAATTTAATTATTTTTAAATTTTTTAACTCCCCTTAGTTTTCATATTTATTTTCAATTTTTTGGATTTTTTGGGTTCTTGTTTTCGTTACGATATACTTTGTCTCTTGTTGGTTTTAATTTTTTTTATTTGGTTATTTTTCATTTTTAGCTTTTTGTACTTTTTGATTTTTTCTTCTTGTTTTCTTTTAATTTATTTTTGGTCATTTTTTCTGTTCATAATTTTTTTATTTCTTTTTGGTTGTCTTTGGATTTTTTAGGTTTTTGTTTTTTTTCGGTATTTTGTCTCTTCTATGGTTTTTTAATTTGTTATTTTCTTTTAGTTTTTTTTTAATTTAACTATTTTTTGGTTTTTTGCTCCTGGTTTTTGTATTACTTTTTAGTTTCTTTGGATTTTTTAATTTTCTGTTACTTTTTGGAACTTTGGTTTTTTCTTGAATTTTTAAGTATATCTTTTGATTTTTTTTCTATTTTTTAATATTTCTTTTCAGCTTATTTAGATTTTTTGGATCCTTGTTTTAAAAAATTTCTTGCTATTATTTTTGGCTGTTAGTTGTTTTTTTAGTTCAAATGTTTGTTCCTGATTTTTTTAGTGTTTTGTATCTTCTTTCCTATCTTCTTTATTAACAATAAAGAAGAGACAAAAAAACAAACAAAAAAGAAACATAATCAAAAATTTAAAAAAAAAGAAAGTAACAAAAAACCAAAAATTAAAATTTTAATAAAGTAAATTGAACGAAAAAAGTGTGAATAGAAAAATGAAGGAGGAAAAGAATAAAAAGAGTAAAAAACCAAGAAGAAAATTCATTCATTTTCTTTTTGGTTTTTTGCTGCATTTCAATTTTATGTACTTGGTTTTTGTATTTATTTTTGGTTTATTTATTTTTATTGAATTTAATTATTTTTGAATTTTTTATCTTCCCTCAGTTTTCTTATTTATTTTCGATTTTTTTGAATTTTTAGGATTCTTGTTTTTGATAGGGTATATTTTGTCTATTTTTATTTTTAGTTTTCTTTTTTTAATGTGGTTATTTTTTATTTTCGGTTTTTTGTACTTTTTGATTTTGGTTATTTTTTCTGTTCGTAATTTTTTTATTTCTTTTTGGTTGTCTTTGGATTTTTTAGGTTCTTGTATTCTTTTCGGTATTTTGTATCTTCTATGGTTTTTTAATTTATTTTATTTTAGTATTATTTTTAATATTACTACTTTTTAGTTATTTTGCTTTTGGTTTTTGTATTTCTTTTTGGTTTCTTTGAATTTTTTTATTTTCTACTACTTTTTGGATTTTTGTCTTTTCTTGGATTTTTAAATTATATATAAATTTTTTTTCAATTTTTTATTATTTCTTTTCAGTTTATTTAGATCTTTTCGATCCTTGTTTTAAAAAATTTCTTGCTATTATTTTTGGCTGTTTGTTGTTTTTTTACGTCAAATGTTTGTTCCTAATTTTTTAGTGTTTTGTATATCTTCCTGCTTTCTCTTATTTCCTTTTTGGTTTTTTGGTTTTTTTATTTTTCTTTCTCCTTTATTTTTCTATTCACTCTTATTTTTGTTCATTTAGTTTATTAAAATTTTAATTTTTGGTTTTTTGTTACTTTCTTATTTTTTTTTTACTTTTTGGTTTTTTTATTTTTTTTGGTTTCTTGTCTTTTCTTTATTTTTTTATTGCATTTTCTCTAATTAAAATTTAGAGACTAAAGAAAAATTATTTTCTTTAAAAATAATTACCACTAATGTTCGAATAAAATTTATTTTCATTGAGTTATCCAAAATCAATATTGAATATTGATTTTTATTAAAAATATAAAAAATAAACATGGTTAATAATAATAATTAAAATACGTTGAGGACTATTTTTAATAAAATATAAATAAAATTGAAAAAAATTAATTTTTCAGAAAAAAAACCCAAAAATTTTCCATAGAATGTAAATAGAAAGGAGAATGAAATAAATAAATTTATTTAGTATATAAATAAACAAGAGGCACGTTAATTCTTGATAAATTAATGCCGCAAATGCAATTTATAAACTAAATGAACTTACGAGCTTAACACATTTGATGATAAGCTTTCATTAAAACCCATGAGAAGTGAGTTTATGAAAGCGAGTATAAAAGACTTGTAGGTCAGGTTCGTGCTATACGGTTCATAAACAGCATGCTGCTCCCTCTACATATAATAATTTTCATTAAAAAAAAGAAACAACCCTCATTCTATTATACTCGACAAAGAAAAATTGTTACAAAAATTCTTTTTTTTTTGCATTACTTAAACTAATTATTCCTGCATTTTTCCCTTTAATAAAACATTTCGTTCCACAAAAACTATATATAAAGAAGAATTTTTTAATTTTGATAAAATTATATTCTCTTAGTAAAGTTTTTTTTTATTTTATCTCCGTCTGTTAATTTTAATTGTCTCGTAAATTCCATAAAAACCAACGAAAAAAAGAAAAGAAAAAAAATAGTATATATTATTTCTCACGCGCTAAATTTTGCACTGACATGAAAGAAAAAAAATATGCCTGGGTATTTATAAAGTAAAATCATGGGATTTTTAAAACGATGGGTCAAAGTATATAAAAGTATATATACATATATATGAAGAGAGAGAGAGAGAGAGAGAGAAAGAGAGGTATAAGAGAAGAAATTTTACACTCTTAAAAAAATCGTCGAATTACGAAAATTTAATTAGGCAGGTAGTGCCTCCCGCATACAAATTCAGTTGATTATAAACTCCCGCACGACTGACATTAGTCGAATTAAAATCAAATAAAATTATAATCAAGCATTTTATCCTTAAATTATTTCCATCACGAGTGCATTATTTATTGTGAATTCTCCAATGTTCTCACAAAACGTCAAGTGTGGGCGAAAATTTACGAAACGCAATTAAGAATATTTTACACCGAATATAAAGTGAATTATCATAAATGTATACATGCGCCCTTTTGTATGTGCAAGAACCATTTTTTTATTTTATCTCTTCATGAGGATGGTAATTACAAATTTTGTGCTTTATTTCTTCATTCAGCTTAATTAATGGAGAAAAAAATCATTTCATTGACAAGAATTTAAAAAAAAAATTTTTTTGTTTCAAAATTTTTTGTTGCTTTTTTGGTTTCTTTATTTTTATTCATTTTTATTTTTTTTGCTTCTTTTTGATTCTTTTGTTTCTTCTTGATTTCTTTCATTGTTTTTGGTTTTTTTGACTTTTTGGGTTCTTGTTTGCTGTTCGTTTTTTTCTCTTTTATGGTTTCTTAATTTTTTTTTATTTTATACTGTTTATTATTTTATTCTTTTGGTTTTTTGGATTTTTGGGTTCTTGTTAGTTTTTCGTCTTTTTTCTCTTTTACGGTTTCTTCATTATTTTTTCTTTTGGTTATTTTTTTCTTTTTAGTTTCTTGATTCTTTCTTTTTTTTCTTCTTGGATTTTCTATTTTCACTTGGTTATTTGGAAACTTATTATTTTTATTACTTTTTGGTTCTTTTGTTATCTTGTGTTATTCCTTTTGGGATTTTAGTCTCATCTCCTTGGTTTTCTTATTTCTTTTTAGTTTTTAAGACTTTTTTGTGTTCTTGTTATTCCTTTTTGGTTTCTTGCCTCTTTTTATAATTTTCTATTTTTTTTTATTTTGGTTTTTATATTTTTGGTTTTTCCTACTTTTTGATTTTTTTCTTGTTATTGTGTTTGGTTTTGTTTTCATTCATTTATTTTTGATTATTTTTTCTGTTTTTAGATTTCTTATATTTTTTTTGTTTGAATTTTTAGGTTCTTGCTTTCTTTTTGGTATTTTGATTTTTTATGGTTTTTCAAGTCGTTATTTTATTTTAATATTTTTTTTAATTTTACTACTTTTTTATTTTTTCTTCACGGTTTTTGTATTTCTCTTTGGTTTCTTTAGATTTTTTTATTTTTGGTTACTTTTTGGATCTTTTGTATTTTCATGGTTTTTTTCATTTTCTTTTAGTTTTTTTGTTTCTTCATTCATCTATTATTTCTTTGCAGTTTATTTACATTTTTCGGATCCTTGTTTGTTTTTCGGTTTTTTGTCCCTTTATTCGTTTTTTCTTGCTTATATTTTTTATTTTTTGTTTTAGTGTTTTGTCTCTTATTGTTTTTTCCTATTTATTTTTAGTTTGCATCGATTTTTTCGCTTTTTGTTTCCTTTTTGATTTTTTTCTCTTTTTTGAATTTTTTATTTCTTTTTATTTTCATTACTTCCTTTTTCATTTTTTTTAATTGTTTTTTTCTTGATATTTCTATTTTCTTTAGTAGGTTAATTAAAATTTTTATTTTTGGTTTTTTGTTACCTTTCGGTTTTTTGCTTCTTTTTGTAATTTTATTTCCTTTTTTTATATTATTTATTTTTTATTTTTGGCTTTTTCTACTTCTTGATTTTTTTTATTTTTGCTGAGTTTGGTTTTATTTAAATTTATTTATTTTTGATTATTTTTTCTGTTTCTAGATTTCTTTTTTTGGTTTTTTTTGGACGTTTTATAAGTTCTTGTTTTCTTTTTAGAATTTTGTCTTTTTTATTGTTTTTTAATTAGTAATTTTATTTTAATATTTGTTTTTTAATGTTACTATATTTTTTATTTTTGTCTTCGCTTTTTAAGTTTCTTTATATAGTTTATTTTAATCTTTTTTATAATTTCTTTTCAGTTTATTTCGATTTTAAGATCCTTTTTACCTTTTGGGTTTTTTGTTTTTTTTTATTTCAAAAGTTTGTTCTTGATTTTTTTAGCTTTTTATCTCTTCTTGCCTTTACTTAATTCTTTCAAGATTGCTTGGATTTTTTTGGTTCTGATTTCCTTTTCGATTTTTCTCAGTCTTTTTTGGATTGTTTATTTCTTTTTTATTTTAATT
Organism: Leptopilina drosophilae; assembly: GCA_032873175.1. Lineage (NCBI taxonomy): Eukaryota > Metazoa > Arthropoda > Insecta > Hymenoptera > Figitidae > Leptopilina > Leptopilina drosophilae. The sequence goes on along the minus strand of CM065480.1, from coordinate 42,256,638 downwards.
ATTTTTTTTTATTTTTTGCTCTTTTATTGTTTTTCTTCTTGATTTTTCTCTTCTCTTTGTTTAGTTCATTCGGTTTATTTAAATTTTTATTTTTCCTTTTACTTTTTGTTTCCTCTTTTTCTTTTTTTATTTCTTTGCTTCGTTTAGGTTTTTGTTTAGAATTTTAGATTCACATTCCGGAAGTGGCGTGTTTTTATTTCATTGTTTTTTTTGCGAAATAAATAATAATTGGCTCATCCGGACAGCTGACCAGACGATGCAGATGTAACGTTAAAAATTCAATCCATGGACTGCACACTGGGAAGAAAGTAGAAAAGTGTAATTTTTCATTTTAACAACGAATGACCACTGGTGTAATTTCCTACTTCTTCCGTTGAATGTTCAGACACCCTTTGAATCCTTTTTCATATGATGCTAATGGTCACACCTTCTTTTCACAGTAACCACGTACCTTTCTTCAACTTCACTAATGACACCAACGATTTACATATCAATTGTCATCCGAATCGTTGTCACCCCGAAAATTTTTCTTTCAAAACGAAACATTTTATTCCTCCGACTCGAAAACGCTACCGTGTCGATATTTTGTATATAAAACACCGCAACAAAATTCGATAAAAAAATTTTACTCTGTATCTTTAATAAGAATTATAATAAAAATAAAAAAATAATGAAAACGCAAATAAATAATTATTTAAACCAGAGACAATTTTTATAAACAAAAATAAAACGAAATTGAAATAGGTTCTTTTTTTGAAAAAAAAGAATCAAAAAAAATTTATTTTTCTTATTCTTAAAAGAAGAAAACAACGTATTCAGTTCAAAATTCAAAAAATGTAACAGTTTTTCTTCCGAATGCATGTTTCGTTTGTTGATATTCCGAAATGTATACATATATATACGATTATGCTTAACAGGTACATAAATACATTTTATTCTTCTGACAGATGTTGCGCTTACGTTTAGCCCCCAAAGTCGTTAGCTGACTATTGTGCGTGTGTCGTCACGCGTTTTAAAATTCAGATTTTCCTGTTTCGGCAAAACATGTCCGAACGCCCACGCGAACAATGAGCGGATGTCGTACGCAAGGAATTTGCGTTGACAATGTGTGTCCACCGCCTTCTAAACAGTAGCGTATTTCCTTCACTCAGAAACTGAATTCCCAAATATTCAATTAAATCCACCAAAAGGGAAGCTTCTTCCTTTGTTCAGGAGTCTACGAAAAGTGAATAAGAAACAAGAAATAAACAAACCAAATAAGGATAGAAGAAAACGAATACATAAGAGATAAAAACGGGAGAAAAAAAAATTTGTTGAAGGTGAAAAAAAAGAAGCGAAAACGAAAAAGGAAGAAGCATTAAAAGATGAAAAAGAAGAACCAAACGAAGAAGAAAAAAAATTAAGGAGGTTTGAAAATAGAAGAAGAAAAGGAAAATTGTACAGAAAAGAACGATGAGAAAGAAAAATTACAGAAAGAAGAAGAAGAAGACGATGAAGAAAAAGTGGAAGAAGAAATTAACTAAATAAAAGAAAAAGAAAATTTAGTAAACGAAGAAGAAAAGGAAAAAAATTGGACAAAAAAGATCAAAGGGCAAAAGGCAGAAAAAGTAACGAAATGATAAATAAAAAAAAATTTAGTAGAAAAAGAAGAAAAAGAAAAATGTGCAAGGGAAGAAAAATTAGAAAGAATAAGAAGATGAAGAAGAAAAAGGAGAAGATAACAAAGTAATGGAAAAATAGAATCATTATTAATTAACCCAGTAATAGATCAATAAAATAGATAATAATAATAATAATAATAATAATAATAATAATAATAATAATATTAATATAAGAATAAAATTTAGTGAATGAAAAAGAAAAAGAAACATAAATTGGAAAGAATGGAGAGAAAGAAGAAAATGATAAACGAAATATTAATAATTAATAATAGATAAATAAAATTTAGTTAAAGAAAAAGAGAAAGAAAAACAAATTGAAAAGAATGAAGAGAATGAAGAAAATGATGAGTGAAAGAGGTGAAGCAAAAAGAAAAAAATGAAAAAGAGGTGGAAAGAAAATAAGGGGAAAAATAAAAAAAACAATAAAACACAGAAACAAATGTAACACAATTTTTTTAAATAATAAAAAAATGTAATAAAAGAAACAAGAAATATGAAAGCAAGAAGTCAAAGGTACAAGAAATAAACGTTGAGTAAAAAAAGAGAAGCAAAAAATAAAGAAATACACTGAAAAAAAATTTATTTGTTTCAAATAACCAATTATTTGACTATTATCAAATAAATATTTACTTTAATCAAATAATTTTTATTTGAATCAATTAAATAGTATTTGCTTCAAATACTGAAATATTTGTTTCAAATACAATTTATTTAATTCAAATACTGAAATATTTGCTTCAAATACAATTTATTTAATTCAAATTAAAATTATTTGATTCAAGTAAATATTTATTTGATAATAGTCAAATAATCGGTTATTTGAGTCAAATAAATTTTTTTTCAGTGTAAGAAGGCACAGAAGCATTGAAGAAAAAAGTAGAGTGTAAATAGCAAAAAAAATAAATAAAGAAAAAAGAAAAAATAGGCAATAAAAAAATAACTAAATAAATAGGAAGTAAAATGAACAAACGAAAATAAAAGTACTCCAGTAGAAAAATAAGCAAAAATTAAAGCAACAAGAAATACAGAAACAAAATAAAATAACAAAACTAAATAAAAAAAAATAGAGGAAAACGAAAAAGAAGTACAATGAATGGAAGCAAAAAATACAGAAACGAGGAAATATAGAATCAAAAGAAAATAATTTCGAATAAAGATTGAAATAAAATTTAAAGAAACTACGAGCTACAAAAAAAAGAAAAGAAAAAAAGAAAGAATTTAAGAGAAAAGAAGAAGCAAAAAGAAGAAAATGAGTCAAAAATATTATAGTGAAAAAGGCAAAAATTACAGCAGCAAAAAAAAAAAAAAAAAAAAAAGAAAATATTGTTAATACACAGGAAAACAAAAGAAAATTCAGTTAAAAGAATAGAAAACAAAACAAAAATAGAAAAAGAAGTGAAAAAATACAGTGAAGAAAAAAGGAAATAAAAAACTACACAATTAAAGAAATACAAAGATAAAAAAGAAAAGTACAAGCAAAAGAATCATAAAAAATAAGAGAAGAAATTTCAGAGGAAAAACACAACAAAAGAAAAAAAAGCAAAAAAACACGACAAATGAAAAAAAGACAAAAAAACACGACAATAACAATATAAAGAAAAACAAGGTAAATAAAAACATGTTTACAGTAAACAAAATAAATGAAAAACAATTAAAATTCAGTTTATATTCAAAAATAAAGAAAATAAGAAAAAAAACAGGAATTACAATAAAAAATAAAAAGTTTCCTCGTTATATTAAATTTTCCCACAACGCGAATATATTTTCATTCCTTTGAGAAGAAAAAGTTTATCATAATGGTTTAATAAAGGAAAGGCAAAAGAGAGTATACGCGGTATATATAGAGTTATAAAAGAAACTTTCATAGTATTATATAGTGAGATATTAATTTCTGTAAAACATTTATTAACTCACTATATAAGATTATCAAAGATTCTAAGGATTATGAGCGAGAAAGAAAATTATAAACTCCGTTGAATAAATTATTTATTTACAGCTAGATGAGCGCGTCAAAATGAAGAAAAAGCGAGAAAATTTAGAGTGCAAAGGCGGCAAAAGCTGCCGCTTTTGAAAGAAAGAAAAAAATTAACAAAAAAAGTAACTGCAAAATTTCGCTATTATTTTCTTTGGCAAAGAGAAGCCGATGGAACATTTTATTATTTTCCAACCCAACAATCGTTTCATCCAATGAATATAGCAGTTAGAAATTTTCTCTTTTCGTGACTAAAGATTGTAGAACTTAGACTTTTGTTTTACTCGTCCGTAGTTCCTAACGGCCCTCTCCATAGGGGCCGTTACATTACGCCACAGCAACCGTTTACTATCTATATAACAAGGGAAATTTATTTGTCTGGGTAAAAAGGGTCAATTTTATTGTCCATGAGAATAATTTGATTCCATTAGAAAAAAAACGATAAGCTATACTTTCCGATAGAAATGGCCCCTTTTCGTTTTTAATAAGACGACATTTTCTTTTTTAAAAAAAAATATTGTTACGACGCAGACAACACTTTTAATAGCAGTAAGGCGATATAAATGATGGCAAATAATGATTGGACCAATAAAGATAAAAAAAAAGATATGATTTTATGAGGGATATAATTGAATAGCCTATGGATGCGGAAAAAGGGCAATTTTCACTCACTTGAGTGTTGACTTGATGACCTAATATATTTTGATGACTTTTCTGGAACAATTTATTTGATATCGCCTCGCGTTCCGGATATTGGAACTAAGGTTAAGTACATCATCTTTTGGAGCGAGGTAAAGTCGCAGAAAATAATGGCCTTAAACTGCGCGCTGCGATGACCGAGGGATGAAATAATGGCCATAATACAAAGCAACGGTGGGTATAATCATGTAATTCACATGAGACAAGGGCTCTAAAGAGGCTATTGGTATCTCGACATTCATGGCATGGCTTAATCGGATCTTGATGATATCTTACAGTTTCTATCTCACGCGCTATATACCAAACATTCTCGCACCTTTTAACTCTCTCTCTCTCTCTCTCTCGTATATATAATAATTCATCCGTACTTGTTATATTATCAGTTGTTCACTCATCGATTGTTTGTCTTTTTGTTTTTCATGTTTTGTTCCTTTTGTGGTCTTCTTTTTTATGTACTCTTCACTTAATACTTATTCTCTTTGTTTATTTTTCCATCTTTGACTTTTTATACACTTTAGTACTTTTTATATATTTTTCAGTACTTTTCATGTTCATCATTAGTTTCTCTAACTTAAAGGCAAAAGAAGTATAAATCATAGGATTTCGTGGCATAAAAAAATAATTAACCAGTTTTATAACCTTGGTTACGCTTTGGTCACTATTCACGTAGCAACGGTTGCTATAGCGTAACGTAACGGCCCCTATAGGGAGCGTTAGAAACCTTAGAACGAAGTTTAAACGTCGTTTAAACTTAGGGCCGAATTCGGCCCCTGACCACGAAATCAAGAAGCTAATCATTAAGATTTAAACCCCCAAGGATTTACGAATCAAAAAAGATTCTTTACAAGAATCTTGTTCTTTACAAGAACAAAGAAACAATTTGTTTTAAAAACAATGATTTTAAAAACCATATTATTTTTTTTTTGTTTTATTTCTGAAAAGTAATTTTTGATACTGATTGTAATTCTCTGCTTGTCAGGTATCATAAAGGGATAAGCAATATATGAAGAAAGAAGTATAATGGAGGGAGGGAAGGGTGAAAGGGTGAGAGGGGGATTAAAAAAATGCGGAACCATGGTGAACGTCATTTAACGTCCGGGATGTACACTGAAGAGGCTCATTCAAGCGGTGAAGCGAATTTTTCATTGGAGGATACAGTTTCCTGTGACGCGGTTAGCAATTACTTTCAGACTATCCGGTAAGTCGAGGCGGGACGACCTTTGACCTCGGCTCTTCGTCTGCTGCTGGTAATCGTGGTATCCTACCGTGCCAGTCGAGTAACACCCAACTCTCCCCACAGTGCAGTGTCTGCTTCTCTCAATGGATCAAAGTGTGCAATTTTCTTGTACGATAGAAAATAATCAGCTGCTACAGCAAGAATCTATTCTGACCATATCTATATACATACATATAAAAATGCATTTCATCAAAGTTTTTTCAAAAAATTATTCCTGAATAATAGTATTTTCATTCTATATTAGGAATCATTCATAAATAACGTCACACTGATTTTCGAGTTTTTTTACCCCCATCCCCATTGTTGCATTTGGTTGCAAATTACTATTTTTTCCCTAAAAATTATTTAGTGTTAAATAATACCTATATTAATTTTGTCTTAGTTTTTGCAATATTGCTGCAAGTTATATTTAAGGTACCCTAATTTTTATGTTATAAAAATATATTATTATTATTAATTATTATTAATTAACTATATAATAAACGTCGTATTTATTCATTCTGTCCAGTCTGTCCACACCTGAAGTTAGTCATAATTATGCTTTTGTTTTTTTGATATATTTAGATTGATAATATTATTTTTCTTTATTCTTTCACTCTTACGTTTTAAATTTAATAATAGGTATTTATTTATTTTATTTAGAAATATTATTTTTATTTTTCAAATAATACAAAACTATACTTTTATTAATGTACAAAAATTATTAATGTTATTTTTCAATATTTCTCTTCTTTCCTGAAAAATTAGCACTTTGTAACAAACATTTTAGGACTAGGTAATTAAGCTTTTCATTTTTTCTAAAATAAAAATTAAAAAAAACAGTTGGAAAATTAAAATTAGAAAATATTTCGCACATTTTCTGCTTCTCAATGACAATTTATAAACAAAGTACAAGTTTTAAGTATAGAAAAAAAGTTATAAATCAAATTTTGATGAAGAAATTTGATATTTATTTAGGAAAAAAATAAATACAGAATTTCTGTTTGTTAAAAACTATATTATCGAAATTATAATGAAAAATAAATAAATAAAACAATTTTTATTTTATAAAACAATTTTTGGATACACCAATTTTTTAATAATATTTTCAGTTATTTTCAAAGAAATTAAATATATTACGATTATTTTTATTCTGACTTTTGGGCAGAAATATTTTTATTTTATTCTTTGTTTTGATGGAGAAATTTATTGAACACTTGATCAGGGTTGTCACGCTTTTGTTCATTTGAAGGTCATTTTATTTCCAGGTTTTTAAAATAACATTATTTTTTACCACATTAAAAATACGAAATAATTGATTTCGCTTGACGATTTTTAATAACATTTTTAAGAAGAAAGAAATTTATAAAAAAATTGTAAATTATAGAATTCATATGAAATTGAGGAAATTTTTTAAAAATAATTTAATTTTTGGCAAGAATTTTATTAAAAATTTTTAAAATAATTGAATTTTGCCAAAAATTTTTGTTAAAATTTTTTAAAATAATTGTAATTTCAAAGAGAATATTAAAAAAATTTTGAACATTATTGAGTTTTTGCAATAATTTATAATTTTTCCAAAATTCAATTTTTTTAGTGTTTTAAGTAAAATTTATACATAAATCCATTATTATTTTTTATAATGAATGAAATTTGTATTAAAAATATAACGAATTTTATAAGAATTTGAATTATTAAAGTTTTCATAAACCAAAATTATCTTTAAAATCTGTAAAGTTCAATTGTTGGTAAAAATAGAAAGAGTTGGAAATGTATAAAATCTTTTCAATCATGGGGAATATAACATTTATAATTTTCTTATAAATTTTCGAAATTGAATATTTTTTTAGTACTTTTGACAAAATTTTCTGACTTTTTCCCGACTTTCCTGAATATATTTAGAAAAATAGTGATTTTGAGTAGAATTCTTCTGAATGATTGAATTTTTTAATGTTAACAAAGCAAGAAATTTCACGCACGCGTTATTTTAACTAGTTTTGAAAAAAAATTTGACATAGGATTTGATTTTTAAAATCTGACTTCAGATTCGTTATCAACGACCCCAAAAACCCCCGAGTAAGAAATTTCAGGCAAATTTGAATAGTTTTGAAAAAACGTCCGCCATATTGGAAACGCCATTTTGAATTTTAAAAAATGTTAAATTTGTCATTAAATTTGGTAATCAGCGACCCCAAAAACTTAAGAGTATGAATTTGGAACAAAATCCACAACGCTGAGTTTTTCAAGGACACGAAAGGGTTATTAAAGAAAAATAATTATTTAAATTTAAATTAAATAACCAGAATTTAAATTTTTTATATGTGTGATTTAACATTTAATTAAGTAACAAGGTTAAAATTAAAGAAATTTAATATTAAATTATAAAGTCTATTTCTGGAAAAAACATCGAATACAATGAATTTATGATATGAACTTGTCGTATTCATATGTCAATAAAATATTTAAATATCGTTTTCAAATGTTAATCTTGGAGGAAACTACTTTTAGATATAAATACACGAACTTGATAGTATAAATGTATTTTACATTTGAATTAAATTTTCAGTTTCTTATTATTAATTCAAAATAGAAAATCATGCCTCAATTAATTGTCACGTTTCGTAAAGTATTATGTTTTATATTACTAACAAATATTATTGCAAATGCTTGCTTATTAAAAGGGCAACTTTGTATGAAGGACGTTATTTGTTGCACAAGAAAATGTTTAAAATGTAAGTTTCTATCGTTTTCATTATCATTATTATTATTTAAATATTTTTTCAATTTAATACTTTTCTACCTTAACATATTTTATTCTTTTAATTTCTTAATTTCATTTTTTTAATTTTGCATGAATATTTTTACTATTTTATTTTTAAATTTAAATTTTACTATTTCAATATTTTTCTGTTTTAATATTTTTCTATTTTAAGATTTTCATCTTCTAATATATTACTATTTTAATTCTTTATTATTTTAAAAATTCTTTACTGTTTAGGGTCATTTGGGATAAATGTAAACAAGGTGTAAATGTAAACAGTAGATGTTTCAGCTAAATTTACAAATTTAAAAATAAGTACAACGTCAATATTTTTACCTCGCATTTGCTTAAAAATAAATTAAAAAGTCAAAATAAAATTTGTGATTCTTCCTTATTAATGCCTTAGCAATGTTTGACTTTGATTTTTGATTTTCGTCAATTTAGTTAATTAAAAATTAGGTTTTTACATTTACCCCGAGAATTCGAAAACTCGGGGTAAATGTTAACAGAACTTTAACTACATTAAAAAAAAATAATTTAATAAATTATTGGATCTGCCATTTGGAAATTTAAAAATTCGATTTTAGATTCTTATTCAGCAACCTTAAAAACTTTTCTTTACCAAGTTGAATGAAAATCTATTAAATTTTGTTCAAGTTCTTCAATTTTTACGTTACTAATTTTGTAATGGTTGATTGTTTATTATAAATGATACATTATCAGTCAAAAAAAAACTAATGTTTTTGGTGAAACATATAGATATTCCGTTTACATTTACCCCAAATGACCCTAAATGTTTATATATGTTTTATTTTTAGTGAAACTTTTACAAATTCTGATACTTTACTATTTTAATATTTTAATATGTTACTATTTGTAGTTTTCTACTTTAATGTTTTATTTCTTTAATTTTATAATTTTAATTTTACAAATATATTTTTAGTATTTAATTTTTTTTTAATTTTAATTTTTACAGCTTATCGTAAAAGTGGAATATGCTACTAGACCATATATAGTAAAACCGCATATTAGTGTATATATATATTTTAATGTACATTGCATATATTACAGCAGTATTTCAGTTCAAAAGGGGATTTATGGTTTAGAAAACGGAATTGTAATGTTATCCATTGTTGTGTGGTTTCGGTGTACTATATTAGTCTTGTAAATATTTTATTAATTGTCTACGTGAATTTTCCAAATCCCTTAAACTCCATTAACATCTTTTATACAGTGTGCATGTGTGTTCTAATTTCAGTAAAGATAGTTTCAATACTAAATGTGTATAAGGAGCTTATGTATAAAGTCCTTCATGATTTTAAGCTCCACAATCAGCTTACATATTGATCGCCATGGGGTGTATGCATTTTACTCATAAATGTTTCCTAGATATCGAGGAAATATTATAGAGACGTGTGAAGCACACAAAAATAATATGCTTTTAATATTGCACACGTATACGTCGTTTTCTCCTCCTTTTTTTTACTTTCCATCGTTTATAAGCAATCCGTTATTTTGCTGTGTATTATATTTTTCTACAAGTTTTCGTTTTCTTATGTATTGATATATTTTGTACATTTTTTTCGTTTATGTAGATAGTAAAGATGAATAAGTAAATGTATAAATAAATAAATGAATTAATAAATGAATTAATAAATGAATAAATAAATGAATAAATGAATAAATAAATGAATAAATAAATTAATAAATAAATAAATAAAAATTAGGGCTGTAAGATGTCTGTGAAACAAAATTGTAGCACTAAGAAGTTAATAATTATATTTCTAATTCTAAATAAATTATTAAATATTAGAAATAAATAAATATTAAATATTAGTGATCTGTAAGATATACTGTATTAGGTGTAAGAGCTGTAAAATAAAATTGTAGCATAAATAAATAATATTTCTGATTCTTAAAAAAATATGAAGCATCAAAAAATAAATATACTTCTAATAAATAAAGAAAAAAATAATCAAATAATAATTACTAGAGTAAAATATTGTCATTAATTTTTTCGTAAACAGAGTATATAAAAATTGGTATGTTTAATAGTCGGTTATTTTCAGATTACTGCTAGTTAATTAAAATGACTATTAATCGTAAAAGTAGATTGATATATGCATACTGGACTTTTTCTTCTTTTTTTTTAATTGCATTTATACAAGTAGTAGTTTGCAATTGTTACCGTATACTTATGCTTGGAACGTTCGTTGCGGTTACACGTATTGAACATTAAAAGCCAGTCTTCAGATAAATAGCAACTCGGCATTCCCTTGCTGTTGTATACAATTAAAGGAAACTGCTATCTTGAATCAATGTTTCAAAGAGGGCATTGAATACTACTTTGTTGATGTTTATGAGATTCATTTGCTACTCATATTCAATACAAATTTTTCATTCGAAATAATTTTTGAAATTTTTATTTTCATTTCATTTCATCTTGTCAATCAAGTTTCATTAATCTTAGTCTATCTTTAAAATCTAATTACTTGAAAAGAAATTTTTTATATTTTGTGTAAACGCTTTTTTTTGGTAAATTACATTCATTTGTAAAAATCTTTTCTAAAAGTGTACCAGCTGCAATATGGGAATAGCCTTTCATATTATCTACATATATATTGAAGCCATAAAGAGCCCTGATCTCGTTGAATTTATATGTCACAGTGAAATATCTACATTATATGTCAAAGAAATATCAAACCCTCAAATGAAGGACTCTGGTTGTGTATATATAGAAGAAAACGGACACTACTCCCTTTTTTATAAAGAAAAGAAGCGTAAATATCATTAAAGTCACATTTTATGTACTGTGACTGAAAATAACGATTGTCATGTCGTAAAAGGACCACGTGATATAAATAACATAATACCAGTTAAAAGACGATTTAGATACTGTCACTGCAGGGTGGGACAATTTCTCTCAAGACGAAAAAAACTTTTTTTCTCAAATTTTTTATTTCTGCCCCCTTGTGAATTTTGCAACAGCTCTGAAATTTATAACACTTACACAATTTTCAAGGTAAATGAAACAAATTTCAGACACAAGTGCAAATATTGGGGAACAATTTTCGTATTATGAGAATAAATACTAATATTCTACAATGTGTGTGTGTGTGTACATTTTTTTATGAGGAAAATGAACGAATTTTTTTTTTGAGAAAAATTTTTCCTTATTATTCTTTGGGAGAAAAATTGTATATAAGTCGGGATGTGACAATAAGACGTGCCATTGCGCGTAGCAATTATGAAACGTGAATTTATTGTTCTGCTATGTGTGGGTTTGCTGCTGATTTCGGCACAACCGGATCCTGATGATTCCGAGGATCCCGAGGATCCCGAGGAGGAAACGGGCGATGAAGAAGACACTAATACTGATGAACCGGATACACCTGAACCTGTGACGCCGGAACCTCCGACTCCACCGCCTGTGACGCCACCTCCTGTGACTCCTCCTCCCGATACTCCACCGCCTGTTACTCCTCCTCCCGTTACTCCACCGCCCGATACTCCTCCACCTGTGACTCCCCCACCAGTTACTCCTCCGCCTGATACTCCTCCTCCCGTTACTCCTCCACCAGTTACTCCTCCGCCTGATACTCCTCCTCCCGTTACTCCTCCACCAGTTACTCCTCCACCCGATACTCCTCCACCTGTTACTCCACCACCAGTTACTCCTCCGCCTGATACTCCTCCACCTGTTACTCCACCACCGGTTACTCCTCCACCAGTTACTCCTCCTCCCGATACTCCTCCACCTGTGACACCTCCACCAGTTACTCCCCCTCCTGATACTCCTCCACCTGTTACTCCACCACCAGTTACTCCTCCGCCCGATACTCCACCACCTGTTACTCCACCACCAGTTACTCCTCCGCCTGATACTCCTCCACCTGTTACTCCACCACCAGTTACTCCACCACCAGTTACTCCTCCTCCCGATACTCCTCCACCAGTCACTCCTCCTCCCATTACTCCTGCACCAGTTACTCCTCCACCTGTGACACCTCCACCAGTAACTCCCCCGCCCTGCGTGACTCCTCCTCCAGTAACTCCCCCACCTTGTGTTACTCCTACTCCTCCTCCTCCACCATGTGCTGTTACTCCAGCTCCAGTGACTCCTCCAAGTTGCCCTATCACTCCTTCTCCTCCAGTGACGTGTCCTTCCGTGACATGTCCCGATTGTCCCGTAATAACACCATGTCCCGCATGCCCCTCAGTTTTACCATGTCCCACGTGTCCCCCATGTCCTCCTCCGGAATGTCCAGTTGTCACATGTCCAACGGATCGACCGAGGCCTTGTTTAAATCACGGCAAAAAATGCATCGATAATTCAGATTGCTGCTCCGGAACTTGCCGTAAGTTTTCCTACAATACTCTCGAAAATTCATTGATACTAAAATTCAAAACATTTAAATGAACGAAATTTATATATTTCTTTTCGAATTAAATTTTTATTACAATTTTCCTGAACTATAAAAAAATATTAAGTTAAAAAGTTTCTTAATGTAAAATTAAGGTTTCACTGTTTTCCTATAAATGTCAAAATGATCCCCAATTGTGTCATTTTAATCAAAATGATCAAAAAATTGGGATCAAATTCTGACTTGATCAACTTTTTAGGATTAATTCGTTAGAATTTGATCCTTTTTATTACACAGTGTTATTATCAAATTTGTAGTTTCTTTTTGTACTGTAAAAATAGTAGTTTTAACTATGATAAAGTATTACACAGTAAAAAATGTGTTAAAATTGTTGTGTGTAGTTTTCAGATGGCATTTTTATAATACAATTTTGATGTTATTTGAACACCAGTGTTAATTTAACACACTTTAGTGTTTTTGTATAACACCAGTATTGTGTTATTTTAAAACCAGTGTAGTCATAATTTAAAACAATCTAGTGTTAATTAAACACAAGTATAGTGTTAATTTAACCCAACCTAATGTAAATTTAACACAAATTATATGTTATTTTAATACAACTTAGTGTTAATTTAACGCAACCTAGTGTTAATTTAATACAACTTGGTGTTAATTTAATACAACTCAGTGTTAATTTAACACAAGATTATAAACAATTTTGATTTCTTACATAAATATTTAAATACTTTGGTTATTTCAAAAAGTTTGTTTGAAATTTAATACAAAACTGTTTGAAATTTTGAACAAAAATATTTGAAATTTAATTCAAACACTTTGTATTAATACTCAAAAGAATAATTTGAAAATTTAAAAAAAATGTGTTTTAAAATTTAATAAAAAAATTTGTATTAAATTTAAAAATGTTTGTTGTAGTTTTTCAAAATTGTATATGTGACGCGCTCCGAAGAAAAGTACCTCAGAAGCAAAAAATTTGAGGTTATGTTTTTAATTTTTCAAGTAAAAATACAGAAAGAAAATCAATTATTAATTTAAAATTATTGATCTTCAAGTCTTCATTATACATGCAAAATATTCAATAAAAATTAGTTTCAAAATCAAATAATTAAAAATAAACTTTTAATTAAGAGAAATCTAACACGACCCTAACCTATAATTCGTTTGCTTCTAAGGTACCTTTCTTCGGAGCGAGTCACATATGATAATTGTTTCAAACATTTTTGTATAAAATTTGTAACAAAAATTTTTAAAAGTGTAGTGTTAATTTCATATATACAACTTAATGTTAATTTAACACAACCTATAGTGTTATTTTAGCATCAATGTAGTATTAATTTAACACCAATGTTGTGTGAATTTAACATTCTCTATAGTGTTATAATTACACACAGTGTCGGTTAAAAATTTTGCGTGCCGTTTTAATACTACTTTTGGTGTTAAAATAACACTTTTTTTCAATGTTCTGATGTGTTTATTTATTAAATAAACAGTTTTATGAATTCGAGTCAATTTTTAAATCCCTTTTTATACACTAATTTCAAATCACTTGCTAGAATTTCCATTTTATGTCAAATTTCAAAATGGCGAATCCAATATGACAGACAAAAGAGTTAATCGCCTGTGTAGTTCACAAAAGTGACTGCGATTTGAATTATTTAATAATATTTATTTATTTAATTACTCGTAAAGTTATTAGTAAAGTTATTTATTTTAATTAGTGGATATATTTTACTATCAATTTAGTCCGTTTTTCAATATTAAATAAGGAGTTTTTTACAAAATAATTCTATTTTAAAATATATATCTAAATTCTATAAATTTCTGAAGAAAAATTATTGCTTCTATCAGGTGTTTTTAATGAGTAAAATCCTCACTACAGTGAAACCTGTCAGAATGCAACTTAATTTTTAAAATTTTATTGTTGTAAACAATCCTTAAAATATTTTATAATTTATACTATTTTTATAATATTCTGGAACTAAGTAGAAATAATTCTTGTGGACATTTTGTAATACAAAAAACAATTTTAAAATTAAAGTTGCATTCCGACAGGTTCGACAGTATACTTAATTGGTAAATGAATTCGCACTCTTTAACACAGTTTTCTTGAAATTATTAAAAATTGATACTAAAGTGGATCAAATTGATGCCAAAAATCTGGATCAATCATTTTTGGTATCAATTCGTTGCCATTTGAAACTTTTAAGTTAACAGTGAAATAGTAAAAAACTAATAAAAAATAATTATGGTATAATTATAATATAATAAATCTAATAATTAATAAATAATTAATATTTAATAATAAATTATTAATTAATTAATAGTATCGATAATGTTAATAGTTAATTTCAATTTCACCCTCATCTGTAACCAATTTCTCAAATGAAATAATTTTTATCTTTTCAGGAAGGGCACTGATTTTCAACTACTGCTCTGGTTCCTAAATCTAAACATCACTGGAACTATGAATTATAAACATCCTTCTACGTTTATCATATTTTATATTTATTTGCAAAAAAAAATTCTTTTTTGCTTATTGTAATTTTTTCTACATACTGTATTAAGAAAAATATGGATAGAAAAAAATAGGTCTGAATAAATTATTCACCTACACAACTAGAAATGGAGTAATTGTTTTTTTCTACTTTTTCAACAATAAACTTTTTTACCTATTTAAGTTTTGCGTTTCTGAAGTATTTCCTCTCTTCCAAAATTCCAATCAAAAATATCATGTCTTCATATAAAAAGAAAACTTTCAAAAAAATTTTTTTCTTTTCCTCCCTGTAAAAAAAAAGAATTTACTCTCCAAAATATTTGAATCACTTAAAAAGAACTAATTTTGAAGATAAAAATCAATCACTGATTCAAATTTGGAGAGTATTTCTAGAAGTTTACAGAGTCTCTCTAGAAACTTGATTTGATATTGTTAATTCAAAAGTATTAATTTAATTTAATTAAAAATTTCTTTAATATTTAATAAAATTTACATCTATTCAAGGGGAAGATTTTATTTCGTGTGCAAACAAATCAAAGAAACATAAAAAAGAAATGGAAACTAATAAATAAAAAAAATGTTTGAAAACAAGAAACCAAAGTAGAAAAACAAGATATTAAAATACATTTTATTGGCCTCTAAACTGAACGAATTTTTTATTCTCTCTCCCTCCCAAAACATCGTAAACGAGAAAAATAGAATGTCAACTTCAAATCATATTGTGTTCATATGTGCTGATGGGACACATATGACAATAGAAATCGAACATAAATCTTTTTAGAGAATAGAGAGAGAAACATTAAATCTGTACTATAACCCAATAAATGATTCGAAAATTGTCGGCCAAGTCCATCTACTACAAAAAGAGGAAAAAAAATAGGACAATAATACTTATTTTACGAAGCGGCTGAAAAGCAATTGAAACTATCCTTTTATAGAACTATGTTTAATATAGCGTGAAAGACATTCAAAAAAAAAATTCCTCTCCTCATTTTTATTTGTCCAGAAAAAAATAGGGACATCTTGAGAAACGATTTTCGTGCGTAATGTACAGAAAGTAAGATGAAAATTGCAAACTTATGAGAGGCGGTCCTTATTTTTACTGTCTAGCGTTTTTTTCATGTGATTTCATATATATAACCATACCATTTTATATATATGTACTATATATATAAAATACCTGATGCCAGATTATTCGTGCAGCTGTCCCACGCGCTGGTGACTGGAATCGTAATTTTCGTTTACTTTACGACCCAGTTCGTGTCTTTAAACGAGTTTTCTGATCGATTCACATATTGCACGCCTCAAAAACCATTGACATTTAATCAAAAAAATATCACTGTCATATTTCATATCTTCTTTTTTGTACAAATTCCCGTCGCTAAATAAAAAAAAATTTACTCCACATTCAAGACTTTTTTCACATAGAGAATGAAACGAAATTACAGAGCGGACATGGAGAATAAATTTAAAAAATTTATTTTTACGTATATTTATTTTTTCCAAACTACTAGATAACATAATTAAGGGGAGGGTACACCTATATTTTCAAGTTTATTAAGAAAATATTTTAAATATTCTATAAAATTATTTTTATAATAATTTTTTGAGAGGAATTCAATGGTCAAAAAAAATTTGGTCAGAAAATATTTTGACACCTATGTTTTTAACTATATTAATTACATAATTAAATAAATATTCAATATTAAATATTCAATAAAATTATTTTTATAATAATTTTTTGAGAGGAATTCAATGATGAAAAAAAATTTGGTCAGAAAATATTTTGCCACCTATATTTTTAACTATATTAATTACATAATTAAATAAATATTCAATATTAAATATTCAATAAAATTATTTTTATAATAATTTTTTGAGAGGAATTCAATGGTAAAAAAAAAATTTGGTCAGAAAATATTTTGACACTTTTTGAATTTTTATTTATACTAAAAATGGATAGATTTTGAAATCTATACGTAATTTTGTAGAAAATGTCTTTTTGTATCCATAAAAAAGTTTCCGAATGAAAAAATTAATATTTACAAAAGTTTCAGCATTTTTTCAACAACAAAAAAATAGTTTTCAGGTTAAGAATTTGAATGAAACGTGATTAATATTTTTATACAAAAATTCATTTGTTTTTTTTTCTATAACTAATTACAGCAGATAAACTTTTTCAAAAAAAATGTTTTGTTGAATTTTGTTTTTTTTTTAAGTTTATGTTTTGAATTTTTATCGAACTTTGTCTTTATCACTAAAACATTTTTTTGAAAAATTAATTGGAAAAAAAAGCAAATGAGTTTTTATATAATTAAAATTTAATATTCATCATTTTTCTTTTAAATTCTTAACCTGAAAACTATTTTTTTTAAATGCAAAAATTTTTTTATTTATTAATTTTTTCATTCGGAATTTTTTTTTATTGATACAAAAACATATTTTCTACAAAATTAAGTATGGATTTCAAAATCGATCTATTCTTAGAGAAAATAAAAATTCAAAAAGGGTCAAAATATTTTCTAAACAAATTTTTTTAACCATTGAATTCCTCTCAAAAAATTATTATAAAAATAATTTAATTGAATATTTAAAATATTTTCTTCATATAGTTGAAAATATAGATGTAGCCTCCCGTTAATTTTCAAATTAATGAATTAAAAAAATATTTGAAAGACTAATTTTAAATACATTGAAACATAATTTAAGTAGTTGTCAAGATCAACATTTTTTAGAACTTTGTGTATTTATAAGATTTTTAGGACTTGTTACAATTTATGACTAAAACCTAAAAATGACGCAAATGTTTAAGTTTAAAGAAATTTGCGCAGATAAATTTTAATTTCTCACTATCGTTTAAATTTACAATTTATTATTAAATCGAAAACTAAAATTTATTTTTTAATGAATTTTTATTAAAAAATTCTACGAGAAGTAAATTATTTTAATACGAAAATGCATAGTGCTTTTCTATTAAAGAAAAGCTTTTTCCAAAACAAAGAGGTACTCAGAATTTTTTTAAAATTTATTTCCGCTTAAGAAAAAATTTTGGTCTTCACATTTTTTTAAACAATTTTTTTGGAGGCGATTATTAAATTAGAACTTTTTTCATTAATTTGGAGTTTTTTTGAAAGAGTTTTTTCTGAAAGTCGGACGTATTAAGAACTATTTTAGAATTAAATTTCCGATTCAGTGAAAATTTTAATCTTCAAAAACAACCATGATCTTGACAATTGTTTTAAAACAATTTTTTGAGTCGAATATTAAATTTGGTCTTTTCTTATTAAAAATAAAGCTTTTTTTATTAAATAAGAGCTTTTTTGAAAGACGAAGGTACTTAGAACATTTATAGAATTTATTTTCAGTTTAAAAAAATTATCAAATTTGGTCTTTTTTTTACCAATATGAAGCTTTTTTAAACAAGACCTTTTTTCGAAACACAGAGATACTCAGGTTATTTTTAATTTATTTAATATTCAGGAAACATTAATCTCTTTAAAACCGAAGCTGGTCTTGCTAATTTCTTTTTTAACCGTTTTTGGATTCGAATATCAAATTTGGCATTTTTTTTATAAAATTGTATTAAAATTAAAAATAACTGAAATTCTGTTAAATGAATTTTATTCTTCACGAAAATGATTAATTTTTTGGGTAGAATTTTATGGAAAAAATCTTTCTTTTTAATAATTGAATTCTTTTAGAAAATTTTATTAAAATATTAGATATTGAAAAATCATTGAATTGATGAAAATTTTTTTTACAATAATGTAAATTTTGTCAAGAAATTTGTTAATACTTTTAAAAATAATTGAATTTCGGAGAATTTTTTTATTTATAAAAATAATTGAATTTCGGAGAATTCTTTTATTTATAAAAATAATTGAAATTTTGACATTAATGTTTTAAAAAATTGCCAATATATTTAAATTCACGCTATGAATTTTCTTAGTTTTAAAAACAATTAAATGTTTGCAAATATAGACTAACTTCTTCAATTTTCAATTTTCTTTTAGTGTTACTAAAATTCTTCCACAAAACCATTATTTTTAATAATTAATTAAATATTTGTATATTAGAAAATAAAACGAATTTCAGAAGAATTTAATTTATTTAATTTTAATAAAATAGTAGGTATTGAAAAATCATTAAATGGAGGAAAATTTTTTTTAAATAATTAAAATTTTGTCAAGAATTTTATTAACACTTTTGAAAATCATTGAGTTTCGGACAATTTTTTTATTTATAAAGATAATTTAAATTTTGACGTTAATTTAAAAAAATTTTTAAACCTAATTGAATTTACGCGACAAAATTTTCTTAGTTTTGAAAATAATTACATTTTTGCAAATATTTCTAACTTTTCCACAAATTTCAATTTTCTTTTAGTGTTACTAAAATGCTTCTACAAAATCATTATTTTTAATAATTAATTAAATATTTGTATATTAGAAAATTTAACGAATTTCAGGAGAATTCAATTTATTAAAATTTTTTAGAAATTTAATTTTTAAAAATTTCTAATTTAAGTTATTCAAAATTGAAATATTTATTTTCAAATTAAAACTTATTAAAGTTCATCTACTTTTGAAAATTCTAAATTTAACTCTTAAAATTCAATTAATTTTGAAACATTTAAGTAAAATTATTTCTATTATTATTTATTATATTATTATTATTATTATTATTATTATTATTATTATTATTATTTCTATAATTTCTATGTAGTAATTTTATGATATTTCTTCAATAATAATTAAGTTTTTTAAACAGAAATTATTGTCAGAAAAAGAATAATTTAAAGGTGTTCTACAGTTTATAAGGGGAAATTTACCTAATAAGTTTGATTAGTATAATTTTAGTATTAATTTTTACGAATTATCGATTAGAAAAATAATTAACTGCTGATAAATTTGCACCAGAATTTTAATTGAAAATAAATGTAAAATTTCTTTGCGAATTAAACTCTAAAATATAGTTAAAAAAATAGAAATAAAATATAGTAAAAATACAATAAAATATACTAAAATATAGTAACTATGGAAATTTATAAATATTGGAGGCAAAGGAGAAGAAATATATTTAAAAAAATTTAGATTTGTTTTGTCAATTCTAAAAGTTTAATTTTTTTCAGTACATAAAAAAAATCTCTGACTTTTTCCTTAAATTCTCTGAACCGTGTCAACATAATAATTAATTAATTTGAAGAAAAATAATCAACTATAATTGAAAGCTGAAAAATTAAAAAAAAATATAAAAAATCGAAGCGCTTTACTATAATTAATCAATGATCGTTTAATTAAATTAAACTAAACTGAGTAATTAAATTAATAGAAGGGAATAATGCCTACAGGATAAAAATAATATAATTTTGATCGATATCTTGTGTGTAAATCGAGGAAAGAAAATGAAAATAAAAAAAAAAATTACAACAAAGTTCGACAATCTTGCTGAGATATAAAACTATATTCTGATCGGACGTGGTTGATCGTGGCCGACTTTTTGAAATGTACTGTCGATGCAGAATACTCGTGTTCACCATAGGTGCTTAAGGTCAGCCATGTAATAAGACCCGCGGGCCAACAATACAATCATATCATCCCCCATTACTATAAATCATATTTTTCTTTCTTATTTTTTAAGATCGTCGACGATTCATACAAGATGACGTGGGAGGTCAATAGGTCCAATAATCAAATGTCGCAAAAAATTACAAATAAAAATTCGATTTTTCTTATTTTTATTGAAAATAATTTTTTTTTTAAAGAAGAAAATAAATCCAAGTGAAATTCACGATAATTAAATTCGTTTAGTTTGTAAAACAATTTATTTCTTCATTTTCGTGCAAAATTAATTTAAATTATCACTGTGTAAAAAGGTTCTAAATTAGAGCTGATTTCAGTATTGAAATAGAACCAAGTTACGATTTAGTACCAAAACTGGTACTAAATTCCTACCTTTCTTTTTACAGTGATTTATTTATTTAGCAATTAACATAGTTTATTATAATTTACTTAACTAAGTTATTAACTTTTCTACTTTTTTAGTTAACTTATTGCAAATTATTTATTGTAAATAACTGTAAATTAACTAATTAAAAATTAACTGTTAATTAATTTCTTGAAAATTAACTGTAAATTAATTTCTTGAAAATAAATTTAAATGTTCGTGTGACTAAATAATTTTTAAACATCTTTTTTGATAGATTTCTATTTTCAATTTTCCTTTAGAATAAATTCGTAAGGAATTTTTTAATAATTAGTTTTTGTTGGTTTTCAAAATAATAAAAAGTTCTAAAAGGTGAAATAAATTAATAAATTTCTAAAATTACAATAATAGGAAATTAAAAGCAAAAACCTAATTTTCAAACTGTTTTTTATAAACGTTTACTAAAAAATTAATTTTTTACAGAGGAAATTTGTTTGGAAAAAAATTTAGTTAGAAATAAAGTTTAAAACAAAATCGCATTGCAAACGACGTTAAATAAAAATTAGTTTTTTAACAAAAGATGGAAGAAGTACCAGAGTTTTTTAGGGGCTCGCGTTCTACTCCCGAGTCAGTTGGGTCGACATACTGCAGGCGTTATGAGACATTTGAGAAATTCTCTCTAGAATATTATCTCAGGTGGAAATTTTAGATATTCAACTATATTTTAGAGTTTAATTCGCAAAGAAATTTTACATTCTGTTTTAATTAAAATTCTTGTGAAAATTTATCAGCAGTTAATAACTTTTCTAATTAGTAATTCGTAAAAAATAATACTAAAACTATACTAATCAAACTTATTTAATAAATTTTCCTCAGAACAAAATTTTACATTTTCTACTTCTTTGTTTATTATTTATTTCTTTTTATTTCTCTTTTTTTGATTTTTTCTATTTTTTTAAAATTTTTTTAAAATTTTTTTTCAATTATTTAGTTTTTTTTTAATTATAATTACTCGGACTAGAAAAAAACCCATTTGCGCGCACTTTCCATAAATTTTCCTCCTGCGAAATTTCACAATAATTTAAAAAAATTAATATTTGCCCTCCTTCCCGTATATATATAATGTTTTATCAAAAAGGTGAGACGTAGATTTGAGAAAATGTGTGATATTCGATTTCCTCTCACGTATTCGCGTAAGCTTTATTGCCTATAAAATTTTAATTAAACCAACCTAATCCGAAGGCGGTGCGCGCGTTCGCTTAATTATAAAATAAAACCCAATAATGGTTGAGCAATTTCTCCCCACTGTGAATATATTCTCCAAAACAAATCTACAAAAAAAATAAATAAATAAAAAAAAAATAAAAATAAATAAAAAAATGAAAGAAATGAAAGAAGGGAGCAAAATTTTAAATTTGTGACTGACACTCAACGATGCATCACTAAATTTCAATAACCATAAAATTCAATATCAAATTCGGCTCTTTTTATCTTCCTCGTAATATATTTAATTTAAATTTTTCTTGATTATACAGAAGATCAATTAGCGCTGGTCGTAAAGAATTCAAAGTGTCGGTAATGTATTTTAATTTTATGGAATGGTATATATATATAAGGTGAGTATAATCATTACGAAACTATATGAATAAACAAAAAATTTTTTTGAATATTAATTAGATTTATGTTACAAACACGTGCGAGATTTTTATTTTTTGGTGTTGAAATTTTTTTTGCAAGCAATTAAGACTTTTTTGGATAAAAAATATTCTTGGCGAATAAAAGGAAGGTTCTTGTGAGTGAAAATATTGTCTTGAACAAAAATTTGCATCTATTTTTCAGTAAAAAAATTTTCAGATGAAAAATATTTGACTACACTGAAAAAAAATTTATTTGATTCAAATAACCGATTATTTGACTATTATCAAATAAATATTTACTTTAATCAAATAATTTTTATTTGAATCAATTAAATAATATTTGCTTTAAGTACTGAAATATTTGATTCAAATAAAAATTATTTGTTTCAAGTAAATATTTATTTGGTAATAGTCAAATAATCGGTTACTTGAATCAAATAAATTTTTTTTTCAGTGTATTTGATAACAAAAAAATTCTTTTGAATTAAAAAAATCTTGTGAAGTAAAAATATTCTTGCGAGTAAAAACATTCTCTTCAATAAAAATTTGCATCTATTTTTCTATAAAAAATTTTTCGATTAAAAAATATTCGACTATTTTATAAGAAAAAAATTCTTTTGAATAAAGAAAAATTTTACGGAATAAAAATATTCTTGCGAAGAAAAATATTCTCTCGAATAAAAATTTGCATCTATTTTTCAATGAAAAATTTTTGGAATAAAAAATATTTGACTATATTATAAGAAAAAAATTTTATTTAATAAAAAACATCTCGCGAATTAAAAATATTCTTGCGAAGAAAAATATTTTCTCAAATAAAAAATTTCATATATTGTTCAATAAAATAAAACTTCTTTTAAGTAGGAAAAATTTTAACGACTAAAAATATTCTCTCGAATAGAAATATTCGTTCTTTGAGTAAAAAAATTCTCTTAAATAGAAAAAGTCTTTCGAATAAAAATATTCAACTATATTTTGTAAACAAAAAATCCTTACGAGTAAAAATATACTTTCGAATAAAAATATTCGTATGTTTTTTAATAAAAATACTCTTTTCTTAATACTATTCCCGCTGGAAAACATATTTTTTCTCTTAAAAATAAACTTTCGATTAAAATATTTACACAAAAATAAAATTTTTTCATCTCAAAAAATAATGAAAATAAAAAAAAATTCACGAATATAAAGATAATGACAGAGGAAAGAGAATGAATTTCTTCCGTGTGTGACAAGAAATTCGAGTTCAAAGCATTTTCTACTCTACATTCTCATTAAAAGATTCTGTTCCAATCAACGATGTTCATCGAACTAATAACGACTTTACTGGACTTCGTTATCGATCCACAATGATGACTGGAATTTAAATGGAAAACGATATCTGACAGTGGGAGTTCCATCGTACAGGACAAATGAATACAAGAACACGAAGATTGGTTTATTGTATTTTAAATCCCTCTAACATATATGTAGCATCGGCAGAACTTCTTTTTTTCCCCTTCATTTATATCCTCCTCGTTTGCTAATTACAAGAATACTATACTATTTTATTTATGCAAAATTATCGACTAAAATTTCAAATTAAAATTCTAATTAAGAATATATTTTAAAGTTCATTTTTTAGCATGGCAATAATTGCCATTTATGGCCCTTAAAGGACTGTTGGAATATGTAAATTAAGAAAAAAAAAGTTAATTACTCTACCAAGTTTGGTGTAATGACAATTAGTTAATAATAGAAACGATAAGAGTAATAAACACGAATTACGGACGTCGTACTCGATGATAATTAATTTTGAAAAAGAGAATCAAAATAGAAAGACGACTGAAAAGGGAAATTAAGATTTAAAAAGAAGCAATAATGAAAGAAAGAAAAATCAATTTCAGTGTTCATACTCGATAGTAATTTATTTATAAAAAAAGTAGCAAAAAGTAGAAGCAGGGGTCGATTATTTTAATTTTACTTCACTGTCATTCTATTTTCACTTTCACTCAAATTTTATTTTCACTTCACAATTTCTCAAAATTTATTTTCACTCCATTATCACTTCACTTTCACTAGAAATTTATTTTCACTCCATTCTTACTTTACATTCACTTCACTTTTACTCAAAATTTATATTTACTCCACTTTCACTGAAAATTTATTTTTACTCCATTTTCACTTCACTTTTACTCAATTTTAAAATTCAATCAAAATTTATTTTCACTCTACTTACACTTCATATTCACTCAAAAATTATTTTCAGTACATTGTTACTTTAAATACACTTCACTTTTACTATTTTTCACACTCAAAATTTTATTTTTACTCTACTTTTACTTAACATTTACTCAAAATTTATTTTCACTCCATTCTCACTTCATTTTCACTTAAAATTTATTTTCATTCCATTTTCACTTAAAATTTATTTTCACTCCATTTTCACTTCACTTTTACTCCATTTTAATATACACTCAAAATTTATTTTCACTCCACTTACACTTCATATTCACTCAAAAGTTATTATCACTTCATTTTTACATTACATTCACTTCACTTTTACTCAAAATTTATTTTTATCCCACTTTCACTTAAAATTTATTTTCACTTCATTCTCACTTCATTTTCACTTAAAATTTATTTTCATTCCATTTCCACTTAAAATTTATTTTCACTACCTTTTCACTTCACTTTTACTCCATTTAAACATTCACTTAAAATTTAGTTTCACTCCATTTTCACTTCATTTTTACTCCATTTTAATATACACTCAAAATTTATTTTCACTCCACTTACACTTCATATTCACTCAAAAGTTATTATCACTTCATTTTTACATTACATTCACTTCACTTTTACTCAAAATTTATTTTTATTCCACTTTCACTTAAAATTTATTTTCACTTCATTCTCACTTCATTTTCACTTAAAATTTATTTTCATTCCATTTCCACTTAAAATTTATTTTCACTACCTTTTCACTTCACTTTTACTCCATTTTACCATTCACTTAAAATTTATTTTCACTCCACTTACACTTCACATTCACTTAAATGTTATTCCATTTTTACTTTACATTCACTTTCACTCATAATTTTCTACTCCATTTTCACTCCACTTTAACTTTCACCTAAAATATTTTTTCACTCCATTTCCACTTCACTTTCACTCAAAGTTTATTTTCACTTAACTTTCACTTCAACGCTACGAAAAGGAATAATGAAATAAAATTTGATTGGAGGGGAAATTGAAGTGAAAATGGAGTAAAAATATATTTTTAGTGAAAGTGGTTTGGAAATATAGTTTAAGTGAAAGTAAAACTAATTTGAATTGAAAATAAATTTTTCAGTCATAGATAAAGTAAAGTGAAAGTTAAGTGTAAAAGAAATAAAAAAAGTTTTGAGAGAAAGTGAAGTGAAAGTGAAAAGGAAATAAATTTTAAGTGATAGTGAAAGTGGAGTGAAAATGAAGTGAAAATGGAGTGAAAGAATATTTTGGATAAAAGTGGAATGAAAATAGAAAGAAAACATTTTTTGAGTAAAAGTAAAAGTAGAGTGAAAATGAAGTGAAAATGGAGTGAAAATAAGTTTTGAGTGAAAGTGAAAGTGGAGTGAAGAAAAATTGTGAATGAAAGTGAACTGAAAATAGAGTGAAAGAATATTTTAGATGAAAGTGAAAGTGGAGTAAAAATAAAGAAAAAAAATTTTTTTGAGTTAAAATAAAAATGCAGTGAGTGTGAAGTGAAAATCGAGTGAAAATAAATTTGGAGTGAAACTGAAGTTAAAATGGAGTGAAAATAAATTTTGAGCAAAAGTTAAAGTGGAGTGAAAGTGATGTGAAATTACCTAATCGATCCCGAGGACTGAAAAACGATATTAAGCTTTAAAAAGATTTAAGACTGAAAATAGTGATAAAAGCTAAATGGAAAATCGATGTTGAATCATAAAAACTTGAAAATCGATGTTGTTGAGTAATAAAAAACCAAAAATATTAAACTGGAAAGGAATAAGCAAGAAGTCGAAAGCAAAAGATAAAAAGGAAAAAAGCAGAAATTTATTTTATTTATTATTCATTGAACCGATAACAAAATATATTATCAACTATATTTAAGTAAAGTTATATTTATGTAAATTCAAAAATAAAATAACGAAAAATTATATTAAATATAGTCAATTCCACGTGAGATTTACCTGTGATCATTAAAATTCGGTTAAACATATTTTTCTCTCAACCTTTATAGAAAAATAAAAAATACATTTTTTTTTATTTTTTTTTTAATTGCCCAAATTTTCCAGTTATGAATTTTCGAAATCTTTCATTTTGAAAAGTAGGCCTATTTTCAATAGCTTATAAGTCTAAAAATATTGAATTTAGAAAAAGTTTAGAATAAAAGTGTCAGTTTTATTTCGACTTTTAGGAAATGTCAAAAAAAAAATTTGTTTAAATTTTTTATTTATAAACAAATTAATTTTTTTTAACTATGAACCTGTTTTTTTTTATTTTTTGAATTGTCTTGAGGAATGATTCTCCGTTAATTTTAAACAAAGAAACACTCAAATCGATTAAAAATTTTAGGCTGTAGATATTTTTGAAAATTAAATGAAAAAACCCCTTTAAAATTAGTTGCAAAGTTAAAAAAAATTAATTTGTTTATAAATTTTTTTTTGACATTTCCTAAAAGTCGAAAGAGAATTAAACCTTTCATTTTGTGGTAACCTCTTTTTGTGAACTGAATATTTGCAAATTTATAAACTGTTTAAAATAGGGGTACTTTTAAAAATCAAAAAATTCAAAAATTCCTAACTTGAAAATTTGGGTAATTGAAAAAAATAAAAAAATACTTATTTCTTATTTTTCTATTAAGATTGAGGAAAAAATTGGTTTAACCGAATTTTAGTGGTCATAGATATAAATTTCACGTGAAATTGACCATATGTAAAGTAAATGAAGTGCATTATTAAAATAAATGGAGAAAGTTCTTTTATTTCGACTGTATTTGTTTGAACTTTTTCAAATTGTTTGACATACGTGCGACACAAAATGTGTATACATAAACTTTTATATACATGCATGTATGATGCGTGACCGAGAGTGTGAGGTTTGACCTATTGCACGCACCTGCCTGTCCTTTAGCCAACGCGTGACCACGTTTTGCGTATACAACCCACGCGACTTCTTACATATTTTGCTTATGCAATTCTTAGAATCATCTCTCTGTCTCTAATAGTCTCTTGTTCCATACAACTCACATGGAAAGTGCCTCTTTTGTCACAACTTGTTCTCCACTTTACATAATACTTACTTTAAAACTTTTTCTCCTTCTTTTCTCTTATATATACACGTTTCACTCTCAACTTCTTACTTACTCACGGAAAAGAAGAAAGAGAATATATGTTATATTCAACAGTTCCCTTTGAGCTAAATTCAACATTTTTCTCTAAACTAATTTTGAACTTAATATTTTACTCTTGTAATTCTTGAAATTTTTTTTCATTCTTTTTTCAAAAAAAGGACAAACGTACAAGAGGGAATTTTTCAAAGAAGTACATTTTAAAAATTGTTAGGCTGAATAATGACCCCAATACTATTCAATTCACTGTTTTTGAACCAATAATTTTTGTAATTTAATTATGAAAATATATAGGAATCAAATAAAATAATTAAAATTTATTAAAAATTAAAATTATTAAAATTTAATTATTTATAATTTATTTTTAAAATAATTTTTCGAGGAATAATGTTAACACAATTAAATTATTTTAATAGTAGAATAAATCATTTATTGAGTGATTAAATGTTTCTTGAAAACTGAATTTCTGTAAAGAATTTTATTTTTTATTTTATTTTATTTTTATTTATTTTATTTTTTTTAATTTATTTTTTTTATTTTATTTTTTTTAAATTTAATTCTATTTTAGAAAATTTTTAAATAATTTAATTCTATTTTAGAAAATTTCTAAATAATTTAATTCTTTCGATATTAAAATTAATTAAAATTTTGCGTCGAGTTTCATTATTCATGAAAATGAATAAATGACAAATATGAAATTTATAAAAAAATTTGTAAATAATTCAATTCCTGTAAATTTTTTTTTTATTCTATGAAAATAATGAAAATAATTGAAATTTTGTCGAATTTTATTAAAAATTGAATATAATTGAATTTTGCAAAAGAATGTTATTATTTCTGAAAATAATTGAATTCTTGCAAAAAATTTATTAAATTTTTTTATACAATTGAATTTATGTGAAGAATTCTATTACTTTTGAAAATAATTAAATTTCTACAATAGTTTGTAATTTTTCTAAAATTCTCTAAATTATATAACCAGTCTGAGGAAAATACGAAAATATTACAATTAAAAATATAAATCAAATTTTTCCGTATAACTATAATGACAAATGGCCCAGTTATAAAATTTAATAATTCATTTTTTACATAATTTTATATAATTTAATCGTTTTTAAAATTTTTTAAATCTGTAGAATTTAAATTTAATTATTCGTAAATTCTTCATATTAAATATATTATATTGATAGAAAAAATAATTGAACCAAATTTTTTCAAAAAAATTAATAATTTCAAAACACAATTATTTCTCAAAATTTATGTAATATTGCTTTTAATTTTGAATTATTATTTAATATTTTTATTTAACTTCATTTTTTAATTGTTTAAGTAGAAAAATAAATAATTCATTCAATGATTAAATGTTTCTTTAAATTAAATTACCATCAAAAATTTTATATCAACAAATTTTCGAATAATTGAATTGTTTCCGAAAATATTATTAAAATAATAAATACTGAAAATCAATCATTCAATGCAGGAAAATTTTTGGAAAATAATTCTATTATTTTCATTGATAATTGAAATTTTGACTAGAATTTTTCTAAAGTTTTGAACATAATTTAATTGCTGCGAAGAATGTTATTACTTTTAAAAGAATTAAATTTCTGCAATCGTTTGTAATTTCTCTAAAATTATTTAAATTAATATGTAAAATTTACAAACTTTTTGTCTTTTATTAATTATTGGAAATGTGAAATTGAAAACATTGAAAATTGAAAATTAAACAATTAGAATGAAAAATTTCTAACAAACAAGTTTTCCAAAAATATAATAACTATAATTTTTATTCTTTTTCATTCTTCAATTGACACCAGAAGATTGTTCATTACAATTTTTGACAATTGAATAATTATTTAATATAATTTTTGAAAAGTCGGATTCTTCTTGTGGCTAACGCCAGAACTGTCGCCAGGCTGACTTAACATTTTTAAATATCTGCAAACAATAAAAATATAAACATTAAATAATTTTAAAAAATTTCGATTACAGTTTTTTAATTAAAAATATGAAAAATTCTGATTTTCAAAAATTTTAATTTCAAACGTTTACTAAATTAATATTTGCAGTAGAGAATCGCTGACAAAAAAAAAGTAAAAACCGCGGATATATATTCTCAAAATATCGACTGTTTATTGATAAAATCGAATAACTCGAGTCTTAACTTAAATAAATTTTTACTTGGTAAACTTTAACAGCAATATTTTTTTTACAATTTACAATTTTTATTTGGCGGCATTTTTTGCATCAAAGATATTTTTGTATGGAATTAAGTTATTCCAAGGAAATTATTGTCAGAATTAGAAAAAATTGAAGGAAAACAAAAAGACATAGAAAGTGAGAAAGAAATGTTAATTTAAATTATACTTCCTATCGAATTTTAATAGCTCCAATAAGTCGGTTCTTTTTTTTAAATAATAATTTTTGCTTTTCAAATCCCTTAACTAGCTGAAATATGGTTCCCATCTTAAACATCTATTCATTTTATTTTTAATTTAATAAATACGTTCATTAATTTCCATCCTTTCAGTTTTTAATTTCTAAATTTTCAGTTTCCTTTCCGTATTTAAAAAAATAAAATAAAACTGTAAAATAAATGTAAATAAGTAATAAGTAAATAACAAATAAATAGAATACACAATAAACGAAAATAAATAAATAATTATGAATTAATAAATAAAACATGGTTGCCACAAGTTAGGGAAAATAGAATTGGTCTGAGAAATCAGGGAAAAGTCACGAGATTTTTATTAAAGAGAAAATAAGAGGAATTTAAAGAGAAGGGGAGAAAATTTTAAAGAAGGTGTATAAAATAATTTATAATTAGGTTATTAAACATTTTTTGAAACTGAGTATTCGCTGTGCGAAAAATTAAATTTTCCTCTCACAAGCGGTATTAATTTAATCATTTTTCTATATAAGGGAATTCAAATTAATATTATTTAAATGTTTATGTCAAATTGTGAGCCTTAATTTTAAATTACGTATGTTGCGTGTTGAGTTACAAAAAATTGTAACAAAAAATAGATAATTTAGAGCAAAAAAATGTTTATTCTTAAAAACATTTTTTAACAGAAGCAACAGTTTTGATAATTAAAACTGTATCATCATGCTATGAATTAGTGCACTTCAAAATTGATAGCATGAAATTGATTGTAATTGATAGCATGTACTATTAATTGAAAATGAAATAGAAATTAAATCACTATGTGCTATTGAATTTATAACAGATTTAATTGTATCTAATAAAAGGATTTTTTTTGTGGTGGGGGGTCAATTTTCCCAAAATTTTTCTCCCAAAAAAAATTATTCCCAAAAAATGTTTTCCCAAAAAAAATTTTTCCCAATATCAAGTTTCCCAAAAAATTAATTTCCCAAGCAAATCATTTTTCCCAATATCAAATTTCCCAAAAAAAAATATTTCCCAAAAAAAATAATCCAACGCGACATACATTTTCGTAAGGTGTCAATTCACGGAAATTATTTTTTACGGAATTTTTTTTCACGGAAAAACAAAAGACGGTTGAATGTTAATTTCAGGGAAATTGTGAAAAAACCTTAAAGTCTATTCTTGTTAATTTATAATGGTTAATTATTTTTTAAATTATACATCTTTTTATTAATACGCGTTAAATTCTAATCAATAAAAATACAGAAAAATAAATGCGTTTAACAAATTTAAGGTTAGTTAAAATTTTATTTTTATTAAATATTTTTATTTTGAATAAAGTACAGAATAATTTTCATTAATTATTGAAATAATTAAATTAATTAATTAAATTTAATAAATCAAATAAAAATGAAATGAAAAATAATAATTAAATAATAAATAAAATAAAATAATTACAATAATTATTTATTTAATATTCTTTTAAGATATTTTTTTTAAATCACTCTCATATATTAAAGAAAATTTAATATTCTTCAAGCAAAACATTTATCTCTTATTGTAATATATTTATTAAAATTGAAAAAATTGTGCAAGTATTCAATTATTATTTGAATTGTTCCTTTTAAATTGATAATTTTTAAAGATTAAAAATATGACAAAAATTATCTTCTTTGAAATTACTCAAAACAAAATTTTTTTTCAATGTCATTTTATTGAAAATATTTTTTCCAGTATACGAGAAATTATTGAAAAATTTCGTTGCTGTTTTGTTATTTTCTTCTAACTCAATAATCAATATCCATTTTGGAAAAAATCTAACATTGGGAAAATTTTTCGGGAAATTTGATATTGGGAAATTTTTTTGGGAAATTTATTGTTTGGGAAACTTAATACTGGGAAAAAGTTTTTTTGGGAAAACATTTTTTGGGAAAAGTTTTTTTTGGAAAACGGATTTTGGGAAAATTGGCCTCCAATCTTTTTTGTTATTGTAGCATTTTCTGTTAATACCACAACTTCTGTAATAATAATGTAACAATAATCTAATAATACACATTTTATTTAAATCTATTGTGCAATCAACAATAGCAAATGTTATTAAACCAACAGTACTTGTATATGAACGATATTGAATATGTTGTTTATTGCAACAAGCAAATATGTCACTGATTATCGATAGCATTATTTTCTCAATGTGCTGCTGATACAGTTAACAAAAAAACATGAAAATATTCAGAAAAATCAAAAGATCAAAACAAAATTCTTGTTTTCAATTATACCTAATGAAACATGAGCAACAAACAGAACGAATATGTCAATAAACGAGGAGTGAGGAAAGAAATAAAAAAAAAATATCATAAACACTTATAACAAGAAAGTGAGAGACAAAATCAACATGGATAACATGTCCCTTTGTTAGCCAATGTCCTTTTATGAAGTTGCTATTCCGCAGTAGCATATACGTGGAAGTTGGTACATCAACTCTACTAGTGCAACGACACTTGCAGCTACATATAGATATACAAGCATATATGCTATATAAATATATCTCCACCTGCACACCATCCTTCTTCGATTTCCACGAAGAGGTACACGCGCCTGGGATCCGTTTCTCGTATCCTTATTCCTACTACTGCGGCCAAAGTGGGAGAAAGAGAGAGAGAATGAGAGTGCGCCTTCGATCGCGCTCCCGCGTTATCGGCATGCCGTATCGCTTTTAATTTATCGCCTTCTCGTCGCGCCGCAGGATTAGAGAACGAGAAATCACAGTTAACGCGCTACCAATCAAGCGTACACGCGGTTCGCCGACGGACGATTCGATGAAGGAAAGGAAGAAGAAGAAGAAGAAGAAGAAGAAGCTGGGAGAGGAATGTGTGGTCCATTACAGGAACAAAAAGCGATACCGTGTAGAAAGTTTCCCTCTCTCACTCTCTCCTCTCCACTATATGCATTTCTTTCTCTCTCTAGAGAAATAGAAATAGGGAGAGCGAGAGGGAGTTAAATAAAAAATACAGCTAGATAGAGCTATGTTAGCTTCCTAGAGAGTGAGAGAGGGAAAGAGAGAGAGATAAAAAATAAGCAAAGAGGTATGAAATAGTAGTTAATTAAAACGATAATTAATGATATATATATATATATATATATATATAAATAAAAGATGTTACAGAGTCGGAAGATATGCGTTAACAAACATATCCACAAGAAGATAAGCTGAGTTGCCACAGGTCAGGGAAGTCAGGAAAAGTCAGGGATAGAAGAATACGTCAAGGATATAAGGATAATGTACTTAAGTATACTTAAATATTTCAACAGTAATTGAATTTTAAGACTAACGTTTGCAATTTCCATCAATAGACGAACTTCAAAAGATTTTAGTTTGAAATCTTAGAAAATTGTAATTAGAAATTTTAAAGAACTAACACGGAGACAACATTTTTATTTATTTATTGCTTCCTCATACTGAGGAAATACCAAATAAATAAATAATAATAAAAATAAATAAAATAAATAATAATAAATAAATAATAATATAATAATAATAATAACAATAAAATAGAAATTATCGATCACTCCGAGTCAGGTTTAAAAAAAACATAACAATTTTTTTAACGTTTCAACGTTTTTTTTAACGTTTTTTTACTTAAAAAAATTTTTTACTGGTAATTTATTAATTTTATTTGTATTGTTTTATTTTAAAATATTGTTTACTTAGTTTATGTAATTTCTTTTAATAATTGTTTATAATAAAATTTTAGTTTCTGATGAGGACGGCCGTGCCGTTGAAACGTTAAAAAAATTGTTATGTTTTTTTTAAACCTGACTCGGAGTGATCGATAATTTCTATTTTATTGTTATAAATTTGCCGAGTGATAACTTCAATCATTATTTAATAATAATAATAATAAATACCAAATTTTTTCTACTTCGATTTTTTGACATATCTTTATGTTATTTGACCTCAGGAGTTCAAAAATGACATTTTTACAAAATGTCATTCCGTAGGTGTTTGTGTGTGTGTAAACATCACATTTTCATATATATCTCCAAACTATAAAGAGCTTTTGGACTGAATTTTTTTTTAAATTGTAGGTCTCATCTGCGGACATAAAATGAGAGTACTTTGAGAGAGAGATTAATAAAGTTTAACTATATATTTTTTTGATTTTTAATTTTTCAAAAAAACGTTTTTTGCCCATAACTTTAAAAAAATGTTAGGACACCTATAAATGTTTTTCTGTGATTTTGTAGAGTTTTTTTTAGACGCATCTTTTGAGCCCTCAATGAAAATTTTTCGTCCATATTCGCCAGAGATATTAAACTTTTAAAAGTCAAAAATTTTGGAAAATAAGACTTTTTTGAATATTTTGTTGAAAAATTTAGAAATAACTTTAAAATTAATAATATCATCTTGTAGAGCATTAAAAAATGCTTCGATTGACTTATTTTTGAAGCTAATTTGATTAGAAATGAAGAAATTATTCATATTTTAAAAAACAGAAATTGTGACGGAAACTTAAAAAAAATTTTTTATTCTGGAACTTGAATTTTTAATCAAATAAAGAGAAAAAATTATTACAGCAATTGAGAAGAATTGTTCAAAATTTATATTTTATTATTATTAACATCTTTATGAGGAAGCAAAGTGTTCATGAAATGATCACCAAAATTATAACTTGGCAGCGGTTTTTTTTTGAAACTAGGAAAAACTTAAGGTAAAATCTGATTTAAAGCCTGACGTAAGCTTGCAAAAATCTTACGACAGCAATAAGTTTACAGTAAATCGTGAGGTAATAAAAAGTGTTGCAGATTAAATTACCACCAAAAAAGAATAAAATAATCAACTTTGGTATTATTGCGTTTACAATGAGTGAAATTTTAGTTTATTACATTTTTTAATAATAATTAAAGGTGACTAAGTAATAAAATCATTATTTTATATTAAGTCAGAATTCGTGAAATTTTCACAGAAAACAAAAAGTAAGTAAGTAAAATTCAGAATTAAAAAATTTTTAAAAAGTTTATATTTTAATAATTATTCAATAAATTTCTTATAAACAATAAACATTTTTTAAGTTCTGCGCCTTTTAAAAATTAAAAAAATTATGTACATATACTAAAAACTATAAGAAATCAAAATCCGTTGAGAAAATTTATGAGCGACAATTATTTTAAAAGTTATAATATAATTATAACTTTTAAAATTACTTTTAAAATAATTGTCGCTCCTAAATTTTCTCAACGGATTTTGATTTCTTATAGTTTTAAGTATATGTAGATATTTTTTTAATTTTTAAAAGGCGTCGTAGAACGTTAAAAAATTAATTGTTTATAAAAAAATTTATTAAATAATTATTAAAATATAAACTTTTTAAAAATTTTAATTCTGAACGAAAGTACTTTTCATTCCCTTTATGTTCCTGCTTGGTTCATTCATTTCTTAAATCGGTTCATTCATTTAGGAGAAATAACATTTTGTTTAAACAGTTGCAAAAAAATTAATTTTGCAATAACTTTTATAAAAGGTAATCTTTTTTCTGTTCTTTGGTGGACACATTGCTAAGATCAAATAGAAATGTTTTTTCATCATTTTAATTTAAAAAAAATACTTTTTGTTTTCTGTGAAAATTTCACGAATTTTGACCGTATTATAAGAATATTATAATTCAAAATTATTTTCGTTATTTTAATTCAATTAATATTTTTAAAAAATTTTAACTACAATTTTACTTTATATCTATTATTTTTAATAATAATTAATTTATCAATTTTACAAAATTTTAATTATTCATAAATTCTTTAATTAAATGCGTTTTAGAAAATAAAAACATCAATAATATTAAAAAAAATTTAATTAAACTTTTTCAAAAATATAAATTTTGAAAATTCAATTATTTCCAAAAAGTTCACTACATATTTCTTTTAATATTCAATTGTAATCGAAAATTTGAACTGAAATTCATTTTTATGAAATGAAAATAAATTTTTATTAAAAAATACTACAAGAATTTAATTATTTAAATGCAAAAGTAAATAATTTATTGAATAATTGAATGTTTCTCAAAATTCAATTCTCATAAAGAATTTTAGTAACAAATTTTTTAATAATTCAATTTTTTTAAATTTTTTTGTCGAATTTTATTAAAACTTGCATGAACCTAATTACTTTTTTCAATGAATTCAATTAAAATTGTATGAAAAATAATTGAAACACTGCGATGAGTTTTATAAGAATTTTAAAATTTATTCGTTTACAATACAATTTCACAAAATTTCAATTATTCGGAAATACTGCAATTAAATATATATTGAAAAAAAAATTCCAAATAATTTCAATAAAAATCCTATTAAGCTTTTAAAAAGAATTAATTCTACAGACCTTTTTTGTCAAAAATATGGAGAATTAAGAATTTTACTGATTTTAGTTTGAATCTTTTTGAAAATTTAATTATTTCTAAAATTTCAAGTTATAATGCTTTTAATACTTATAATCTAAAATTTTAACTGAAATTCATTTTTAAACCCATTTTTATTAGTAAATTCTACGAGAATTCAATTATTTAAATAGAAAAATAAATAATTTATTAATTTCACGTTTCTTGAAATTAAATTCTTATATAAAATATAATCAACAAATTTTTTAAATCATTAAATTCTTTGGTCGAATTTAAATAAGATTTTTAAGAATAATTACATTTTTCGAGGAATTTGATTAAAATTGCATTAAAAATAATTGAAATTCTGCAATGAGTTTTACAATTTATGAAAATAATTGATTTCCTAAAACAAATTCATTATTTATAAAAATAATTGAATGCATAAAAAATGCATTATTTATTAAATTCATTAAATTATTGTGATGAAATTTATAAAAAAAATTATTAATTGCATTCCTCTGCAATTTTTATTTTAGTTATAAAAATAATTATAAATGTTTGAGTTCAATTTTATTAATTTCTTTTTAAATAATTTAATTCTTTTATGAAAGTTATTAAAATAGTAGATATTGAAAATGAATTAAGGAAATTTTATGAAAATAATTTAATTTTTGAGAACAATTTTGTTATTCATAAAGATGCTTGTGATTTTTACGAGAATTTTTTTTTAATTTTAAACAAAATTGAACTATTGTAAGAAGACTTTTATTACTATTGAAAATAATTGAATTTCTTCAAACGTTTATAACTTCTCCTAAATTCAATTTTTTAAAATGTTTTTAACTAAAATGTTTCAAGAAAGTCATTATTTTTAATAATTAATTAAATGCATATTGACAAAATTAACAAATTTGAAGAATCATTTGAATTATTAAGATTTTTCAATAATGTAAGATTTTTTTTTTAAATTTATAATTAAATTCATTAAAAATTGGAAATTTATATAAAATTTCAAATTAAAACCTTTTGAAGTTGATTTATTTATGAATATTACGAACGCAATTCTTTAAAAATTGAATTAATTTTCAAATATTTAAGTAAAATTGTCATTAAATAATTTCTGAGTAATAATTTTATGAATGTTGTTCAAGAATTAGTTATTTAGAATAAATTTTTTTTTTAAATTAAAGTTATTAAAAATGAAATTATTATCCAAAATAGAAAAAGTTGATGGTTTTGTATTAGAATTCGTTTTGATTTCATAGTGTATGATAAAAACAAAAGACACCCCAGAAATCATAATTTTCTTGCGAATTCTAATTATTTAATGTTTTCCAGTGTTGTGACTGACTTTTCCTTGAATTCCTTGTCTCAAAATAGATTGATTGTTGTGGTTATAATAGTAATAATTTACATTCTAATTCATATCACGGTAAATCGTTAGGTATTAAAATAACACCAAAAAGGATTAAAATAATCCAATTTAGTGTTATTTTAATTCATTTTGGTGTTATTTTAATACCTAACGATTTACCGTGATTGTATAGAAGATTTAGATTTGAATTAGAATTTTTTTTTTTTAATTACTAATTTTATTGGAAAATTATTTGAAAACAGTACCGAAGAAGTTTGCCGCGCGCTTAAACGCACGTATTGTTGCTAGTTATTAACATTATAATCTATTGATTAATCTCAAAATAAAATTAATGAAACATAAATAAATAGAAATAAATCTAAATAAATATAATTGTGTACGGTGGAAGTATATGTGTATGGTAAACACATCTACACATGCACATCGATGCCTGGAGCAAAAACACATCTTTCCTTTTTCTATGCATACGGAATTGTTGCTACTAAGCGGCCGCGAGGAAAAGAATTTATTATATAAACTAATTTAGAGTCCACTTGATGTACGAACGCGCTCGAGGATCTCCTATATATATGTATATATTATTTATATGTACAATATATATACATATATACGTCTAGATGAATATAGTCGATGCTTGAGACCCCTATTACAATAATGATGCGCGCATGATAAGTATAGAATATGATGATATAGAAATTGCAAAAGTGCACATCGTTGATATTGATATTGATCTCATATCTTTCTATATCAGAATTTATCAAAAAAAAAAAAAGAAAAGACAGAAAAGAACATCAAAGGTCCAATCGTCTCACATATACATAAAAAATTTAGATTTTCAACTATGGTCCATAATTGTGCGGATTTTAAATTCAAACGAGCTTTATAACATGTCAAGTGATTTGCAACATTTTATAGTCGCAAATTTATGACGTCGTTTATTTTTTTCAAAATTACCGTGAAGAGAAAAAATATATGGGTCTCTTCTGAACATATACGCTAATTCGACCTAATCTTATATGTACATATTATCAAAAATTTTATCCGAATTAACCTAATTTTTGCATG
This sequence comes from Leptopilina drosophilae, assembly GCA_032873175.1. Lineage (NCBI taxonomy): Eukaryota > Metazoa > Arthropoda > Insecta > Hymenoptera > Figitidae > Leptopilina > Leptopilina drosophilae. The sequence goes on along the minus strand of CM065480.1, from coordinate 42,217,359 downwards.
AAAAAAAGAGAATTTAACTTCTTCTGAATTTAACTAATTTTAGATAAATTAATTCATAATGTGGACCAGATCTGGAGTACATTTTCGTAATTTAATTTTGATTTTGGAGCTCAAAGTGAAAGTTAATGTCAAAATAAAAATAAAAGTCAAAGCAAAAATCGAAAGTGGCTTTTTATTATACAAATCGAAACAAATATTGTAGAAATAATATATTTGATATAGAAAGACAGAATATTCACAAAACAGATCCATTTAAGTAAAAAGAAATCCTTTTACTGTAAGCAGATTTTTGTATTTGTCTAAAGAGGAATTTTTTTTCTATTTGAAGAGAATTCTTGTAAAACACATCCTTTAATTATTGAATAATTTTTGTTTACTATTATAAAGAAAAATTTTTTTCGTTATAAAAATAATTTACCTATTTTGTACTAATATTTGTAAAATATTTAAAATTAATTTAATTTGTTCGCTTCCTTAAAATATTAAATTTTAAATAATATTACTTTAAACTTCTAGAAAATTAATTGAATTTTGGAAGACTTGCAGTTCCAAATTTCAAGCAAATAAAGAACAATAAATAGTTTAATATTCATTTAACAAAAGTTATTAAAATGTGAAAAATTTAATTTAGAAATTTTGAAAAATTAGGTTTTCGAAAAATAGTAATAAAAATTTTAAAAAAGGTAAGGTCATTTGGGGTAAATGTAAACAGTAGATGTTTTTGCTAAATTTACAAATTTAAAAATAAGTTCGACGTCAATATTTTTACCTCAGCTCACTTACAAGATGTTTTGAGTATTGCCAATATTTTATTTTGACAATTTGCAATGCCATAGTGTAAGTTATCTTTTAATGCAAAAAAGATTGTAAATCAAAATTTTACTGTTTTATTGTAAAATAAATTTATTAATAACATAATTTTGTTTATTTTATCAAAATTGATTATATTTATATATTTATATATATTTGTATATTTCATTATACTTCATGATTATAACTATTTGTAATTAATTATTTTTTTCAAGGGTATTTTATAAATAAATAATTATTGTAAAAAATTGTGCAAATTACCTTTATTTTATTTCGATTTAAATGATTAAAATTAATTACTTTTTCTTGATTACATTTGAAAAATTTTCTAATTAGAATTTTTTAAATCGGTGCAAATATTGAGGTTACGCATTTTTCAAAACGATCTTCACTCATTAATAATTTCAAAATATTTTATTATTTTTTTAAGTTTAAAAACTAAAAAAAATTATTTATTCAAATACCAAATAAAGTCAGTCACTATTCTAATCTGACATTTTAATATTTAAAAAAATTTCTTTTATAATAAATCTATTTTTAACGATTTGTTAGATTTTTTTTTCTTTACAGATTTCTAAAAGTGTTTAATTACAATTTTTTTTAATTATTAAAATTTTTACACTGCTTTTTTTCTATTATATTTTAGACTTTCCGACAAAATTTCAGCTCAATTTATTTAATATTGAAAGTGAAAAGTGGTCGAAAAAATTATCATTTGCTTTCGAACAGTAACATGATTTAAAAGGAAATTAGTTTTATGTCTAATAGATCATTTCTGTGACTACAGACTCAGATAAAAGTTCAATTAGAAAAAAATTACACAAATAATTTACTAGAATTAGTGTATCATTTCGTGTATTACGTATACGAATGAAGGAAAAATGTGTGACTAATTTACTATCGTTTAAAAGTAATTTGATAGGTTTTTTGTGTATTCTTTTTTCTTTTTTTTTAAATTTAAGTTGGGTATAAAAGGGGAAGTTATAAATCTTTTTGGCATGGTAGAATACAGAATGTAAGTATACAAGTTCTTTTGGTGCAAAATCAAGACGATACGGTTCGATGAACATTGGTCAGTGGGCGGCAGGAGCAGCGGGTGTTTCTTTATGTAATGTCAGACTCGTGCTGTGGATAACATGGGAACAAGAATGTGCAGAGGTCCTTTTGTCCTCTTGGTATCTCCATCTTCATTTTAACTCCAGTTTCAATACTTTTTTTCGCCTCTTTCTTATCATTTCAAATTTTCTCCACTCATCAACTTTTTTTTCCAATTTTCTCCATCACGAAATTCTTATATATTCTAAAAACTATAGTCAAAAAGTGGTGCTTCAAATCGAAAGTGTTGCAGTATTTTTGATTCCTTTTTTTTGGAATAATTTGCAGGGCTCGGATTGTGAGACTTTTTCGACTTTTCTCGACTTTTCTAAAAAAAGGGGCTTTTTTCGACTCTTTTGTAAAAAAACGCGACTAATCGATTTTTTTACTAAAATACGAATAAAATTTTAAAAATTTTTTAAATTTAATGGAAAAAGTTTGAGTCAAAAAAATGTTCTGTTACATTTATTTACCAATTTCTCGAAAACATCAATAACTTCTTTTATAAATAAATATTCAATTATTGTTTTTTCATAGAAATCAAAATTCTTTAAAAGATTTAAATTCAAACCTTTTTAAAATTAAGCAACTTTAAAAAAATTATTATAAAACTTGAAGACATCGATTGCTACAAGTCGAAGACTCGGAGCAATATATTATAAGACTTTATAAAAAAATATCTTTTTTTATAAAAATAATTGAATTATTGGGAAAAAATTTATATAGCTTCTGTAAGTAATTGGATTTTGCAGAAGAATATTGATATTTACAAAGATAATTGAAATTTCGAAGAGAATTTAAGAAAAATTTTTGAAAATAATTGAATTGCTGTGATAAATTTTCCTACTTTTCAAGATAATTGAATTTTGCAAACCATTTGTGTCAGAACTTTTGAAAATATTTAAATTTACAGAATGAATTATATTCTCTATGAAAATGTTACAAATTTTAAGGAGAAATTTAACAAAAATTTTGAAAATAATTGAATTTCTGCGAAGAATTTTATTACTTTTGAAGATAATTTAATTTCAGAGAAGAATTTTATTAAAATTCTTTGCAAGTAATTGAATTTCAGGGAAGAATTTTATTATTCACAAAGATAATTGAAATTTTGAACAGACTTTTTCTATAGAAATATTTAAAAGTAATTAAATTTTGCAGAAGAATTTTAATATTCATAAACATAATTGAAATTTTGAGAATAAAAAAAAAATTTTTTAATTGAATTTTTGTAAAGAATTTTCTTACTTATTCGAAGATAATTGAATTTTACAAAAAATTGTATCAGAACTTTTGAAAATACTTAAATTTTTATGATAAATTTTATTATTTATAAAATTTTAACAAAAAATTAAGAAAAATTTTGATCATAATTGAATTTCTGCGAAGAATTTTATTACCTTTAAAATAATTGAATTTCTAGAATGAATTCTATTATTTATTAAAGATAATTGAAATTTTGAACAGACTTTTTCTAGAAATATTTAAAAGTAATTGAAATTTCGCAGAAGAATTTTTATATTTATAAACATAATTGAAATTTTAAGAATTTAAAAAAAAATTTGCAAATAAATAAATTTTTGTTCAGAATTTTCTTACTTTCGAAGATTATTGAATTTTTAAAAAAATTTTATCAAAACTTTTGAAAATAATTGAATTTTAGAGAAGAATTTTATTAAAATTCTTTGAAAATAATTAAATTTTGACAAGAATTTTATTATTCACAAAGATAATTGAAATTTTGAACAGACTTTTTCTATAGAAATATTTAAAAGTAATTAAATTTTGCAGAAGAATTTTGATATTTATAAACATAATTGAAATTTTGAGAATAAAAAAAAAATTTTTTAAATTGAATTTTTGTAAAGAATTTTCTTACTTTCGAAGATTATTAAATTTTTAAAAAAATTTTATCAGAACTTTTGAAAATAATTGAATTTTAGAGAAGAATTTTATTAAAATTCTTTGAAAATAATTAAATTTCAGGGAAGAATTTTATCATTCACAAAGATAATTGAAATTTTAAACAGACTTTTTTTAAAGAAATATTTAAAAGTAATTATAAATTTTGCAGAAGAATCTTGATATTTATAAACATAATTGAAATTTTGAGAATTTAAAAAAAAAATTTTTAAAATTGAATTTTTGTAAAGAATTTTCGTACTTATTCGAAGATAATTGAATTTTACAAAAAATTTTATCAGAACTTTTGAAAATAATTAAATTTTTATGATGATTTTTATTATTTATAAAATTTTAACAAAAAATTAAGAAAAATTTTGATCATTAGTGAATTTCTGCGAAAAATTTTATTACTTTTGAAAATAATTGAATTTCTAGAATGAATTCTATTATTTATAAAAGATAATTTAAATTTTGACAAGAATTTTATTATTCACAAAGATAATTGAAATTTTGAACAGACTTTTTCTATAGAAATATTTAAAAGTAATTAAATTTTGCAGAAGAATTTTGATATTTATAAACATAATTGAAATTTTGAGAATAAAAAAAAAATTTTTTAAATTGAATTTTTGTAAAGAATTTTCTTACTTTCGAAGATTATTAAATTTTTAAAAAAATTTTATCAGAACTTTTGAAAATAATTGAATTTTAGAGAAGAATTTTATTTAAATTCTTTGAAAATAATTAAATTTCAGGGAAGAATTTTATCATTCACAAAGATAATTGAAATTTTAAACTGCCTTTTTTTAATAGAAATATTTAAAAGTAATAAAATTTTGCAGAAGAATCTTGATATTTATAAACATAATTGAAATTTTGAGAATTTAAAAAAAAAATTTTTAAAATTGAATTTTTGTAAAGAATTTTCGTACTTATTCGAAGATAATTGAATTTTACAAAAAATTTTATCAGAACTTTTGAAAATAATTAAATTTTTATGATGATTTTTATTATTTATAAAATTTTAACAAAAAATTAAGAAAAATTTTGATCATAATTGAATTTCTGCGAAAAATTTTATTACTTTTGAAAATAATTGAATTTCTAGAATGAATTCTATTATTTAAAAAAGATAATTTAAATTTTGACAAGAATTTTATTATTCACAAAGATAATTGAAATTTTGAACAAATTTTTTCTAGAAATATTTAAAAGTAATTGAATTTTGCAGAAGAATTTTGATATTTATAAACATAATGAAAATTTTGAGAATTTAAAAAAAATTTGCAAATAATTGAATTTTTGTAAAGAATTTTCTTACTTTCGAAGATAATTGAATTTTGGAAAAAATTTTATCAGAACTTTTGAAAATAATTGAATTTTAGAGAAGAATTTTATTAAAATTCTTTGAAAATAATTGAATTTCAGGGAAGAATTTTATTATTCACAAAGATAATTGAAATTTTGAACAGATTCTTTCTAGAAATATTTAAAAGTAAATAAATTTTGCAGAAGAATTTTTATATTTATAAACATAATTGAAATTTTGAGAATTTAAAAAGAAAATTTTTAAAATTGAATTTTTTTAAAGAATTTTCTTACTTATTCGAAGATAATTAAATTTTGCAAAAATTTTTATCACAACTATTGAAAATAATTGAATTTCTAGGATGAATTTTATTATTTTTAAAAATAATTGAAATTTTGACAAGTGTTTTATTAAAATTTTTATTTAATAATTGAATTCAGAAGAAGAATCTTATTATTTATAAAAATAAATGACATTTTAATGAAAATTTAAAAAAAAATGTTAAAAATACCTAATTAAATTTTTGCTGTGAATTTTATTAAATTTTTTAAAAAATTTATTTCGGATTGTTTGATATTAATGTATCTGTTGTCGAGAAATGTGATTTTTTTTACAATTTTGACAATTTGGTGTTTCCTTTTAGTCGTTTTTTTCTAAAATTTCATGCGACTTTTTCGTAAATTTTATACGACCTGTCGTGACTTTTGTTGTGAAATTAAGCGACTAAAGCGACTTTTTTAAGTTTTAAAGTCGATCCGAGCCCTGAATTTGATCTCCTTAGAAAAATGTCAATTACTATTATTTTCACGAAGTTAATTATTTATAAGATATTACTCAAATATTTGTAAACATTTAAAAAAAAGACTTCAATTTTAATCTCAAAAGAATTAAACTTTGATGATTATTTACATTTCAGTGGTTAAATAATAGTCCACAATTTTCTACAATTACGCATTTAATTCAAACAGTTGTAGAATGGTTTTTGAATATTTTAAACACAGTATTTTTTGAAAATTGTTCTATTAATATTCTATTGAAATTGCTCACAAATGTAATACAATAATACCATACATTTGGAGGAATTACGATTCTCTTCTTTGGATCTTAAAGAGCGAAACTAAATATTAAATGTTCTTTGTTAGAAAACCAAAATTGAGGGATATTAATATTTTTCTATAGAGATTGTCTTTTGTTAAATTTTTTTTATTTCCGTTTTTCCTCCTTTTTTTGAAGGGTGATAATTTGTATAGAACGATTTAGATGTAAAAAATAATATTGCGTGACTGGCAGTGATCATTAAAGTGCATCACGCGAAGTATGTGTGTTGGAGTTAATTTAACGAAGCGACAACGAAGTGATTTCATTATAAATGTAGATTATAGAGTTTTGTAAAATTTTAAATATTTAGGAAAAAAATGAATGGATTCGTTCAATAGGGGACATAGAGATTTAGCATAAAATGTTTTGAATCTGTTATTAAATGAATTCTTTGTGATGGTTTACATATAGGTGTAAATTATTCTCATTGTACAGCATCGGTTCGAGAAGAAACGTTCCGTATACATTGTTTTGCCTTTTAATTTCGAAAAACAATTTTGAAAAAATTCTTTTATGTTTTATATACATTTTAAGAGAGGAAGCACTTCGTGTAAGTATTAGACTTTCTTTTGTACATCTTTATATGTTGTTTCTCGCCAGTTGAGGGAGAGAGCGCCTACCGTTGTGCGTGATTGAAAATTATTAAGAACTCCGACTTCGGACATATGGAATTCGGTAACCTCGTTTGTCTCGTCGAAAATTTCTTGTAATTGGACAATTAACTTTTGGACTTTAGATATATACCGTCGTGTTTATAAAAAACGAGGTTAACACAAGTGATAACTCTTCATTTCTAAGTGTGTATAACAGGCTATCTTTATATATACCTTCTCATTGATTTTGCTTTAACACCTGTTGCAAACTTGCCAACGAAAATTGCATTCATGATTTTTTTTTTCATTTCTTTTTATTATTTTCGTTATTATAAAAATCAACTGTTGTAAAAACATTTTTTTCTCCTCCTTTTACTGTATCTATTGTTACTCCCCATTTTTAGTAAAATTTAATCAAAAAAAGGAATATTTATTTCAAAAAAATTTATACTATTTACTCGTTTATTGTTCAATTATTTTTAGCTACAAAAAGCAATCTGTTTCAAATTAGGACCCAAAATTAAAAAAAAATACCAATTCTCGAAACAATAAACATTGCCATTTGATTTTTAAAACAACCAAACAAGAATTAAATTTTCCTCCTTTATCTCTATCTAGACATATCTAGTGCAATAGTCAGAAGAAAACATATTTTCTTTTTAAAGAAGAAATGGGGAAATCTCCTTTAAACGGCGGAAGTGATTTTTGCACCTTTCAGAAAGGGCAATTATTATCAAAGGAGAAAAAAAAATTGTAAAGAAAGTGTTAAAAACAATTGCGAAGACAATTTGGCACTTGTTGAAATAAACTTTTCTCTGGAAGCAAATGCGCGCATATCTCCTTTTGTAGCATGAAAAGATTCAGTCGAGAGGAAGAAGCTCTCTTATAACAGCGCTCTTGGAAGATTTTTAACGATCTTTTTCTTTTTTCTTCTTCTTCTTCAAAAAAAAGGCGTGAAATCGAGGATATGATATATAAGTAAAATTATTGCAAAAAGATTTTACTCTCGCAATTCACGCCCTTGAATTATTCTTTTAACTCTTGTTCGGAGAAAAATTCTTTTAAGTTTTTCTTCATATTATACACATAAATGCGCGCATTATTTTTCTCAATGAAAAGAAATTTTTAGTGAAAAAAAAATTTATATAATAATAATTGTTGAAATAAATTTAAAATTTGTATTTTCGAATAAGGAATGGAATAAAATAACCGAACACGAAAATATTGTAGTGCAAATCCGTTAATAATTGAAATAAAATAATTGTTCCGAAAAAAGTGTAAAAATAAAATACAATTCTTATTAAATTGCACGAAAAAATTTGATTATTTTCAAAATTTTTAATCAAGATTCATAAAAATAAAAAAGTGAAAACCGTGAATGTATATGGAGCATTCCACGCTAAATCGGAAATTATTTTGTTCTTGCATCTCAAATTTCAAAAAACAAATTTTTTTAGTACTTTTTGAAATGAGCTACCATATTTTTTTCAAATTTTGTCATAAATCGAATTAAGAGATGGAGATTTTTGAGGAATTATATTTTTTAAGTGAATTTTTTTTAAAAGCTTATAACTAGGCCGAAAATTAATTAAATTAAAAGTTCTTGGATAGAACTTTATTGTTTTCACACGTAGTTTTTAATAAAAATATGAAATAATGTTTCTTTAGTAATTTACGATAAGATTTCAAATTTTTTAAAATGTAAATTTTTTTTTAAGTAAAAATTTTACTTCAATTCCAAGATCAATTTTTTCAAGATTTTTTGTAAGAAATCAGCACTAAAATAGCAATTTTTAAGCCTTGTCTGATTATGGACAAACAAAGGGATTTATTTGTTTCGAATTTTTAATAAATTTCTAATTTTATGCATATTTTAATTTTTCTCAAAAAAAAATAAAAAGTTGGATTTTTTTTGAAATTTATACAAACGTAGAAACTTAATTTTTAAATAAATCTGTAAAATATTATTAATTGTGTTAAAATGTCGATATTTATTTCAGAAATTTTTATTTTACTTCGTACTTTTTGAAATATTTGTATTTTTCTCAAAAAAATAGATTTTTGGAAATTTAGACAAATGTATAGAGACTAAACTTCTAAACGGATATGTGAAATACTTTAGGAAATAATTAATTACGTTGAAATCTCAAAATACATTTTAGTCAATTCCAAAACATTTCTTATTTTTTTAAATATTTGTATTTTTTGATAAAATTAGATTTTTTTTGAAATTTTGAAAAACGTAGTGACTGAAATATTTAACGAATTTGTAAAATATTCTAGAATATAATTAATAAGGTTGAAAACTTAATATATGTTGTGGGAATTTTTAATACATTTTGTATTTTTCTGGATTCTTCTCCAAAAAAATTGAAAAAAAGGATTTTCTGAACAATTTTCCTTTTAATTACTTCACGCATTTATTAAAAAGTTGAGATGCCAAAAAAATTTTTAAATCTCAACAAAAAAAAACATTTTGAGAAGAAAAAATTTTTTGAATTGTCCAAACATTTATTGAACTATATAAATTTATTAAGTAAAATGTATAACAAAAATTTTAACATTAATTGATTTTATTAATATTATTAATTACATGTCCCAATTGAGTCAATATTTCTTGATTTATTTTATTTATTAATTATTAATTGTAATAAATATGAAATTTAATAATTTTATGATTGACATATATAAGAAAAAAATGAAACCTAATTATTCGTCTTAATAAAAATTTTTTATTCAAGGCAAATTATAAATCTTGGCTTCAATACTTTCATGGACTATAAATTACAAAAATTATTGACGCCAAGATTTTTAATTTGCCTGAAATAAAAAGTTTTTATTACGACGAATAATTAGATTTCATTTTTTACTTATGTTAATCATAAAATTAAATTTCATATTGGTTATAATGCAAAATAAAACGAGAACTACTCACTCAATTGGGACATGTAATTAGTAATATTAATAAAGTCAATCAGTATTATAATTTATGTTTTAAATTTTACTTGGTTTAAACTTATTCTGCAATAATTGTATGGACAATTCCAAATTTTAAAATTTTTGACATTTTCGAAACTTTTATTATCAAAGATATTTTTATTGCAGTATAAAATTCCTAAAAAATGTTTTTCAAGTTTTTCGGTTTTAGGAAACCCCGAAACGTAAAGATTTCATAAAATTAGCAAAAGTCAATTTCTACCTTCTCATGTGATAAGAATGTGTTATAATGTTGTCTATACAATTATTGAATAAGAAATTATTTCAACTCATTGAAATATTTTTCTGGAATGTGGGAATAATTATTATTTAGTTTTATTAATAAAGTAGTAAATATTTTTTTCTTATGCAATTTATCAATGAATTTAGATATTATTTGTCGGTAATTAATAATTAAACTAAAAATTACTTTTGTAAATAATGATTAAGTAAATAATTTTTTTAATGACGAATAATTATTGCAAGGAGCGAAAATTTATTACATTTATTATTATATATCATATATAATTTGTAAAAGTTTTTCCAGTTTAGGGAAAAAGTGCAATCAAATCGAAATTTTCACATAAAAAACAGTAAACTGTGAAAGAAGTAATTTGAAATTTCGTAGAGTTATATTAAAATTCTTGATATTTGATATAATTATATACTACATTCATACACTGAAAACAAAATTATTTGATTCAAATAACCGATTTTTTGACTATATTATCAAATAAATATTTACTTAAATCAAATAATTTTTATTTGAATGAATTAAATATTATTTGCTTCAAATACTGAAATATTTGATTCAAATACAATATATTTGATTCAAATACAATTTATTTGATTCATATAAAAATTATTTTATTCAAGTAAATATTTATTTGATAATAGTCAAATAATCGGTTATTTGAATCAAATAATTTTGTTTTCAGTGTAGTTTTTCTAAGGATATTAAATTCTGACAAAAAACGAATCTAAAGTTTAGCAAAGCAACGTTTTGATTTTCTTTTGTCTCAATTTGAAATTCAATTTAAAAATGAGTTCATATTATTTCAAAATAAAAAAAAATTTTGCCTTGTTGCATTTTTTCCCTAAATTCTGAAATACTTTAACAAAATTTAGTAAAATTTTCTTTTCTCGTAGAATGAAAATAATATTTGTAACAAATAATTGTAATAATATATGAATTGCCTTAACTTTGTGCTTATGTTAATCATAATAATAATTTTAATATTTATCTTTAAATAAAATAAAATAAAATAAAATTAAATTAAATTAAATTAAATTAAATTGAATTCATTTAAAATTAATTTTTTTCAAATATTATCTTTAAAGGGTATAATTTCAAGTTTTTTAAGAATTTCGAAATATTGGAAACATCAATTCACTCCACACACTTGTATAAAAATTGCTTCGATTTAAATACACTTTTTGTTTTCGTCCCATATTCGTTTTTTTTCTTTTTATTTTTTTCGCTTTTGATAAAAAAAGGCAGACTTGAAGTAATATCTCGACTGCGATTTGAAAGCTTTAGAAGCTATCGACGTAAATCAATAAGAAGGGAAGAACTATAGAACAGCTGCCGCTGGACATTCTATAGCCGATCGCCTTTTCAACCCGTTCACATTGTAAGAAATCGCGCTGGTAGCACCATAAATAATGATTTCGTGCATCGGTTTTGGTCCACGAGATTTATATACCCAAGTCGATTGTCTTTTATGTGCAAAAAAGCATTGTCATATTTTTCTCAATATCTTGCAAAAAGGATGTGCGTATCTTTTTTAAAAAATGCACTCATCGCCAATATAAATATACTCTTTTTAAAGGCACCAGAAAGCTATGTATATATACACACACAAAGTGTTCAAAATCGTATTGTCAAGATTTTATTAATTCCAGAATTGAGGCAAACGAGATATCATATTATTCAACTTTCGAGACATGCATCATGTTTTCATTTTTTTTCTCCCCCGATCTCTGCTTTTCTGCTGTAATAAATTCATTGCCAATGTAATTGATTTCAGGAACAATTGATCAAAATGCTAAAATGTTTGATTAATTCCGTATTTAAATACAAAATATCATACGCACATAGCGGAAGAAAATTAAAAGGTACTGCAATTATTTAATTATAATTATTCAATTAATTTGTCAAACTTTGAGATATATTTTTTTTCAGAAGGAGAAAATAATTGGCTGTTATTAACTTTAATATGAATAATAATTTTTTTTTTTCGTGAAGCGAGAAATGTTAATCGTTTTCCTTTTTTTCGGGTAAAAAAGGGTAGAAAAAATGTATTTTTTTTCAGTAATTTTCAACGGTTACTCAATAAATTTCAAAAAGTTTTTAGTTGTGAATCATAACTCACGATAAAATACGGGACGTTTTTATCGACTCCTCTTCTCTGACGGTAGCGAGCTAACTTACACTTAACCAATTTTCGCAGAAACTCAGTTTTGCATGATTACTCTCCCCCTATTATATAGGCAACTACTATATATCCCGTGAGAAAATTTCACGGTGAATTCTTCATTTATTCGTTGTTTTCATCTTGTGGCAAAAAAATCTCTGTGTATGTGTGTTGGATAAAATATTTTCCATTTTTATATAAAACAAGAAAAAAAATTTTTTTTCAGGGGGAAAATATTCACTTTTAGCACAAGAAAATTTTGTAGTTGCATAATTTCTGATCAAATAATTTTTCCTTAAAACAATTTAATAGTAATCCCTTCAATGGACTTAATGATTCAGATAAGTAAGCAAACAAAATAGAATTTACTCAAATTTGATAAATTTTGATAAAAAATTACTTGAGTCAAGTAAACGTTTATTTGATAGTTAAACATTTATTTGAATTCAATAATTTTTTTCGCTTGAATTTTCAATTTGATAAACTTTAAAGTTTAACTAAGTTTAACTATAAGTTTAAACTTATCTCTAAATCTGGATTTTTTTATTATAATTTGAATTTCATTTTATTATATATGTTATAAATTTTTGCATAATTATGTAGGAAACTTGTGACAATTTTTCAAAAACCGATTGCACCCATTTTTCTTGTTGTTGTATTGAAAAATAATCATTGTGCAAATAAAATTGACTAAATAGAATTTTCATGGTCGAGTGTGTCGTCGAATGGGAATTGTCACCAAGTAAATATAAATGGCAGATAATGTAACAGGTATATTTACATGTGATAAATATTTACTGACACATTTATGAGGTGTGCTTTTCATGGACGGACTTTAAAAAGATTAGTACACACATGTGAATGGAATGTGTACGGAACGAGCAATAATGATATAGTATTACTGTTATTTTTTTCATCCTAGGGCCATCACTTACAGGTGTTTAAAGCCATCATTATTCGCAGACAACCAATACTGGCCAGGAACTTCGTAAATTATTTCTCTCTTTAATATATTATCTCTATAATGTATATATACATATATATATATATATATATTATATATACTGCAACATACACATATAATAAAAAAGAACTCCAGAAAAAATATTAATATATCTATATTTTTGTCCGCAAACTGTATGTAACATTTAAGAAAGTTTCGAAGAAAGTTAAATCGTGCGCGCACATTGAAGAAAAAAGAAACACAGAAAGATTCGAACAAAAAGTTAAACATTGTTGCGTCTGAAAATGCCGCGAAAAAAGAAAAAAAGTTTACTGGTTGGAAAAAGTTTCATCAACTTTTCACGAGAAAAATATGATCGAATTTAAAAAGTTCGATTTTCATTGGTATCATTTAAACGGAACTATATACAACTTTTCACAGCGGGAAAAGTTAAAAACATTTTTCTAAAGAAATATTCTTCAGGAATGAAAACTTATTTTATTCTATATATATATAATATTTCTTGTGGTGAGAAAAATTTATACGAGCAAAGTCCAATGAAAAAAGAAAAGCAAAACGGAAAAAATATCAAGACAAGCTTATAGAAAAATTTTGTTATTAAAAAATAGTTTCACACTAATATTATGACAACAATTATAATATTAAAAAAAAAGAGGAAAACAAGGAAAAACAAAGGTAAAAAAGAAAAAAAAGAGAAAAATAATAATATACAGTTAAATAAAAATATTTATTTATAGTAATTGGAAATTTTTAAAAATTTCTTTTTGTAAGTTATAAAAAATTAGTCAGAATAAACATAATAAATTAAACAGAATGAATTTAAAGTTGAGAAAAATTTTAAATCCCGAGGGGGATCGCAGGGTTCGGATTCTGAGACTTTTTCGACTTTTCTCGACTTTTCGAAGGAAATATAACTTTTTTCGACTTTTTGTGAAAAATGCGACTAATCGACTTTTTCAAAATTTTTTTTACTAAAATACGAATGAAATTTAAAAAATTTTTTAAATTTAAAGAAAAAAGTTTCAGTCAAAAAATGTTATGTTACATTTATTCACAAATTTTTCGAAAACATCAATAACTTCTTTTATAAAAAAATATTTAATTATTATTTTTCCATAGAAATTAAAATTCTTCAAAAGATTCAAATTCAAACCTTATTGAAATTAAACAACTTATAAAAATTGTTATAAAACATGAAGACATCGATCACTCCGAATCTTCGACTCAGAGCAATCGTTGAATTGAATTTTGCAAAAAATTGTATCAGAACTTTTGAAAATAATTAAATTTCCAGGATGAATTTTATTCTTTATGAAGATATTACAAATTTTAAGGAGAAATTAAAAAAATTTTTTGAAAATAATTGAATTTCTGCGAAGAATTTTATTACTTTTGAAAATAATTGAATTTCAGAGAAGAATTTTTTTAAAATTCATTGCAAAATAGTTGAATTTTAGGGAATAATTTTATTATTCACAAAGATAATTGAAATTTTGAACAGATTTTTTCTAGAAATATTTAAAAGTAATTAAATTTTAAAGAAGAATTTTGACATTTATATTACATAATTGAAATTTTGAGAATTTAAAAAAAAATTTGAAAATAATTGAATTTTTGTAAAGGATTTTCTTACTTTCGAAGATAATTGAATTTTGCAAAAAAATTTATCAGAACTTTTGAAAATAAATAAATTTCCAGGATGAATTTCATTCTTTATGAAAATATTACAAATTTTAAGCAGAAATATATAAAAATTGTTGAAAATAATTGAATTTCTGGAAAGAATTTTATTACTTTTGAAAATAATTGAATTTCAGGGAAGAATTTTATTATTCAAAAAGATAATTGAAATTTTGACACATTTTTTCTAGAAATATTTAAAAGTAATTGAATTTTGTAGATGAATTTTGATATTTATAAACATAATTAAAATTTTGAGAATTTAAAAAGAAAATAATTGAATTTTTGTAAAGAATTTTTTACTTTCGATGATAATTGAATTTTTAAAAAAATTTTATCAGAACGTTTGAAAATAATCGAATTTTAGAGAAGAATTTTATTAAAATTCTTTGAAAATTATTGAATTTCAGCGAAAAATTTTACTACTTTTGAAAATAATTGAATTTTAGAGGAGAATTTTATTAAAATTTTTGTTAAATATATGCATTTAGAAGAAGAAGTTTATTATTTATAAAAATAATTTACATTTTAAAGAAAATTTAAAAAAATGTTTAAAATACTAATTTAAATATTTGCTATGAGTTTTAGTAAATTTAAAAATTTTTTTTAAATAATTGAATTTCTGCGAAGAATTTTATTACTTTTGAAAATAATTGAATTTCAGAGAAGAATTTTATTAAAATTCTTTGCAAATAATTGAATTTCAGGGAAGAATTTTATTATTCACAAAGATAATTGAAATTTTGAACAGATTTTTTCTAGAAATATTTAAAAGTAATTGAATTTTTCAGAAGAATATTAATATTTACAAAGATAATTTAAATTTTGGAGAGAAATTGAAAAAATTTTTTGAAAATAATTGAATTGCTGTGATGAATTTTATCAGAACTTTTAAAAATAATTTAATTTCCAGGATAAATTTTATTACTTTTGAAAGTAATTGAATTTTAAAGACGAATTTTATTAAAATTCTTTGTAAGTAAATGAATTTGAGGGATGAATTTTATTATTCACATAAAGATAATTAAAATTTTGAACAGATTTTTTTCGAAATATTAAAAAATAATTGACTTTTGCAAAAGAATTTTGATATTAATAAATATAATTGAAATTTTGAGAATTTAAAAAAAAATTTATAAATAATTGAATTTTTGTAAAGAATTTTCTTACTTTTGAAGTTAACTGAACTTTGCAAAAAATTGTATCAGAACTTTTGAAAATAAATAAATTTTCAGAATGAATTTTATTCATTATGAAAATATTACAAATTTTAAGGAGAAATATAGAAAAATTTTTGAAAGTAATTGAATTTCTGGGAAGATTTTTTTTACTTTTGAAAATAATTAAATTTCAGGGAAGAATTTTATTATTCAAAAAGATATTTGAAATTTTGAACGCAGATTTTTTCTAGAAATATTTAAAAGTAATTTAATTTTGCAGAAGAATTTTGATATTTATAAACGTAATTGAAATTTTGAGAATTTAAAGAAAAATTTGAAAATAATAATTGAATTTTGCAAAAAATTGTATCAGAACTTTTGAAAATAATTAAATTTTTATGATGAATTTTATTATTTATAAAATTTTGACGAAAAATTAAAAAAAATTTTTGATCATAATTGAATTTCTGCGAAGAATTTTCTTACTTTTGAAAATAATTGAATAATAATTCTTTTCGTAACTTTTGTTGTAAATTTATGCGACTAAAGCGACTTTTTTTAGTTTTAAAGACGATCCGAGCCCTGGGATCGAAACCGAAACGTACATTTAGCTTCCTACTTGGCACTTAACGACCGCGGCTATTGCAAACTTAAAACCCTAATTCTAAATCAACACTTTTCTTTCCATTTACAGCGGAACTTTTTCAAACAACTGCTTTAAACGAACATCTAAGTAAATATAATAATTATAAACTATTAATAATTAATAAATAAATCAAGAATGACGTGTAATTTTCTAAATTGAAGAAAAGAAAAAAAATGCGAAAGCACTTTGCCAGTCATCAGTCGACTGCGATAGTTATAAGAGGTAAGATGTCGTGCCTTTGGTGAAACAGTGATCAGTGTGGGCGGGTTTAGGGTTTTTTTTTCTTCAAGAACAGAGAAGAGGCAAAAGGCGATGGACACCAGAGGGGGTTAAAAAAGGGGCAAGGAGGGGGAGGCTTAATTAATGAGACGTACGCGGCAGCTGCAAATACCAAGATGTATTGTAAATACGCGCACCCTTGGAAAAACTATTGTCCTCGAACGAGATTTATGCCTGTCCCAATTACATTCGCGACGGGACAGGCAATTTTTTTCTGCCCACGAGACAATCCCCCACCGGAATGGTTCACCCTTTTTTGCATTTACACCGCGAAAGGTAATAAGGAGCGGAGGCAATTCCACCTACAAGGGACAACATATGTTCGGGACTTCGGATGCATATATATATATATACATACATATACCATAGTCCAGTGACTCGTAAAATGCACCCACGCATCACAATTCGCCTGCGGTGAATCGCCAAAAATTTCTTATTGGCCAATGATTTATCGTCATGACTAATAAATATCAAGTAATGGCTATGTTTCCAATTTGTATCGCTCATTGCGATCTTCTATCATGAGAGATGGAAAAAAAAATTATTATCAATATAATTTTTTTCATCTTCTTATTTTGTTGTTGCGTCTACTTGGATATTTTTGGGGCGAAACAAAATTTTATTGTCATAAGAGAAAAATTTTTGTGATAATGAAACTTTTGCACGGTTTTTAAGCTACTGTTTGGTTGGGTTTACCAAACTTTGATCGGGGCATATTTGAAGGGATCCATTTTCAAAATGTTTTATAATAATTAATTAAAGATGACCGAGCGATGAAATTCTTTCACAATTATTTTCATCACTTGAATTAAATTATTGTTTTCTAGAATTTTTAACTAACAATTAATGACTCCGAATCTTCGACTCGAAGTGATACATTTCTTCATATTTTATAATAATTAATTAAAAATGACTGAGAGATGCAATTTCTCCAAAATTATTTTCATCATTTCAATTAAATTATTATTTTCTCGAATTTTTAACTAAAAATTTTTGACTGCGAGTCTTCGACTCGAAGTGATGCATTTTTCATGTTTTATAATAATAATTAACTAAAGATGAGCGAGTGATAAAATCATTATTTTACATTATAAGAATACTGTTACTACAATTTATTCAAAATTATTTTCATTATTTCAATTAAATAATTATTTTCCAGAATTTGTAACTAAAATTCTTCTTCAAATTATTTATTTTTTATATTTTCTGCCAAAGTTTTCTTTGAGAATTTTCTAATCCATTTGTTTACAATTGAATTTTACTAAATATAACGAAATTTCGATTATTTGGAAATTTTTCAATTTAATATATGTATTAGAAATCAGAAAAACTACAAATACTTCAAAAAAAAAAAACTTCAAATATAATATTGAGCTTCAAATAGTTTGAAAAAAATGAAATAAAACATCAAAAATTACTTCTACGGAATTGCCAATTAAAAAATAGAAACAATCAGATTTTCAAAGATTTTAATGTGAAACGAGTTCAAAATTCACTTATTTTTAAAAATTCACTATAGGCAATGCTTCTAATATTTAATAATTCTTTTAAACGTTCAATGAAATTAATGTTAAAATTAATTTTTAAATTAATTTTTAGTGGTGAAAATTGTGCGAAAATTTAATTATTTAAATGCAAAAATAAATAATCTATTCAATAATTAAATGTTTCTTAAAAAATTGAATTCTTTCAAAACATTTTAATAAAACTTTCAAGAATAATTCAATTCTTCCAGAAAATCAATTAAAATTGTGTTAAAAATAATTTAAATTCTGCAATAAGTATTATTATTAATAAAAATGAAAATTAAACCCCTAAAAGGATTTTTAATATTTTTGAAAATAATTGAATTATTTCGAAGAATTTTATAAACAAAATTTAAATAATTGATTTTTTAAGAAAAAGGTATGCAAATTCTATTTTCAATAATTGAATTTCTTTAAACATTTTTTATTTATGAAAAAAATTAAAATCATGTCGACAATTTTTAAAAATTTTTTGAATAAAAATTGAATTATTGGGAAGAATTTTATAACATTTGAAAATAATTGAATTCTTTTGATGAATATTGTTATTTATGAAAATAACTAAAATGTTGACAAGAATTTTCAAAAAATTATTAAACATACGAAATTGAATTTTTACAAAGAATTTTATTACATTTGAAAAATATTTTATTTTGCAAAGAATTTTTTTTTAATAATAAGTTTCAGGTATTTTACTATTTTTAGAAATAATTGAAATTTTTAAGTAAATTTTTAGAAATTTTAGAATATATTTAAATTTTTGCGATGAAGTTTTTTACTTTTAAAATAATTCAATTGTCGCAATAAATATTTATTATTTATGACAACCATTACATTAGGAAAATAAATTTTAATAAAAAAGGAAAATAATTAAATTTCTGAGAAGGATATGAATATAATGAAATGTTTGCGAAAAATTACTATATTGAAATTTTTTTTCAAATAATTAAATTTTTATGGAAAACTTTATTTAAATAATAGACAAAATCATTCTTACATCTTTAATAGACAAAATCATTGAATTAAGAAAAAATTTGTAAATAATTTAATAATCAATAATAATAATAATAAATTAAATAGGAAATTATAATTAATAATAAAAATAAATAATTTTTTTAATTTTCGTCAGAAAATTTTATTAAATTTTCTGAAAATAATGGCATTTTGGATTAGAATTTTATCATTTTTAAAAATAACTGCAATGTTTAAGTGAATTTAAAAAAATGTTTAAACATAAATGAATTTTTGCGAAAAAATTCCAAAGTTTAATCATTTTTGAAGTACTTAAGCGAAATTATTTATTAAATTAGTCATTAAATAATTTATAAGTAGCTAATATAATTTGATGACAGTTGTTTAAGAATTAGGTTATTTAAAAAAAAATTCTTGTCAGAAATAAAAAAAATTTTTGATGATTTTGTATGAGAATTTGTGGTGATTTCATAAATAATTTACGATGCAGACAAAAACGACACCAAAATTTAGAATTTTCACATGAATTTTAAAAATTAAATTTTTACAACACTTTTTTCCTGATTTTCCCGACCAATTCAATTCTATTTTTCCTTACTGTTTCCTGACCTGTGGCAACCCTAAAAAAGTAGCTTTTGGTTTCGTCTACAAAAACTAATTTTCAGTAAAAAATAACTGAAAAATTAGTTAAACATGACTAATTGAATCAGTCAAAAAAAATTTACTAAAACATCATTTATTTTTAAGGGGTCTTGTAACTTTTTTAGAAATTAAAATCGGAAGTTTTTAAAAAATGTTTTGCTCATAAGTTTTAAAATATAATTGATCAAAAGTTTTTACATATCATTGTGTATCTTAAGAAGTCTTAAAAAAAGAATTTCATATTTGAAAAAACATAAGTATCTTCCTTCTAGAGAGGGCGCTTTGGTCACTGGTAAAAATTATTGGTTGTCATTGTAGCTCATAGCAGAATCGTCTAAAATCAAAAGATCAAATTTTATTCCAAAATGGACGTCTTAATACAGGACCTAAACCTCTGATTTACTACTAATGTTCAAAATTACTCTTTTTGTGTATCATTATTGTTTAAAAAAATTGTGTTTTTTCAGATTTTTTGATTCAAAAACTTGCCATTTTCTTAATTTTTGATTTTTTTTAAGTATTTCGAGGTTTAGGTCCTGTATTAAGTCAACTATTTTGAAATTATTTTTTATTTCTTTATTTTAGATAATTCTGCTATGAGCTACAGTGACAACCGTTATTGAAAGTAATTTTTACCAGTAGACAAAACGCCCTTTGTAAAAAGAAGATACTTATGCTTTTTCAAATATGAAATTCTTTTTTTAAGACTTCTTAACATACACAATGATATGTAAAAACTTTTGATCAATTATATTTCAAAACTTATGAGCAAAAAATTTTTTTAAATCATCCGAATTTAGTGCTTAAAAAGTTACAAGACCCCTTAACTGATAATCAGTTATTTTTATCTATAATTGTCAGTAGAAAATAGAAATGTTGATTGGTTTTTTGATTCTAAATCAGTTATTTTTAACTGATTCAAATTCAGAGAGTGGAACTAATAATTTTTGTTTCTTGAATGCCAACCAAACGTTTTATTGGAGAATTCAAACTGTTTTCTAAATGAAAAAATGATCTGAATGAAGATGTTGATGATGATGATAATGATGATGATGATAATGATGATGATGATGATGATAATGGTGATAATGATGATTATGATAATGATGATAATGATAATGATGATAATGATAGTAATGTTAATGATGATGATGAATAATGTTAATGAAAAGATTATCGAAGCATGATAATGATGATAATGGTGATAATGATGATTATGATAATGATTATAATGATAATGATGATAATGATAATAATGTTAATGATGATGATGAATAATGTTAATGAAAAGATTATCGAAGCATGATAATGATGATGATGAATAATGGTTATGAAAAGATTATCGAAGCATGATAATGATGATGATGATAATCATGATAATGATGATAATGGTGATAATGATGATTATGATAATGATGATAATGATAATGATGATAATGATGATAATGATAATAATGTTAATGATGATGATGAATAATGTTAATGAAAAGATTATCGAAGCATGATAATGATGATGATGAATAATGGTTATGAAAAGATTATCGAAGCATGATAATGATGATGATGATAATCATGATAATGATGATAATGATGATAATGATGATAATGATGATAATGATGATGATAATGGTGATAATGATGATAATGATAATGATGATAATGATAATAATGTTAATGATGATGATGAATAATGTTAATGAAAAGATTATCGAAGCATGCGATCTAAAAAAATATCAGATTTCCATACTTGAAATCGTTTGAAACATTTCGTAAATGTTTGCAGAGAGTGAAGAAAGGAAACATAAAAATTAACAACTTTTTGTGTGAATGATCAATTTACAAAGAGAAGAAGAATGTTGAAACTCGGTTTTACTATACCTATAGAAGTTGTTTCAGATGATGGGAAGTTAAATATATTTCCTCTCTCTCTCTCTGTTTCTAGTTTCGTATATATAGCGCCCGAGGATAATATTAATTAACATCTAATCTCGGTTCCTTTTTAGCACTCGACGGTCTCACTTTGGCGAACGTCCGCAGAAGGTCATTAGCGACTAATGCGTCATTATGTTAGAAATTAGAATCTTAAAACTGATGACCGCAGTCAAAGGGATTTGTTGGAGGATGATGAGGCACGCAGGCAACTCGTTAATTTTCAAATGGGGTGCGTTGCGCTTAACAGCCTTGGAGCAAATTCAAGATTAAATTCATCAGAATCCAATTCGGAGTGAAATTCCCTTCGGGCTGATATGACGCGAATGAATAATGCATACAAAGTGAACACACAGCTTCTTCCTGTGTGACTGCGGTCGCGCATCATGGACCTTATTACTTTGACGTTGTTGCGATTAGGTCAAGCATGAAGTATACTTAAGGTTACTTTTTGCTTCATATATTTATTTATATGTACATATATTCGCAGAAAGATGAGAAAAACTCTGCCTTCCATATGTGTAGTTTGATGAGAAGGGAGATGATGTGGAATCATCAGTGGAAGTGAGTGATTGTAATTGTGAAACAGTAGCGAGAGCCAATGAGAAAATCGCCAACGGCTTTCGAGACGCCGCGTATCGCACGCACTCGTGCATAAATTATGCACAAGACGCATATTAACTTGAGCTCGTATGGTGCACGTGCGAACATGTAATATTATATCGTGCACCCTTCTGGGAAGTTAGCGAGACTCTTTGTTTATATGAAATACAATAGATTGTGGAATATTGCCCATAAAAATCGCAGGCTTTACTACACTGCAGGCTTCGCACTCATCTACTAAAACTACTTTTTACTATTAACTACTTTTTTAGATTATTTTATTATTTTTGTATTACTATTTTTTATTATACTATAGAAACATATGTTTTTTCAGAATTTTTCATCACTACATAAGGTAAATGTACCAGTGGCCATCATGGTGTTAGTTATCGGCAGGTAGTATATACAATATTGTAGAAAATAAGTTCTGTGGATATTTTCTGTATTATTAAGTGTGTGTTTTCATAAGTTCAAACATTCCATCGTCGAATGTATACAAATACGACGTGTAAATAACGAATTTACAATTAAGAAAATATATTTCATAAGGACAGACCCAAGTATTGAATAGTTCGACGGCATTGCTTAAAGTTTGAATTAGGCGTGTGTCAAATGCAAAATTATTTGTAGTTTATTATATAAAGTACATAGAAAGGTAAGCTTAAGTTTTTATTATAATTTAATTGACTTATTGCTGAGAAATATAAGAAATATAAAATAATAATTAAATTTTTATTATTATTGTTAATAAAAACGATAACCAAAACACAAATTTCACCGTGCTCCAGTGATCGTCACTGCTGACGATAACTAAAAATTTGTAAGTTTCTTAATAACTGAATTTCTTTATCGAATTATGTTTAAAAAATTTGTTATCTGTATTAAAAAGAATTTTAAATAGTATGATCTTGATAAGTTTTAGTATTTGTCCACGTTTAAAATAATTAAAATTAAAGTTATTTAATTATATATTTGATGACGGTAACTAAATCACAAGGTTGTCGAAGACTAGAACATGTCGGTTATCTATAGTTTTTTTTAAATTAACTGATTTCAAAGTTAGTATTTTTTAATGTAATTAGAGAGTAAATTATAATAATTAATAATATTTATTTATGTCATTCAATATTTAATTGCAATACAATTATAGAAATACAAAAATTATATTTATTTAATTATATGTTTGTATGTTTTAATTGGGAAAATTATTTTTATTTAAATAAAAAATTGTTTAAAGGTTTTTTTTAAATTTAATAGTATAAAAATATCAATATTATGTATAAATTTTTTTGTAATACGATTATGTTTTAAAAGTCGAAAAAATGATTTATTTTTCAAAATGTTGAATTTTATTATATGAACGTGTATTCTAATAATCTAATAATTATATTAAAATGATAACATTTTATCATAATTTTCGTGTTCCTCAACACTAAAAACTTTGAGGTTAACGTCTGACAATATAGTAATATACCAGTCGTACCAACCATAAGTCGGGTATGTATTGTCATGATTTTCAACACAATTTCAGAAAAGTAATTAAAAATAATTTTTAATATATAAGTGTTAAACTAATTTTAGCATTAACTTTCACATCTTTTTGAATGTATTTTTCTTTTAATAAAATAAATAAGTATACAGGTTTTTTTATAAAAATTACGAAATTGAAATTTTTTTCGAGGTTGCAAACATGCAAGATTTTTCATTGGAGTAATGGGAACAATCCTCTTGCCCCTCACTACTCTCCTTGGACAACCCTTAAATCGATTGAATTATTTTAAAAAATTCCAAATTCAATTATTTTCAACATCCAGTATTTTCATAAAATTTGTCAAAAGAATTCAGTTATTAAAAAAAAATAATTTTCTAATTACAAAAATTGGATACCTTTATACAGAATTCAATTATTTTGATAAATAATAAAATTTCAAAAGAAAATTAATTACTTACGAACAGCATTTTTAAAAAAATTTCGAAAAAATCAATTGTTTAACAAAATTTTTCAACAATTCTTCACATTAATTCAATTACGTTCACCAATAACAATAATATTTTTCATGGAATACCAATTTAAAAAAAATTTTTAATGAAATTCTAAGCAAGAATTCAATTATTTTCATAAATAATAATACTCTTCGTAGAATTTCAATTATTTTTACAAATAAAGTTTTCTACAAGAATTCAATTATTAAAAATAAAATTTTTATAATGTATAACAATGTTTAGAAAATCTTTATGAAGAATTCAATTATTTTCAAAATTAACAAAATTTGTCACAGAAATTCAATTATTTTTAAAAGTTAAATAAATTTTTTTACAATAATTCAATTATTTGAAATACAATTTTAATATTTTCAAAAATAACAAAACTTTTCACAGAAATCCAATTTTCTCTAAACATATTAATAAAATTTTTGACAATAATTCAATTATTTTCATAAATAATAAAATTTATCTCATTAATTCAATTGCTTTAGAAAATTTTATTAAAATTCATTATAACTGTTAAATTAGTTTAAAAAATAATAAATTTATTGAAAGATTTCAATTATTTTTAATAAAATTTTACAGGAATTGCTCTAAAAATGTAAATATTCTGAAAAATTTAATTTCTATTTCTTAAAAAAATAATCAATCATTTAAAAAATATTTTTTGAAAATTCTTTTAGAGAATATAATTTACAAAAATAATTTAATTGTTTTTACTGTATTATTTATTTTAAAAAAATCTCATCTTTTAGGTACTATTTGCTAAAATATTAGAAATTTTTTGTTTTTCAATTTTTCAAATATAACAGAACGTCATACCGAAATTTAATTCATTTTAAACATTTGAATGAAATTTTTTGCATTAATTCAATGATTTTCATACATAATTTAATTCTTCTTAAGAATTTAATTATATTTGAAAATTTTAATAAAATTCTTTACAAGTATTTCAATTATTTTCAAAAAAATGAGATTAATCTCATGATTTCAACTTTTTTTAATACAATTTTGCAGAAATTGATCAATAATTTTAATTATTCTTAAAAATTTAATTTTGCGTTCCTTAATTCGAGTGAATTAAATTATGTCAATGAATAACAAAATTGTTTCCGAAAATTTAATTATTTTGAGGTTTTTTAATAAAAATTTGTGCAAAATTCAATTATTTGCATAAATAACAATAGACTTTTAGAGAAAATCAAATTTTTTAAAAAGTAATTAATTTCTTCTTGTAAATTCAATTTAAAAAAAATTATAATAAAATCGTTAGCAAGAATTCAATTATTCTTTCATAAGTAATAAAATGCCTTTTAAGAATTCATTTTATTGACAAAAATTTAAATAGAATTCTTTGTAGAATTTAATTATTTTTAATAACTTTTCGCAATTCAGTGATTTTCGTGCAATATCTATTATTTTTAAAACTGTTCCAAATAGATTTCAATTATTTAAAAATTTTTTTTGTAAAAATCTTCATAAGAATTCAATTTTTTCACAAATAATAAACATTTCTCATAAATCTAAATTATTTAAAATTTAAATTATAATTTGCACACAATAAATGGAAAAAAATCGATATATCATTTGAAATTATTGACAAAACTCTTCTCAAGAATTCAATTGTTTTTATAGATATTTAAATTATTTCATGAAATTTTCTTTTTGGGTGTCAAGTTTAATTATTCAACTGTTACTTTTTTTACTTTTTTTTAGTTTGGATACTTTTGAAAAATTAGTTAATGAGTGCGAAGTCTCTTTCTAGATCTGAATTAGTCGAATTCTGCAAAGCAATTAGTAAAATCTATTAATAATTAGTAAAATTTTACTATTTGTTCGTAAAATTATTACAAATAATCATTTGGTGAAAGACTTTTCTTAATTTTATTAATAACTTTCTACTAATTCAGATTTAGAGAACATATAAAAAAATATTATTGTTTTAAGCGTATTCCTCTCATTTCAATGCATTTCTTCCTCTAGAATATGGCTAAAAAATAATCCTCCTATTTTAACAGGATTATTCTTCACTTAAGAATATTCCACTGAAAATAAGAAGAAAATACTCATCGATCAAGAGTTTTATTCTTGATTGAAGAGAATTTCTGCAAGCAGAATATTCCTTTTAAAACAAAAATATCTTTTTTCATTGAACTGCACACTAAGAAAACATTATACTTAAATGAAATAGAAAAATAAATTTTGATCATTTGTTTAAATAAAATAAAATTATCAAAAGTAGAAGAAGATGTTAACAATCTCTACAAATTAATTTCTAACTTAAGCTTCTTAATTCCTTGTATCGAGAGTATAGATTAATTATTTCTATACCTTATTTATTTTCAATCTTTCAAATTTTTTCTGATTTTTGTTACACTGAGAAAAAAATTTTTGTAAACCAAACATAAGCAGTCAACCAAAAAAATAAGTTTTATTGAAACATATTTTATTATTAAATTACACGTAATTTTTATTGAACCAAACTTACTATGTATTGAATAAAAATATTTATATTTAAATCAAACATAATTTTTGGTTGACTATATAATAAAATTATGTTTGATTCAAATATATTGTTATCTTACTGTAGGATTATTTTGGAAAAATAAAAGAAAGTGGTGATAAAAATAGAAAGTGGTACACGATAAATAGGTAAAAGAAGTAGAAGATGGAAAGTTGTCAACAGAAATTATAAATTTTATTAAAAAAAAATAAAAAATTTTTCTTCACGATTAGAGAAATAGTATTCTGCCAATCTCCTTATTTCATTCTCCCATGAGAATTCGGTTCTTTCTCTCAGTTTCTCTCGTCGGGAATCAAGGGGGATTGTATGCAAATTTGCGCGGTAGCCGCTACTTGAGCGCGTCGCATTTTGAGGGGCATGAAGACTGGCAGGGAAGATTCGTAGAGAAGAGAAGAGAAGCGAAGAAGACGAAGGAGATGAAGAAGAGGAGAGAGCCCGCCGGTGTCTTTGAATAAAACATCTTAGCGAGAGGAATTTTGCAGACTCAAGAGCAAGATACGCGCCGGACTATAATGTTTGAAGCAACGGACACAGCAGCGCATCAACAGCGGCGGGGAATTGTTAAGTACACGTCGCACCAGCTGATGCTAATTAAAATGAGACTCACTCTAGATGCTCGTGTGTCTCGTTTATTTTCATCCGTATTTCGCCTTCCAACTTTAAATCCCTTATATTCTCTCTTACTCACTCACTCACTCGCTCACCGGACTCAACTTCATTGCCCGACGGCTAAGAATATAAAGATCCTACTTAGCCTCGTGGGTAGATCATCATTTCGTGCCACTGTTTTTATAGGCTACTTGCCTCTCTTTGTGTTCGAGAGACGTTCCACTGAAGTAGTCCTCTGGTCACGGTTTTTCAAATCTCCAGAGGCTAATAACAATTTCAACATTAATTCATTTGTTAACGTCACTTACATCCGCATAATAGTTTCGTTTCGAATATTTTAATACTCCATCGAGGCAAATTGAAGAAAAATGGCTATAAATGCTCATGAAACTGAAGATATTAATACTGAAGCGACCACTCAGTTGGAACCATCGGGACTCTAAATCCGGAATCTTCTAATACCTGAAATACCTGTAATTTTGTTAAAGGATGTTGATGAACATTACTTTAGGAAAAGGTCATAAGAGAGGCAGAAAAAATAAGTAAAAAAAAAATGCACAAGGATTCCAAAGTGATGCAATTAATAGATAATATTGTTCGTTTCAATGGATTAATATGATTTTCTTAAAACCCATCCGTACTTATATACAAAATATATTATTTGAATACATAAAATAAATAAATAGAAATTTACACTATACTATTAGAATAAAGATTGCTTTATTTATTCATAAATCGTAAATTTAACTACCAAAATCTGCTGCAGAAATTGATGAAAACATGATTCCCGGTCAGAAACCCGAAAACACATGCCCGAATGGACATTCGCCCGAAACCCAATCGCCTGAAAAAAATTTGCCCGAAAGCATTTGCCCGAATCCAAATACCCGAATCTTATTAATTTTCCCGAAAAAAATGCCCGAAAGAAACCCGAAAAAAAATTACTCATATTATTGTGTACAATAATGAAATTATAATTTATTTGTAAATTAAATATTTATTTGTGGAAATTTAATTGTGTGACGTTAAGATATTTGAATGTTATGTGCTATATTAGTTAGGTATTCCAAAATTTGGTTTTCTTCTTTATCTGTATCCTGATTAGGTGGATGTTCATGAGGAGATTTTTTTGGGCCTTTTATAACTACTAACTCAGAAGCTGTTTGCATTGTAATCGCCCGAGCTTTGCATTCTTTTCTTCTAACCAACTGACAGTCCCAATAAAATTTATTATTTTTCGACGGTTTCGACCTTACGTAAATGTATCCTGCGATTATTAACTTTTTCCCGACAATTTCTCCCACTTCCACTGTTTCTTCCATTTTCACAGATAATTTAGAATTTTCAATTTATATGAGTGATGATTCGAACACAAAAAATTTTGACAATTTACTCACGAATAAACAAATGAGCAACACTCTTTTGTTTCATATATTTGGGGCATATACTTCGTGTACGTACTAATTGTTAATATTTTTTTACATTGAATTAAACTTTTTGAAATTTTTCGGGCAAATGGATTCGGGCGATGACGTACGGGCAAAAAAATTCGGGTAAATGTCAATTCGGGTAAATATCCATTCGGGTGTATGGATTTGGGCGTTTGGGCGTGTACCTGAAAACATCAAAATTTATAATAATTAGTAACATTAACAATCGAACAAGTAAAATTAAAGTTCCAGATTTTAAAACTTATTTAAAAACTAAAAACAGATTAAAAAAATTTAAAGTCAAAATTTATAATTAGTAACATTAACGATCGAACAAGTAAAATTAAAGTTCCAGATTTAAAAACTCCCAAATTTTTTTTTTAACAAATGTTTCTAATAGTTAGAACATTATTTTAAAAAATTTCCAAATTTTAACAACGGGTCCAAAAAAATTGAAGAAAATATATTCAATAAACGCAGAAAAAAATCGAAATTAATTGAGAGTAAAAGTTTTAATAGATTCAGAAAAAAATTTTGAGTAAATATAAGGACTTATAATCGTTGTAATTTCCAATTGTTCGGAAATAATTCCGAATTTGATACTTTTAAGTAATAATCTTTTAACGCTTGACTTTTTTAGAAAAATGCATGTTTTATTATCATTAAAGAGTCTAACATTTTGAATTTTGAAAAACTGATATCAGATTTATAATCAACAATCTGGAAACCTTCCAAGTAGTCATTTTCATTAGCTAAGCTTTATTTAATTTTCGATTTTTTAATTTTGTTGTAAATTTTGCCATAAACATTATTCTTTTTTATTGCTGTTATAATTAAAAAATTGATAACTCTTTATTGCAATATAAATTTTTTTTCACATAGTAGAATAAATTTGTGGATGTTTCGAATTCAAAAATATTTTTATTTTTGTTAAAGTTAAAAAGGTTGATAGTCAAAAGTGCGATTTCGATCAAAACTGCTGGACGTTGAAGGGTTAACAGTGTAATATCGTTTTTTCTAAACAAACCTCGAAATTTATTAAATTTTCTATAAACGTGAAGAATTTCTATTACTCTCTGCTTTTAATTTTGATTAAAATGTACAAAAAATAATTTAAATTTTCATTAATTCGAGAAGACTGATTGTTAATCTTAACGTTTTCTATTTGGTCAAGTGAAGACCTCAGATCAATTTACTATTTTTTTTCAATTTGATACTATATTAAGACACTTTTTCTATATTTGTGACAATTAATACTGAACCTTAAATCCGTTAATAACAGAAACAAAATAATTAATCTAAATAAAAATTTTAATAAAGTTATTATAAACAAGTTGTTTTAAAGTTGAATTTTAACAATTTCAAAAAATACAAAAGTTGAAACTTTTGTAAAAAATATAAAAAGCGATTCAGTTTATAAATTTTTATGAAATCTATACTTTATTTAAATCAATCGATTCGTTTTCATATCAGAAATGTAATTATGACTAGAATTAATTAAAATTTAAATATAGGAAAAAGTTATTTTAAAAAACACAAAAAATTACTATTTTCTAAACTTACATTTTGTAAAAATGACAATTCGAAAAAATGAAATTTCGGAACAATTACTATTCGCAAAAATGACTTCTCACAAAAGTGACAATTCGTAAAAATGTCGATTCGCAAAAGTGACATTTCGTAAAAATGACTATTCGAAAAAATGACGATTCGTAAAAATGACAATTTGAAAATTATTACATTTTGGAACAATGATGGTTCGTAAAAATGATGTTTTGCAAAAATGACATTTTGCAAAAGTGGAACTTGGTTGAAATGGCGATTCACAAAAGTGACATTTCGTTAAAATAACAATTCGGACAAATTCAGTTCGATAAAAAGAATGTTCGGTCAAATGACATTCTGGAAATAATTATGCACCTCACTTACAGTTTTCATTAAATTCCTTGGCAAAATTTAATTATTCACAAAATTTTTATCAAAAAATTCTTTCAAATTTTTCCATTATTTAAAAATATGTTTATAAAATTTGTTAGACGAAATCAATTATTTTCGTAAATAGTAAAAATAAATTTTAAATTTTTCAGTTTTTTTAACTTGAATTTAAGTTTTAAATGAATTCATCAAGAATTGCAATTATTTCTTCGAAATTTAATTTTGAATTTACATTTACTTTTTTACAGAAGTTAATTTTAGTTAAAATTTTTGATAAATTACCTTACAACAATTTAAAAATTATTGTATATTTTTGTATTTAAAATTTAAATAAATTAATTCTTGAAGAATTTTTAAACAAGAATTTATTTAAAAATAAATTTCAGATAAAATTTTAGATAAGAATTGAACATTAGTATTAATATGTAAATAATTTAAATACTTAAATTTTCCTAAAATTTAAAAAAGAAACAATTGAATTAAAACTCAATTTCAAATAAAATTTTAGATAATAATTGTAAAACTGTACTAAAATTTGAATGTATTTATTTTTAAAAATTCATAATTTATTATTTTTTTAGAAATATTTAAAGTTTTGAATAATTTCATTTAAAAATTCTAAAAAAAATTACTGAATTTCTTAAGAATTAGAGTTGTAATTTAATTATTTGTTTAGAAGAGATTAAAATTTTGAAATTATGAAAAAGAATGTATTGTTTAAAAAATTGTGAATAAAATTGCCAATGATTGTTGAATTTCTTTAAATAAGTTAAAAAGATTATATATAATTTCCAGTTCATTTTTTAGTCGTAAAATTTAAATTTTCGATAAATGTTGTTTTACTTCTTTTTCAGTCTTTAAGCTACTTTTTGCTACTTTTTGAAAAATTTATAATCAAGTGTGATAAAACCAAATATTGTTGCTTTTTAAGTATATGAATGAATTTTGCTTCCTCAAAAAATGAGTTCTTTCCGCAAAATTGTGTTGCTGTATAAGAAAATCTTACTCACGTATTTCTAAAATTTTATTCTTTGCATCAAGACGGATCGATTGGTATATATAAAGTATATATTGTATTTAAATTTATAAAATTAAAATCAATTACAGACACAAAATTTGCATTTTTAATAAAAATGCATTTTTTCTTAAGAATCATGTTGCTGTACAATAAAATGTTATTATTTATTGAAAAATAAATCTAAAATCTTATTCCTTGCATCAAGACGAATCGATTGATGTATGTAAAATATATATTCTATTGAAAATTATAGAATTAATTACAATTAAAGATGAAAAATTAATTTTTTTATTAAAAATTTTATTTTGTTCATTTAGGATTAAAACAAATTTTATAAATATTTTTTTGATTTTATAAATATTAGATCGTATTAGAAATTACTTAAAAATTAAATATACTTAATATACTTAATTATAATTATAATAAATATAACAAATTTTTAAAATTAATTTTTAATTAGATTTGAAGACAACAACATGGAAAATATGTCCATACGTGACAATAAGTTAGTGCTTCCTCCACGAGGAAGCAAATTTTTTTGCTTATCGTATAGAGGAAGCAAAATGTTCATGTAATGAACATCTGGATTTACAACTTGTTTTTGTAAAACGAGTTTCTGTTTGGTTCTTTTCGTGCACAGTGCTATTTTAAATTTAATTTGAATATAATTTTTTGATAAGATACGAATATAATATTATAATGTATGTTATTTTAATAAGTCTTCTATCAGACTTGATAATAAATTTTTTTAAATTCAGAAAAATCATACTCCTTTTAGAAAAATTGCTTCATTTCTTTTATGAAACGAATTTTCATGTCATCTAGACCAAAAATAAAGAAAAGCACTTTTGTGAAATTAACAAAAAAACGATTAATAAGAATACGTTTACCAGATTCTGTAGAATCATAGTAAAATTCTGCAGAATTTTTTTCGGCCTAAACATAATATTTTTATTTACAGCATTACAGCACATGATGCTTGAACTCTCTCTCTCTCTCTCTTTCTCTATATAGTGATGAAATAAAATGTTATATCGGCAAAATCGTCTTAATTAAATTTACTGCCCATATTAATTTATCTCTCTTTCTTTTGTGCGATACATGAATTCCAATTATTTCTTTTGCAGCGATACCCATAAGAATGTTAAGAATTGTATTGCTTTAGAATCACGATAAGAAAACGCACTTTTTAATTAAGACAAAAGCGGACTTATGAAATTGACTTATAAATCTTAATTGAAAAGTTGGATATTTTTATTAGCGAGAAAGCATCGTCGAAAGCTGCTATGTACAACAAAGATTATGAAGACCCTGCAGCAATAACAATAATCGTCGAACGTGCCTGATTGTTAATTGCAACCGGGATCCTTACGAATCGTTCTCAAAGAGAGAGAGAGAGAGAGAGAGAGAGAGAGAGAGAGAGAGAGAGAGAGAGAGAGAGAGAGAGAGAGAGAGAGAGAGAGAGAGCAGAGAGAGTACTCCTTGATTGCGACCGGGTACTATTGCTTTTTATGATCATCTTCAAAAAGTGTGCGGCAAATTTTAATGAATCCCTTTATAAGCGCTAAATGAGTGGAAAAAGAATTTTTTTCTTATCCATTTTGCTTATTGTCTCTTATTAATTGTTTTTTTGCGAAAAAAATTCGCCAAGTATTTTAATAATACAATTTATTGCAATTACTGTCAATAATACAATGATTTCTTATTTTGTTTACAATTTTAGGCTTCGCTCTCGTAACTTAATTTTAACTTCAAGTAGTTTTTTATTAAAATTGTAATCGAAGGAACTTTAAATTTATTAAGTTCAAGAATTTGTTACGTGTCCATTTTTTCACATTTTACATACTTTTGAAAATAAAATTTGGCAATTAATTTTTTAGAATTCATAAGAAAATTCTGAATTTTAATGTCTTTTTTGTTTGACTATCTACGAAATCACCACGAATTCTAATAAAAAAACCCTCAAATTTTATTTTATTTCTGACAGTAATTTCATTTTAAATAACATTATTTTAAATAACTTTCATTATAAACAATTATAATTCTTGAACAACTGCCATAAAATTATAACTTTGAAATTATTCAATAAAAAATTTTTCTTCAATATTTCAAAATTAATTCAATCTGAAAAATGTTGCGAAATCAATTTTCATAACCGGATCAACTTCAAAAGCTCAAAATTTGAAATTATATAAAATTTCAATTTTTAATGAATTAAGTTGGAAGTTTTAAAAAATTTAGATATTTGAAAAATGTTAATAATTCAAATTCTTCTTGAAATAAGTTAAATTTGTCAAGATATATGAAATTAATTTTATTAAAAATACTGGTTTTATAACAAAAATTTTAGTTAAAAACTTTTTAAAAAATTGAAGTTTCGAGAGGTTACAAACGATTGCAGAAATTTAATTATTTTCAAAGGTAATAAAATTCTTTCTATAAAATTACATTTACTTCTGTTCAAAATTTAAATAAAAATTCATGTCAAAATCACAATTATCTATATAAATAATAAAATTCTA
Source organism: Leptopilina drosophilae (assembly GCA_032873175.1). Lineage (NCBI taxonomy): Eukaryota > Metazoa > Arthropoda > Insecta > Hymenoptera > Figitidae > Leptopilina > Leptopilina drosophilae. The sequence continues at coordinate 42,182,731 of CM065480.1, read as the reverse complement.
CTCAAAAATTCAATTACTTTCAAAAATTTTCTACATTTTAATGATTTTCAATATCTACTAGTAATTTTACAAAATAATTCAATATATTTAAAAAAAAATTTAATAAAACTTTACTCAAACATTTAATTTAAAAATTTAACAAGAATTCAATGTTAATAATTTTTTTATAAATTTCTTCGCAATAATTCAATTTATTTTATAAATAATAATAATTTTTTTTAAAAAATTTAATTATTTTTATAAATATTAAATTTTTTTATAAATTCAATTATTTTTATAAATATTAAATTTTTTTATAAATTTAATTATTTTTATAAGTAATGAAGCTCATCACAGAATTTTAAGTATTTTAAGTACAATTATAATCGAATTCCTCGAAAAATTTAATTATTCTTCAAAAGTTGATTAAAATGCGTAAAAAATTTAACTATTTAAAAATTTGTCAATTAAATTTTTTATAAGAATTCAATTTTAAAAGACATTCAATTATTCGAAATTATTTAGTTTTGTATTTCAATTTGACTAATTTTGAAAAGGTTTCTAATTAAAAAATTTTAGTTTTCTATGTTTTTAACAGGGAATTTTGAGGAATTAACTCATGTATTTTGAAAAAGTTTAATTTAATTTTTGAAATTTTTTTAATAAATTGAAGTTTCTTGAAAATTACATGAGAATTTTTCCAAATATGGTAATTTATCAAATTTTCAGAAATTATTTTATATTTTCAGAAGGAAAGTTTCCTGAGCGTTGAAGAGAGTTTTTCCAAATTTTTGTAATTTTTGTTGCATTATTTCATTATGGGATTGTTTCTAAATTCATAGGAAGTTTTCGATAATTTTTTAGAGAAACTCTTTTCTTTATATGCTTATAGTCAATTTTTCTAAACAATTTATGGAATTTGCTGCATTAATTTTTTGGGGATAATTTCAAAATAAATGTTTTACAGTGTATTTAATTGAAGAATTTCCGAATAATCGAAATTTCGTAAAATTGAATTTTAAATAAATTTATTTACGATTTTTCAAAGAACTTTTTTTAAAAATAATTATAATCAGTTGATTTTGAGAAGATTTTTAGTTAAAAATTCTAGAAAATAGTAATTGAATGGAAATGATAATAATAATTTTTAAAAAGTTATAGTAACAATATTAATATATAAAGTAATGATAGTTATTTTATTTTTATTTCAAAAAGGTTCGAATTTGAAATTGTTATTTTTTGTGGAGAAATTGTAATTATGTTTAACTATTTGTTTAAAAAAGAAGATATTGATATTTTCGAATAATTTTACAATTACTGAAATTCGTTTAAAAAATGTAGCAAAATATTTTTTTGACTAAAACTGTTTCCTTTATTTTCCAAAAATTTCCAAATTTTCAAAGTCGCCTAAATTTTATTTTCCTTAGCAAAATAGAATAATTTTTTTGCTAAATAATAACATTCTTCGAAAGAATTCTATTATCTTCATAAATTGTAAAATTCTTCTTACAAATAAAATTATTTTTAATACAATTTTATTAAAATTTCACAAAAGAATTTAATTATTTTCTAAAATTTACATAAATTCATTCACAAATTTAATTTATTCAGTAAAGTCTTTGTAAATATTCAATTATATTCAAAACAATTTTAATAAATTTTAAATAAATAAAAGAAATTCTTTATAGAATTAAATTACTTTTGAAATTTTTCGATTAAAATTTTTAAAAAATAGATTATTTGAAAAAATTGAGAGAAATTCTTCAAAAGAATTTAATCTGGATTTAAAAGTTTTTTAATAAAATTCGTCAAAAGAATGCAATTATTTTTAAATTATAATTGTCGTGAAATTTCTCGAAAAAATACAATTATTTTTAAAAATATTAATTAAATTCAATTATTTTCAAAAATTTTGATAAAATTTTTCGGAAAATCTGACTTATTTTTTTGAACAGTAAAATTCATCCTAGGAATTAAATTATTTTGAATGGTATTTTAATAAAAATTTTCGATTGGATAGAATTATTTTGAAAGCAGTTATTATTATTATATTATTATTATTATTAATTATTATTATATTTATTTTTCTCATTTTTTCAAACTGTAAAATTCATCGTAGGAATTAAATTATTTTGAATGGTATTTTAATAAAAATTTTCGATTGGATAGAATTATTTTGAAAACAGTTATAATTATTATATTATTATTATTAATTATTATTATATTTATTTTTCTCATTTTTTCAAACAGTAAAATTCATCCTAGGAATTAAATTATTTTGAATGGTATTTTAATAAAAATTTTCCATTGGATAGAATTATTTTGAAATTTTTTTGAAGTTCTTCCAAAACATTCAATTATTTTCATAAATGGTAAGATTCTTGCCAATAATGCGACGATTTTCAATACATTAATTTTAAAATTGAAAAGAACAATTTTGAAAAAAGTTGGGAAACAAAAAAGCAAACAACAAATTTCAAACTGCGAACATATTTTCGGATTATTAATTATGAAAACTACTTGCATATTTTCCATTTACAAAATAATATTTTCTAAAGGAAAAAAACAAAAGCATACACAAAAACTAATTTTAACATTTGGACAGAGAGAGTAAAAAAATAAAATACGAATATTATTATAGTTAATGATTAATAATTCCAATAATTCGAAAGATTAAAAAAAAATGTCTCGAAGAAAAACGGTACCTCGATCTTGGAAACGGCAGAAAGTGCTGAGAATAAGTGTTAGGGGCTATTTTGGTTAATGAAGTCAACGGTGAAAAAGATGTAACCAATGGTGAGTTGGTCTTAATAAGTAGTTATGTCAAAGTGAGAGACTCTGCGCGACGAAGGGTGAATGATAGTATTTCAAGTGTCCTCTCTCTGTCAATTATGCTAACAACCAAAGAGCCAGGGGAATCAAAAAAAAAAAAAAAGAATGAGAAATAAAAATAACAAGGACCAAAGAAAGCCAGAAGGTAAATGCGCTCTCACATTCGCAGTGAGGATGTCACCCTTATAGTGCCAAGAGGACTTGCCAGCATCACGCCATGCATCATTCTCATATCGTTATATCGATCTACTATCACTGTAAGATCATGATTTATTGAGACGAGTTTCACTCCCATGAAACGTCTTAATCTGCATTTACAGTTGCGCACGATTTTTTTCAGTATTTATTTATTTTGCCATCTTAGAATAAGAAATATTGCGCGCATATTGTTGTTTCGCAAAAGAGTCATCTGCTGTTATCTTTTTGCGCCCAGGGGTAAAATATTTCCCACGTTTGAATTCTTTTTTTACGATTTAATTTTATCGTTTAGAATCAAGTCTCGTTGTGTGTGTCATCTTCTTGATCGGATATCAAAAATATTGTTTCACGATGTAAGTCCCTTGTATTTGTCTCCGATCACTAATGTCTTTATTTTCACGATTACTTTTATAGAGTTTGCTTCTCTTCTTGTTCTGTAAGTGCGGATTGCATTTATGGTGGATTTTTTTTTTGCTTTTCCTTCATCTAGAGATGAAAGCGAGTTGATCTTCTTCGTTTTCTTTTTTTTTTTCTTGGCAGTAGTCTCTAGGGTTTGCCTTTCTCTTAAGTGGAATCACGTAAAGTACTTTGGCAGATCGTAAAAGTGCGAACCGATTTCTCGATCGTTTATTATCGATTTTCAACTTGAAGCGCAACTTGAAGGATTTTCCCAGGTTTGTTAACATTTTATTCCCCTGTGCTTTATTGCACAATACTTTTATTTATTTCTTTTTGTGTGTTTCCTCCTTCTCATCCACCAAATACAGAGATGAGATGTCACAAAAAAATTATCTGTAATTTCTCTTTAATTATCTTTATTTCTTTTTTTATTTTTATTTTCTCTATTTTATTTAGTTTTATGAGAATTTATGAGAATTCAGGAAAAGTTAGAAAAAATTAAAAATAAATGTAGCTGCAGAAACAAACTCTATTAAATTCGTAAAGTACACTTTAAAAAAAATGTTTTATTCGATTATTCGATTAAAATTGTACTAAAAATAATTAAAATTCTGTGTTAAGCTTCATTATTTACAAAAATAAATTAATTTACAAAAAAAAATTTATTATTTAAAAAATTAATTGGATTATTGCAAAGAAATTTATAAAAAAAAATAGTTAAAATTTAATTCTAATTAATTTTTTATTATTTATGAAAAGAATTAAATGTTTGAGTTAAGTTTTATTAAAATTTTTTTTAAATATATTGAACTTTTTTGGGAAAATTACTAGTAGATTTTTTTATAAAAATAATTGTTATTTTGACGAGAATTTTTATTTAAATTTTGAACTTTTGTAAAATGGACTTTTTTGTAAATGAACTTTTGTAAAAAGAATTTTATTACCTTTGAAAATAATTGAGGAGTAAGTTTTCAAAACCTGATAAATCCAAATTTTGTCATTTCGAGAAATTTAAACAAATGCCAATTCTCACATAACCATTAAAATTATCTTTAATGTAGAAGAATTGTAATAAATTATTCATTTTTTAATATTTTTTCTATTTAAAATGCTATGTTTGTAATTAAATTAAATTGTAATAAGGAATTTAAAGGTTTTGGTAATTTTTTCCAATAAAAAGATAAAAATGAAAAGTCATCAAGGTTAGGCCAAAATATTTTTTAAACTAAAAATTCTTTATTAATAAATTTTTTTTCTTAAATTGAACAGTGATAAATGGATTTCTAAGGATTTTAATATTTTAAATATGTGTTTATCTTAATTATTTTTAAAAATGGATTTATCAACTTTTGAAAAATTGCTCCTCAATTAAATTTCTGCAATCGTTTGTAACCTCTCGAAACTTCAATTTTTTAAAAAGTTTTTAACTAAAATTTTTGTTGTAAATCCAGTATTTTTAATAAAATTCATTAAATATATATTGACAAAGTTAATTAATTTCAAGAAGAATTTGAATTATTAACATTTTTCAATTATCTATAGGTTTTTTAAAAATCCAATTAAATTCATTAAAAACTGAAATTTTATAAAATTTTAAATTTAAACCTTTTGAAGTTGATCTGTTTATGAAAATTGATTTCGCAACATTTTTCAGATTGAATTAATTTTGAAATATTGATGATAAATTTTTCATTAAATAATTTCTAAGTAATAATTTTATTGTAGTTGTTCAAGAATTATAGTTGTTTATAATAAAAGTTATTTAAAATAATGTTATTTAAAATAACGTTATTTATGATAATGTTATTTAAAATGAAATTATTGTCAGAAATAAAATAAAATTTGAGTGTTTTGTATTAGAATTCGTGGTGATTTCATAGAAAAAATGTTTTTATTTTAAATTTTCAGAATGGAAATTAATATTTTTTTTTTTGATAAAGTCCGCGTGCATGCATCAAATATGGAATTTCGCTTTTTAATATTTGATTTTCGTCGGGCTTTTTGTTTTTTTTTTATTGCTGTTGTTGTTATTATTATTATTAATCCAACTCGCCATTCGCTTCAATTTGCACGAGTGACTCGACGTTTCGACTTTCAACAATACGAATACAGGTGGAATGGTATGGTGAAAAATCATTTTTAAACTCCGAACGACTATCGTTGTTTGATTAGGAAAGATTCATTCGGGAATTAAAAAATGACCAACAAAAATACAAGTTAAATTAAAGAGAGTTTAATTAACACAGAAAACAGCTTTCCACGAGGTAAAGAATAACAATTATTTTCTAAAAATAGGAAATCATAATATTAATCATAAATAATAATAATATAATAGTAATAAATAGTTATAATAAAAAATGATAGAAAAGGTATATTATTTTTTATCTTTATAAATTATTTATTAATAATAATAATAATAATAATAATAATAATACAAAATGGTAGGAAAGGTATTTTATTTTTTTCTTTATAAATAATTTATGAATATTAATAATAACAATAACTAGTATTAATAAAAAATGATAGAAAGGGAATTTATTTTTTACTTTGAAAGCCAGTTTGAATTGAAAATAAATAAATAATTACTAATTAATTAATTAACTGTAATAATAATCTTCGTGTATCATTCTTTTATTCTCTCTGTTCAAAATTTGAACTTAGTCTTTGTGTATGCTTTTGCTATTTTTTTCTTCAGAAAATATTTTCTTAAAATATCTAAAATGTGCAGGTATTTTTCATGATTTATAATAAAATAATATTTGTAATTTGAAAATTAAAGAAAAATGTGATTAACAAATAAATTTTGTTTTTTTTATGTTTTTTTATAACAAATTTCTGTTTGACTGATTTAAATAATGCAATTTTTTTCCTTTCAATTTATTTAAAATATCTGAAAATTGTTTAATATTCTTTGAAAATGTTCTTTGCGAATTTGCAATTGAAAAGTTACTATAAATTTAGAAACATTCCGTTGAAATGATGTAAAAAAATACTAAAAGTTAGAAAAACTTCTCTTAAACGTTTAGAAAATTTCTGAGAATTTGTAAAAATTCCCATATTCATATTTTTTAAATAATTGAATTTTTTACGCATTTTAATCAAATTTTGAAGAATAATTACATTTTTCGAGGAATTCGATTAAAATTGTACTAAAAATAATTAAAATTCTGTAATGAGCTTCATTATTTATAAAAATAAATAAATTTATAAAAAAATTTATTACTTAAAAAATTAATTACAATATTGCGAAGAAATTTATAAAAAATTGGTAAAAATTTAATTCTTGTTTAATTTTTATTATTTATGAAAAGAATTAAATGTTTGAGTTAAGTTTTATTTAAATGTTTTTTAAATTTATTGAACTTTTTTGGGAAAATTACTAGTAGATATTGAAAATCATTGAAATGAAAAAAATTTTTGAAAATCATTGAAATGAAAAAAATTTTTTAAAATAATTAAATTTTGGAGTAGAATTTTATTATTTACAAAAATAATTGTTATATTGACGAGAATTTTTATTTAAATTTTGAACAGACTTTTTTTGTAAATGAACTTTTGTAAAAATAATTTTATTACCTTTGAAAATAATTAAATTTCTGCAATCATTCGTAACTTTTCCAAAATTCAATTTTTTACAACGTTTTCAACTAAAAATTTTTTATAAATCCATTATTTTTAATAAAATAATTTTAATATATATTCACAAATTTAACTCATTTCAAGAAAAATTTGAATTACTAACATTTTTCAAATTTGTAAATTTTTTATAACTTCTAACTTAATTCATTAAAAATTAACATTTTATAAAATTTCAAATTTAAACCTCTTGAAGTTGATCTGTAAATGAAAATTGTTTTCGCAGCATTTTTTAGATTGAATTAATTTTGAAATATTGGAAAAAAAATTTTTTAATAAAAAATTTTTAAGTAATAATTTTATGGTAGTTGTTCAAGAATTATAGTTGTTTATAATGAAAGTTATTTAAAATAATGTTATTTAAAATGAAATAAATTTTTGTCAGAAATAAAAAAAATATCAGCGTTTTGTATTAGAATTCGTGGCGATTTTATAGATTATGAGGCCAACAATTTTTAAAAATAATTGTATTTTTCCAAAAATTCCATTAAAAATGTTTTAAAAATAATTAAAATTCTGCAATGAGCTTTATAATTTATGAAAATAATTAAATTCCTAAAACGAATTTATTGTTTATAAAAATAATTGAATTCATAAAAAATGCTTTGTTTATGAAATAAATTGAATTATTGCGACGAAATTTATAACAAATTTTATTAATTGAATTTCAGTTCAATTTTATTAAATTTTTTTAAACAATTGAATTCTTTTAGGAAACTTCTTAAAATAGTAGATATTGATAATAAAATGAGGACATTTTTGGAAAATAATTGAATCTTGGAGAAGATTTTTTTTTATTTATAAAGATAGATGAGATTTTGATGGAAATCTTTCTTTAAATTTTGAACATAATAGAACTTTTGTATGAATAATAAAATTTTATTACAATCGAATATAATTCAATTTCTGCAATCATTTGTAACTTCTCTAAATCTTAAAAAAAAAATTTTCAACTATAATTATTCTATAAAGTCATTTTTTTAATAAAATTAATTAAATATAAATTGATAAATTTAACAAATTTCAAGAAAAATTTAAAATTAAAGGTTTTTTAAATTAAAGTTATTTAAAATGAAACTACTGTCAGAAATGGAAGAAATTAATGGTTTTATATTATTATTTCAAAAAAGTGTTATAATAAATTATTATTTTATAAATATATAAATAATCCTCAAAAAGGAACCTAATTTTTTTTGTTTCTTTTTTTGAAGCGGCTTTTTTTATCACCTAAGAAGTGCATCTGCGCGTTTAATTTAACGGGAGATATATTTTTTGATAGGTTAAATTTAAGGTTACATTCGTTTGATTCAGTGAAGAAAATTAGCAGCCCTTCAAAATTCTAAACCGGCGTTTCTAATCTATGACATCCGACAAAGTATTCATTTTAAAAGCGAAATGAAAGACATGGCTATTTAGCGGGCAAATGAGACTTTAATAATGCTTCATCCACATGGCTTTTTTTGAAAGCACAAAATTAGACTTATAAATGTTATAAATCCGCGATGAGAATTGAGTTAGCAATTAATTTCGATTTAGCGAAACAGCAACAGTCGACAGGATAATTATATATACAGGTCTAGATTATTAGACGATTTCCTTGTTTCTTTCGTAAAAGGCGAGATCTTTTTTTTTGCTATTCTTTGATCTACTTTTTGCTTATTTTCATTTTTTTGTATTTCTATTTTTCACTGTTCCTATTTTAATCTAATTTTAATTTAACTATTCTTTAAGAAATACATTTTTGTTTTTTATGTATTTTTTATTAGGTGCAATTTCATTATTTTCTATTATTTAATTTTATCCATTTTTTGATTTATCAATTTTTGATTTTATCAATTTTTACTTTTTTCTTCACGCTAAAAAATTCTAAAGAACTTTACTAGATTATTCTTACTTAAAATCAAGTTAATATTTTATAGAATCTCTCTTGAAAAATTTAATAGAATTTCTACATTACTAATATTATTAACAATATTAAAAAGAATAATATTAAAAAATAAAATTATTAATAATATTATTAATAATATTAATATTGTATTAATTAAATTTTTCTTTTTTTTGAATTTCGCGCCAATATAGTTCACTAAACTGCCGCCTAGACGGCATGAAAATTCTCTCACAAATGAAATGCAGCAAATAGAAAAAATGAATTGGCCCGAATGATTCGAAGCCACACCAATAAAAAATTGAAGAAGAATCACGGTGATGATAGAGAATTTTTTTACATTCATAATTTGTAATTAATAATTTGTAATTAAAAAAATATTTATCGATAAAATCTCAATTCACTGGGGAATTAATTTAAAACTAATCACTAACAAAGAAAGAAGCGGGAAAATAAATTTTGCTCGCAAAAGTGTTAAAAATTCAATTAATTTAGTTTTTTACTTTTAAAGTTACAGATAGAGAGGAGGGGGGGGGAATCATTTACCTTGTCTCGACACTTTGGGGTCCTAATAAGGCCCATCAAATGCCTTTCTTTAAAGCAAAGGCCTCACGCCATTACTCGCTCCTTTTAGCTTTAGTCGATGAAATTTTTTTGCGACGGTTATCAAAAAGTCGAGTTAGACAATGTAATGGCGTTCGGAAGAAGGTTGGAAAGGAGCCTTAATAGTAAGGGAGTTCATTAATTATCAAAACTGAAGGGGCTTCTTTTACTCTCTCTCTCTCTCTCTCTCTCTCTCTCTCTCTCTCTCTTTCTTTCTCTCTTTTCTACTTACAATGGGTCGCTGTCTTCAAAATCTCGATCCAAACTATTATACTCGATTGCTATCTAAATTGAGCGCGATATATTCCCGATGATCAAATTTTTTGTGACTATTTTTTTCCATCTTTTCCTTTCTTTTTTTCTTTTATTATATTCACATCGCCCATCAATAATTTATAAAGAGAACGCTATATACTTTAGGGCAATGATGCTACAAATGATGACAGAAAAAAATTGTTCCATTCTTAAGTAGCCTTGTTATGTCGCATATTAGAGCTCTTAAGATATTCAAAGTCAAAAAACCGGATTTTTCACGGAGGCAATTTATATATTTTTGATACAATGACAAGAGGGGAAAAAAATTGCTTCCCAACTTTTTTTTACTTCTTTTAACATATTTGTCCGAAAAATTGTTTCTCAACTTTTTAGATCATTCAATTTTTGTTTGGAAAATTGTTTTTTAAACCAAAAAAATATTATTTCAATTCAGGAATTCTTTAGGATTTTAATGAATTTAAAAAATTAATGTAAAAGGAGGTAAAATCTTTTTATTGACTGGATAAAAATTCGAAAACAAACATTCAAGTAAATTGTTTATAAACTATATGAAATATTCGAAAGTATACTGAAAAAATAAAATTGATTTAAATTAACGATTAGTTGTCTATATTATCAAATGACGAAAACTTGAATTTTTATTTCATTTGGAACATTAATAATTTATGTCTTTAAAACAAATGTCATTTTAGTTGACTTAAATAAATATTATTTTTTAAAATTTTAATAAAATTCTTTGTGAGAATTTAACTATTTTTAATACCTTCTATTTTAAAAAAAGTTCTAAAAATAATTGAATGAATTAAAAAAGGTTACAAAATTTTCTTTAAGAAAATCAATAATTCAATTATTATTTTTTAAGATTTTAATAAAATTCGTTGCAAGAATTCAATTATTTTCAATTTTATAAAAATTCCTCGAAAGAATCCAATTATTTTCAAAATTTATAAATGAAGCCTCCTTTACAAAAAATTTAAATATTTTTACAAATAATAAAATTCTTCAAAAAAAATTTATTATTTAAAAAAATTCTAATTAAAATTCTCTGCAAAAATTCAATTATATTCATAAATAATAATATTCTACTAAGAAATTAAATTATTACAAAGAGATTTCATAAAATTCGTTGCGAGAATTAAATTATTAACATGAATTTATAAATTTCTTTCAAAAAAAAAGTTATTTCTATAAATTTTAATAAAATTTATTTTTGAGAATTCAAAAAGTTTCAAAAATATAATTTAATTTGCCGAAAAAACTAAATATTATTTTTAAATAATTTGATAATATTGTTAAAAAGAATTTAATTATTTTGATAAATAATATCCTCCTCGGGAATTTAATAATTTTAATAAATTTTATTACAAGAATTTAATTATTTTCATAAGAAATAAGTTCTTCAATTATTTTCATAAACAATAATATTCCATTTAGAAATTAAATTATTACAAAAATTTTTATGAAAATTCGTTGCGAGAATTCAAGTATTAAGAAAAATAAATAAATTTGTTTAGAAAAAAAATTATTTTTAACAATTTTAATCAAATTTATTTTTAAGAATTAGAAAAGTTTCAAAAATGTTATTAAGTTTTGGAAAAAATTCAATTATTTACAAATAATAAAATTCTTCACAAGAATTTAATTATTATTTTTAAATAATTTTATAATATTGTTAGAAATAATTCAATTATTTTCATAAATGATAAAATTCTTCGTAAAAAATTTATTATTTAAAAAAATTCTAATTAAAATTATTTTCAAGAATTCAATTATTTTCATAAATAATAATATTCTTTTCTGGAATTCATTTATTTAAACAAACTTTAATAAAATTTGTTGCAAAAATTTAAAAGTTTCCTTTAAAAAATTATTTCTAACAATTTTAATCAAATTTGTTATATGAATTCAATTAACTTCATATATAATTAATATATAATATATATAATAATATATATTATATATATATATATATATATATTATTTATTATATAAATTTTAATAAATTTTTTTTTTTTATTTATTTTTTATTTTTTTTTTATTTATTATTTATTTTTTTATTTTTTTATTAGAAAGAATTTAATTATTTTTAGAAATAATATTCTCCTTAGGAATATAATAATTTTAATCAATTTTATGGCAAGAATTCAATTATTTTCATAAGTAATAAAATTCTGCATAAAAATTCATTATCATTTTTAAACAATCGCATAATATTCTTAGAAATAATTCAATTATTTTCATAAATAATATTGTTCTTCAAAATTCAAAAATTTTAATAAACTTTGTTGTGAGAATTAATTTATTTTTATGAATAATGAAATTTTTCGCAGGATATTTGTTTGTTTTCAATACACTACTAATTAAATTTTTTGAATGAATTTAATTATTACCAAAAATTTTAATGAAATTTTTCGTAGAAATCCAATTATTTAAAGAAATTGTTGATAAAGTTTTTTTTACAAGACTTGAATTATTCAATTTCAGTTACAATTTTAAATTAATAATTTTACTCCAATTTCAATTATTTAAAAAGATGTTTATAAAAGTCGTCGCCAGAATTTAATTACACATAAAAAAATTTAATACAGTTCTTCGCAAGAATTTAATCACTTTCATAATTAATGAAATTTGTCTCAGGAATTAAATTATTTTTAAAAATCTTACGAAATTTTCTTTGAAGTGCGTCACATATTTTTTTGAATAAAATAATTTTTATTTAAATTAAAGAAATTTTATTTGGACCAATAATTTCTGTATTTAAATCAAATACCACTTTAATTGATTTAAATAAATATTTGTTACAAAAAGAAGAATTTTTAATTAATTTGCCGCAAATAAATATTTATTTGATAATGGAAATAATAAAATGATCTATCGCCCATTCGTACATCTAAATAAATAAATAAATCGTTTATCAAATAAATTTCCCTCCAGTGAATCAATAACAAAATTTGATTGAAACAAGAATTGACAAAAATATATGTTAAAAGAAGCCGCACGCAACACTATAAGTGAAAACTTCTTAGCGGCTTTTTAAAATTGTTCTTATCGACGATCGATTCTCTCCTTCTCTCTCTCTCTTACTCTCTCGATCGATATCCAAGTGAATCAAGATGAGATCTCAGGTGAAGCCGAAAGCGTAAAGAGCTTCAGATCTCATCTCATCGGAAAGCGGTCCTATTGTTCTTCTTCGGGGGGCCACGCCTCGTGTCTGTAATTACAGACAGGTCTCTCCCGTACAAGAAGAGAGGGGAGAGAGAGCGCCCGTTCTTTTGATGCCTTGTTATAAAAGCCGATCCTAGAAAATGAAAGGAAGGGATGATGACTTTCGGCAAAATCGCGGTCTGGAATTAAAGATGCTTGATAAGATCCATCTAAACGTGCAAATAAAAAATCTTTATCTCTTCCCTGTAATTAACCATATTGAAAAAAAAGAAACTTTAAACAAGAAAGAAAATAAAAACTGAACCTTCCATCTCGCGAAGATTACAATTGTTTAGCATATCATCTTCAAGAACTATATTCACTTCATTCTACACTGACAATTTTTAATAATTTTTTTAATTTAAATTTAATTTTTTTAAAAATATTTTTTAATAATAATGAAAATAAAAATAATAAAATGAATAATAATATTTATTATTATTAAAATAATAATTAATTATTAAATAATATAATAATTGTTATTAAAATAATAATTAATTATTAAATAATATAATAATTGTTATTAAAATAATAATTAATTATTAAATAATATAATAATTGTTATTAAAATAATAATTAATTATTAAATAATATAATTGTTATTAAAATAATAATTAATTATTAAATAATATAATTGTTATTAAAATAATAATAATATTTGTGACGTAATCTGAAGAAAGGAACCTTAGAAGCAAAAAATTATAGGTTATGTTTGCAATTTTCGAAATGAAGATACAAAAAAATGATCAACTGTTAATTTTAATCATCAATGTTTAAGTTTTCATTATGACTGAAATATTTAAAAAACACTAATTAAAATTTGCAAAAAGTAAAAAGAAACTTTTAATCAACAAAAAAGTAACACTAACATAACCTTGAAGTGATTTGCTTCTAAGGTCCCTTTCTTCAGATCGTGTCACATTTATTATTTTTATTATTATTATTATTATTATTATTAATATTATATAATTATAATAACAAAGGAATAAATTTTACATTTTTATCCATTTTTTATTTTTATTTTACTTTTATTTTATTATGTGCGTGTGACGCGCTTCGAAAAAATATACCTAAGGAGCAATTAATTTTAAGATTATATCTTTTTTATTGTTAACACGAACCATTATTATTTGAATCAACTCAAAAAGACTGCGATTTTTAAATATTTCCGTTGAGAGTTAAAATTAAATTCCCTTTCTTTACAATCTATAGCTGTGAGAAGCTATGAGAACAATAGAGCTTTTAGAAATTTAATAAAAAAATTCGTTTAATAAAAGAAAAAAGGAGAAAATTTTTGTGTTTTTTGAAAAGAAAGAGAGATTTTTTTGAAAATTTTGAAAACCAGAAATTCACATATTGATTAAAAATTATGAGGTTCTTGGAGAGATAATTACAGGATTTCTTTGATGCTACAAAGGACTTTGAAAACAGAAAAAGATCAAAAACTTACGATATGGGTTCTACACGCACAAGTGATGGGACTATACATAAAATTTCAGCCATCAAAATTTAATTATATAACGTCGAGAATTACAAGGTAGAATTTCGTTTCTAATTCTTGTCTATTCGTAAAATTGGCAGTATCATGTCTCCTCCTACAGGACTACTTTTTAATTTCGCAACGCAATAATTAAAGAATTAATATTGTCCAACTTAGGTAATAATATTTTTATTATTATTATTAATTATTAATTTGCGGAAATTAGTTTTTTATTTATTATTGTTATAATAAAAAAATTAAACATTATTCTCAAAAATTCTTTGAAACATTTTTCGAAAAAGTTTATTAACATTATTTAAAAAAAATTTTAGATTTTTTCTTAAAAATATTTTTCTTTGCGAAAATTCAATTATTTTTTTAAATAATAATACCCATTGTAGGAATAGAAGCTTCTGTTAAAAATTATAACTGAATACTTTTATGTTGAAGTTTATTAAAAATATTTTTGAATATATAATTGAATTCCTGTGAAAAATTTTATTACTTATAGAAATAAATTAATTCTTGTGAATAATTTTACTATTTTTAAAAATAAAATGTTTCTAAGAATTTAATAAAAGTTTAAAAAGTACATGAATTTTTTTTTATAAATTTTATTAGAAATTAGAAAAAATGATACTGAATCTTTCAGTGAAATTTTATTAAAAAATTGACATTATAAAATTTGTATTTTTTAAATAAATAAAAAAAAAAAATTTTTTAAAAAAATTAAATAAATTTAATTTTTTAAATAAATTCTACAGACAATCTTAGAAATAATTGAATTTTTGAGATTAAATCACTGTCAGAAGTATTTTTAAAAGAATTTTATATTTTCAAAGACTACTAAATTAAATTAAATGTTTACTTAATAAGTGAATTTTTCATAACTTGATTATGAATTTATCCTAAATTTAAAATTTAAAAATAAAAAATTTTATAATTTGCATTAAAATACATAATAATAAAATTCTTTAATAAATTTCAATTATTTTAATATTTTACTTTACTTTAATTAAAAAAATCTTATTTTCAGTCAAAAAATATTTACTTTTATCGAAAAACTTCTCAATTGCACCAAAAACATTTTTATATTTTCATCCGAAAATTTTAAACGATACTTTCTTTCCAAAAATTTAATTATTTCTGCAAATAATAAAAATCTTAAAAAATTTCAATTATTTTTATATTTTACTTTGCTTTAATTAAAAAATTCTTATTTTCAGTCAAAAAATATTTACTTTCATTCTAAAATTTCTCAATTGCACCAAAAACATTTTCATACTTTCATACGAAAAATTTTTACACTTTTAAATTCACAAAAAATTTTGTTAACTCTTAGTTTTACAAAAAGTTTCCTTTCAATTTCACAAAAAGAAAAATTTTACTTTAAATAAAACTAAGATTATTTTCACTTTGAAACAAAATATTTTCCTTTCAATTTCACAAAAAAACACTTTCAATTATAACAAAATTATTTTTACTTTGAAACAAAATATTTTCACTTTCACTAAAAAATGGTGATATACTTTTAAATTCACATACAATTTTGTTACTCGCAGTTTCACAAAAAAATGGCCTTTCAATTTCACAAAAAGAAAAATTTTACTTTAAATGAAACTTAGATTGTTTCCTCTTTAAAACAAAATATTTTCACTTTCACAAAACAATTTATACATACTTTTGAATTTTTTTTCTTGCAGTTTCGCAAAAAAATTTCCTTTCAATTTCCCAAAAAGAAAAACTTCACTTTAAATTACTTAAATTTTTTTCACTTTGAAACAAAATATTTTCACTTTCACTGAAAAAGTCTCACATACTTTTAAATTCACATAAAATTTTTTTAACCCGCAGTTTCGCAAAAAAAATCCCTTTCAATTTCACAGAAAAAATACTTTAAATTATAATGAAATTATTTTCACTTTGAAACAAAAGATTTTCACTTTCATTAAAGAATCTTCACTTTCACTAAAAAAATTCTCACTTTCAGTCAGAAAAGTTTGTGTGACATTTTCACATTTTTCATATAGAAGATGAAAGTATTTTGGATAAAATTAGAAATTTTTTTAATATCGACAGTGAAAGTGGAGATATTTTTAGTAAAACTGATAATTTTAGTATTAAAAGTGAGAATTTTTCGCGTAGATCTGAAAATTTCGTGAGTCAAAAGTAAATTTTTTGCTTTAAAGTAACAATTTTCTCAGTGAAAATAAAATATTTTTTTGTCATAAAATTAAAAGTGAAAATTATTTTCGTGAAAGTGAAAATTTTTTGAAAGAAAGTGAATGTTAGAAAACTGAAAATAAAAAAAATCATATAGATAGTTACCCACACAGCACCGAAATTTTCCTAAAAATTTATTAAAGTTTTACTTGCAAACTTCGAAAAATTTTCCTACAAAGTATAGTGAAAATTATGTACAGATTTAAATGTCCCACTTCAATAAATGTTTAGCGTGAAACTTTCTTGAAAATTTAAAAAGAAATTTCGCCTTAGACTATGTAGCGAATTTTTTTTAATTTTCAGGAAAGTTTTAGGCTACATTTTTCCTTATAAAAGAGAGAAATCGAAAATTTAATTTAAATCGTCAGGGAAGTTTCAAGTTAAATTTTTATGAAAATAGTAGCATAAACATTTATTGAAGTGGGACATTTAAATCTTTACACAATTTTTTTGTAATTGTAAGTAATTTTTGTTATGTTTGCAAGTAAATTTTTAATAAATTTTCAGGAATGTTTCGGTGCAATATGGGTATTCAGAGATTTTTTTACTTTTGTGTATTAGATTAGTGACGAAAAGAAAAATTTTAGCAAAAAAAAAAAAAAATTACATTTGTGTTGCGTCTCTATCAGTTGGATGGTGAATATAAGTTCAAAGATCAGAAGTTATACGACTGGACTCGTAATTGGTTTGAGCCTTTGCTCGTATGTGGAAGCATCGAAAGTTAATATGAGACCCGTTTACGATGGCAAAAAACTATCGAATGAAATTTGAGAAGAGCTTACTAGCTTAGCTGCCTACTGACGATAGTTGATAGGGTATTCTGTCGGCGGATGATCAAACGACAAAAAACCATAAGGGCTTAAAAATCATCCTTTTTTTCTTCTTTTTTAAGTATATTATTCAAAGGTTGCTAAGAATGAGTTTTCAGGTGTTTCATATTATAGCTCAGCTACTGGTCCATTTGACTGTTAAGAAGTCGAGCATAGGTCAGGGTAACATGATATTTTTAAGCCGCGTTTTTACTCTTACAAGGGCTTCTGCAATTTTTTTCGACACCCGAGAGCAAAGCTTCTTGGAAAAACAGGATTTTACATTTTTCCATTAGGAGCTTTAATTTTTTTCTTTTTTTAATTATTCTTCTTAATAATTTTTTATTACTACTTTTTATTTACTTATTAAATTTTCAATTTATTTCTTTCCTTATATTTTAATTCTCCTTTATTTCCTTATTTTCTTATTTTTTATTTGTTTTATACTTCCCAATTTTTATTTTTTATTTCTTTTATACTTTTTATACTTCTTTAACTTTATTTTTTTTCATATTTGCCTATTTCCTTGCCTTTATAATTAAAGTAATTTAAAAAACAAATTTAAAGCTATGAAAAAAAGCTATGAGTTGACAATTGTTTTGTGAAAAATTCTGGGATAAAAGTTAAATAAAGTAATTTACTTATTTCCTTATTTTTATTCCCTTTTTCATTTAATTTTTTCCTTTGCTATTAATTTTCTAATTTCGATTTTTTTCAAGTTGGATTTATATTTTATTAGAAAAAAAAGTGGAACCTTTTTTATGGATTCTCGATAACATATGTTACGGACTTGAAACCAAATATTCGATAATGAAAATTGGTGAAACATTTTAATAACTTTCGAACTCGTTATTTTGAGATAAAAATAATTTTTTTTGGGAAAAAACGAAATCGTAACTTAAAAAGTACAAAAGATTTTTAGTTTAATGCTTTACGGTTTCGATTATAATAATAGAAACAAAAATAGCACGTGCCATATGGTATATCGACTAATTTCAAGAAAAAGTTGTTTTAAAATTCGATTATCATAAAGTTTAGAGAAGAAAAAAAGGAAGAATACCCGATATTTCGATAAATAGTTATATTACAATCGAAGTTTCCAATATGCCCTTTTGTTCAATCGTGAAACGCCCTTGTGAATTGGTTTTAGTTTTCTAAAAATGTGACTTATACTTTTTCCACTTTCCAATGTCATAACTTACCACTTGGGGTGTTATAGGTAACACCGAAATCCCTCTCTCTCTCTCTTTTTACGCTCATCCTCTTCCTCCATAAGGAATTACATTTCCAGCCAGGTAGGTTTGCCGCGGTTCACCGCCTCGAAAGGAGGTCCATGATTAGATGTCACATAAAGTATAGAAACGCTTTGTTTGACCTGCGAACCAATTTTCCAACGTCGAAAATACATCGTTTATGTCACATAAACATTCCGTCTCAATAGTATCTTTTATTTTCATTTTTTTAACAGAAAAAGAAATCACTGTGTCGATTTTTATCGAGATAAAAAATCTAAATTCTCCTTTAATTATAATGTGGTGAAAATTTATTTTAAATCGAAATTTTATGCGCCAGATGGATTTTCATTTTTAAATTTAAATGTATATTTTTTACAATAAAAATTATTCTTTTCTTGTTTTTTTGAGAAAAAATAATTTTTGACTGGGAGAGTAACAAATTTTATATTATTATAAATTTTATATTATTTATTATTTATTAATAAATTTTATATATATATTTATTGCTTCGACGACAATTTTTGCTATTTTAAAGAATATTATCTCTCTTCTAGATGAAGAATGTTTTTATGAATTTCTCATAGGCAAAAGAAATTTGTAAACATACATATATATAAAAAATTTTTAAAAATAAATTTATGTTACGATAGAACTTATTACCTAGGAATATATTAATTTTTACACAGGAATTAAAAATTTTGTTATGATTTCAATAATTTCACATTTTTTTAAATTTAAGTATTTCTAAAAATGACAATTAAAATTTTTCTAAAATTCAATCATTTTAAATATTAATTTTAATATTACTTTAGTTTTATAACAATTGAAATTTTCAAATATGTCAATTTAAAAATTTTTTGTAAAAAAAAATAAATTCACACAATTATTGTCAGAAATTTTAACTGAAATTCAATTTTAAGTCAATTCTCTTCAGAAATTTGTATGAAAATTTAATTATTTAATGGCAAAAATAAATAATTTTTAAAAAAATTGATTTATTACGAAAAATTTTTTTAAAAAAATTTTAAAACTAATGAAATTCTTTCGAGAAATTTATTTAAAAAATATATTGAAAATAATAATTAATTTCTAATAAACAAATAAAATTAAATATTTCTTTTAATAATTGAATTCGTTTGAAAAATTTTAATAAAATTTTTAAAAATTGTTGCATTCTTCGAGGAATTAATTTCTAAACTTGTATTAAAAACAGTTTAAATCCTATCATAAGGAAGAATTTAATTATAATTGAAAATAATTTATTTCTTAAAAGCAAATTTTCTTCAAATTGTTAAAAGTAATAATTAAATTCTTCAAAAGAAATTTATATTTTTTTCAAACTGAATTACTCAGAAAATTTCTATTATTTATTAAATTGTTGCATTTTTTGAGGAATTAATTACTAAAATTATAAAATAAAAATAATTTAAACCCTAATCATAATGAGGAATTTTAATTATAATTGAAAATAATTTAATTCCTTAAAAGCAAAATTTGTTTAAATTGATAAAAATAATTGAATTCTTTTAAAGAATTTTGTACATTTTTTTTAAACTGAATTACTCAGAAAATTTCTATTATTTATTAAACTAATTAAACTTTTTCAATTTAATTAAAATATATATTAAAAATAGTGATTAATTTCTAATAAACAAATTAAATGAAATTTATTTTTAAATAATTGAATTCTTTTGAAAAATTTTAATAAAATTTAAAAAATTGTTGCATTTTTCAAAGAATAATTACTCAAATTCTATTTAAAAAAGTTGAAATAATTTAAATCCTGTCATAAGGAGGAATTTAATTTCTTAAAACTAAAAGACAATTTTATTCAAATTGTTAAAAATAATTGTTATAAATAATTCTTTAAAAGAATATTATAATTTTTTTAATTATCTAATGAATGTACTGAAAATAATTTTATTTTTAATAAAAATAATTAATTTTTTTAAACTTATTAAATAAATGTACTGAAAATAATGTTATTATTCATAAAAAAATTAATTTTTTTAAATTTATTTAAAAAATATTTTGAAAATGATTATTAATTTCCAATAAACAGATTTAATCAAAATTTTAATAAAATTTAAAAAAATTGTTGCACTTTTCGAGGAATTCTTTACGAAAGTTATATAAAAAGTAGTTTAAATCTTGCAATAAGGAAAAATTTAATTATAATTGAAAATAATTTAATTTCTTAAAATACAAATTTTGTTTAAATTGGTAAAAATAATTGAATTCTTCAAGAGAACTTTATATTTTTTTTTAAATTGAATTACTGAGAAAAATGTTACTATTTATAAAAGTAATTATACTTTTTCAATTTAATTAAAAAATGTATTGAAAATAGTGATTAATTTTTAATAAGGAAATTCAATACAATTTTTTTAAATAATTGAATTCTTTTGAAAAAATTTTAATTTTAAAATTTTTTAAAAATTGTTGCATTCTTTGAAGAATTATTTACTAAAATTGTAAAATAAAAATAATTTAAACCCTAATCATAATGAGGAATTTTAATTATAATTGAAAATAATTTAATTTCTTAAAAGCAAAATTTGTTTAAATTGGTAAAAATAATTGAATTCTTTAAAAAAATTTTATACATTTTTTTTAAACTGAATTACTGAGAAAAATTTTATTATTTATAAAAATAATTCAACTTTTCCAAAGTAATTAAAAAATGTATTGAAAATAGTGATTAATTTCTAATAAAGAAATTAAATCAAAATTTTTTTTAAATAATCGAATTGTTTCGAAGAATATTAATAAAATTTTAATGAACAGTTTCATTTTTCGAAGAATTTATTACTTAAATTGTATTAAAAATAATTTAAATCCTGCCATCAGGAATAATTTTATTTATAATTGAAAATATATTAAATTCTTAAAGACAAATTTTATTAAAAATTGTTCAAAATAATTGAATTCTTTTAGATAAATTTATAATTTTTTTTTATTTTAATTCTTGAGAATAATGTTTTTATTTATAAAAATAATTTTGAAAATAATGATTAATTTCTAATAAGCAAATTAAATACAATTTTTTTTAATAATTGACTTTTTTTAAACAATGTAAGCAATGTTTTAGTGAAAGTGATAATTTTTTGGATTATTATGAAAATTGTTTAAGTGAAAGTAAGAATTGTTTAGGAAAAGTCAATATTTTTAAACTGAAATTGACTGGAATAAAAAATTTAGGTACTTATTATAATTTTAATTTTATTAGGGCATTGAACTATTATTACGACTTTTTTGCAACGCAGGTGTTTTAGAACTTTGACGTTGTAATGGGGCAAATTAATGATCCTAATCTATTTAATTCATTCGATTTATTTTACTAATTATATTTATTTGATTTTTTAAAATTATTTTATTTGTTTTATTTATTTACTTATTTGTTTCATTTAGAAAAATAGAGAAATTCAATTAAGTACAAAAAAATCATTTTAATAACAGTAAAAAATAATGAAATTGTCTCAAAAATAAAAGATATTCATTTCTGTTTTAGCATAAAAGATAAGAGTTGAATTGAAAAAAATTCTTTCTCCCTGCTTTTCAGCCACCCCAATTATAAACTGTTTTAACAAACAGCATGTAGGATGTATATATATATATATATAAATACTGAAAAATAATTGTACATCTCTAACTTGTTGGCTGGACCAAAAAGGATTTAATATTTATCTCAGATCCTTGAGGGCGTCCTACTTTTGAAAATAAAGTGAGCCTCCTCAAAAAACTACACACTCCTAATTACTTAATTGCACCTGTATCCTGAACCAACTCCCGTTCTTAATTACTTAAATCTGATAAACCTATAATTCCAATTAGCGCCTGTATCATGGTTATTCTTCCAAATAAAGCGTCCTTGTAACCATTTGCATATTGTTCTGGGTGGTCCAGAACCAAAAGTCTCTTACTTTTCATCAGATTGCGCGAACTATAATTCTCTTCATATACCTTTTGGAATATTTTATCGACAAGTTTAAGAAAAAAGAAATGATACTTCCTTTTTTCATTTTAACACACTCGGAAATGTGATTTAAAAAAAAATTAATGCAACTTAAGATAAAGGATAAGTGCGAGTCATCATACAAAACATTCATTTTTAATTGACATAGATAAAGATAATGCGAAAATTTAATTACAGATTGATGACACCTTTATATGACGAAGAAGAAAAGCAATAAAACTTCGCAATTTCTGAAATAATTAATTATTCTTCATTTATTGCATCCTGAAAGTTCCTGAAAGTAATAAATAAGAAAATAAATATGAAAAAAAATGAGAAAAAAACACTACATAAAAAAATCTTAATTTAAATTTCCACTTTCTGATAAGAGTTCTATTATTAAACTTAATTATTTTAATATTTAAATTTTATCTTAAAGACATGAATTCACAAGGTTGGAAATAATAAAGATAAAGGTCACAAATTTACAAGCAAACGATGAATGAATTTTTTTTTTTGCACTGAGTTTCGCAGCAATTGCGGTTGATAATGATTAATGAAATGTTTGTTCAGTCGCAAGGTTTTACAATTTATCAAAATGACACCAACTTTTTAAGAAACAGTAATTTTTTTCAATTAAATAACAAAATGAAATGAAAATCAATAGTTGATTCAAATATAGTTTTGTCCCGTTTACTGCACAAATAAATAAATATTATTATAAAACAATAAAAAAACAGGGATAAAATAATAATTATTCGAGCAAATAATATGAACCAATAAAACATATATTAAATAATAGATTAAATATTTTTATATTGATTTTACATAAGGAGTAAAAACACAAATGCACATACAGCAAAAATGTTAAAGACGGAAATTTTTTTAGATAACATTACAAATTTAAAGAAACAGGAAAAACGGAAATTTATAAAAACGTAATTTTATAAATAAACGTCACTATTCTTCTTAGTATAAAAATCGAGAGAAAATTTTAGTACAACATCAATTTTGGGTTTAGTTTCGCAGAAGAGAACCAAAGATAAAAAAGGTAATTGCATACAGAAGGTAATTTTACCAAAAAAAATTACAAAATTCAAAATGTCCAATAAAATAAAAAATAAATATTCCAAAAGGAATTAATTTTAAAAAACTAGAGAATTTTTGTAATTTTTTTTTAATTTTTAAATTTAACATTTAATTAGGAATTTTTTTTAGAGAATTTTCCAATTTTTATTGAAATAAAAATTGTAAATAATTTTTTTAATAGAAAATTTCTAGTTTTTAATGAAATAAAATTATAAATAATATTGAGGTATTTAAATAGTAAAATATTATTAAAATATTTAAATGCAATGAAATTATAAAATACAAATTGTTGACGTTTTTAGTAAAATTAAACTTATTTTTATTGAAAAATAAGGGGGGAAGTAAAAAATAGTAAAGCTTGTAAAAATAATGATGTACAATGAAGAATGAAGTATATGCATAGTTTAATGTAACATGTAGAATAGTAAATTGAGAAAGTTTTAATTTATTAATGAAAAAAAATTTATTTACTTAGATGAAATCTTATACACTTGTAATTTTGTGCGTTGGACTTTTGGTCATAGCAGTCAACAGCCAGCAATGTAGAAACCAAGGAGGACGGGTAATTTTTAAATTTTATCTACAGTCTGAATATTCTTAAAAATTAATATTATTTGAATTTAGTTTAGTATATTTAAATATTTTTTATTGTTCTTAAGGGCATTTGAACCATTATGACGTCACAATTAAAAAACTCATGTTTTTCATATATTGTGACGTCATAGTGGTTCAAATGCCCTTAAATTAAAAAATAAATTTTACATATTAAAAAGAAACTATATATTTTCATTTTTTTTGTTCTAAATTATAAGTATTTTCTAAAATATTTTTATATTTATTATTTTATTTTTATTTTTTTTTATTTTTATAATGTAAAACAAAAATAAAAAATAAATTTTAATTTTTTAGTGTCGCAGTGACCAAGAATGTTGTCGGGGACTTCGATGCAATGAAAGAAGTAGAAGTTGCGAGAGACGAAATGGAGGTGGAAATAATGGTGGAAATAATGGTGGTAATAATGGTGGTAATAATGGTGGAAATAATGGTGGAAATAATGGTGGTAATAATGGTGGAAATAATGGGGGTAATAATGGAGGAAATAATGGAGGAAATAATGGAGGAAATAATGGTGGTGATCGCAATTGCAGACGGGATGGCCAACGAGTAATAATAATTTTTTAATTTACACATAATTAAAATTTCGAAAAATTTAACAAATAAATTAACAATTATTTTTTCTATCCGAAATATAAAAATTTCATATGAATTATATTAAGAATTAATTAGCATTATGATTATAAGAAAATTAGCATTACAATTAAGAAAAATTAAAAATTAGTTCGCATGTAATTAATATTACATAAAAAATTAGTTCGCATGTAATTAATATTACATAAAAAATTAGTTCGCATGTAAGTAATATTATATAAAAAATTAGTTAACACTATAATTAACATTATAAAAAATTAATTTCTATTAAAGTTAAATATAATTTAACTAATAAATATTTAAATATAATTTAAATATAATTTATATAATTTAATTTTTTCAAATTTTTCGATTAAAATTTGGTTTTGAAAATTCTAGTGCCGGGAAGATCGGGAATGCTGCCGAAATCTGAGATGCAATCAAAGGAATAGAAATTGTGAAAGACGAAGGAACAATTAAAAATTCTTCCATGTACACTTTAAAAAAAAATGAATTCAAAGACCTCAAGTGGCCTGATAAATGATTAAAAATATTTACTTATTTAATTTTTCAAAAACTATACGGAGTATAAATGTTCATATGTTTAAATCTTCAATATTGTGTTAAATTAATAAAAAAATACCTATTCAAGACAAATTGTTTTCTTAAATTTAATATTAGTTTTTAAATAAAATAATTACATCACAATCAAATATTTAAAAAAAAGCAATTAACGAACTCAACTTTTCTTTGATTGTACGTAATAATACATTCAGTCTAAAAAGAAATTAAATTTTGTTTAAATTTAAAAAAATAATTAGACCTGAAAAGCATAAGTCAATAAGGGTGAAATAAACATCAATAACTCAATTTTTCAATTTTTTTAAATAATTATTTCATCATATAAAAATTAAGATTTTCAAAACTTTAATTATTTTTTATTTATTCTTCAAAGAATTAAATTATTTTCAAAAATTTCAATAAAATTCTTATGTCATAATTTAATTTCTATAAAAATAATTTTAATAAATTTTTGTAGAAATTTATTTAATTCCAAAAATTTCTCAAAATAATATATATATATATATATCAATCAATATAATTAAACAATAAGAAAAACAAAATAAAATCTCTCTTTACAATAAAAATAAAACTACAATAATAAATTCTCTTCTTAAGAAATCTTTTTTAGATTAAGACCAAAATTTTTACCTCTAAAATTAATTTTAATTTTCTTTTGCTTTTAAATTTCTATTGTTTTTACACAAACGACATAAGCAAAAATATATAAGCAAATAATAAAACAATAAAAATTAAATTACATTGAATTGCGAAAAAAACTCTTCAACAAAATTAATTTCAAATTTCTTTTATTTTTTGAAATATGAAGATTTCGACTGTATCGACAAATTCTTTTACTTTTTCACAAGCGGCCGAAACAAAAATATGAAAGCAAATAATAAAACAAGATAAAATTAATGCGATGAGATTGAATAAAAAATTTTTTAGAATGAAAATAAATTTAAAAATCTTTTCACCAAAATTAATTTAAAATATCTTTTACTTTTTCATTGCAAGCGACATATGGAAAAATACAAAACCAAATAATATAATAAGGTGAAATTAATGTTCAGTTTTAATTAACAAATTTTTTAGAATAAAAATACAAAAAAAACTTGTCTACAAAATTAATTTTTATTTTCTTTTACTTTCACATAAGCTATCTAAGTAGAACTATAAAAACTAATTAAGAAAGATAAAATTAATTTTTATTTTGAGTAAACCATTTTTTAGAACAAAAATTAAAAATAATAATTATAAATAACTTTTAAACAAAATTGTAACTCAATAAATCATTAGCTTTACTTTATGAGGTAGTTTATTTCAAACTGTTCCACCGACAAAGAACAATTGCAAGAAGAGAAATTTGCTAATAAATTTTATTATTTATTATTTATTCGGAATTTTATGGAGAATAATTAATTCAATATATAGATGCAAAAATAGTTATGATTAATTAATACTCAATCTTAAAGTATTTTTATAATAAATTAATGGCCTAAAGTAATAATTGTTAATGGCAAAGTATAATAATTTTGAATTGCAAAATAATAAATTATAATAACAGAGTCATATCAAATAATAATAAATTTTTAATATTTGGTGCACTTTTCTTTACTATAATATTTAATTTACTTAATAACTACTAGAATAGAGAACAAATTTTAGTCAAGATAATTAAAAAAAATTTGCCTCTACTAATAATGTTTTCAAAAGTATTGTAATGTAGAGAAAAATTAAACACAGATGTGAAACAAAACAACGAGGAATTAAAATTTAATTATATAATTTATATTTCTAATGACAAATTATTAAATAATCCATAATTAAATTTTATGCATTTTAATTTATTCGAAATTTATAAATTTTAGTAAACAACGAGGCATTAAAATTTAATTACATAATTTATATTTCTAATCACAAATTATTAAATATTTCATAATTAAATTTTATAAATTTAAATTTGTTCGAAATTTATAAATTTCAGTTCGTTTAAAAAAAATTTATGTAATAATTACAAATTTTGAATTATTCGCGTAAAAAACTTGCAACTGGAACAGCGATTACTTTCGCTGAAAGTAATTCAAATTTTTTGAAATAGCAAAAGTATTCCTTGCAGTAACTAAAAATTTCGCTAACATAGTGAATTTTGTATTTGTTTCAGGTAAAGATGTTTTTTCGTGTTTAAAAATTAATTAATTTTAAAAAAATCTATTTATCTGAATAATCTACAAAAATTAATTCACTTAAAATTCACAAACAACAATTTATTTTAAAATATATTTATTAAAATTTACAAATTTTCATTTACGTAAAAATAACTTTATTAAAATTTACAATTTTTCATTTACTTAAAAATTTTTTATTTTTTATTATTCAGCGGAAAGCTCAAAATTTTTGACAATTTCGTCACGAAAATGTGTACTTCTCCTGACGAACACAGTTGTCGTGTTAAAAAAAAATTCAATTATTTACCTTCAATAATTTGGAACAAAAATAAATATACACGACAATAAGCAAATGAAGATAAAAGAATAACAAGAAAAAATAAAATATTCACATAAATTCAAAGGAAGATTTGATAACAATCAATAAGATAATACAATAAAGATAAAAAGAAAGATGCAAAAATATTCCACTTTTAAAACGAGAGAAAATACAAGAGAAAGAAAGAGAGATAAAATATTTTCTTTAAATAAACGATAAAAAACAATAATATAAATGAATAAAAGACACATTTTTTGACAGTATATAAAAGGGGAGAAATTTTTTTAAGAATTAAATTACAGGTTCAACACTCTTAACAGAACAACGGATCTGAGCAACTTAAAGAAAGGTAATGTTACTTAATAATTATCATTTAATGATTATTTAAATATTATTTAAAGACTATTTAAAGATTATTTAAAGATTATTTAAAGATTATTTGGAGATAAATTCTAAATAGAAATTTCGAATTAAATAAGCAATTTTTTTTTAGATGAAAACTTTCACCCTTGTATTTTTGTGCATTGGGGTTTTTGTGTTAGCCGTCAATAGCCAAGAATGTGCGAACGAAGGCAGAAGGGTAAGTTGTTATTTATTAATTACTTAAAATAAGAATTAATTTTAAAAAATTAATTAATTTTAAAAAAATAAAAAAAATTTTAAAAATCTTATTAATAAATTAATTATTGTACTATTTAGTGTCGAGAGAATCGAGATTGTTGTCGTGGTCTCCGATGTAACAGAGACAGGTGTGAGAGAGGAGGAGGCGGTGGAGATGATTGCAGACGAGATGGACAACGAGTAAAAAAATTTCTTATTAATTTTCAAAATTGTTAAAACTATTTTATAAAAAAAATTTCTTTCCATTCATTTTATTTTTTAAATTTATTTTTAAAGTTTCAATTAAATATTTCAACAAATTTTTTTAATTTTAGTGCCGCGATAATCGTGAATGCTGCGAGGGATTACGATGTAATAGAGACAGATGCGAAAGAAGGGGTGGCGGTGGTGACGATTGTAGACGTGACGGACAACGAGTAATAAATTTTTTCGTTATTTTTAAAAAAAAGTTTTAAATAATTTTCAGAAATAATATTCGACCTTGTTTTTATTTACTTTATTTCATTTAATGTTTTCATTGTAATTAAATTATTATTTAAATTTGTTGAATTTTAATTAAAATTTGTTACATCTCATTTTTTAAATATTAAATTTTGTTCTTAAATTTTCAACTTTAATTTAAAAAATTAATTTTTTCAAAATTTAGTGCCGTGACAATCGTGAATGCTGCGAGGGATTAAGATGTAATAGAGATCGGTGTGAAAGAAGGGGTGGCGGCGGTGACGATTGTAGGCGCGACGGACAACGAGTAATAATTTTTTTTTACTATTTTTAAAAAAGTTTTAAATAATTTTGAGAAATAATATTCGACCCCCTTTTAATTTACTTATTTTCATTTAATTTTTTAATTGTAATTAAATTATAATTAAAATTTGTTGAATTTTAATTAAAATTTATCCAATTTTATTTTTTAAATATTAAATTTTGTTCTTAAATTTTCAATTTAAATTAAATTATAAATAACATTTGTTGAATTGTAATTAAAATTTATCAAATTGTATTCTCTAAATATTAATTTTTGTTCTAATTTTTCAATTTTAATAAATAATTAATTTGTTTCAAATTTTAGTGCCGTGACAATCGTGAATGCTGCGAAGGACTTCGTTGCAACAGAGATCGGTGTGAACGAAGGGGAGGCGGCGGTGACGATTGCCGACGAGAGGGACAAAGAGTAATAAAAATTTATTATATTTAGAAATTTTTTAAATATTCTGTCAACTAGAAATTAATTTTTAAATTTTCTTCATTAAATTTTAGTGTCGCGATAATCGTGAATGCTGTGATCGACTTCGTTGCAACAGAGAAAGATGTGAAAGACGAAGAGACGATTAGAATTCATTCCAATTCCAGTTTCATCTGCAGTTGGACAGAAAAATATTAAGGACTCTAATGGATCTGAAAAATTTGACATTTAATTTACGAATTTTAAGTTTTCAAGAAAATACGATATAATAAAATAAAAATGTCCAATAAATTTAATTCTTATTGAAATCTACATTTATGTAAACTGAATATTATAAACAATAAAGACAGCAAAAGAAAAAGAAATTCTGTTTGTTAATTTATTTGATCTTTAGTGAAAAAAATTTTGTGTCTTTAGTGAAAAGTTTTTAATTTTTTTGTTAAACTAAATTCACTATTTTACATTAAATGAAAATAAATATATTTAAAAATAATTAAAATAATAAACAAAATAAATATCAAATAACAAATATTTTATTTTCATTCAATATTGGACAAAAATTTCAGTTGTCAAGTAAAATAAATGTAAACCGAAGGGTAAAGTAAATTACTTTTTTAATTAGTAAAACTGGTCTAAATTAAATTAATCAAAATAGTTATCATAAATTAATAATCAATTATAAAAAAGCATAGTAATAAATTAATTACCAAAAGTAATAATTGTTAATAGTAAAGTATAAAAATTTCTATTTACAAAACAATGCTTTTGAATAACAGAGTAATATCGAATCATAACAAATTTTTAATATTTGGTGCACATTTATTTACTATAATATTTAATTTAATTATTATTACTAGAGCAAAACACAATTTTCAGTGAAAATAATTTTGAAAAAATAAATTTTGATTCTATTATGTTTTCTAAAATATTGCAATTTAGAGAACGGTTTAACACACATGTGAAACAATGAACGATGATTTAAAATTAGTGAAATAATTTATACCAGTAACGATAAATTCTTAAATTATATCGATAATTAAATTTTATAAATCTTAATTTACTTGAAATTTATTAATTTTAATCTATAAGCTTATTAAACAAAATTTTGCTTAAAATTCACGAATTTTCATTCATTTTAAATATTTGAATAAAATTAATTGTGAATATTAATAGGCATATAATACAGATAAGGGAAAAGGTGCGAAAATATTTCACTTTCAAAAAGAGTGAAAATATGAGGGAAAGAGAGAGAGAGAGAGAGAAATTTTCATTTAACTGGATGATAAAAGAATAGTAATATAAATTCAAAGACAAAATTTTTTTTTTCATTATGTAAAAGCTGAGAAATTTTCATTAATATAAACCCCCTTAATATAAACTTTATTATTAACTTTACTTATAATTAACTTCTGCATTCAAATAACAATTGTATAATTCATGTAATCATATAATGTCAACACAATTCACAAATACAAATTAAAAAGGTAAAAAATAAGCTGACTAAAACTGAAATAAATTAAATTTAAATTTAATTACAATTCATTCAAAGTTTCTTTTGTTTTAATAGAAAATTACTTAGAAACTCATAAAATTAATTAATTTTCAATTATTTAAATTGTTTAACTTTTTCCTTATTCAGAGTTTTCTGGTTTTAGTTTAAAATTATAAAAATGAATTTTTACTAATTCAGAATTAAACGAGTGAAAAGTTTTAATAATTTAAATTATCAGACTTTTTACAAATTCAAAGTTTTTTGGTTTAAGTAGAAATTTACTAAAAACTAGTGAAAATTTTTTAAAATTGAATTTAGTGCAATTTCCACTAATACAAATTAATAGTGGTATTTTACTAAACTCAAATTTCCACTAATAATAATCAGTAAAGAGTCTACAAATTTAGTAAAGTAAAAAAATTCAACTAAGTTTAAGTAGAGAATTGCTTAAATTAAAAATTAGTAAAATTCTTTACAAATTAAAATTAGTTAAATTTTCATTATAATATTAATAAATGAACTTTTCATTAATTTAAAGTTATTTTTGTATTTAAGGGAAAATGCACTAATTCAGATTTATATAGAGAATTAAGAAATATGTACAAAGAACCATTTTTTATAAAAACTAAAGTTGTTTATTTAAGAAAAAAATTGAATTCAACGATTATACACAAACAGTAAAAATAAGGATAAAATGATTAATTTTCAGAAAATCAAGGAAAAAATGATATTTTTTCAAAAATTAAAATATTGACATTAATTTTGCAAACTGAAAATAATGTAAATGAAAAAAATACATTCTTTGTGAGTATATAAACGGTGAAAAATTTTCCTTAAATTAAGTTTCAAGTTAAGCTTTTAAACAGGACAACCAATCTGAAAAATTAAAGGAAAGGTAATATTTCTTAAATTTTACTATTATTTATTTATGGAACAATTCTGAGTTTATAATTTGATAGTAAATTTCGAATTAAATATGCAATTTTTTTATAGATGAAATCTTTAACCCTAGTATTTTTGTGCATTGGGGCTTTTGTCGTAGCCGTTAATAGTCAACAATGTGTAAACGAAAATGGACAGGTAAATATTTAATGAAATTAAAAAATAAGACATATGTTTCTATTTTTCAGAAGAAATCGTAATTACATAAAAAATCTAATTAATAAATTAATTGTACTTTTTTTAGTGCGATCGAAATCGACGATGTTGTGATGGTTTAAGATGTAACAATAGTAGGTGTGAAAGAGACTGTAACCTAGAGGGACAACAGGTAATGAAAATTTCTATTGTATTAAAAAAAATTGTAAACAATTTCTTTTATAAAATTAAACTTTTATAAGTTTATAACTTATTAATAACAATATAACAAAATCTTTATAAGTTATTAATATCAAATTTTTGAATTTCATTTTACAATTATCCATCAATTTATGACCTTCAATTTGCTCATGATTTTATTTTTAATTTAAAAATTATTAAATTTTATCAAATTTTTAGTGCAATGCGAATCGTCCATGTTGCGATGATCTTCAATGCACAGGAGGAAGATGTCAAAGGGAATGTAGACGTGAGGCACAACAGGTATGAAAAATTTCTATTCTTTTTGAAATTAAAAAAATTATTATTTAAATAAAATTAAACATTTCTTGGTAATTTTTAAAAAGTAAAAATGATTAAATTTTAACAAATTTTAGTGTGGTCGAAATGCTCGATGCTGCGATGGACTTCGATGTGACAGAGATAGATGTCAAAGGGACTGTAGCCTAATAAACCAACAGGTAATAAAAACTTTTATTTTATTTGAACATTTTTTAACAAACTGTCAAATAACATCTAATGTCTTAAAATTGAAAATTATTGAAATTAAAAAACTTTTTCAGTGCAGTGCCGGTCGTCCATGCTGCGAACATCTTCAATGTAACGGAGGAAGATGTCAAAGAGAATGCAGAAATGATGGACAACAGGTAGTGTAAAACTTCTGTTGTATTTGAAAAAGATTTTAAATAATTGAAAAATACAATTCAAGTGTAAATTATTATTTTTTTAACTAAAAATTTATTAACGTTAATATAATTTTAGTGTAATCGAAATACTCCGTGCTGTGTTGGACTTCGATGTAATAGAGATAGATGTGAAAGGAACTGCAACCAAGAGGGACAACAGGTAATAAAAATTTCTAGTCTGTTTGACAATTTTTTTTCAATAATTCGTTAAATAAAAATATTCATTTTTAATAACTTGTTTAAATAAAATTAAACTTTTTCATTAACTTGTTTATATAAAATTAAACATTTTTATTAACTTGTTTAAATAAAATTAAACTTAATTATTAACTTGTATAAAATAATAATTATTTGAATTTTCCCCAACATTTTTTTACAAAACAATTGTCAATCATAAACAATTTATTGTCTACTATTATTTCATGGTTTTAATTTATTTTCAATTAAGAATTATTAAATTTCAACAAAACTTTTAGTGCAGTGCTAGTCGTCCATGTTGTGATGATCTTCAATGTAACAGAGGAAGATGTCAAAGAGAATGCAGACGTAATAGAGAATCGGTAATACAAATTTTTTTTAATGTTTATAAATATTACTTAAATTAAATTAAAGTGTTTCTAAAAAAATTTTAATTGTTAAATTTTATCAAATTTTAGTGCGATCGGAATCGTCGATGCTGCGATGGCTTACGATGCAATAGAGATAGATGTGAAGGTGCCTGCAGCCTACTAAATGAACAGGTAATAAAAACTTTTATTCTATTCAAACAATTTGTTTAATATAATTCATTTTTTTAATTGAATTAAAAAAAATAAATTAATTAATTAAAATAATTGAATTTTTAAAAAATTTCAGTGCAGTGCAGATCGTCCATGTTGTGATGATCTAAGATGCAATGGAGGAAGATGTCAAAGAGAAAACTAAGATTAAAATTTTAAGCCCCCTTCAATAATTGTCTGGAAAACTTGCCCTTTAATGGACCAAAAAAATAAGAACAGACAATTTCATTTTTTCATACCATTTTACTTAATAAAAAATTTACAACTTCTATACTGACTGAAATTTTCGATCCTGAACTAATTATTATAATTAATAAAGACTGCAAAAGAAAACAATTTTGTCTATTGCCAATTTAATTTAGTTTTAAGAAACAAAAACCAGTTGATATATTTCAAACTTTTTGAAGAAAAGAATACTGGGATTAAAATAACAATTACTAAAACAGAATTGAATTAAAAAAAATTACAACTGAATAAGTAATAATATTGGTACAAATTAAAATCATAGTTGACATTCGCTAATTTAAATTTATACATCGATAAAAAAATTTATATGATTCAAATAATCGATTACTTATTCGTTCTAATTACTGATTACATATTTCTCGTATTCGTTTATTAAAGTACTATTTGTTTGTGACAATAAAAAATTATTAATTATTTTTATTTAAAATAACTATTACCGATTATCGCAAGGAAAAATTTATTATAATTAATTTAATTAGGTAGAATATTTATAAATTAATTTCCTTTCTGTACCGACCCCAAAATACCAAAATTCGGTACCCGAAAAAATTAAAAAATTGTCAAATAACATCTAATGTCTTTAAATTGAAAATTATTGAATTTAAAAAAACTTTTTTAGTGCAGTGCTGGTCGTCCATGTTGCGAACATCTTCAATGTAACGGAGGAAGATGTCAAAGAGAATGCAGAAATGATGGACAACAGGTAGTGTAAAACTTCTGTTGTATTTGAAAAAGATTTTAAATAATTGAAAAATACAATTCAAGTGTAAATTATTATTTTTTTAACTAAAAATTTATTAACGTTAATATAATTTTAGTGTAATCGAAATACTCCGTGCTGTGTTGGACTTCGATGTAATAGAGATAGATGTGAAAGGAACTGCAACCAAGAGGGACAACAGGTAATAAAAATTTCTCTAGTCTGTTTGAAAATTTTTTTTCAATAAGTCGTTAAATAAAATTATTCATTTTTAATAACTTGTTTAAATAAAATTAAACTTTTTCATTAACTTGTTTATATAAAAAATAAACTTTTTTATTAACTTGTTTAAATAAAATTAAACTTAATTATTAACTTGTATAAAATAATAATTATTTGAATTTTCCCGAAATTTTTTACAAAACAATTGTCAATCATAAACAATTTATTGTCTACTATTATTTCATGGTTTTAATTTATTTTCAATTAAGAATTATTAAATTTTAACAAAACTTTTAGTGCAATGCTAGTCGTCCATGCTGTGATGATCTTCAATGTAACAGAGGAAGATGTCAAAGAGAATGCAGACGTAATAGAGAATCGGTAATACAAATTTTTTTTAAAGTTCATAAATATTACTTAAATTAAATTAAAGTATTTTTAAAAAATTTTTAATTGATAAATTTTATCAAATGTTAGTGCGATCGGAATCGTCGATGTTGCGATGGCTTACGATGCAATAGAGATAGATGTGAAGGTGCCTGCAGCCTACTAAATGAACAGGTAATAAAAACTTTTATTCTATTTAAACAATTTGTTAAATATAATTCATTTTTTAATTGAATTAAAAAAAAAAATAAATTAAAATCATTGAATTTTTAAAAAATTTCAGTGCAGTGCAGATCGTCCATGTTGTGATGATCTAAGATGCAATGGAGGAAGATGTCAAAGAGAAAACTAAGATTAAACTTTTAAACCCCCTTCAATAATTGTCTGGAAAACTTGCCCTTTAATGAAACAAAAAAAATAAAAACAGACAATTTCATTTTTTCATACCATTTTACTTAATAAAAAATTTACAACTTCTATACTGACAGAAATTTTCGATCCTAAACTAATTATTATAATTAATAAAGACTGCAAAAGAAAACAATTTTGTCTATTGCCAATTTAATTTAGTTTTAAGAAACAAAAACCAGTTGATATATTTCAAACTTTTTGAAGAAAAGAATACTGGGATTAAAATAACAATTACTAAAACAGAATTGAATTAAAAAAAATTACAACTGAATAAGTAATAATATTGGTACAAATTTAAATCATAGTTGACATTCGCTAATTTAAATTTATACATCGATAAAAAATTTATATGATTCAAATAATCGATTACTTATTCGTTCTAATTACTGATTACATATTTCTCGTATTCGTTTATTATAGTTCTATTTGTTTTTGACAATAAAAAATTATTAATTTTTTTATTTAAAATGACTATTACCGATTATCGCAAAAAAAAATTTATTATAATTACTATTCGAATGTCAAATTAAACACGAAGTTAAAGTCCACAACATTATTCA
Organism: Leptopilina drosophilae; assembly: GCA_032873175.1. NCBI lineage: Eukaryota > Metazoa > Arthropoda > Insecta > Hymenoptera > Figitidae > Leptopilina > Leptopilina drosophilae. Next base: position 42,146,088 of record CM065480.1, on the reverse strand, counting down.
ATGAAAAAGATGTTTCAGTAAGTATTTATTAGTTAATAATAACGTAACAATAAATCTAAAGAACATACATGAAAAAGTAGATTTATTTATGTTTTAAAAAAATTGTTGCAGATTTCTTGAAAATAATATTCGTGTAGATTAAATAAATTTTTCATTAATCGATGTTGTGGATTCCAACATCGTATTTATACGTGCAATTTTAAAATCTTATCTTTATTAAAAATTCTGGTTTTTTATACTCTACTTAAAGAAATTATATTTATTTTCAAAACAGAAAATTTGTTACTGAACTGAATAAGATATGGCGAACAAACGAAAACATTTATGGCGAAATGTATTCCACCATCCTACAAAGAAAAAACTAAAGTTTTTTTAAAATGATGGTGAAATAATAACTTGATGTTCCCGACTACTGGACTGAGTACAGCGTCAATTTAATTGGTCAAATATACAATTTTCTTTAATATTAAAAATTTTACAATGCCTTACAGTTACCTATAGATCATAAACAAAAATCATTTGGGGTAAATGTAAACGCGGGGTAAATGTAAACAGTAGATGTTTCAGCTAAATTTACAAATTAAAAAATAAGTACGACGGCAATATTTTTTCCTCAGCTCACCTACAAAATGTTCTGACTATTGCCAATATTTTATTTTGACAATTGGCAATACACTAGTGTAAGTTATCTTTTAATGCAAAAAAGTTTGAAATTGAAAATTTTTCTGTTTCAGTATTTTGTCTCGCATTTGCATAAAAATAAATTTAAAAATCAAACAAAAATATGTAATTCTTCCTTATTCATGCCTCAACAAAAATTGACTTTGATTTTTGATTTTCGTCAATTTAGTTAATAAATAATTAAGTGTTTACATTTACCCCGAGAATTCGAAAACTCGGGGTAAATGTAAACAGTACTCCAACTACATTTTAAAAGAAAATAATTGAATAAATTATCAGATCTACCATTTTGAAATATAAAAATTCGATTTTAGATTCTTATTTAGCAACCTTAGAAACTTTTTTTACCAAATTGAATGAAAATCTATTAAAATTTGTTCAAGTTATTCAAGTTTTACATAACTAATTTTGTAATGGTTGATTGTTTATTTATATGATATATTATCAGTCGACTGGTTGATTTACTATACGTCTACGAATAATTTTTTTTTCAGTTTTTCCATCCCTTAAGACAGTAGTATGCTTGAAATAACTTGTTTCTTAAACCTCGCTTAACTACAGAGGTGTTTACATTTACCCCGAATTTTAGGCAAATTTAAAAATCTCGGGGTAAATATAAACAGTCAGTCGTAGACGATTCAGGTGCATCAATATTTTTTTGAACCTTATAAAAATTTACTAGGGAGCTCTAGTAACAAGTTCATGCAAAAAAAATCCGTCCATTTTACCTTTTAACAAAAAAAACTGATGTTTTTCGTAAAAAATAGATAAACCGTTTACATTACCCCAAATGACCCTAATAGTTTACTAATATTTATTTTTAATTCTATTTTTTACATCTTAAAATAATTTTGATCATTTCTTTGAAGTTATTTATTTTATGGAGTAAGTTTTATTTGATTGTTTACATACAAACCAATTTTAATTATCTTTAAATTCAATTGCAACGCAAATAATAATTTGATGGTTGAAAACAAACAACAGTCAACAATATTTTTCAATGTGATATATTCTTCATTACTCATCAAGGTTGTCCTTTACATTTTAACGAATGTTAACTTTAAACTCGACATTTTGTAAATTCAAAAACTTGAGGTACATAAAATAATATTAAAATAATAGTTACGGTCCTCAACCTTGCGCGCGCTTTGCCCCTCCAGTAGGCGACGATAGTTCTGCACTCCAGACAGCCTATATAAGCCGGAGCACAAGGTGAATCTACGGAGACCGCGAACGTGGTCTTACCAGGATGAAGAAGTTAAACCTCGAAACGTTTTACCATAGGCACCAGGAGGCATTTGTCATAATATTCCATGCTGCACTGGATTTAAATGTAACATAGAAAGATGTGAAAGGGATTGTAGAACAGATGGAGCTAAAGTAATAAATATTTATTATTTTTCGAATGTTTGGAATTATTTGCCAATGGAAAATAAAGACTTTTATTTCCTTTATTAAATTTTAATGTCGCGAGGCTACTCAATGCTGTAGCGATCGATGTAACGGAGAAAAATGCAAAATACGAAGAAAGTAATTCTTTCTAGAATAAAGACGGCAAAACAAAACAGCTTTTCTATTGTAAATTTAATTTACCTTTAAGAAAAATAATTGTATTATTCGATATGTTTTAAAAACTTCTGTAAGCTAAACGTACTAGGTACTTTGAGAAATAATTACTAAAACCGTATTAAATTCCAAAGTTTAAGAACAATTAAATTAGTAGAAACTTTATGCAAATTTAAATTAGAATCAACATTCAGTAATTCAGAGATTTTTGTTCTTAGTTAAAAATGATTAATGGTAAACATTAATATAAAATTTTATTAACTTAAATGTTTTATTTTTTCGTTAAAATGTCTTTGTCAACACAAATTATTAATTTTTATTATACATATATAAAACTCTTACATAACATTTTTTAGTCAAATGAAAACATAATATATAATTAATGATATAGCTTTAAAAATTAAAAAATTATTAAATCTATTTTAAAAATCGAAATTGTTTTCCGCCGATGGTTCTACACTACCGAACATCATCGACGTCTTTGACGTGCTGGGAGAAGCGGATGCTTATCCGCTGCTAGACATGACTGACATCATGGAATTGTTCGGTAGACCTTGTCGTGGTGGTGGGGCTTTTCACCAAAGGGCAACAAAAAATAAATAAAAAAATGAAATGAATAAAGTTAAAAATTTATTATCTCAAGGAGGAACCCCGAACGGGGAAAATTCTCCCGACGGTCCTTCGAGGATTGTCGCAGGCCCCACGGATTTTTGGGGAGAAGCAAACTGAAATAATTAAGGAGGGTGACAGCAGCAAGTTCGAAACAAACGTTGCTGATCAGTTCGAGGTTATCCCTCGAATTTTTGGTGTTATGAGTCTGGCTTGTAAGAAGCAGAAGAACGTCAACAGAGACGTTCAGGACGGAATGGCTGACTTGCGTAGGGCGTTCGAAATAATTTGCAATAATTTGCGCTTTATTCCCGAACCCTTTAAGAAGTCAGAGCAGCCAAATTTTGATCCTGAAAAACCAGTGCAGAAGCCGAGAGATGCAAATTTGAGTGTCGAAAAAGACGGTAAAAAACGTCGTAGAGTGGATGAATAAATTGGGACCACAGAAGAAAAAGGGCTTCTGTGCTTTAGTGGCCACAGACATACACAACGCGTTAAACTCCGCGCGATGGAAAGATCTCATCGAGTCGATGATGAGCAAAGAAATACCGCTCTACTTGTTACGGATAATGGATAATTATCTTAGCGACAGGTAGGTGGTATATGAGGGCGACACCTGGACTGAGAAGGAAGAGATGCAAAGTGGTGCTCCTCAAGGCTCGAGGGTGGGAACATTCGTATGGAATGTATCTTACGATGACTTCTTGCGAATGGGTCTACCCGAAGGCGCGGTTATCATCGGCTTTGCGGACAACGCGTTCGTCGTGTGTACAGCAGAAATCGATGAAGACCTTGGGACATTAGTGAACGAATGTCTGCGACGAGTCAAGAGCTGGCTGGATACCAGAGGTCTTCAAATGGCCCTGGAAAAGACTGAAGCTCTGTTCGTCACAGACAGACGTGGTTATACAGTCCCACGAATCGTGATAGACGAATTCAAGGTCAAGTAGAGCAAGTATATAAAGTATCTCGGTGTGGAGCTCGATGGAAGGATAAACTTCCATCACCACATAGATGGAATATGGAGGAAAAAGGCCGATGGACTTATCGGCTTATTCCAACGCTCACCACCTGGATAAACTGAAAGCATGGGGAAGTCTCCTATTATTTGACGCAAGCGTTTACAGGCCACGGGTGTCTTAACGCGTACCTGTATCGCTTTAAATTACGCGAAAAGGAGGTATGTGCGTACTGTCAGTTCCCTGTGGACAACGCAGAGCACACCCTCTTTTCATGCAAAAAGTGGGACTTGGGCAGGCGGGCCATGTTCGAAGGTGTAAGCAGTCAAGTTACACCTGAGAACATGGTATCGCTGATGACCCAGTCAGAAGAAATTTTTGTGCTTTATTTGTCTCTATACACTTTTAATTTATTTTGTGTTTTATTTGTCCTTATACAATTTTAATTTATTCTGTGATTTATTCGTCGTTATTTATTTTAATTTATTCTGTGATATATTTGTGCTTATACAACTTTTGCCTTTTGACTTTTTATATCTGTTTATTATATATGTTTCTGTTTAACACCCGTTAATATTTTATCTCTTGACATTTTTTACACTTTTCTAATATTTGGTTTTTTATTATTGTTGTGCTGTTGATTCCGCTTTTATATTATAATAGTTTAAAATTTTAACTATTGACGCAGGAGAACCGCAGGCAAGGGAACAAAGTCGCAGCAGCGATAGAGCAGGAGCACCACCCTCGAAGGCAAAGGCTTACGGCAGTTCCGTGGGAGGGTAAAGGGCTCCAAAAGAAGGGTTATAGATTTTAGTCGGTTGGGGCTGGTAGTAGGTCGCCAGTTTATTAAATTTATTATCTTATTTCTTTTATATTTATTAATTTTACATATTTTTTCTCTTATTTTATACCAACCTCACATAACCTTGGAGTGCGGAATCCAAGGTATCTGTAGGCAGATTTCCCAAAAGTCCCTAAGCAAAAAATGGAAATTGTTGACCATTTTTAAGACGCCATTTTGATTATAATTTAATAAAAATCCTTCTTTGAACAGAGAAGTGGCTCAATTGCGGTGGAAAGAAACACTGAGAAAACAATTCATTTCATTCAAACAAATTTTATTTAAATTAAACTCAAAATATATTTGCAATTAGGTTTAATTACAACATATATTCTTGTTAATTTAAAGAAATAATATATTTCATTCAAACATAAGTTATGATCGAGTTTACCCTATTAATATTCTACTTATAAGTTTGAACAAACATAAAATTTTAAAACATATTTTTTGATTAAACCAAAACAGAAGAAATGTTTTAATTAAATATAATTATTAAAACAAATAATACTTTTGAATTAAAATAGTAGATATGTTCAATATATTAGGATTAATCGTTCAAACTTATCTCAAGTAAACAAAATCATCTAACATTATTTTTGAGTTTCATATAAATATGTTTTGTCAGTGCGCATATACAAAAAAACATAAATTCAACGATTATACACAAACAACAAAAACAAGGATAAAATTAAATTTTAGAGAGTGAAGTAAACAACAAATTTAAAAAAAAAATATTGACATTAATTTTCCATCCAAAAAATAATGTAAATAAAAAAATATATTTTTTGTGAGTATATGTATAAGCAGTAAGAATTTTTCTATACATTAAGTTTTAAGTAAAACTTTAAACAGGCCAACGGATTTAAGCAATTAAAAAAAAGGTAATATTATTAATTACAAATAGTTACAATTCAAGGAATAATTTTAAATTTGAGAGTGAATTTCGATTTAAATACGCAAATATTTATTTAGATGAAAACTTTCACCCTTGTATTTTTGACCATTGGAGCATTTGTCTTAACCGTCAATAGCCAAGGATGTGTGAACGAAAATGAACGGGTAATTTATTCATTACTCGTCTAAAAAAATGCTTCTATTTTGTAGAAGATATTAAAATAATACAAAGATCTAATCTATAACTTTATGAATCTACTTTTTAGTGCGATCGTAATCGTCGATGCTGTGACGGCTTAAGATGTAACAATGATAGGTGTGAAAGAGACTGCAGCCTAGAAGAACAAGAGGTAATAAAAATTTCTATTCTTTTTGAAAATTATTTAAAAACAAGTCGCTAAATAAAACTTAATTTATTTAATTTTACAATTATTAAATTTTAACAAAATATTCAGTGCAGTTCGGATCGTGCATGCTGTGGTGAATTACGATGTAACGGAGGAAAATGTAAGAGGGAATGTAGACGTGAAAGACAACAAGTAATGCAAATTTCTTTTATTATTAAACAATTTTTTAAATAATTATTTTTAAAGTAAATTCAAGTTATTTATTAATTTTTTTAACGTAAACATTAAATTTTTATAAACTTTAGTGCAGTCGTAATATTCGATGCTGTGATGGACTAAGATGCATCAGAGACAGATGTGAAAGGAACTGCAACCTACGAGATCAACAGGTAATAAAAATTCCTATTCTATATAATTTTTGATAACAATTTGTTAACTGTTAAATAAAAAATTATTAAATTTTAACCAAATTTTAGTGTGGTCAAAATAATCCATGCTGTACTGGCCTTAAATGTGACAGAGACAAGTGTGTAAGGGATTGTAGAGCAGATGGCGCTGAAGTAATAAACATTTATTATTTTAAAAATTTTTGAAAATTATTTGTCAATGGAAAGCAAAGACTTTTATTTTCTTTGTTAAATTTTAGTGTCGTGAGGCAACTCAATGCTGTAGTGGACGATGCAATCAAAGAAGATGTGGAAGGCGATAGGAAAAGTTTTAAATAATTCTAATTATACATTTCACCTACTACAATTGTCCTAAAAACTATTAAAGACTTCTGTGAATTGAGACAATTAAGATCGTTTAATTTTAAAATTTGATTACTTTAAGAATATTGTATTTAATTAAAAAAATGTATAACCTTCATTCTAATTGAAATTTTTCATCGGAAACTAATATTATAATCAATAAAAACTGCAAATAAAAACATTTCTTCTATTGTAAATTTAATTTGTTTTTGAAAAACTACATTTTTAAACCTAAAGGTACTACTTTACAACAATTTAATTACTAGAACAGAATCAAATTTAAAAAATACAACAAAACTTGTAGAAATCATAGTGAATTATTCGCTAATTTATATATATATATAACAAATATTTTCATTCGATTAAAAAATGTTATGCATGAGTTTTTAATGTCGTTTAGCACTCTATTATTATTGCAAAATTACTATAATTGCATAATGACAAGCCAATCTAAATAATAATAATGTACTAATCAAACAGTTTAAGAAATAATTGGAGCATTACACGCCATAGCGGAAAAACACTTTGCTTTTGCATCTCAAATTTTTTTTCTTCCAATTCTCTTTGAAACAAGGTACTATGATTTATTTCAAATTTTTTCATAAAACAATTTAAGAGATACAGATTTCTGAAAAATTACGTTTTTTAGGTGAATTTTTCTAAATATTTATAACTCAGTCAAAAATTCATCAAATTGGACGTTCTTAAAACGAAAATTTTTGTTTTCAAATGTAGTTTGTTTTCAAAGTATGAATTTTTAAAAATAATTTACGATAAGATTTTAACATTTTTCAAATAATTTTTTATTTTTAACAATGAATTTATCGATTCATTTTTTTCAACATTTTTTGTAAGAAACTAGCACTAAATTAGCAATTTTTTTAAGCTTTGGCTGATTATTGACAAACGACAGAATCTATTTATTTAAATTTTTTTATATTTATGTACACAATGAAAATAGTATGCCTAACTTGTCATTTAACTAAATCATACAAATTTCTTACCACAAAACTTTTTTCAGACTGAGTCTTTCTGAAATCAATTTTCTTAATGTGTAAAATTGAGCTTCCGGATAAAAAAACTCGATTTGACGTTAGGAAGGCTTATATTTTAAAATCTTGTCATACACTGTTGAAAAAAATTTGGTTATATTTTTATTATAAACTACGTGTGAAAAGAAAAATTGTTGTTACAGGAACGTCCAATTTTGTCAATTTTTGACTGAGTTATATGCACTTCAAACAAAAATTAAAGTAAAAAACGTAATTTTTTAAAAATCTATATATCTTAAATCGTTTTACGAAATAATTTGAAAAAATAATGGTAGCTTGTTTTAACGAGCACTGGAGGAGAGAAAATGGTTGAAGAAAATTTGAGATGGCGTGAAATGCCCCAATTATATGTTGAATTCACTTTTAGGTTACTTAAGAATATTGATTGAAATTTGCTTTTGTAAGTAATTTAAATAGTGAAATTTGACTTCTCCTTTAATGGATCTACAAATAATTAAATAATGTCTACTAATAAATAATTTTTCTAACATCAATAACTCCGAATAAGTGTTATTCGAATTCCTCCGGTTTAAAAAAAAAAATCCATCATATTGGATTAGCCATTTTGAATTTTAAAATTTTAATGTCAAATCTGAAATCTCATAAAACTCTGAACAACAAATTTAAATAAAATCTGACCTTTTTTTGTTTTGTATTTTTTAAGTAGTCCGGCATAATTTTCTATTATTCTTATCAGTTCGTTAAATACGATATAAAAAATTTAGATTTAATTTACATTACGCTTCAAAGAATAGAATTCTGTGTTTTTTATTTTCACTGTATTTTCATTTTTAACTATTAAATGCTATTAACTATTAATTAATATTTATAAAATATAATATATTTATAATTAATTAATTAACTATTAATTTGCTTGAATAATTATATTTAATTCAAACCTATTTTCTGTTTTGATTTAAACAAAAAATAGGTTTGATTCAAATTTAAAAGTTAATCATAAATAATTTAATATCAACCACAACTTATGTTTGAATTAAATTTATTATTTTTTTAAATGAACCAAAAAATATGTTTCAATTAAACTTAGATATATTTTTGACAGTATGGTAAAGATATTTTAAGTTTGATTTAAATAAATTATTTTTGAATAAAATAAATCGTTTTCTCAATGCAAATTCGATTCAATCTTTTCCAAGTTGTGCTCTATTTTTTGTCCAAGATTTTGTGTTGCAATTTTGGGAGCAGGACAATCGACAGGAATATTTTCAGCAAAAATGTTGCATGCACATGTTGAAAAAAATTTTATCAAAACCAGTTTGGTCAGAGAGATGGTACATTTGACGAACAATGACGCATGTAAGAAGAAATGTCGCATTCAAAAAGTATACACAAACAACAAAAACAAGGATAAAATTAATTTTCAGAGAATGAAGTAAACAAGAAATTTATAAATAAATTAAAATATTGACATTAATTTTGTAACTAAAAATAATATTAATGAAGAAAAGACATTTTTTGTGACTATATAAACGGAGTGAAATTTTTAAATAATTAAGTTTCAAATTCAACTTTAAGCAGGACAAGCGATCTGAGCAATTAGTTAGGAAGGTAATATTACTTAAAAACTATTATTCCAAGAACAATTCTGAAATTAATTGAGAATTTGGAATTAAATACGCAATTTTTTATTTAGATGAAAACTTTCACCCTTGTATTTTTGTGCGTTGGTGCTTTTGTTTCGGTCGTCAATAGCCAAGCATGTGTTAACGAAAATGGACGGGTAATTTATTAATTCTTTGAAAAAAGAAAGATGATTCAATTTTTTTGATTAGATTTTTTTATGCAATTTTAATAAATTTTATAAAAAATATCTAGTCAATTAATTAATAATACTATTTTTTTAGTGCGACGCAAATCGTCGATGCTGTGTCGGACTTCGATGTAATAGAGATAGATGTGAAAGAAACTGCATCCTGGAGGGACAACAGGTAATAAAAATTTATATTCTGTTTGGAAATTTTATAAGACAATTTGTTTAATAAAATTACATTCTTTTGGTTAACTTGTTTAAATTAAAAATGATTAGATTTTAATAAAATTTTTAGTGCACTGCTGATCGTCCTTGCTGTGATGATCTGAGATGCAATGGAGGAAGGTGCCAAAGAGAATGCCGTCGTGAAGGACAACAGGTAGTACAAATTTATATAATTATTGAAAAATATTATAAATAAGTTTTTAATTGTATTGAAAGAATTATTGGAATAACATTTAAACTTTTTCATTCGATTTGTTTGAATAATTTTTGAATAAAAAATTATGAAATTTGAACAAATTTTAGTGCAGCAGAGATATTCGATGCTGTGATGGACTTCGATGTGATAGAGACAAATGTCAAAGAAACTGCAGTCTACTAGATCAACAGGTAATCTAAATTTTTAAATAATTGGTAAGGTAAAATTACATTTTTTGATAATTTTTTTTTAATTAAAAATTATTAAATTTTGACGAAATTTTTAGTGCAGTGCTACTCGTCCTTGCTGTGATGATCTTCAATGCAATGGAGGAAAATGTCAAAGGGAATGTAGGAAAGAAGGACAACAGGTAATACAAATTTCTATTCTTTAAGAAAAATATTTTAATAATTTGTTATATAAAATTAAACTGTTGTATTAACATTTTGAAATTAAAATCTTTTTAATGTTAATAAAATTTTAGTGTGGTCGAAATTTAACATGCTGCACTGGACTTAAATGTAACAGAGATAAGTGTGAAAGGGATTGTGTAGCAGATGGAGCTGAAGTAATAAAATATTTATTATTTTTATATTTTTTTAAATAATCTACCAAATGAAAATTAACTTTTTAATTTCCTTTATTATTAAATTCTAGTGTCGCGAGGCAAATCAATGCTGTAGTAGACAATGCAACAGAGGTAGATGTGCAAGACGAAGTGATTAATAAAATTTTTTCCAATTTTATATTTCACTTACAATTGGCCAGAAAACTATTAAGAAACTTCGATTGACAAGACAAAGATAACTAAGAACGTACAATTAAATTTTATTAAAGAATATTCTTTATAATAAAAAATGTACAATTTATATTTTAATGGAAATGTTTATCGTAAATTAATATTATAATTAATAAAGACTTCAAATAAAAACAATTTTTCTATTTCAAATTTAATTTACCTTTATAAAATAAAATTATATCAGAGAATATGTTCGTGAAACTTTTTGAAGCTAAGATATTTATTATTTAAAGCAAAAATTTGAGTTTAGCTAATTTAAAAAAACAATGATGAAATTAATTTTCTCAAATTGAAGATAAACAAGATAATTTTTTAATAAAAATAACATTACCAACCATTGCCTCAATGTTGTTAATGTCACTTGAACATTTTGTGCTACTGGGGTTACTGAAATATCAGTTATTTCCCACAGAATGGTAAATTAAAAAATTACAGGAAATTTCTGTTACGCATTTTGAAAATAAATTTTAATTCGCCCGTCATTGAAAAATAACTGTTACTTTAACTCATTTTCAGTGAAATTTTAATCATTAGAATCGCGAGAATATGGTCATTGAAAATCAGTCGAATTTCAATGATTCAGTTTAGAGAACTCATAGTGATGACGAGAATATACAAATCAAAGAAATAATACAATAAAAATGAAAAAGGTCGAAAATATTCCACTCTTTAAAAACAGAGAAAATCTGCAAGAAAGAAAAAGAAAAATATTTCCTTTAAATAAACGTTAAAAAATGATAATGTTAATTGAATAAAAAAAAACAGAATCTTTGTCAGTGTATAAATTATTGAGAAATTTTCCTCATCATAAATTTTAAATTTAACTATAAACAGAATAACCGATGTTGTCAATTAAAAGAAAGGTAATAATACATTTAATAATTACTTTTTAATGAAATCTCTGAATTTAATAGAGAATTTAAGATTATACGCATTTTTTCAATAATGAAAATATTAAAAAAATTTGTAAAAGATTTATAAAATTAAATTAGAATTTTTTAAAAATACTTCTTTCGGTGAAATTTTTCTTTTAAAAAATCTAATAGTAGATATTCAGAATCTTTAAATTGAAAATAAATTTTGAAAATAATTGAAATTTTTCCAAGAATTTATACTATTAAAGTTTTTGAAACTAACTACATTATTAAGAAGAATTTTATTATTTTTAAAAATATTTCATATTTTGACGAGAATGTTAAAAAAGTGTTGAACAGAATTAAAATTTTGCTAAAAATGTTATTAGGTAAAAGTTTTAAAAAAAGCAATTTCTGTAATCATTTATAACGTCTTCAAAATTTAATTTTATTAGTGTGTTTAATTATAAAATTCTTCTCTAAATCTATTCTTTTTAATAATTAACTAGCGTCGTTGTCCTCGCTCGATAACGCTCGGTCGGAAGACATTTTACTTGTTTATTTCCACTTATATAAATTTATTAAATAGCATCTGTAATGTTAAATTAATTTTGCTTTGAAAAATTTACTGTAAGATTACTGTAATTTTATACTAAAATATTACAATAATATTACTGTAATAATAATAATAATAAGGGACAGTATATTTATTTTAAAATTATTTATTTTTAATTATTAAATTATTAGATTATTATTCTTAAATTTCTTATTCTCATTTTGTACAAAATAAAAAAATCATTTCAATAAATGTTATAAATAATTTAATGTAAAACTAAAATTGAACATTTTGAAACATAGAACTTTGGGAGTATTAGCATAAATGATTATTATAACAATATATAACCTTAATATATTACGATCGCTGCGCATGACAGTAGTGACGTGATCACACACTCAGGTGTGCGTGGTAGCGATACGGATTACTACTTTTTCGAGCAAAAAGTTAAAAAGTAAAACTTTAAAATTTCTACAAGTAATATTTACAACATACTGAATGTAAAAAATAATACAAAATTTAATGAAAATTACAATGCAGATGTAAAAATTAAAATTCTTAATGCAATTTTTGAAAGTGAATACTGCAATAATTACTATTAGTATTTTTCACTACAAAAAATAGCAATAGTTGGGTAGCTCAACAATCGAATGAAGAAAATAAAGAAAATTTTGGACCAATATGCTCATTTCTCAAAAAGTTTCAGAAAAAATCAATTTCTAGTATGGAATATTTAGCACTATTTTTTGCAAATTCGAATTACTTTGATCAGAATTCGTGAAATTTTCCCTAAAAATAAAAAGTATATTTTTTAAATCGAAATGCTGAAAAAACATTTTTATTTAACTTTAAGAATGTGTTTACTAAAAACAGAATTAAAATTATTTTTTTATAAAAGTTACTGTAAATTGAATTTTTCGCAAGTTTTTAAACAAAATTTTATTTCTCTTAAATGAATGAACCGATTTAAATGAATCAAGCGGGCATATAATAAAGGGGATAAAATAATTATACTTTCGTTTAGAATTAGAGACTTCTTAAAGAGTTTATTTTTGAATAATTATTTAATTTTATAAAAAAATAATTTTTTTAATGTTCTGCGTCTTTTAAATTTTTTTTGAAAATTCCAACATAAAATTAAAACTATAAGAAATCAAAATTCGTTGAAAAGATTTATTCGAGGAAAAATTTTTGAAAAGTTACAATCAAAATTATATTGCAGCGGAGATGCGAGTTTGATGTTTTTCTGAATTAAAACATTGTTTGCATCTACGAAATAAACAAAATACTCCCCAGTTAACATTTATGTAACCATAAAATTGATTAAAAACTACGTATAGTCTTGTTGCACTATACATTTTGATTTCTGATAGTTTTAATTATGTTGAAAGTTTTATCAAACTTTTCAAAGGCGCAGAAAATTAAAAAAAATTTGCTTATAACAAATTTGTTAAATAATTATTCAAAAATAATCTCTTTAAAAAGTCTCTAATTCAAAACGAATGTATATCTTATCCCCTTAATATTCAAGCTTGATTTATTTCAATCCGTTTATTCATTTAGAAGAAATAAAATTTTGTTTAAAAAGTTGATAAAAAAGTTTGATAAAAATTAAAATTAATTCAATAACAAAATATGTTTAAATTAAACTTATATTTTATATATAATATATATTATTATTTATACATTATATATGCGAGTATACACGTATATACCAAACGACGAAACGACTAGGAAACATTTTAACAAGTTTAACTAATTTGAGAAGATTTGGAATTATTAAAATTTTTCAAAAATCTAAGTTTAATAAAATTTATAATTTAATTCATTCAACATGGAAAGATTTTAAAAGTTCAAATTGAAACCGTTTGAAGTTAATATATTTACATACATTGTAATCGCAACTCTTTTAAAATTTATTTAATTTATTTAAGTAAAATTATTCATCAAATAATTTTTTTACTTTATTTTTCTTATGAATTTAAAAAATTTAATTTCTTTAGTACTTTTAATAAAAATTCCAGAGTTTTCCCTAAATTGACTATTTCAGAATATGATTATTTTAATTATAGTAATATCAAAACTATATTTTTAATTCACATTTTACTTTAATAAACAAAATTTGTATTAAAAACTTTGATGTTCTATTATTTCTAAAATTGCTAATTGTATTTAAGTAAGCGATGGAAAAGTTAGCCATGCGCGTAAGCACGCTAATTGTTTTTAGTATATTTTATGTTAATTTCTTTATAATAAGCGAAATAAATAATGATATGTTTATAATCAACTTATAAGTTGCAATAAAGCATAAAATAATCAAACCTATTTTTTTATTAAATGTAACTAAAAAATAGGTTTTAATTAAATATAATTATTGAAAAAAATTCGTTTTAATCAAAACAGTAAAAATATTCTATATATTAGGCTTAAGTGTACAAACTAATTTCAAGTAAACAGAATCATCTAACAGTATTTTTGAGTTTTCTCAGTTTTCTCAATTCTTTTGTTTTCTCAGTGAGCATACAAAAAAACATTTGAATTTAACGATTATACACAATCAACAAAAACAAGGATAAAATTAATTTTTAGAGAATAAAGTAAACAAATTTAAAAAAATAAAATATTGACATTAATTTTCCATCTAAAAATAACGTAAATAAAAAAATACATTTTTTGTGAGTATATAAGCAGTATGAAATTTTCTGTAAAATAAGATTCAAATTAAACTTTATACAGGCCAACGGATTTGAGTATTTAAAGAAGGTAATATTGCTAATGATTAAAATTTAAGTAACTATTTTGAATTCGATAGTGAATTATGATTTAAATTCGCATTTATTTAGATGAAAACTTTCACACTTGTATTTTTGTGCATTGGAGCTTTTGTCATATCCGTCAATAGCCAAGGATGTGTGAACGAAAATGAACGGGTAATTTATTCATTACTCGCCTAAAAAAATGCTTCTATTTTGTAGAAGATATTAAAATAATACAAAAATCTAATCTATAACTTTATGAATCTACTTTTTAGTGCGATCGAAATCGTCGGTGCTGTGACGGCTTAAGATGTAACAATGATAGGTGTGAAAGAGACTGCAGCCTAGAGGAACAAGAGGTAATAAAAATTTCTATTCTACTTGAAAATTATTTAAAAACAAATTTCTAAACAAAATTAAACTTGTTTAATTTTACAATTATTCAATTTTAAACAATATTTAGTGCAGTTCGGATCGTGCATGCTGTGGTGATCTACGATGTAATGGAGGAAAATGTCAAAGGGAATGTAGACGTGAAAGACAACAAGTAATGCAAATTTATATTATTATTGAAAATTTTTGTAAATAATTATTTTTAAAATAAAGTTTTTATTAATTTTTTTGTAACGTAAAAATGATTAAATTTTTATAAATTTTAGTGCAGTCGTACTATTCGGTGCTGTGATGGACTAAGATGCATCAGAGACAGATGTGAAAGGAACTGTAACCTACGAGACCAACAGGTAATAAAAATTTCCATTCTATATAAGTTTTTTTTTAACAATTTGTTAAATAAAATTAAACACTTACATTTTGTTTGTTGAATGAAAAATTATTAAATTTTAACCAAATTTCAGTGTGGTCAAAATAACCCATGCTGTACTGGACTTAGATGTAACAGAGATAAGTGTGAAAGAGATTGTAGAGCAGATGGAGCTGAAGTAATAATAAATTCATTATATTTATAAATATAATTAAATAATCTATAGATATTTCTAAAATAATTAACCAAATAAAAATTGAAAATTTAATTTCCTTCATTATTAAATTCCAGTGTCGCGAGGCAAATCAATGCTGTAGTAGACAATGCAATCAAAGAAGATGTGGAAGGCGAAGTGAATAATAAAACTATATCCAATTTTATATTCCACTTAAAATTTGTCAGAAAACTATTAAGGATTTTAATGGACAAAGACAATTAAGAGCGTACAATTTCAATTGTTTAAGAATATTCTTTGTAATATGAAATGTACAACTTTTATTTTAATAGAAATTTTTTATTAAAAACTGGTATTATAATTAAAAATATAATAAAAAATGTACAATTTTATTTTAATGGCATTTTTTTATTATAAACTAACATTATAATTAAAAATATTATAATAATCAAATGTACAACTTTTATTTTAATGCAAATTTGTTATTACAAACTAATATTATAATCAATAAAAACTGCAAATAAGAATAATTCTTGTATTGTAAATTTAATTTACCATAAAAAATTTAGACAATACGTTTGTGAAACACTTTGAAGCTGAAAGTACTACTTTACAAAAATATTCATTCTAAAACAGAATTAAATTTGAAATGAAACTGCAACTAAATGAGTAAAAATTGATACAAGTTTAGATAATAGTCAGCATTCACTAGTTTAGAATTATAAAAATTATTAAAAAACGTGTACAGACATCCATTTCTTTAGTAAACAAATTTGAGTTCAACGCTTTTACACAAACAATAAAAACAGAGATAAAATTTTTTTTCAGAAAATAATAAAAACAAGATCGTTTTTAAATAAATAAAGTGTTGACATTAATTTTGCAGCTAAGGAAGATATAAATAATCAGAAGACATTTTTTCTGAAAAAATGAGCATAAGGAATTTTTCTTTAAATTATGTTTCAAGTTCAAGTTAGAAACAAGAACTGATCTTTGATCCCGAGTCCTCATTCTCTATCAATTTTAAAAAATTAAAAATTATTAAAATTTAAAAAATTTAAAATTATTACATTTTTTAAAATTAAAAATTATTGAATTTTTAAAAATTAAAGATTATTACATTTTTTAAAAATAAAAGTTATTAAATTTTTTGAAATTAAAAATTATTAAATTTTTAAAAATTTCATTGCGATGAGAATCTTTGATGCTGTAAACTATTTAGATGTGACATTATACTTGGATGTGTAAGAAATTTCAGACACGAAAATCGGTAACAAAAATTTTTATTCTATTCGAAATTTTCAAAATTTATTTAAAATTAAAATTTTTTAAATTTTAACAAATTTTAATTCGACCGGAATCGTCGATGCTGATTTATATAAAACAACAATTTTGATTACGGATTCGAATTCAGCAGCAAAAAACCTATAAGAAATAAAAATTCTGTTGCGCTGTGTTATTTATTTACCCGTTTAAAACATTGTTTTATGTAAAAAAATTATAAACAAGCGACACATAAACAACGATAAAATAATATTTTCAAAAATCTAAAAATAAACAAAACCTGGAAAATTTTGTTAAAAAAAGATAAATATTGTCATAAATTATTGTGAAATTAAATATCTAAAAAGGGAAAAAAATGACAAAAACATTTTATTTAAAAAAACTCACATCAGAAAAAGACACCGAATTAAATAAATAATTATCAATTCTTGTGAGTATATAAATCGTGACAGTATTTTATTAAACGTAAATTGTAAAAGTTTTGTTTAAAAGAAGACAGTCGACCTGAGCAAGTAACATAAGAAAAGGTATAATTATTTACAATAATTAAATAAAATTGAAAAAATTTTATCATTTCGGTAAAAAATATCTTTTTATTGGTAATATGATAATGTTATTACGAATTTAATTAATAAATTATTCACGATTATTTTAGATGAAATTTTATACTATTTTGTTTCTGGGTATCACACTCTTCATCTTAACAGTCAATGGCCAGAGATGTGCATGGGAAAATGACGGTGTAAATTATTAAATATTAATTATTATTTGTCCCTTTTTTAAATGTAAAATTATAATTAATTACAAGTTATTAATGGAAAAAATTATTAATTAAAAATTATTAAAATTTTTCATAAAACTTAACCAAATTGAAAGATATTGAAAAAGAAAAATCATTTTTTGTAATTTGGTCCTAAAATAAATTAATTTATGGAAAATGTTCAATTTTCAGTGTCTTCATAGACGTTGTTGTGCTGGCCTTCGATGCGAACGTGGAGCATGCCGTTTAATCCAATAATCTGGTCGAAATTTCAATTGAGAATAACAATACTTGATATAAATTAAAACTATTTTAATTTTTCATTTCGAATATTTTTATTTTTAATACAATGTTTTAAATAATTAAGATGAGAAAAAAATTAATGGTGTTTTAATTTTATTTCTACTTTCAAGTAATAATAAAGAATTAAATTAATAGATCATGATACTTACTGTTGTGCTTATATTCTTTAGAAAAAAATTAGGAATAATTTTTTTATTAATTCTAATAACCAAACAATATTAAGTCCATTAAAATAAACTACTAAATATATAAAATAAGTAATGAAAATTCGAAAATCTATTTTCACGTAACTAATAATTTTAAATAAAAATATATTTAACATACTTTTTTAAATTTAATAGAAATTTTTAGTAACTATTAAAATTAAAAAATTTTTAAATTTTTTTAATTGCTTTTTGCACTAATTTCAATTAATGAAATTTTTACTGATTTAGATTTATAAAGTATAGTGGACTAATGAAGAACATTTACAATAATCTATAATAATTAAATATTATTTAATATGAATTATTAATTCTAATATAATTATTAATTCAAAATTAATTCTGCATTTAAAAAAATGTTTATATAAAAAATGATAAATAAACGACAAGTATAAACAAGGATAAAATTTATTTTCAATAAACTAAAAAAAATATTAAGGATATTTAAAGAAAAATTGTAAATATTAACATTAACAATTAAATATTCGAAAAGGGGAAAAAATTCCAAAAATATTTCGTTTTTTAAAAGAGCAAACTCCTAACTATTGAAAAAATAACACAATTTAATAAATATCAGATTTTGTTGAGTATGTAAAATGAGACAAGTTTTTTTTTACAAAACATCAATCACAAAATTTTTGTTTCAAGAAAATAACTGACCTAAGCAGCAATAAAAAAAGGTAAAATAATTTTGGAATTAAATTAACAGAATGAAAATAAACTGAAAATAAAGAATAAATAAAAACGTATTTTCCCATTGGTGAAGAAAATGTAATTTAACTGATTTTTAAATAAAATATTCTCGATTGATTTAGATTAAATTTTACACTATTTTGCTTTTGTGCTTTACGATTTTCATCTGAATCGCCAAAGGCGAAGGATGTTTAACGGATGGTATACGGGTAAATTACTAATTACTGTAAAATTGAATTGATTAAAATTTTTCCAATAATTTTGCATAAAAGTTTAAATTTGTTTAAAAAATAAATATTATTTCTAGTAAGTTGTTTCTAAAATACGAATTTCAATAAAAAATTTAATTTCAAATTTTTTTAAAATACAAAAATTTCTTTTGTTGGAAAATACAATTATTTAAATAATCCTCATGTATTTATTTACATGTTCAGTATATAAAAATTGTGAATTAAATTCTCCCAACGTCTACAGCAAAATCGATTTCGAAGAATAGATCTGAGCAATAAAAATAATAGGTAAAATCATATTATATTAAAAAAAATTTAACAATAATTTTACAATTTAAATGACTTTCCAAAAAAATAAATATTCATAATTTAGAGATGCAATTTTACATATACTTTTGTGCATTGCACTTTTGATCACAACAACTGTCAATGATCAAAGTTGTAGAGATCAAGCTGTAAGTTTAAATTTAAAATTCATATTTTTAATAGAATTATTTTTATTTTTACCAAAAAAAGTTTATAAAAAGTCAATTTTATAACATTATATTTTGTCGCAAAATTTCTTAGCTGGTTTTGTATTAAAAATAAGAAAATGTATTTAATGGTGGATAATTATTATTAACAAATAATTCTTTTCAATGTGAACCAACAACAAAAAATGTCAGCGACGAAGAGGTTTTCCAACTTTATAAGTTTCGTGCGTTTTTATAGAATAAAATGAAAAAACTATTTTAATGACAAAAAAATTAAAAACATGTCGAAAACAACCACCAAATATATAGAAAATAAGTAAAAAAATATGCAAAAATCTTTTGAAATAACCATTTATGTAAACTGTTCATAAAGAAATTTACAATAATTTTTGTCATAATACCGCAATATTATTTTTTTAAATTTTTATTTTTTTTGAGTGAACAATATTTTCACAGAAAAAGTTTTAAAGGACACATATTTATGATTTTAATTCCTTTATTTTCTTTATAATTTAATAATTTTGTAAAATTAAAATTACGCCAAATTTTCTCCTGGACTCAACACAATTGAAGTTGGAGAATTGAGAAGCCTCAGCTACCTAATCTTCTGGTACATCTTTTCGTAAATGGATCGCATCGAAAACGCTCACAGCAATTTCGACTGTTTTCACACTTGAATTTGAAAATTTATGTTCATTTTGCATATTTTAGACACAACATTTATTTTAGAGACAATGATTTTTGTTTTTAATTTTTGTTTTCCTTTTGTTACCAAATTTTCATAATTTTTTAACTAAAATTTCAAGACATCGTTATATCGTTAAAGAAAAATGTTAATGTCGACGTAATTGTTGTTTCTTTGTCAATACAGCCTTAATATTAGACTTATTGAGTCCTAACCTTTGTAATTTATTTTTAAAAATTTTTTAATTTAGTTAAAAATTAACGATATAGTTAATGTATGAACGTAGTTAAAAATTTAACGATTTAAAATTAGCAGTGTTAAATTATTATTGCAAGAAATTAGTAAATATTGACTAAAATATTGAAAATACAATAATTGGTAAGGACGTTTCTTCTCAAATTGGAACAATTAGAATAAGAAAAATATTTTTGCAAAGAAAAAAACAAATGAATAAAAGGCAGTTTATTTAACTATTAAGTGTAGGGAAAATTTGAGTAGTCCACAAATTGGGATATTCATCTTACCTGTCCATTTTCGCCAACACATTGACCACTAACGCTAAAGACGAAAAGTCCAACGAAGAAAAGTAGAAAAGAGTATAATTTCATCTAAATTAATAAACCAATTTTTTACCAATTAAATTTAATTAAATTGGAAATATTTTTATTAAAAATAAAATCAAATTTTACCTTTCTATATTACTTCCACAAGTCTTTCTTTATTATTTTCTTCTAAACGAGACAAAAAAGTAGTCGAAAAATTTTTTTTTACAATTTATATACACAAAAAAATATTGACGATTATTGATATAATTTTGTTATTATTGCTAACAAAAACGATTTTCCTGCTTTTGAAACTATGTTTCTCCATTTTTTTCCTTTTAGAAATGACGAAGTTTCCTTTGTCGAAAAGTAAATTAATATATAATTTAACAAAAAAGAGCGATTTATATTATTTACAATATTAGTGCTTTCGCATAATAATTAGAAATAAAAAAATAGCTACGCAAAAGAAAATCCTACAACTGGAACAGCGACTACTTTCTCTGAAATAGCGAAAATATTTTTTCATTTACATGAAATATTTATAAGAATATTTATGAACATATTCATGAGAAAAAAATATGTAAACGAAAAATACGATTTTTTAAAATAATTTGACATAATATTTTAGTGTAAAAGTAAAATCAAAATACTTATTTTTTTATCATTATTACTTAAAACACTGCACGTAGAAAAAAAGAATTGTTAATATAGAAATAAATTTTTGTCGTTGTTACAAAATAATTTTGTTAGTTCTATATTTACAATCTTTTTGTCAACTTAACAATCCGTTTTCTCCATGTGGCTTTGCAATCAAAATTTAAATCGAAAAAATGACTATTATTTTAATTTCAATCAAGCATTGAAAGCAGATCAAGTATACTAAAAATAAAAAATCATATAAGTTAAATTTTTATTGAAATACATTTTGTCCGATTTTATTTAGTTACATCAATTAATTTTTTTCATTTTTATAAAAATAATACAATTCTTTTTGCTGCTTAGGTCTGGTGTCTTCGTTAAAACTAAAACTATAATTGATATTGAATGCAGAATGATTTATATATTCACAAACGTTCAACGATTATTTATATAATTTTGCAATATTATTGCATAAAAATTAAATTTTTCCGTTTGTCAATAATGAAATGTTTATGCAAATTTTGCCCCATATTTTAAAAATTTTACCTTATTTCTTTATTGCTTCAATTATTATCAACATTTATTATCATTCCCTTAACATCTTAAGTTTTTTTTTAATTTGTTATCAGCACTGAAGATATTAAAAAAGTAAATATTTAAATTAATATATCAATAAAACAAAAACATAAAATACTAAAAAATTTACAGAATAATTTACAAAAATAAACATTTTCATTTTTAGAAGCAGATAAAGCTTGTTCAACAAATATAAATTTTATTATACAGGCAAAATTAAAAAATAATCAAACAATTCTTCTCAGTATATAAATCGTGAAAAGTTGTTGTTCTGCATCAAGTTGAAAGTTTTGTTTCACAGAAGAATCCCCATAGCTGCTATTAAAGATGGTAAAATTATTTAATTTCATAATACCCTAATTATTATTATATTTATTAATAATTTTTAATTCATTATTGAATTATTAATGAAATAAAATTTTTTCGCTTAGGTGAAACTTTACACTCTTCTGCTTCTGTGCGTTGTGTTTTTCGTCATGAGCGTCAACAGCCAATGTGCAAAAGAAAATGAATCGGTAAGTTAATAATTATTTTAAATATTAATCAATTACGACTTTTTACCATGTAAAGTTAAAAAAATTAAATTGATATTAAATTTAGCAAACAATTTAAATTTATTAAAAATTAATACTACCAGTAGAAATTTGTTTCTGAATTTTTAATTTATTAAAAATATTTTACTTCTAATTTTTAGTGTAGTAGAACCAAACCTTGCTGCACTGGACTACGATGCAATAGCGGAAAATGCCGACGAGGCGGTTAAGCTGTTCAAAGTTTCAATTTTAAATTACAATACTTGATGTAAATTAAAATTTTAACAATTTTTTATTCTAAACCCATTGTTTTAAAAATAAAGATAAAAAAATTAAAATGTTTTAATTTTACTTTCACACCAAAAAATTATGTCCAGACAGTTTTTGAAAAAATATTATTTAAAAAAATCACCTTTTTGTTTACAATTTTTTCACATTAAGAATATTCGATGTAAATGAAAAGAATGCATAAAGTAAAAATTGAATTATTAGAAATATCAGTTTAAATTATTTAAATTCGTAATAACTCGAAACTGCTTATTTTATGAATAGTGTTAACAGCAAATTGTTTCTTTTGTAACAGTTATTTATTACTAATTATTTCATTGTATTAAAATTTTTAAACATTTGAAAAATATTATAATTATAGACAATAAAGAAAGAAGTCATAAATTAAAAATTTGATTTTTATTCAAAGAGAAGAATTAAGTAGTATTAAATTCTAAATAACTCTACTTGATGTAAATTATAATTGCATCATTGCTTTCTATTTAAAAGTTTTATTTATAAACCGTCAAATAATAAAGACCAAAGAAAGAAAATAGTAATGTTTTAATTCACTTTAACACTAAAACATTATGTTCAGTCTGTCTGTTCATAAAATAATTTTTAAAAATTCATATAATGAATTTACAATGTCTTTCACTTTCAGAATATTTCACGTAAAATAAAATTTTGCAAAAAGTATTTTAGTTTTTATAAATATTAGTAAATTATTTAAATTCATAATAATAGGAAACTATGTTTTTATAATTAATAATAAGTACAAGAAAATTTTTCTTTAGAATTTCTGTTGTAAGAAATATAAATAATTATATAAAATATGAAATATTAGTTATGGATAAATTTTTTATAATTATTGATAATCATAATTATATTTTTTTATAATTTAAAAGAACGGCTGTGTTGTATATTTTTGTAATTCTTATTGTGTTTTTTATGTATTGAAACATGTTTAAAAACTTAAATAAATTTAAAGTTTAAGTAAAAAATATTTTTGGTTCATTTTAATAAATAATATACAATTATTTACGGTCGCCCTGTCCAAAAATTTGTTGAAGTCCAAAAAAAATTTTTCTTTACATCATCCAATTAATGTTTACAATGATTACAGACAATATAAAACGCATTTTTAACAGAAATATTTTGACATTTTTTTAATAATGAAAATATTAATTTATTAACATTTATTGTTTGTAAAATCCACGAGGTCACCACGTGGAAAATCTATATGGAATCCATGGGAATTTTTTATGAGGGGAATCCGCGAGAGCCTCGCAGTGGGTTTCACAATTTTTCTACACGGTTATTGGTTATTTATTACAAAAATAATAATAATAATAATAATAATTATTATTATTCATTTATTTTACTTGTTTCTAATTTTTAAAACAAAAAACTCTAATGAAAATATTTTTCGTTCTTTACATAATTATAATTATAAATTAATCAGTTTCGTTATATTATGAAAATAAATAATATACTGACATTTTTGTATATTTGAAATATTTATTTTCTTTATTCTTTCCATTAACATGGAATATTTTTAGAGGGAGAAAAATTTGTAAAATTAAAAATATGATTTTTAAAAACTATTTGTTGCACATATGACTGGAGATAATGATTAGTTGTAAAAGTAAAATAGAAACATTACAATTTTTTTTATATTTTTCAAAACAATGGGTATACAATAAAAAAATTTTAAACAGGAAAAACTTAATGGAAATTTAATTTACATCAAGTATTGCTACTTAGAATTAAAAATTTTTACTAATACTTCTAGAAACTAAAATACTTTTTTCACAAAATTTTTTTACATGAAATATTGTGAAAGTGAAAAAAATTTTAAATTCATTCAATGAATTTTTAAAAATTATTTTATGAACAGACAGACTGAAGATAATGTTTTAGTGTTAAAATGAATTAAAACATTACTATTTTCTTTCTTTGGTCTTTATTATTTGACGGTTTATAAATAAAACTTTTAAATAGAAAGCAATGATGCAATTTTAATTTAGATCAAGTAGTGTTATTTAGAATTTAATACTACTTAATTTTTCTCTTTAAATAAAAATCAAATTTTTAATTTATGACTTCTTACTTTATTGTCCATAATTATTGATATTTTTCAATTGTTTAAAAATTTTAATACAATGAAATAATTAATAATAAATAACTGTTACAAAAGAAACAATTTGCTGTTAACACTATTTATAAAATAAGCAGTTTCGAATTATTACGAATTTAAATAATTTAAACTGATATTTCTAAAATTTCAATTTTTACTTTATGCATTCTTTTCATTTACATCGAATATTCTTAATGTGAAAAAATTGTAAACAAAAAGGTGATTTTTTTAAATAATATTTTTTCAAAAACTGTCTGGACATAATATTTTGGTGTGAAAGTAAAATTAAAACATTTTTAATTTTTTTAATCTTTATTTTTAAAACAATGGGTTTAGAATAAAAAATTGATAAAATTTTAATTTTCATCAAGTATTGTAATTTAAAATTGAAACTTTGAACAGCTTAACCGCCTCGTCGGCATTTTCCGCTATTGCATCGTAGTCCAGTGCAACAAGGTTTGGTTCTACTACACTGAAAATTAGAAGTACAATATTTTTAATAAATTAAAAAATAAAAATTCAGAAACAAATTTCTACTAGTAGTATTAATTTTTAATAAATTTAAATTGTTTGCTAAATTTAATATCAATTTAGTTTTTTTAACTTTACATGGTAAAAAGTCGCAATTGATTAATATTTAAAATAATTATTAACTTACCGATTCATTTTCTTTTGCACATTGGCTGTTGACGCTCATGACGAAAAATACAACGCACAAGAGCAGAAGAGTGTAAAGTTTCACCTAAGCGAAAAAAATTTTATTTCATTAATAATTCAATAATGAATTAAAATTTATTAATAAATATAATTATATTTAGGGTATTATGAAATTAAATAATTTTACCATCTTTAATAGCAGCTATGGGGTTTCTTCTGTGAAACAAAACTTGCAACTTGATGCAGAACAACAACTTTTCACGATTTATATACTGAGACAAATTGTTTGATTTTTTTTTAATTGTATCTGTATAATAAAATTATTATTTGTTAAACAAGCTTTATCTGCTTCAAAAAATGAAAATGTTTATTTTTGTAAATTACTCAGTAAATTTTTAAGCGTTTCTTGTTTTAATTTTACTGATATATTTTTGTAAATATTTACGATTCTTTTAATAATATCAATGTTGATAAGAAATTTAAAAAAACTTTAAAATATTAAGAGGACGACAATAAACAATAAAATTAATCAATTTATCAATCATGGTTAATATCAAACTAGTGAATCTATTCATCTACTACAAGATGTTGTTCTGTAGAGAAATCGTAACTAATTAAAAAAATCTATGAAAATAATTGAATTATAAATTTAATTTAATTATTTAATTTTTTAAGTATTAAATAATGTAATTTTTAATTAAATTATAAATTTAAAAAAGCAAGAAATTATATTTCTATCTGCCACATTTGCCCCAAATAATTTAACCAAATTTCACATAGAATTTATTTTTCATTAAACACACGAAAAAGCTATACTCTTTTTGTTGAAGCTCAAAACAAATGTCCTATGTTACTCATTTAGAGACTACATTACATTTTTTACAGGATCGCTCTTCTACAAGAAATTTGATAAATTGTGTCCTTTAATTTAAAAAAAAAACAAAAATTTATTACCTGATTATCATCAATATTTAATTTCATTCTGTTATAATCTTAAGTTTTTTAAACTCGTTATCATCAGTGAAGATGCTAAAAGTAAAATAAATGTTTACATTAATATATAAATAAAACAAAAATAAGGAATACTCAAAAATTTACAGAATAATTTAAAAAAAACATTTTCATTTTTAGAAGCAGATAAAGCTTATTTAACAAATAATAATTTTATTATACAGATACAATTAAAAAATAATCAAACAATTCTTCTCAGTATATAAGCGTGAAAAATTTGTGATCTGCATCAAGTTGCAAATTCGGTTTCACAAAAAAATACCCATAGCAGCAATCAAAGATGGTAAAATTATTTAATTTCATAATACATTAATTATTATTTTAATAATTAATTTTAATTCATTGAGGTTTAAATGAAATAAAATTTTCTTCGCTCAGGTGAAACTTTACACTCTTCTCCTGTTGTGTGTTGTATTTTTCGTGATGAGCGTCAATGGACAATGTGCAAAAGAAAATGAATCGGTAAGTCATTAATTATTAAAAATATTAATAAATTGAGATTTTTAACCATATAAAGTTAAAAATAATTTATTAAGTTCAAAAAACGTTGAATTATCTTTTAATTAAGCAAACAATTTCAATTTATTAAAAAATAAATACTATAAAAGGGAAATTTATTTCTCAATGTCTATTTTATTAAAAATATTTTACTTCTAATTTTTAGTGTAGTAGAACCAAACCTTGTTGCACTGGACTGCGATGCAACAGCGGAAAATGCCGACGAGGCGGTTAATCTGTCAAAGTTTTAATTTAAAATTACAATACATGATATAAATTAAAATTATATCAATTTCTTCTATTCAAATTTTTTATTGTAAATCCATTGTATTAAGAAATAAAGATAAAAAATATCAATGTTTTCATTTTATTTTTACAATAAAACATCTTTAGTCATCTGTTCAACAAATGGTTTTTAAAAAATCCTACTATTTTTAATTAAAAATTATTTTCTTTTAAAAAATATTCCATGTTAATGAAAAGAATAAAAAAACAAATATTTTAATTTCCAAAAATGTCAGTTATTTATTTTATTCATAATCATACGAAACTGCTTATTTTATAATTACAGTAATGTCAGCACAAAAAATATTTTATTTAGAATTTCTTTCTTAATGAAAGTTTTGAAGCAATTATAAACTATCAATATTACAGATGATAATGAGAAAAGTTTTAATAATAAATTAAATCAAAAACAACCGCTGAGTAAAAATTTAAATTATCATTGGGGATAATAAAATACTTCTTCGATATTCCATTGTTTTTAAAAAATTTTCTCACTATTAATGAGTTTTAATATCTATACTATTTTATTAAAATGTTTCAAAAGAATTCAATTATTTACAAATTTTTTTTTATATTTTTCTTCCCAAATAATTGAAATAATTCAATTATTTTCACAACTAATGAAACTCATTTAATATTTCAATTACATTTAATTCAATTTTTATCGAATTCCACAAAGAACGTAATTTTTTAAAAATTTTTATTGAAATTCGACAAATAAATTTAATTAATTCAAAATTTGTTGATAAAATTCTTCATGAGAATTCAATTTGTAGTAAACAATTAATTATTCAATAAAGTAATAATATAATAATGATTCTATAATATGGTTTCTAAATTGATATTCAAAAAAATGTATGATTTATTCAATAAATTATTTACTTTTGTATCTAACAGAATTTCGTTGCTAGAAATTGAATATTAATTTTTAACCACTTTTCTCTTAAAATATTAAGAAAATTTAGCTAGTATTTTTAGAATAACTCTAAACCATAAGGAGAAAAGGCTCTGTGGTGCTAAAGTTTTGTTGATTAAAAAAGTAATTATAATAAAACATTTTTTAATTTTTTGAAAATATAAATAAAAAATGACCGGTACAAATGATTATTTTTCATAGTGATTTACAATACATAATTTTTTAGTTATTAAAAATAATGTACTACATTAAAATTATTCATTAACATATTTATTTTTAAATGTAAAAATTTAAATTTACAGTAAAAAATTTTTTAGTTATTACTTATTTTATTATTATTTATTATATATCACATTAAAATTATTCATTAACATATTTATTTTTGCATTTAAAAAATTGAAATAGAAAATTTTTTTCAGTATATCATATTTTTTTCTTATTGAATCAAAATATTCTTTAAGCCCAGGGAAAAATTTAAACTTTTGTCTGAAAATCAGGGAAAAGTGAAGGAAAGAAAAATTTAACTTTTGTGTCAGCCCTGTTATTATAAGCTATTCTTTCCTTTTTTAACAGGAAAGAAGGTGAAATATTTTCGAGAGTGTTTTGATTTTCCAATATGTTTGGGTTTAAAAATTTAATTAGAATTTATTTCCCATTAAAAATCGCTCTTTAAAAAAAAATTGTCAAATTATACTTTACATTTTATACTTGAAAAAATTCAAAAATTATCTAACGTAAACTGATGGAAATATTTCGTGGAAAAATATACTTATTGCATGTAAATAGGAGAGAAAATTTAGAAAGTGCAATAAAAACGAAAAAAAGGCAAAATTTGTGATAAAAAAATTTTATTTGGGAGGTCGGGAATTTAAATCACACGCGCAAAAACATTTATTTTCGAAATTGGAAAGAGATGAGATTTTTGCAAGTGTGCTTGCAAATTATGAATATTGCGTCGCCTGAAGCGCACACCCGCAATGAGAGCCGTGCCAAGCTACCGCACAATATATAATTTTATGGCTCCACTTGGCACAACTCAAGAGATCGCGAATGCTCAGATTGTTTGCACATGCATGTACCCGCACACACAATGCTCCAATTCCCGTTGTCTGGAGAGCAAAAATGCCCGAGGAAGATTAACGACCACTCGGAAAGTGTCTGCTTGGACTTTCGGGGTTGGTGTGCAATTTTTTTTTATTTCCTTTTTTTTAAGAAGACGAAGAATATCGTGCAAGTGCCTCTGGCATTTTTTTCTTCCAAAATCTCTCTCTCCCTCGCTCACTGTGTACCCACCACTTTTTTTCTGTACAAATATTTTCGTAAAATATTACTCAAAATTAGAGGTTTATATAATCGACACCTTTTTTTAATGATTGAGAACTTTTTTTCTGTATAAAGAAAAAAAAGGGGAAGAAACTTTGATTTTATTCGACAAAAGATTTGATTTTGGAGAGAAAAAAGTGTTATTCGTTTAATGAAATAATCGAAAGAAAATTCCAATTATTTGGTGATTTATACAAAAAGTTGGGAGAATGTTGTCGAAAATCGGATCGTGAGAACTTTGAAAACTATTTTGCTTCGTGTGGTCCACATTGTTGGCGGTTAAATTGAGGTACTGTAATGGTTCGATTGTGGAAAGGGAAACGTGCGCGTGCAAAGAGAAAAAGAATTTTTTTTTCTCATTGCGACAAGTATTGAAATTGAGTCATAAATTTTCGCTGAAATTCAATTAATATTTATTTATAAATTTTAATCAAATTCTTGATAAGGATTCAATTATTTTTATAAATAATAAAACTTTTCACCGAATTTCAATTATATTCAATGAAAATTTTAAAAAAATTTAACAAAAAATCCAATTGTTCGAAAAGAAAACCTAAAGAAAATTTTCCCGAAAATTCAATCACTTTGATTAAATTTTTACAGAAATTTAATTATTTAAAAAAACGTTAATAAAATTCATTTCAAGAATTCGATTATTATTTTCGTAAACTCAATTATTCCCTAACATTTGATTTAAATTATTTGAAAGAATTTTATTTTTTATAAAGTTTTTGACAAAATTCTTTGTACAAATTCAACAATTGTTAATTCAATTATTTATTTTTACATAATTATAAATAATTGAATTATTACTTAACAAAAATTATTCAAGTTTTGAATACTCTAATTTAGAAATTATATTAAAAAATAAGTCTTCTGAAAAATTGTAACTAAAATTTTTAGCAAAAATAGTAAAATTCTATACAAAAATTCATATATTTTCATAAATAATAAAAATTCATGGCAGAACTGCAATTTTTTAAAAGTATTTTATTAGAATTCCAAGGAATAATTTAATTCATTTTTTAAATAATAAAATTCTTTCCAAAAACTCTATTATTCTGGAAAACACTGTAAAAAAGTGTCAAATTTGGTCAAATTTTATCTCCTTAAAATTTCAATATATTTTTGTAGTAAGTAAAATTGTGAATTAAAAAATATTTTAAAAAAAATTTTAATTTAAAAATAAAATGACTAAAGGTAATATTTTGGGGTACAAATAAAGTTGAAACATTAATAAATTTTCATTTTCTGTTCTTTATTATTTGAAGCAATGGGTTTACAGTAAAAAATTTGGAAAGAAAAACTTGATGCAATTTTAATTTTACATCAAGTATTGTTATTTTTGAATTGAAATTTTGATTAGCCTCCTTTTTTGCATTTTCCACTGTTGCATCGAAGACGAGGACAACAAGGTTTTGTTCTACTACACTGAAAATTAAAAATGTATTTTTAATAAATTATTATTTGGAAATAAATTTCTGAATGTAGTGCCTATTTATTGACAATAAATTTATTTTTTCAAAATTGAAAGAGAAATTTAATTCTTTTTAATTTTTTATAATAAAAAATCGCAATATAGATTAATACTTAAAATAATTAAGAACTTACCGATTCATTTTCTTTTGCACATTGGCCATTGACGCTGATGATGAAAAATACAACGCACAAAAGCAGAAGAGTGTAAAGTTTCACCTGAACAAAACAAATTTTGTTTAATTAAAAATTCAAGAGAAAAAATAATAAAAATAAGAAGAAATAAATATTAATAAACCTAATCAGGATTAATTAAATAAAATTAATTAATTAAAATAAATAAATTTTTTAAATGCAGAACAATAAGAAACTGATTATTTTATAAACAATAATGTTGAGCCAAAAAACAATATTTTTTTTAGAATTTATTTTGTAATAAAAATTAAAAACATTTATAAAATATATCAATTATGAATGATAATGAGAAAAGTTTTAATTATTTTTAAAAAACCACCACTAAGTCGAAATTTAAATTATCATTATAAATAATAAAATTCTTCTTCGAAATTTCATTGTTTTACAAAATTTTCCTCAATTCCATGCTTTTCAATTTCTACTATTTGAATAAAATTTTCCAATGAAAGTAGTTTAATTATAAATTTTTTTATAATTTTCTTGGCAATAATTCAATTATTTTTATAAAGAATAAAACGCATATAAAAAATTGTATTGAAATTCAACAAATTAATTTAATCTTTAAAACTTTTCTGGTTAAATTCTTTATGAAAATTCAATTTTAAGAAGCAATCAACTTTTCAATAAATTATTTTATTATTAGTCAGAATTAAATGAATAAAATTAATTAAAATAAATGACTTGTAAATAATTAAAATCAAAAATAAGAAATTTTGCAAGTTTACCATTTTGATTGCTGCTGTGTTTCCTTCTGTGAAACCAAATTTGCAACTTGATGCAGAACAACAATTTCCCACTCGTTATATACTGAGAAAATTTTTTTTCTATTGTTAAAATATGTCTGTATAATAAAATTATTATTTGTTAAATAAGATTTTTCCACTTTTAAAAATGGAAGTGTTTATTTTTGTTAATTATTCTCTCACTTCTTGGGTATATTTTCTTTCTTTCATTGTTAGTTAAATGTAAATATTTATTTTGATTTTAATATTTTCTGTTTTGATAAGAAATTAAAAAAATCCTTAAGATTACAAGAGACAGCGAAATTAAATACTGATAATAATCAAGTAATAAATTTTTCCATTTTTTTAAAGCACAGAGTGACAGAATTTGTCAACTTCCTTGTAGAAAAGCGATTTTCACTAACTTTTATTAAATTTTTTATTAAGAATATAAATGTATTATGAAATAATAAGAAAAATTATTTATGAAATATTAATGCAAGTTAATTATTAATTAATAATATAAATTATTTATGAAATAATAATGAAAGTTAATTATTAATTATTAATATAAATTATTTACTTGTTTAACATCACTATTAATTAATATTAACTATTTTAATTAGTGCTACAGTTATGTTGATTAATTAATTTTCAAAAATATAAATATCTGATTAATAGTTTCAATTTCTTTTTTGGATAGTCGCAAACTGACCAAAAAAGACAACGGGAAAATTGCGCGAAACGATAACAAAAACAACGAATCGTAAAAAGGGGAGATTTGATCTGCTCGAGTGATTCGACCACGCGCTTTAATCGACGGAATCATGGATATTAAAGTAGATCTACTTTTTCATCGACACTATAAAAATTTATCTCCTTTTTCCAGCCTTGACAAATCTTCAAATTATCCGCTTTAAACGTATACTCTAAATTCGTCGAAATAAATCTTAGGAAAAAATTAATTCAATCAAAATTTAATAAAGTCCAATTACAAAGGTGGAAGTATAAAAACAAAACTATAAAGGTGGAAACAAATATAGAATAAGATTCCAAAAAAATACAAAGAGAAGTGCAAAAACAAAAATTACCAAAAATACTAAAAGGAAATACAAGAAGATTATAAAAAATTACAAAAGGAAGTACAAAAAGAAAATTACAAAAAATACTGAAAGTAAATACAAAGAGAATAAAAAAAAGAGAATACAAAGAGAGTCCAAAGAGAGTCCAAAGAGAATACAAAGAGAATACAAAGAGAATACAAAGAGAATACAAAGAGAATACAAAGAGAATACAAAGAGAATGCAAAAAGAATACAAAAATAATACAAAATGAATACAAGAAAATAAAAACGAACATTACAGGAAAATGCAAGAAAATTCCAAAAAAAGTTTCTGGAAATAAAAAACGAAGCCTCGACTTACGAGAACCTTTAACCAAATACCAGATTATGGAAAATTTACGATTGTTTTTTTTTTTAAGAAAAAAGAGAAAAAAAAGATTGTGATCAAAGCGTAGATTCCTAATTTGCACCACTGAAAATTTTGTCACGGTAAAAGATGCAGCGTAAAATCGTTTGATCCAAAGTAATAATCGTTTTGCTTGCTGCCTATATATCTCGAGTCATTACATGAAGAAAAGTATAAAAGGTTGAATTGGTGCCGACCTAATACGATTTTCAGGGTGGTCTTCCGTTATACTTTCCCAACAACACTTCTGAGAGATCCATTTTAACGATGGCACGCAATAACCCCACTTTTCCCCTCCTGCACCTTTTGACTTTCGATTGTCGCGATTAAGATCTCTTCTCTCGGAAGCCCGCTGCAACATGCGGTAAAAATCTCACTCGGATTATGACACCGATCTCTCCTGTCAGTGAAAAAATTAACGGTACTACTTTTACATTCGATTAATTAATATTCATATGCATATGTTTATTTAAACCAATACGAAAAGAAGGCGCAAATTAAGCATTAAAAAGTTTGTCCTAATTAAATTTAATTTTCATTCATTTATTTCAATTCAGAATTCAGTTAGTTATTGATAATCAGACGATTTTTTTACTGGATTGAACTCACCATTTTTTTTTCTTTATAGAAAAAATATTCTTTATTTTAATTTCTTCTATAGGGAAATTTAAGCCCTTAACTGCGATACCGAAGATTTGACGGCAAAAATCTTTGTCATTCGCAAATAAGGGGTTAATTCTAGTTTCCTTAATTCACATTCAGTACAACAGAAGCTACTTTTATTTATATTATTATTTTTTTTTTATTTAAATTTTATTTTATTCACACTGTAAAAAATTTAGGAAGTTGACGGTCACCGGATTTGGGACTAAAATTTTTGGAGTTAAAATTTGGGATTAAAAAAAGACAAAAAAAAATACCAAAGACCAAAAAAAAAAAACAAAAAGACAGTTAATTTAATAATTCCTTACTTTCCTGGGTAAATTTTCAATTCCCTTTTTTCAACTCCCAAAAGGGTGCGAATTTTATAAAACCCCCTGAGAGTTAAAATTTAACCCCCTTTTTTGCAGAGTATTTATTTCATTTCTATACTAGGTGCGAAAAATGAAAGTAATTCCTGTCATAATAAAATTTCAACTGTGAAGTAAAAGCGAAAGTAAAGTGAAAATAAAAGCGAAAATAAAAATAAACCAAAATAAAAGTGAAAAGAAAAAAAAATGAAATCGCACAATCGACCTCTAGGTCTATTTCAATAGTTCTGGTCTAAATTCAAAACGGATATAAAACGAATAATAATAACAACCTAACATTACATTCGTAATAGGACCAAAAAAAAACCAAAAAAAAATTTACAAGAAAATTATATATTAGATTCTTAAAAAGTCGTTCGTCATATTGTTCTGATTACTTCCGTGTTTACAAGACCAGCGTCGTTTTTTAAGACACAAAATTTTTCTGAATGGACAATAAAAAAAAAATGTCCAAAGAATACCCCTGTTTCGGAAAAAACTCCAATTTGAAAAAAGCCAAAAATTTTATAATCGCCTACTAAGATTTCGGAAAAGCTCCAATTGAATGAAAAAGCCCACAATGTCAAAATTAACACAAAAAATTATTTTAAAAAATTGTCGAGACTAGCGACGTTCTTCCAAACAAAAATTCAAAAAAATTTCATAAAAAACTCAAAAATAAAAAATGCTTAATTTTGATAATAGCCTCCAATTTTTTTTTTAAATCGCCAAAATTAACGTCTTTTTTACAAATAAACATTTTTTCTAAATCGAAAATAAATTCTAAAAAAGCAATGATTTATTCCTTGTTTCGGAAAAAGCTGCTCTTCAATAAAAAAAACTCCAATTTCGATGAAAAAATATATAATTTTAAAATCTCCTTCGAAAATATTGTGAAAATAAATTTACAATACCAGCGTCGTATTTCAAGACAAAATTTTTTTCTGAATAGGCAATAAATTATAAAAAGTTTTAAGTACCTGTGTGTTTCTAAAAAAGCTCCTCCTTCTTACAAAAAAGCTCAAATTTGATGAAGAAAAGCCGAAATTTTTATATTTGCATTTAAAGATTGTTTAAAAAAATTTCTATGCCAGCGTCGTTTTTCCAAACAAAAATTCAAAAATTTTTTTTGAATAAAAAAGCTCCAATTCGATAAAAAAACTCAATTATGAAAATAGCATTTTAAACGTTTATTAAAAAAATCGTTAAAATCAGGTTCTTTTTTAATCATACATTTTTTCTAAATCGAAAATAAATTGTGAAAAAGTTCTCATTACTTCCTTATTTCTGAAAAAGCTCTTCTTTTTTAAAAAAAGCTCAAATTTGATGAAAAAAACCCAAATTTTTATAATCGCCTGTAAAGATTGTTTAAAAAAATTGTCGATGTTAGCGTCGTTTTTTCAAACAAAAATCCAAAAAAAATTTCATAAAAAGCTCCAATTCGATAAGAAAAAAGCTTAATTATGAAAATAGCATCTAAACTTTTATTTAAAAAATCGTTAAAATCAGCGTCTTTTTTTGAAACATAAATTTTTTCTAAAACGGAAGAAAATTGTAAAAGAGTTCTAATTACATCTGTGTTTTGCATCTGTGTTAAAAAAAAGATCTAATTCAATAAATAAAAAGATTAAATTTGATAATCGTCTCAAAAAATGTGAAATTAAATTTATGAGGCCAGCGTCATTTCCAAAAAAATATAAGTGTTTTCGAAATAGAAATAAATTCTATAAAAGTTCTTAGTACCTCCGTATTTCGAAAAAAGCTCATCTTTCTTTAAAAAAGCTCAAATTCGATGAAAAAAGCTTAAATTTTTATAATGGACTCTAAAAATTGTTAAAAAAAGTGTCGAGACCAGCTTCGTTCTTCCAAACAAAAATTTTAACATTTTTTAAAAAGCTCCTACTTGATGAAAAAAGCTCAATTTGGATAACAGCCTTCTAATTTTTCTATTAGAAATTTTTAAAATCATTGTCTTTTTTTAAAACGTACATTTTTCCTGAATCGGAAAAAATTATAATAAAGTTCTGATTACCTTTGTGTTTCGAAAAAAGCTCTTCTGCAACAAAAAAAGCCCAAATTTGATAATCGACTCAAAAATTAGGAATGCAAATTTATAACACCAGCGCTTTTTTCAAAATATAATAGGTTTTTAAATTAGAAATAAATTCTAAACAAATTCTCAGTATTTAAAAAAAGCGCTTCTGCAATAAAAAAGCCAAAATTTGATAATCATATCAGAAATTGTAAATGTAAATTTGTAACACCAGCATCTTTTAAAAAGATAATTTTTTTTAAATTAAAAATACATTCTAAAAAAGTTCTCAGTACCTTCATATTTCGGAAAAAGCTCTAATTTGATGAAAAAAGTAAAGAATTTGAAAATCGACTTCAAAAATTGTTTTAAAAAATAGTCAAAATCAGCCTCTTTTTTTAAAGCATACATTTTTTCTAAATCATAAATAAATTGTAAATATGTCCGAAGTGCCATTTTCGTATTTCGAAAAAAACCTCAAATTTGATAAATGCCTCCAAGAATTATTTAAAAATTAGACCATCGTCGTTTTTCAAGGGACCAAATTTTGCGAATTTCGGAAATAAATTATTTAAATAAAAAACTTGCAGAATTTTCATGTTATCTACACAGAAAGTCAATAGAATTTTTAGAGAGTATACTTTAATAGAATTTTTCGATGTGGGGCAGTTACCCAAAAATCCTCCGAGCTAACCCGATGAAATGAAAGAAAGTTCGCCATATTGGATCCGCCATTTTGAATTCTTTAAAAACTGACCTGGAATTCGTAATCAGCGTCCTTATAAACCTCTAAGAGTATAATTAATTTAAAAAATTTTTTCTTTCCCTTTCTGGTGATAGTGAAGCTTCATTACTTGATAATTAAAATGAAAAAATAGCAGAAAGTACCTTTAAGACTAAGAAAAAGTAACAATCTCGCAAAATTAAATTTGTTATCTAAAAAAACTCGTTTTCGCCGTTTTACAAAAAGACCAAAAAAAAGTTTTAAAGAGTTTAAATTCGAATTACAATAAAGTGATTTCGTCAATGATCTTTATTTTTACTCTCGTGGTGGTTTACGGTTGAAATCTTTGAAAATGGGCGTTATTTTCATTTCGTCCACTGGGTAATTGCGAGGCATTTAATTAAGAACGATGCGTATTCGGCTTTTTTTGTCTCTCTTTCTCTCTCACACACAAAACACACGCGTCTGTGTGCGGCGCTGCAGGCTCTTTCTCTCTCCCTCTCTCTCCATCTCTTTCTCTCTTACTGAAAATTTAGGCCTCACGGGAAGAGAGGATACTTCAAAAAATTACAGGCTACCTTCGTTTCGGGTTCCAGAATCTCTTTCGCCTCGGGACCAAAGAGTTACCCATTTATAAGAGATTGAACCAAAAGAAAGAGAGGGGGTGCTAATTCGTGCAATGCGAATTTCAGATTAGAAAATTGTCGGTCCTGCCATCGCGCGCGGTGATTAAGGCAGCGTAATTAAGCGATCGATCGGAACAGGGGCATCTTGGAGGAATCAAGGCGCGCTCACAGAGTCCCTCGAGGCAATTTATCGATGTTGCTTCTTTCTAACGTCTCTCTTTTTCCCGCGCAACAACTACATTCAGATCATCAAATTCCAAGCTGCAAACCTGTGTACATTAATAAAACATCGACTGGAAATTTTTAAACGTCTGATGATGCCAAAAGTTGTTTTTTCCCCCAAAGGAGTACGCGGGAATATAATTCAAAACTGGATTTCTTTTCTTTTCTTTAAATTTCATTTTCAATTCAATTTAATTTGATTTTAAATTTAGATTGAATGCACTGAAATTAATTGCAATTAGTGAAGTATTTTTCATTCTCTACTGGGTTCAGTCCGTTCGTGTAACGCCCCCCTCCCTAAGGGCCGTTACATTACGTTAAATTTTATCTATTTTTCACCCATAGATCAATGAGCATCACTAATGTTAAAGCTTAGGTTAACTATGACCTGTAGGTTACTTTCCCTAACGTAACGCCCCCCCCCCCAAAGGGCCGTTACATTACTCTAAAATTAAAATCAAATTTTACCTAGTTTTTAACGTACAATAAAATGAGACGCATAACTACAGTCGAAATCTTATTTGACATAATATTCATTTGGCATAGAACCATTTAGTAGAAATATCATTATTTAACATAAAACCTATTTGGGAATAAAAACATTTTATTTAAAATTTATTTGACATACATTTCATTAAACATACCATTCTTATTGCATAAATGGCATTTTGTATGATATCTATTTTACCTATATTTCATTAAACAACAAATTTATATAACATATATTTCATTAAACAACATATTTATTTAACATATATGTCATTTGACATAGAATTAAATCAACAAACATTTTATTTTATATAAAAATTGTTTATCATACTTTCTATTTAAAGTAAAAATACAACTGACTTGACTTTTATTTCACATGAAAATCACTTGACAAATATAATTCAATTAAAATTAGTTTCATTTAACAGAAAATTCATTTCAGGAAAAATTTGTTTAACATATTTCAATTGATCATTTTATTTCATTTAAAAATTATTTATCATATTTTCCATTTAAAGTAAAAATACAACTGACTTGACTTTTATTTCACATGAAAATCACTTGACAAATATAATTCAATTAACATTAGTTTCACTTAACAGAAAATTCATTTAAAGAAAAATTTGTTTAACATATTTCAATTGACATAATATACATTTGATATCAGTTTCATTTTGTCCTAAAATTCATTTGTCATAAATTTTGTTTGACATAAATTTCATTTGTCATAAATTTCGTTTGACATAAACTTCGTTTAATATAAAAGACATTTAACATAATTTTTACTTGACATAAATACCCATTGACATAAATTTTATTTGACATAAAAGTCATTCAACAAAATTTTCATTGAACATAAAATTCGTTTAACAAATAATTACATTTTACAAAAAAATATCGGCGCGAATTTTAAAAGTAACCAATTAGATATTATAAACAACATTGTGATTCGTCAATTTAGAAATTCGCGCCTAAATTTTCAGGTGAAATGATCTTTATGAAAAATTTAATCTATGTCAACAGAATTTTATGTCAAATGAGAATTACGTGTAATGACTTATCTGTTAAATGAAATATATGTCAAATGAATTTTATGTCAAATGAACTTGATGTCAAATGAATTTTATGTCAAATGAACTTGATGTCAAATGAGTTTTATGTCAAATGAACTTTATGTCAATTGAACTTTATGTCAAATGAACTTTACGTCAAATGGGATATATACCAAATGAAATTTATGTAAAGTAACTTTTACGTCAAATGAAAATCATGTTAAATGGAATTTATGCCAAATGAAATTTATATGAAGTGAATTTTATGTTAAATACGAAATATGTTAAATGATATTCACCTCAAATGAAATTTATGTTAGCTGAATTTGATGTGAAATGATATTTATGTCCAATGGCTTATGTGTCAAATGAAAATTACGTTAAATAACTTTTATACCAAATGAAATTGTTGTCAAATGAGCTTTATGTGAAATAATTTTTATAACAATTAAAAATTAACGTTAAATGTATTTTTTGGCAAAAGAAATTTATGTTAAATGATTTTTATGTCAAATGGAAATTATGTTATATGAGTTTTATGTAACATAAATTTTGTGTTAAATGAATTTTATGACAAATTATATTAATGTTAAATGGCCTTTTGTGGGCAATGAAATTGATGACAAATGACGTTTATTTTTTCGGGATTTTAAGATAAGTGGTTTTATATAAAATATACAAATTTAGGTTAACTTAGACCTATTTTAACCTAGAAATCAAGACCTCTTACTTTCCTTTTCTTAAAAGCCAAAATTCATATAAATAATTAATTAATTTATCAACATTATTTTTTTAGTAATAATTGAATGGTTTTAAAGAATCCTAATTATAAACGGAAATCTTTTTGAAATTCAATTTGTTGTTATATCTTTTAATTAAAATTTCCGTATCAAAATTAGTAAATTATTTACTTCACTTGGATTTTGAACAATACTTCAAAGAAATTCAAACAAATTTAAATAAATTTAATTTTAAATTCAACTAAATTGAAAATTAATTTTCTTTAAATTCACTCCATGCCGCGTCGAGGAAGAGTTAGAATTAAATGCGGTTTTAAAGAATCTTAATTTTAAATTACATTTGATTCAAATTTAATTTTCAACACCTATATTTTTAATTACAATATTTCCGAATTACAATTACTAAATTATTTACTCCACTCAGTTCCTGAACAAAATTTCAAACAAATGCAATTTTCAACTAAAGTTAATTCAAAATTAAATTTCTTTAAATTCACTTCGTGCCGCGCCGAGGAAAAAGAATTACTAATTACAATTAATTTCAGCGCATTTAACTTTAATTACCGAGGGGAAAAAACCTTGACAACATTGTTTTGAAGCAAAAAAAAAAAAAAAAACAGAAACCAAGTATTAAATAAAAATACTTTAATTTATTGCAATATTACTTTAGTCCATGATTCCATGAGTTAATTACGAGGTAATAAAAATCGCAGTTGATTTAATTAGCGGTATGAAGAATGATTTTTGAATTTTTCGTTTCTTTGAAACAGAGTTGAGAATGTTTATTGAAAAAAAC
This sequence comes from Leptopilina drosophilae, assembly GCA_032873175.1. Lineage (NCBI taxonomy): Eukaryota > Metazoa > Arthropoda > Insecta > Hymenoptera > Figitidae > Leptopilina > Leptopilina drosophilae. Next base: position 42,104,721 of record CM065480.1, on the reverse strand, counting down.
GAGAGCAAAAGAGAGGGAAAAGGGGTGGTGTAATAAATCAAAACTTTCTCTGAGAAATTTTTTGTTTTTTGTTTTTTTTTTAAAGGGCTATAATAGCATTTATTATTGTATATATAAGACGAAAATTCAGTTGCTTCTATCGGTTCCAATAAGACTCTGTAATTGGAGCTTAATAATCTCGTCATGACTTGGAATTGCTAACCAATCAGGTGAAGTTGGCGCGCTCTGTTATTATCCGCGACGATTTAATTACAAAATTAATGTAGCCCATTAAGCGAGCGCAACCACTTCGTTGGGGTGAAGGAGAAAGTTGAGAAAAAAAGGGCGAGGCAGAGGGGAAGGAGGGAGGGAGGATATAATAATCAGAGCAGCATTACAGGTGTTATTCTCTAAATGAAAAATTATTTAATTTTTTTAGAATTTAATATATTTTTTTTCCTTTCCCCTTTGTTTTCTATTCCTTTTTCTATAATTATGCTATTTCTTTATTTTTAATCACGAAAAAGTCAAGAACAAAATCTGTCGAGTAATTTTGCTTTTGATTTCCAATTCGATTTTGAATTTGACTTTGATTTTCACTCTGACTTTGAATTCCACTACCACTTTCGCTTTTACTTTCATTTTCACTCTGACTTCGAATTCCACTACCACTTTTACTTTGACTTTCATTTTCACTCTGACTTTGAATTCCACTACCACTTTCGCTTTTACTTTCATTTTCACTCTGACTTTGAATTCCACTACCACTTTTACTTTCAAAGTCAAAATCAAAATCAAAGTTTAAGTGCAAAAATGAAAATCGAATCGTAAGTGAAAATCAAATTACAAATTCGCGCCATTGTAGAAAAATATTAATGCTTGAAAAAATAAACGTTTTAGGTATTTTTCGATCGTATTAGAATTCTTTATTTCTTACATTATTATAAAAATAAAATTTTGTTTTTAATTATCCTTGTAATTAATTAGCATAATAGCTTTCATGGGAGGGAATAAATGTTTGCGAGCTAATACGATGTAAATCGTCGTAAAATACATTTGCTGTTAATGTAATTTTATAGTGACATTAGATAGGAAATCAGTTGAATGCGAAAATGATAATAATGACTCGAAGCGCACGCTTTGCCATTAGCGAGGCGCAGATTTTAATTAAACGCGTGATTTGTCTTGCGTTTCATATTATCGCAAATTTCATGTACAAGCTGAGAAATATACGAGAGTGGATGTATAAACTCTCGGCGGTTATCTCGCACGTTTGCTTGGGTATTCATATGTATATAATATATTTATCTGCATAAATGTGTGCCAGAAGATGAGTGCACCGCAAGTTTGTTAATCGCAATTGGCGCCATTGCCTTAGTCCCAGATGATTTTCAGTCTCTTGTTATAAAACGATAATAATATACCTGACAAATTTTAAGCCAGCTATTATTTAATGGGGCAATTCCCTTTTTCCTGCGTTGTACATTTTTTTCTCTTTTTCCAGTTTTTGTTTGTATTTTTTCTGCAGCTTTAAAATAATTTTCGTACTGGCTTTGCACTCTTCTACTAAAACCCATACTATTTACTATTTTTTTTTTTAATTTTTGACACTAATAGCTACTTTTTTAATAAAAGTGAATATTTTTAAGGAACTTCCATAAATTTCTTGAAAAATTTCTTGTGAATTTTCAAGAGAATTCTTTACTGAGAAATTGATGAGAAATTTATGGAAGTTCTATAAAAATGTTCCGTAATTTTTAAGAAATTTCTTATATAGCAATATTCGACAGAAAATTGTTATCGAAAAAACGGAAATTTTTGGAAAACAAACCTTAAATTTTTCGGAAGTTTTTCGCGAATTTTTAGAAGAATATTATTGCTGAGAAATTTTCAGCAATAATTCGTGGGAATTTCCACGCCAATTTTCTGTGATTTCTAAGAAATTTATTGTGAATTTTCAGAAGAATATTATTGCTGAGAAATTTTCAGCAACAATTTCTGGAAATTTCTACGCCAATTTTCTGTGATTCCTAAGAAAATTATTGTGAATTTTCAGAAAAATATTATTACCGAAAAATTTTCAGCAATAATTCCTGGGAATTTACAGGACAATTTTCTGTGATTTCTAAGAAATGTATTGTAAATTTTCAGAAGAAATTTGTGACTGAGAAATTTCCTACAATAATTTAAATGCATTTTTCGAGAACAATCCTTGAATTTCTCACATCTCGGAGATTTACAAAATAATATTAATGAGAATTTCCATTTAAAAATTCCAGGCAATTTCCCAAGATATTTATTTAAATTTTTCGGAAGGTCCTCGTGAATTTTTTTAAGACAATATATTACCTTAAAATTTTCTATAATAAATTTGGAGAATTTTCTAAAAGTTTATTGTGTATTATTATATTATATTTATCTCAGAAATTTTATAAAAAATTTCCTTCAATAATTTTCAGTTATTTTCAGTAAATATCTCAGAAATTTCTCGTCAATTATCCGGATTTGATTTTCTCTGAGAAATTCCCTACAAAATTCCAGAAAATTTCAAAACAAATTTCCATGAATTTCTTTAAAATTTCTTGTACTTTTTTCAAAGATTATGAGAAATTAAAAAAAAAATAAAAATTAAAAAAAAATTTTTTTACAATTTTTCGTAATTTTTGAGAAGATTATCATGATTTTTCGGGAAGATATTAATTTACCGAAAAATTCCCAACAATAATTCCCGTGATTTTTCCGACAATATTTCGTAATTTCTATGAAATTTATTGTAAATTTTCGAGAGGAAATTATTTCTCAGAAATTTTGGTTACAATAATTTAGAGTAATTTTGTGAGAAAAGTACTTAAATTTCTCGAAAAAATATATTGGAAATGTTTAGAAGAATAATTTTAGGAATAAATTCTTTATAATAATTCTTGAAAATCACACAAGTAATTTCATTTAATTTTTTGGAAAATTCTAATCAATTTGCGACAAAATATTACCTAGAAATTCACTAGAATAATTTTTAAGAACTTTCTAAAAATTTTTTTGCAAAATTCATTAAAATTTATTGAAATTTTTCAGGAGAATATCATTACCGAGAAATTTTCTACAAACAATTTCCAGAAGTTTCTAAAAATTTTTTTAGGAATTTTTTAAGGGCTTTTTTCGAAATTTATTTTCACTGGAAAATTTCCTACAAAAATTCCAGGGAATTTCAATAAATTTCAGGAAATTTTCATCAATTTCTCTTAAATTCCTTGTGAATTTTTAGTTGAACATTATTACCAAGAAATTCCTTAAAACAATTTACGGATATTTTTCGAGAACTACTCTTAAAGTTCTCGGAAATTCTTCGTGAATTTTTGCGAGAATATTATTATCGAGAAATTGCCTCTTATAATTCTCGAGAATTTCCCGACAATTTCCCGACAATTTTCCGAAAATTTTTCAAAAATTTCTTGTCAATTTTCATAAATATATTATAAATATATTGATACCAAAAACTTTCTTTATAATAGTTCTTGAAAATTTTCCAAGAATTTAAATTTTTTATGAAATTTATCATTAATTCTCAGAAAAATATTATTATTAAGAAATCCCCTACCATAATTCTCGGAAATTTTCCAAGAATTCTCCTTGAATTTAGCAGAAATTCGTCGTTTATTTTTCGGAACAAAATCATTACCAAGAAATTACGTACAATAATTTCCGAGAATATTCAGACAACTTTCAAAAAATTCGACGAAAATTTCTCGTCAATTTGTAGATGTATATTATTATCGAAGCATTCCGCTCAATAATTCGTGGAAACTTCCCAAGAATTTGCAGTGATTTTCTGGGAATTTTCTTATTAATTATAAGCACAGAATAATATATTAAAACAAAGAAATTTGCAATACAATAAACTAAAGGTAATTTTTCAAAAATTTTGTGCAATAAATATTAGAAAAGAAAATATTCCAGAAATATTAAGAGAAATATTCCATGCTACAATTTCTAGAATTTAAAATTAATTTAAATTCACTGTTGGATGTCGAGCGAGTCTCGATCGACAAATTCTCATAAGACTCGAGAAAATCGTCAAAATATCAATTAAAACAATTAAATCGCAATTGAATTTTCTAAAAAAAAGCAATTGACATCTAGTTGCTCTACATTCATCACTATTCAAATTTAAAAAAACAATTAATTTAAAGAAAATTAATTCAAATTTGAAAAAACTTAATTTAAAGAAAATTAATTCAAATTTAAAAAAATTAATTTAATGAAGTTTAATTTATATTAAAAGCAAATAATTTCATTTATTTAATTTAATATTAATATAACATTAATTTTATCATAAATAGAATTTAGGTGAGACAAAAAAAAGTTGTCCTCCATATTAAATAATTTCTTTTTGTTCCATATACGCGTATATATATGTAGGTAAAAGTCATAATTTCCTTGAGGCGAACAGCTGAACAAGAAGAAAATATTTCAGCCAATCAGTCGGTTATGCTTGTAAGACAATTAATTTTAATTGTCTTCTATACTCGTATGCGAGAGCTCATGACATGATCGGAATATTTGCTGCTCGATCCCATTAATAAGAGACACTGCTTGTAATTGCCGCGACTTTAGGATTCCAATTCGTCCCTCGGGCACTTTTGGAATTTAAATCCTTTTTGATATGTTGTTCTTTCACGCTTACACGCACTTTTATTCATAACAGAATAAATAAATTCAAAAAAATGTCAAACCAAAAGAGGAAATATTGTGATAAATATAAAATTTATCAACAACAATAAAAAAAAATTTTTTTAAAGTAATTTTACAGAAAAAGTAATTTTTGTAAATATTTCCAAAAATTTCCTAAAATTATTGTTTATATTCGATTAAAAATTAATAGTTTAATTAATAATCAAAATTTCGTTTGGAAATCAAAAAAAAAAAAAAAATTTCGACCACCCTGATTTAAAAAAAAGTTCTAATTTTTTTCATTTGCAAAACGAAAATTGTGCACAACATGAGACAGAGTGGATTAAAATTGATTTTAGAAGCAATAAAGAATCAATTTCCGTCTTTTACCACTGATTGCGTGATTTCGCATTAAACGCGGGGTTTCATAACCACAGGGTGAGACAATATAATTGTCCAACTCTAACAACAGGAATTGTTGATCGATATTTAACTATAATTTATCGCTCAACTACCCATAAATTTACGATCATTTTTCTATATACTTTTTTAATGTAATTTCTTAGTAATAACTTAAACGCTCTGGATTATTGTATACAACAGATTGAAAATAAAAACAACAAAATAATAATAATTCATCATTCGACTATCGTCGTTAACGATAATTTTTGGTTTCCGAACAAAAATTAAGTTGATATTCAAAGATAACTGTTTGGAAATTAATATTTAATCATATATGCACCCGTATATCGGGAGGATAATGATTGGATCCAAGTTTTCCTCTTTTTGCATTCAAAATTACCGGCTCTTATTTTTCACTCGTAATTCCCTCATTATTCAGATTAATACTTAATTTCTTATTTGATAAAATATTTTTCTTACTCTCTTTTGGAAAAAACCAGGGATTTTGAAATTGAGACAGTGTCACAAATTTTTGCGAACAATTTTTAAACTGTTTTTGTCTCAAATTGAAAATATTAGAAAAAGTTTTGACTTAATTTTGAATTTTATTAAAATTCTGCTCTGAATTGGAAAAATCGATTCAATTTTTTAAGAGCAACTGTTAAAAAAAAATTTCTGAAACAGTTGTTTCAGAAATTTTTGCGGACAATTTTAATAACTTTTTTTTGTGTCAATTTGGAACTCTGAGAAAAAGTTTTGACTTAATTTTGAATTTGACTAAAATTCTACTATGAATTGGAAAAATCGATTCAAATTTTTTAGAGCAACTGTTTCAGAAATTGTTGCGAACAATTTTAATAACTTTTTTTTGTGTCAATTTGGAACTCTGAGGAACAGTTTTGACTTAATTTTAAATTTGATTAAAATTCTGCTCCGAATTAGAAAAATCAATTCAAATATTTTAGAGCAAAAAAGAGGAAGAAACAAAAAATAAATTTACAACAAGAGTCACGAAAAGTCGCATAAAATTTACGAAAAAGTCGTAAGAAATGTCAAATGAAATTTTAGAAAAAAACGACAAACAGGAACTACGAAATTGTCAAAATTGTAAAAAAAATCACATTTCTCGACAACAGATACATTAATATTTAACAATCGGAAATAAAATTTTTAAAAATTTAATAAAATTGATAGCAAAAATTTAATTAGATATTTTTAACACTTTTTCTAAAATTTTCTTTAAAAAAGTCAATTATTTTTATAAATAATAAAATTCTTTTTCTAAATTTAATTATTTAACAAAAATTTTAATAAAATTCTTGTCAAAATTGCAATTGTCTTTATAAATAATAAAATTCATTCTACAAATTCAATTATGATCAAAATTTTTTTTTTAATTTTTCGTCAAAATTTTATAAACAATAAAACTCATAAAAATTTAATTATTTTTTAAATTTCTGGTAAAATTTTTTGCAGAATTCAATTATCTTCGAAAGTAAGAAAATTCTTTACAAAAATTCAATTATTTCCATTTTTTTTTAATTCTAAAAATTTCAATTATGTTTATAAATATTAAAATTCTACAAAACTCAATTACTTTTAAATATTTCTAGAAAAAAATTTAAAAAAATAAAATTCTTTCCTGAAATTCATTTATTTGCAAAGAATTTTAATAAAATTCTTCTCTTAAGTTTAATTATTTTCAAAAGTAATAAAACTCTTCGCCTAAATTCAATAATAAACCAATTTTTTTTTGAATTTTTCGTTAAAATTTTATAAATATTAAAATTCTTCATAAAAATTTAATTATTTTTAAAAGTTCTGGTAAAATTTTTTGCAAAATTCAATTATCTTCGAAAGTAAGAAAATTTTTTTTACAAAAATTTAATTATTTTCAAAAGTAATAAAATTCATCGCAGAAAATCAATTATTTAAAATTTTTTTTATATTTCTCCTTAAAATTTGTAATATCTTCATGAAGGATAAAATTCATTTCAGAAATTTAATTATTTTCAAAAATTTCTTTTAAATTCCCTTCAAAATTTCAATTATCTTTGTAAATATCAATATTTTTATGCAAAATTCAATTACTTACTAAAGTTTTATAAATTTTTTCCCAATAATTCAATTATTTGTATAAAAAATTATTAATTTTTTTCTCAAGTCTTATAATGTAAAATAATGATTTTATCACTTGGTCATCTTTAATTGTTATAAAACATGAAGACATCGATTGCTCCGAGTCGAAAACTCGGAGTGATCGTTGTCTTCATGTTTTATAATAATTTTTTATAAGTTGTTTAATTACAAAAAGGTTTGAATTTGAATCTTTTGAAAAATTTCAATTTCTATGGAAAAATAATAATTAAATATTTAATTATAAAAGAAGTTATTGATGTTTTCGAAAAATTTGTAAATAAATGTAACATAACATTTTTTTGACTCAAACTTTTTCCTTTAAATTTAAAATTTTTTTTAAATTTCATTCATATTTTAGTAAAAAAAATCTCGAAAAAGTCGATTAGTCGCATTTTTTTACAAAAAAGTCGAAAAAAGTCACATTTTCTTAGAAAAGTCGAAAAAAGTCGAAAAATTCGCAAAAACCGAGCCCTGTAAATAGGATTTAAAAAAACCAATTTAGACCAATTTTTTCAAAAATTTTTGCGAACAATGTTAATAACTTCTTTTGTCTCAATTTGGAACTCTGAGGAAAAGTTTTGATTCAATTTTGAATTTGATTAAAATTCTGCTCTGAATTAGAAAAATCAAATTTTTTGGAGCAATTTTTTCAGAAATTTTTGCGAACAATTTTAATAACTTTTTTTGTGTCAATTTGGAACTCTGAGGAACAGTTTTGACTTAATTTTAAATTTGATTAAAATTCTGCTCTGAATTAGAAAAATGTAGTCAAATTTTTTAGAGCAAGAAAGAGGGAGAAACTAAATAGGATTTAAAAAAACCGATTTATACCAATTTTCTCAGAAATTTTTGCGAAGAATTTTAATAACTTTTTTTGTGTCAATTTGGAACTCTGAGGAAAAGTTTTGATTCAATTTTGAATTTGATTAAAATTCTGCTCTGAATTAGAAAAATCAAATTTTTTGGAGCAATTTTTTCAGAAATTTTTGCGAACAATTTTAATAACTTTTTTTGTGTCAATTTGGAACTCTGAGCAAAAGTTTTGATCCAATTTTTAATTTAATTAAAATTCTGCTCTGAATTAGAAAAATGTAGTCAAATTTTTTAGAGCAAGAAAGAGGAAGAAACTAAATAGGATTTAAAAAAACCAATTTATACCAATTTTTTCAGAAATTTTTGCAAAGAACTTTAATAACTTTTTTTGTGTCAATTTGGAACTCTGAAGAAAAGTTTTTATTTTATTTTTTATTTTGAATTCGATTAAAATTCTGCTCTGAATAAGAAAAATCATTTCGAATTTTTTAGAGGAAGAAACTAAATAGGATTTAAAAAAACGTGACCATGACCGTGAAGAAAAATTAATATCTAGTAAAAAAACATTTCTCGAAATAGATTAGTAATAAAAATTGCGATTTGGAAAAAAAAAATTTTCGAACGTGACGGAACATAATAATAAGTCTGACAATGCAAACACCAACGAATTCTCTCACTCGCTACGTGTCAATAAATGTGTTTTGTACACAAATGTCAGGATACAATGGCACCCCGCAGAGCCGGAAAAACGAGCCATAATGAAAACTTGTTACACCTTCGGGGTTTGTTGATAATGTCGCTTCGTTCCTGATTCTGAATGCTTTTAAAGGATTATATAATATTAAAGTTCTCGCATATCGTCGCGCGGGAAAGATGCTCTCCCCACACATATATATATACCGCGTCTATATTCGCAGAGATTAAAAAAAAAGAAGAAGGGAATTATTATCGTCGCAGCATCTCCTTTAAGGAGAATATATTGTTATGACTTCATTAGTCCAAAAAGCCTTTCGTGCTGCAAAAAGAGGGGCTTCTCTCTTTCTCACTGCCTCTAATAAGTTTGGAGATTACTCTGCACTCAAGTAAGCACCTCGATCTTGTAACTTGATCGTTCACGTAACATTATTCTCTCTCGCTCTCTATATACTAAAAACGGGTATTACACCAAGCACATATTCACGTTTTCTTTCGCTCCCAGAAAAAAAGTAAATTATTCCCTAATTATTACTCTCTCAATGTGCGATATAACGAAACTTTGAGCTGAAGAAGAGCAAGAAATTAAATGAATTGCGAGGGAAAAATTATACATTTCTTCTTCTAATCTGCAATTTTTATCACTATCGTTTTCTTCTTTTAGACAAAAAATAAAATTTTTATTTTTTTACACAAAAAATATTACGTTTTATCTTTACTTTTTAGCTTATAATTGAAAAAATTATCAGCAATAAATCTTCTCCTAGGCGAGAGCTCATCTTCTATGTGAATTATAGCATCGTTTACCTGCAACAAAAATTTAAAACATTTTAGGAATACATTTTTTGTGTCTTAAAAATGTTGCATTTTAATTTTCAAAATTTTTTTTATCAGAAAGAAGCAGAACAGGGTTGACAAAAAATAAAATTTTTTTCCTGACTTTTCCCAGACTTCCAGACAAAATTTTGACTCTAAAGAATATTGTCACATCAAAAAATGATTAGATACTCCAAAAAAATAATCTACATTTATTTACGAATTTCTTTAAATGTAAAATTATTTAAAAACATTAATACACGGAATAAAAGTTATTATCCAATTTTATAAAAGTATTTTACAAGTGTAAGATTAAATGCGACAAAGGTAAATTTTAATATCAAAAGTACTAAACATAGAAAAACTTATAAGATATTTAGTAAAATTATATTAAATATATTAAAAACTTTTTACAAATTTTAATATAACTTTACTAAATTTTATATAATTTTTTTTTATATTTAGTATTTCTGTTGTCAAAATTTACCTTTGTCACATTTTGTCCTACACTTGTAAACTACTTTTATAAAATTTGATAATAACTTTCTTTCCATGTAACTTCTTTTTTTAAAATAAATATTCAAATATTAATTTTCCATAGGAATTAAAATTTTTAAAACATTCAATTTTTAAACCTTCTTGAAATTCAACAACTTATAAGAAAACTTTTATAAACATGAAAAAGTCGCTAAATTCCTTCATGGTTTTATAATAATTAAAGATAACTCAGTGATCAAAATATTATTTTATTTAAGAATATTGTCACTCTAGGTTCATTAAAATTATTTTCATTTTTTAAATTCAAATAGTATATTTTCTAGAATTTTTAACTAAAATTCTTCTTTAAATCAATTGTTACCAATTATTTTTAATAATTTGTGGAATAATTTTACGAAATTGAAGCGTTGGGTGCAAGAAGGGCGTATAACAAAAAACGATAAACGGAGATATTTCAAGTTAAAGTTTTAAACTTTAATTGCCCAAAAACTGTACATTCAAATCAAAAAAACTTTCTTTTAATTAATTAGTCTTTTATTAAGCTATCAAATGCAATTTCAAAATTAAAAGAAAGTTGCAATTAACTATTTAATAATAATGTTTTTCAAAACTAATTTATACGCCCTTTTTGGACCCAGCCACTCGCCTAACCACACAATGTTTTAGGCGTTAGTGAAATTTGAATTTTAAACTCACGATAACTTTAATTTATAAATATTTCTAGATATACTTTGTGATTTTCTTTATTTTTAAAAAATAATTAAGCCTTAAATCATTTCTAATTCTAAAAAAATGGACATTTTTAATGAAAATTTTTTTAACCAAATTTTTTTAATGAAGTGTCGATTTTCACTTGTTTTTACATGCAAATTCTATTTAAAAACATTTTAAATTACAAAATTATGTGACATTCACGCAGATTTTTATTCCAAACATCGTCAAGAAGTCTCATATCGAAATAAATTTTTGGTGATATGAACTAGATGATATTGTAATAATTCTCATTCAATAATATCAAAACGGGCGTTATCCGCCTAACGCCCTTCTTGCACCCAACGCTTCAATTTTGATTATTTGAAAATTCTTTATATTATAAAAAAAATTAAAAATAAATTCTATATAACTTTTTCATGAAAATTACACCCAGAGAAATGGTATATTTGTCTCAAAACCAACTAGACTTTTTATTTGTTTTAAATAAAATTTTATTTAGTTTAAATAAAATTTTATTTAACTCAAATATATGTTTTATTAAAATCAAATATAAATTTTGTTTAAAACAAATAAAAAGTCTAGTTGGTTCTGAGACAAATATACGTTTATTTAAGTCAAATAAAATATATTTGGTTTAAATAATAATTTTCTCTGGGTGTAATTCTACAGAATTGTTATATAGTTAAAAGTACAAAAAATTAAAATTTTCAAAGATTTGAATTTGAAACCTTTTTGAAATTCAATTCTACAAATTCATGCTATAATGCTTTTAATGCTAAATTATTATTTACTAAAATTTTAACCAAAACTTATCTTTAAATTAATCTTTATTAGAAAGTTATATAAGAGAATTCTTTTACTTAATTAGAAAAAAATTAATTTATTCAATATTTGAATGTTCCATAAAATTCCATTTTAACGAAGAATTTTATTAACAACTTTGGAAAATAATAATTTTCTTGTAAGGAATTTACTTAAAATTATACTGAAATTCATTATATTACAAAATTTTATAACAATTTTTTTAAATAATTGAAAACTGTTTAAAAGATTTTATTAAATTTTTTTTAAATAATTCAATTCTTGAAAAGAACTTTAATAAGTAATCTATAAAAAAAATTGAATTCATGCGAAGATATTGATTAAATTTTGTTTAAATAATTAAAATTTTTCAAAACAATTTAATTCTTAAGAAGAATTTCGCTATCTGTTTATAAAGATTTGGAAAATAATTTTATTTCTGCAAAATATTTTACTACTTTTTAAAAGAATTGAAATCTTGTAATCGATTTTGATATTTACCAAAATAATTTAATTTCTGCAAAGTATTTTATTACTTTTCAAAAGAATTGAATTCTTGTAATCAATTTTGATATTTATCAAAGTAATTGCATTTCAGAAAATAATTTTATCAAAATTTATTAAAATAATTAATTTTATGGTAAAAATGTTGTTGTTTATCAAAATAATTGAATTCTTTTGCAGAATTACTTAAAATTTTTTTTTAAAATTATCGATTTTCTGCAACAATTTAACAGGTGTTCATGAAAATAATTGAATTATTGCATCTAATTTTATTATTTTATTGAATAATTTAACTTTCCCTAAAATTTTATTTCTTAAAAGAATATTATTTAGAACTTTAGAAAATAATTACTTTCTTTTAAGGAACTTAATTTATTAAAATTTAAAACATTAAACAATTTTATAACAATTTTTGAAAATAATTTCAACCAATTTTATTACTTTATTGAATAATTGAATGTTTTTTAAACTTGAATTCTTTCGTCGAGTCTTAATAAAATTTTTAAAAATAATTTCATTTTCCGAAAAAACTATTTTAAAGTTGTTTTAAAAATATTTTAAATTTTGCAATGAAAATAATTGAATTTCTAAATTAAATTTGATTATTTTTAAAAATAATTAAATGTTTTCGTATAGAATTGCATTAAAAACTTGTTTCCATAATTAAATGTTTGATAAATTTAAAAAAATAGTAAATATAAAAATCATTGAGTTCTGAAATTACTATGAAAATAATTGAAATTTTGCAAAGAATTTTACTTAAATTTTTGAAGATAATTGAATTTTTGGTGAAAATTGTTTCTATTTATAGAGATAATGGAATTCTTAAAATTAATTGAAATTCCGTGAATAATTTTTTTTGTTTTATCAAGAAATTAAGATAGTTGCGTTAAAAGTTTTGAAATATTTAAATAATATTGAAAGATTTTACTCTTGTCAAAAATAGAATAACTTTTTGAAGGTTTTGTATTAGAATTCGTGATAGTTTCATAGTTTATGAGGCAAACAAAAAAGACACAAAAAATTTAGAATTTATTATGAATTCTATAAATTTAATTTTTCCAGTACGTTTAATATACACCCTAAGAAAATTATTAGTTAAAACAAATATATTTTATTTGACTTAAATAAACGTATATTTGTCTCGGAACCAACTAGACTTTTTATTTGTTTTAAATAAAATTTATGTTTGACATAAATAAAACATATATTTGAGTTAAATAAAATTTTATTTGAGTTAAATAAAATTTTATTTAAAATAAATAAAATTTTATTTAAAATAAATAAATTTTATTTGAAACAAATAAAAAGTCTAATTGGTTCTGAAACAAATATACAATTTCTCTGGGTGATAAATCCCTGAATTTTCCCTAATTCCCTGAACGGGGAATAACCTTGTATAAGAATATTGTTACTGTAACTTCTACAAAATTTTTTTCATTTTTTCGTCTTATTTCCAGCAACACACTGACTATCGTGTTGTCAAAAACAAGATCTGACAGGTTTCAAATTTGGTTCAAGATTTGCAAAATTTTTTTTCTTTATATTGACACTCTTCTCTACGTATTCGATAGAATTTCTAATTTACACCTTGTCCTTATAGTCGAGTCGTGTTAAACCTGTAATTTTTGAGTAGGGACGAAAAATATCAATGATGACGGATGCAACACGACGTGGTCCATTGGAATGTCGTTGAATCCTGTTCAATAGAAAATATGTTCACGGCTGGAATATACACCTGCCTTGTAATAAATAATTTTTCATCGAAACTATGCGTAATTCTTTTTTTCGCTCATCGGTATTTATTACTCGGTTTGATACTCTTTATTTTAGTGAACTCGTCCAGACTATCTTGTATAGTCGTCCTTATATCATTTCTTAGTCTTCCTCATCCCCACTCGAAAACGAGGGGATCCAACTTTCAATTCTACACACACAACACAGATACACGCATTTGTTATTAATTACAGAGTTGTGTGCTTCGTGTATTCTAGAATCGTAAATTAAATCTGTTGCAATGTTAATCTATTGATAAGTTTGCACATTCATGCGCCTCGGCGCGTCTATCGTGATACAAGAGGATTGCGCACTTGAGAAATTGATCGAAAGATCTAATTAATCAGTTTGTCGTCGTTGCGACTGTCCGGACAAGTTTCCTAGGGTTTGTTTCTAGCGTGATTTATTGCCATACATAAATGAATGTGATAAAGTTAATAATATGTAGAATTCATTTATCTCGAGTATCATCTAATGTCAATAGAAACGAGACGATAACGAGAGTAATAAAATGAATGGAATAAAGATGATGATGATGATATTTTATTTTCTAATATTAGTTTTACATTTTATTTTCTACTTTTTTCTACCAGGTTGCCACAGGTCAGTGAAGTCAAGTTTAATTTTTCAACTAGTAACAATTAGCGCGCTTACGCGCAAGGCTGACTTTTCATTTACTACTTTTTAAAATACAATTAGCAATTTAAAAAAAAAGAATATCAAAATTTTTAATACAACGTTTTTTATAAAAATACACTGAAAAAAAATTTATTTGATTCAAATAACCGATTATTTGTCTATAATCAAATAAATATTTACTTGAATCAAATAATTTTTATTTGAATCAAATAAATTGTATTTGAATCAAATATTTCAGTATTTGAAGCAAATACTAATTAATTGATTCAAATAAAAATTATTTGATTCAAATAAATATTTATTTGATTATAGACAAATAATCGGTTATTTGAATCAAATAAATTTTTTTTCAGTGTAAAATATGAATTGAAAAATTTAGTTTTAACATTACTATAAATATAATAATCATATTGCGACATGAGGAAAACTTATGAATTTTTCATGAAAGTACTGAAAAGAAATTAAATTTATATAATTCATTAAAAATTCTACATTATTGTCTCTTTCTTGTTTGACTCATGAACTATAAAAATTACCGCAAATTCTAATAAAAAACCTTCAATTTTTTCAATTTCTGAAAAAAAATTTTTTTCAATAACTTAAATCTTGAACAACTATCAGAAAATAAATAAATAAATTAATGAATTACTTAAATATTTCAAAATTAATTCAGTTTTAAAAGAGTTTCGTTTACAATTTTCGTAAATAAATTAACTTCAATCGGTTTCAATTTAAAATTTCGGAAAATTTCAATATTAAATGAATGTAATTAGAAATTTTAACGAACTTGGATTTTTGAAAAATTTTAATAAATCAAAATCTTCTGCTATTTGTTAAATTATTATTTTAAAAAACTTTAATAACATAAGTTCTTGGGGAAATTTCAATTGTTTAAAAAAATTATCGTCAATTCAAAAATTTCCAATAACTACTATTAGAATTTTTGAAAACAATTCAATTATTTAAAAACAATTTTAATAAAATGATACACAAACATTTAATTATTTTCATAAATAATAAATTTTTTTTGTGAAGTCAATGATTAAAAAAAATTTGCTTTAAGAATTCAATGATTTTCAAAATAAGAAAACTCATGGCAGAATTTTAATTATTTTTAGTACAATTTTTATCGAATTCCTTAAAAAATGTAATTGTACTTCAAATTTTTATTAAAATTCGTCAAAAGAATTAAATTATTAAAAAATTTGGGAATAAAATTCTTTATTAGAATTAAATTTTAAGAAACACTCAATTATTCAATAAATAATTTACCTTTGTATTTAAAAAATTAAATTCTCGTACAATATTCTAATAAAAAAATTTGATTTGAAAATCAAAAATTCTTTTTAGTTTTAAATTTAAATTAAAATTCTTTTAAACTAAATTTCTATGCAATAATAATAATAATAATAATAATAATAATAATAATAATAATAATAATAATAATAATAATAATAATAATAAATGTTTAAAATTGAAAAAAGAAATTATTCTTTTGAATAATTTTACAATTAATGAAATTTGTAAATAAATTTAACATAACATATTCTATAATAAAATTTTTTTCTTAATTGTATAAAAATTCAAAAATTTTTTATTTAATTTTTAATTAAATTTTTTAATTGCCCGATATAATTTATAAACATTATTTTTCTTTTTCTTTAAGAGGAGGGTAAACCGACATTTTCAACTGTATGAAGAAAATATTTTAAATATTAAATAAAATTATTTTTATAGTAATTTTTTAAAAAGAATTCAAATAATACAAATTAATCAAAATATTTTGGTTATTTTAGAATTTTATTTTTTTCTTAAAATTGAGAGACTTTGAAATCCATACGTAATTTTGTAGAAAATATGTTATTTTGTATCCATAAAAAAATTGTCAAAGGAAAAAATTAATATTTACAAAAGTATCAGTTTAGGATTAACAAAAAATAGTCTTAAGATTAAGAATTTAAAAAAATATAATTATTATTAAAATACTTTTATAGGAAAATTCATTTGTCTATTTTTTAACTAATTTCAGAACATAAAATTTTTCAGAAAAAAAGTTTTAGTGATAAGAACAAAATTAGATAAAACACTTTTTTTTGAAAAAGTTTATATTCTAAAATTAGTTAAAAAAACAAATGAATTTTCGTATAAAAAATTATAATAATAATCATATTTTTTAAAATTCTGAACCTAAAAACTATTTTTTGTTAATGCTAAGCTAATAATTTTGTAAATATTAATTTTTTCATTTGGCAATTTTTTTATGGATACAAAATAACATATTTTCTACAAAATTACGTATGGATTTCAAAATCTGTCAATTTTTAGAAAAAATAAAAGTTCGAAAAGGGTCAAAATATTTTCTGACCAATTTTTTATGACCATTCAATTTCTCTCAATAAATTACTATAAAAATAATTTTATTAAATATTTAAAATATTTTTCTCATATAGATGAAATTATAGTTGTATTCTCCCCTTAAAAAAAGTGAATTTTATTCAAACAAAGGAAGTTAAAAAATAGAATTGATACAAATTATTTTCTTATGAAAATTTTCTAAAAAAAATATTATAAGAAAGGGGAATATCTATAATATTTCCCTTCCCAAAAAAATGAGTTTATAAACAATATTGTTATTGAAAAATAAGAAATATGTCCAAAAAAGGTATTTTACCTACCTCTAAAGCAAACTTTTTAAAAATTAATTATTATTATTATTTTTCAATAGTTTTTATAAATAAGAAGAAGAATAATAATAATTAATTAATTAAAAAAATTGAACAAATATCGTTACAATAGGGTAACTCTAGAATATAAGAAAAATTGCAAATTTTATATTTTTTATTAGTTAATTAGTTAATTAATTATTATTATTAATAATAATTAGTCAAGCGAAATTTTCTTATAGAAAAATGCATATTGAAACAAAATGAGTAATTATTTGTTAATCATAAATTTTTTTTTAATTTTCTAATTTTTAACGTTACTTTATTATAAATTATAAAAAAATACCTGCAAGTTTTTGATTTGTCAACTAATATTTTTTTTAAAGAAAAAAAATCAAAAGCATACACAGAAAATAACTTTAAACTGCGGACAGAATGAATGAAAGGAAATGAAAAATAAATTAATTATAATAATAATAGTTAATAACTAATTTTACTACTTTTTTCAGTTTTAAAGCTACTTTTTGCTAGTTTTTAAAATTAATTATCAAGTACGAAAATTAATGTGAAAACAAAAATCAAAGTCACAATGAAAGTCAGAGTAAAAAAAATGATGGTCAAAATGGCAAAAGTAATTATATATATATATTCGATATAATTTTTCACATTTAATAGTTTATAATATAATTCCGTCAAAATTGATGTGAGAGATGAGACATAGGCGTTTGAAAAATTGAAATAACGTCTTAAGATTATATGAAAGGACCAGTTTTTGTAAAACCTGCTTTGAAAATATCTGCGAGAGAGAAAAAGAGAGAGAGAGATATGCATACATCCACATATTTAATATGCATATTCACTGTGTGACTTATATAAAAAAATATACGAAAGCATTATTTCCTTCGACAAAATCTTTGAGCTAAAAGAGTCAAGATTGATGAGGTAACGAAAGAGAAGAAAGGGACGAAAGAGTTGGACGTCGCAGGGGACAAATATACATTAGCGCCATTAAATAAGGACCTCCTTGAAATGCGACGCGTCACCCTTGACGAGTGAGAGGGAATAGTCATTGGCAGGATTTTAAATCGTCTCTCTTTCCGACAGGAAACCAAACTTATCTCCCTCATGCATATGGAATCGTGCATGAATATATATATATATATATATATATATATTTATATATATATATATATATATATATATAGATATATATATATATATATATATATATATATATATATGCCCGTATACCACTGATATTGTCATCGTGAAATATACGAAACATTTTTTTATTTCAAAATATATTCGCAATTTTTCTTATATTCTAGAGTTACCCTATTGTAAAGATATTTGTCCAATTTTTTTTCTCTGCAGCTACTCGTTAATCAGTTCTAAAAGTAAAAAAATATTTCAATAAAAATGCTTCAAAATCACAAAGGAAATAAGTAATGACAGAGAAAGAAAAAAGGAGAAATGATGGTGACGACTGTAGACGAAAAGAATAATGAATAATAAAAATTTATTTGTTTTAGAGATTTTTAGAGAATTTAGAAAAAAAGTTTTCAACTCGAAGATCTATAAATTTCTCTATATTTATAGATCAATTTTTAGTAATTCAATGAATTCAATTAATTAATTTTGCTATTCTGGAGAAATTTATCGTTGTTTCCGCTTAAGTTCTTTTTTCGAATATCAATTAAAATTTGTTTTCTAATTTTCCATTCTAAATATCACTATTGCGAAGAGTCCAAATTCAGTTCTCTCTAATTTTCAATTATATAGAGAAAAGTCAACAACTGATTTAAATTAGTAACAATTTCTACTAATTTTGAGTAAAATTTTAAGATTTTTTAGTTTTTTCAATAATTATAATTACTTTTATTTTTTATCAAGTTTTAGTGGAAAACACAATTGGAAACTAAAAAAAATTTTTAAATGTAATAGTTTTATATAAGCAAGTAAAAATTAGAAAACAAGAAAAATTATTAAAATTAAATCCATGCATTTGTCCACACGGAGAAAAAAGATTGTCATGTTGACAAAAAGATTGTCAATATAAAACTAAAAAATTTATTTTAATGTCCTAACAATTCAAATTTTTCTAAATAACAATAAATCTGTTAAGGTAACAAAAAAATTAGTAACAACAACAAACAAAATTTATTAGTTCTATTTATTAACAATTCTTTTTTCTCTGTGCAAACAGTCAAAATTTCAATTCTAAATAATAGTACTCTTTGTACCTAAATTAAAATTGCAAACTATTTTTCTTTTGATAAATATTTAAATAAATATTATTAAATATTTTAATAACTAAATAATTACTTTAATTTTAAATGCTAAAGAGTAATAAAATTTTCTCCAGTCTCCTGAATCTCTAATTTGATTCTTTGAAGTAAATATTTGCATAGTTAAACCAAACAAATGTTTGGTGAACTATATATATAAATTCATTTCTACTCAAGTAAAAATTATTTGTATAAAAAAATATATTTTACAGTGTAGAAATTTATATACCAATTTAAATTAGTTTAAAATTTTAATCCCGAAAAGTAAAAAACAAATTTGTCAAGTATTTACATAACTGCCATCCGAAAATTGAATAAATTATTCTCATTCTACAATAAAATATTTATGGAAGAATTATTTCAGAATTTCAATTAAATTAGTGTTTTTTTAAATTTAGAAACAAGTAAAGAACATATGCAAAAAGATCCATTTTTTAAAAGGAAATTCAACTATTTATTGTAAAAAAAAAATTTTCCGATGCACTGGTTGTACATAAACGACGAATAAACAAGGATAAAATTAATTTCGAAAAAAAATACAGAACGTAAACAGAGATACTAAACAAAAATTTAAATATTGATATTGAAAATATGCAACTGAAATTTTCGAAAGCGGAAAAAATTACAAAAACATGTATAAAATAATAAAAAAAAACATTTTCATGGTATTAAAATCCTCCTTGAATTCGAGTTACACAATTATTAAAATAATTGTTAAAAAACTTGCAAGTGTAAAAAGTGCGCCAATTTTGTATAATACGTCGATGAAAACAATTTGCTTTTAAAAAATATTTTTATAATCTTAATAAAAATATCAAAATTACTTATAATGGTCACAATGAAAAATAACATTTTTTCATGAGTTGAAAATTTAATATTTTCTAATTAGTGGTACGAATGCAATTATAAAAATCAAGCATAAAATTTCCCTGCTTGTTTAAAATAAAAAACTTTTTTATTTTTGTGCGTTGCAATTTTCATCCTGACTGTTAATAACCAAATTTTCGCAAGTGATCGTCATCTGGTAAGTCATTAAATATTGTAAAAATTAATCCCTTAGGTTTTTTTGCCTCATAAAATAAAAAGAATTAAATATTTCATTTCATTTTGCAAAAAATATCGAGTATATTAAAATAAAAATTAATTAATATTACGTCGAATAGTTTTTGAATAAAATAATCATTTAATAATTATTAAAAATACGTTACTTTTAATTTTAAGTTTTATTATTAATGCAAAAAAAATTCATTCCTTCGATTCGAATTTTCTTTTACAATTTTAACATCTAAGCAACAATAAAATTAATTTTAAGTAAAAAACAAAAATTTTAAAAAAATTTAGTTTAAAAATAAATTTTAAAGAAATTTAAATATTGACAATAATTCCCTAACTGAAAATTCGAAAAAGGAAAAATATAACAAAAACATTTTTGAAGAATGAAAAAAATTCTCTTTATACTAAAAAAAATGCAAATAAATATCAATTTTTTGACAGCATATAAATTGGGACAATTTTTTATTAAACGTCAATTATAAACATTTCATAGAAGAAGAAAACTGTTCTAGGCAATAATTGAAAAAGGTAAAATTATTTATAAATTTTACATTAAAAAATACCTTCTTGTTAGTGGTAAGAATCTAATTAGAAATTTGAAATTACATTAAAATATTCACAATTCTTTTAGATGAAACTTTACATTATTTTCCTTTTGTGTTTGACACTTTTTGTTTTGACTGTCAATGGCCAAGGATGTGTAGGTGAAGGTGATTTTGTAAGTTACTAAAATTATAAATATTAACCTGTATTTTAATTTTTTAACCGAAAAAAAATGAAAGAAATTAGTTTTTTTTAATTTTGGAAAGAGTAGAAAAAATTGAATCATTAAAATTATTTTTTTAACCACCCTTTGTAATTTATTTTTAAAGTATATTAATTTATTGAAAAGGATTTTACTATTTATTTCAGTGCGGCGGATCTCGTCGTTGTTGTTGGAATCTTAAATGCAAGAGTATAATATGTCAAAAAATTTGAGGCGGTTAATCTAATCACAATTTTAATTCTAAATAATAATACTGTTTGTAAATAAAAACTACTGCACAATTTTTTTTCTAAAATTTTCATTGAAAAAATAAAAGAATTAATTAATAAAATGAAGAATGAATGAATAAATAAAAGCAGAAAAAGGAAAAATATTAATTTTCTAATATTCTTTTTTAATACAAAAAATTCAAATAAATAAATTGATAGGTTGATTCAAATTTTCAAAATAATTGAAAAAGTAAAATAACGAAAAATAAGTAAAAATATTTATTATTTAGAAAAACTTCTTTTATTGAATTAAAAAAATGTTTATGTTTAAACGTTAACGACAACAAAATAATGATAATATTAATTAAATAAATCTAAACAACATTATTTGATGTCAAAAAAATTTGCACAAACTTTCTCTATTACCGAAACTTATTGTAAACCAAATTTTTAAAAGAATATAAACAAAAAAAATTAGTCTTTAAATTTTCCTTTAACATAAAAAAATAATTGAAAATAACAAGGCAATAATATCAATAATTGTTAAACATTTCCGAGTATATAAATCGCGAAGAATCTTTATTTATCGGCAATTTTAATTTAGATTTCAAAGAAGAAATACCAACTTGTAAAATATTATTTCAAAAAATGGTAAAATTACTTAAAATAATTTCATGTAAAAAATACCTTTTAATTAGTGATCAGAATTTGTACTTAAATTGTCTATTTTATTTATATCCACAATTATTTTAGATAAAACTTTACACTATTCTGCTTTTGTGTGTTACACTTTTTCTTCTTGTTGTCAATGGCCAAGAATGTGTAGATGAAGGTGAATGGGTAAGTTTTATTCTAGATATTAACCTATTATGGTTTTTCACAATATAGAAAAAAATGAATTTTTCTCTTTATTTTTGCAATCAAGTTAAAGTATATCAAATAAAAAAAAATATAACCATATTATTACTTTCAGTAATTAATTAAAAATTTTAATTTCAAGTGCGTTCGTCGCAGTTGTTGTCAAGGCCTCCGATGCTTTAATGGAAGATGTTTAAAAAGAAGAAGCAGTTAATCAACTGTTTGGCCAGACAATTAAAATTTCAATTCTAACTAAAATTACTCGTCGAATAAAATTCTCCAAATTTTTTCTTTTAAAAGTTTTTTTGTAAATCTATTTTTTTAAGTAATTAAGCTAAATGAGAAAAATATCAATGTTCGAATTTTATTTTATAACAGAAAATAAATAGGAGTATATAAAAGCATTTTCAGTTTCGATTTAAAGGATTTCGTTTCAATTTTCAGAAAAATTGATAAAAATAAAACTTAATTGACATAATAAATAAAAAATAGATTGACCAATTATTTATGAAATTAATATAA
Source organism: Leptopilina drosophilae (assembly GCA_032873175.1). Taxonomy (NCBI): domain Eukaryota; kingdom Metazoa; phylum Arthropoda; class Insecta; order Hymenoptera; family Figitidae; genus Leptopilina; species Leptopilina drosophilae. Next base: position 42,081,920 of record CM065480.1, on the reverse strand, counting down.
AATTTTAGGATCGAAAAGTAGATAAAATATCAAGGAATGTGTCAAAACATTCAAAAATTATTAAAACATAAAAAAATCAATTATTTAAATAAAATTTTTTCTATATTAAACGCCAACTAAATAAGGATAAAATTAATTTCCAATTTATGAAAAAACGAAACAAAACTAAGGTATTTAAAAATAGTCGAAATATTGACAAAGAACAGTTCCAACTGAAGATTTGAAAACGGAAAAATATGACAAAATCAACAGATTATTGTAGGAAGAAAAAAAATTCTCAGTATTGAACCAAAGCAACGCAGTTTGATAAATAAATAAATAAACAAGTAACTGATAATTTTATCCGAGTATATAAATTGTGTAAAATTTATATTAAACATCAATTTTAACAAAGGTATTAAAGAAGAGTAAACAGACGTGAGCAGTAATTAGGAAAGGTAAAATTATTTATAAAATTAGTTAATAAAATTATATTAACAAAATCAAGAAATTAAATGAATTAGGTATATAACTTATTAATAAAATTAAATAACTAAAATTTTAATAAACTGAAAAAAATAATAATTTTTCATTAAAAATGAGAAATTGATTATGAATTGAAAATAAAAAAAATTTCCCCAACTTTTTAGATGAAATTTTACACCATTTTGCTTTTGTGCTTTACACTTTTCGTCTTGACCGTAAGTGGCCAAGGATGTGCGAATGATGGTGAAAGGGTAAGTTATTAATTATTAAAAATTATAAATTATTTTTATTGTAAAAATTAAAATATTATTTTTCTATCTTGTAAAATAAAACAAATTTATATTTTTTTTGATCATTTTGCTAATAAGTTAAAGTTACAAATGAAGAAAAATAAATTTTATCTTTAATTATTTCTAAAACAAAAAATGTAACAAAAATGTTTTGTTTCTAATTTCCAGTGTAACAAAGCACGATATTGCTGTCGGGGACTTGTATGCGTTAATAGAGTATGTTTAAGACGAAGAGATAATTAATTTGCGTTTGACAAGGCAATAAAAATTTTAATTCTACATAAAATGACTTGATGTTAACGAAATGTGCACTTTATTCATTTAACTTTTTTATTTTATGATATTAAACCTAATTTAAAAAAAATAAAGACGAATCGAATGAAATATTAATGTTTGAATTTTATTTCAATAGAAAAAAATTAGTGATAAATAATTTAAAAATGGTAAAAAATAATAAATATTCTATAAATACTAAAATTAATAATTTTATTTCTATCAAAATACGCCACTGGGAGGTTTTTGTAGTCGTTGAAACAGAATTTAAAGACAGATTTTAAAAAATCAAAATGGCGGATCCAATATGGCCACTAAAATTTTCAGAAATTAATGTATTTATTATTTGGTCGACATATTGACTCCTTCATTTTTATTTTTTAAATCTGACATTAAATTGAAAGTCAGTAAGTCTAGAAACCCTCGAGTAAACATTTTTTTAAAAAAAACGTTAATTTTCAAATATTTTGGTCGACATTTTAGATCCATAATTTTTATTTTTTTTACTCCGATATTAAATTCCGATTCAGTAAACCAAAAAACCTTAAATATGCGACTAAATATAATTTTTGAGCAACTTTTTTCGGAACATTTAAGGCTCAATAATAATTCTAGTAAGCAGACTTCAAAGGGGTTAATTCAAAATACTTTAAAAAAATTTGTACCTGTAAACTGTATTTTACTGTACACAATTAATTGTTTATATTAACCTTGAGAGGGCCGGGGTGGCCACTATAGTGGCCACCATTTATTTTTACTTTTATTTTCATCGAATTGATTTTTTATTTAATTTTACTTAATAAAAAACTAGTAAATTTTATTTTAATTTTCCGGCCCTCTGAAGGTTAAAAATACAATAAAGTATTTGTGCTACAAAAATATACATTTTATACCAAAAATTCACAAAAGAAAAAAAAATTGAATAAGTTGTGTTATCTTCTTCTAAAATTTGTTTTGTTAGAAACGTAAGTATTTAAATAATCGTCATAAATTTCTTTATGTTTTCCTATATATAAAAAGTGAAAAAATGCCTTTAAATATTAATTTCAGAATTGTTTTCAAGGAAGATATAGTAGTTCTGAACAATATTAAAAAAAGAGGTAAAATTACTTATTTCACCAAAAAAATTCAAAACAGTAAATTTTTAATGGAATTTAATTATAAATAATAGCAAAACTTAAAAATTTTTAAACATAATTACGATTTTTTCGCTTGGCATTTTAAATATTTAATATAGGTAATTATAAAGTTATAAAAATTCCAACAAAAAAATATCCCCTTATTATTGTGATGAATGTAATTGTGACAATAAAATTATACGATAATTTTAAATAAAATGTTTTTGATCGTTTTAGATGAAACTTTACACTATTCTTCTTTTGTGCGTTACACTTTTTGTCTTGACAGTCAATGGTCAAGGATGTGCAGATGAAAATCAAGGGGTAAGATATTAATTATCACAAATATTAAACAGTAGCCATTTATTTACTAATTATTAAAATAGAATGACTTTTTTTCCAAAAACAAGTTAAATTTGCAAGAAAATCTAAAGTTAAATATACAGTAATTTAATTCTAAAATATTAATAAAATGAAAATATTTTATTTTTAATTTCAAGTGTAACATACGTATAAGGTGTTGTGAGGGTTTCCTATGCGCTAATAGAATATGTCGAAGACCAAATGGGGGTTAATCTGCAGTCAAAATTGCAATCTTAATTAACATTACTCGATGTTAATTGATGCAAAAAAATTGCCGGCAATATTTCTCTTCAAATTTACGTTGTAATTGAAAGTTTTAACCAATAAAGACGAAACAAGAAAATTTCTAAAAACTAAACTGTTTTAAAATTTCCACTCATTTATATACTGCCAGGCTTCACACTCGGTTATAAATTTAATTTAACAATCCTGAAAAAAATTTTATTACAGAATTTTTCAAAAGACTAATTCATTTTCATAATTTCCAAATTTCAATACTTGAATAATTTCTCTTTAAAAAAAAATAATATTGCTTTCTTCGGAATTTATATTTTAAATAATTTTAACCTAAAGCCTTTTTGCAATTTAATTATTTTTTTAAAAAATTACAACTACAATTCTTTCAAAGTCCAATAATTGTTTTTTAAATTTTTAAATAAAATTATTCAAAACTTTAATCATTTTTTAGGAAAATAATAAATTAAGAATTTTTTAAATTAAATATATTTAAATATTTTTACAGTTTTAGAACAAGAAAAAATTGCAAAGACAAAGAATTTAATATCTTTTTAAATTAGATTACAACTTCTAAAAATGTATACAATAACGCTTACTAAAACACTGAATTATTATGTAAACTTTTATTTCAAATTGTTTTTTAAATTCAATTACATATTCTGAGAAGGTACTACAAAAATTCAATTATTTAGGTAAACAAAAAATAAGTAATGAATTATTTTTAACAATTAAATTTATGTAAAGTATTTTATCAAATTTTTTCCAAGAATTTTAATAAAATTGTTTAAAAATAATTGCATTTTTCGAGGAATTCATTAAAAATAATATTCAAATAAAAGATAATTGAAATTTTGTACAGAATTTTATTATTTATGATGAAAATAATTAAATTCTTGTGACGAATGTTATTAGCAAAAAATTATATCATTTTCTCGTCGGATGTTTTAAGTATTTGATTAAACATTTAATTTAACGATCATTCCGAGGCAGTAAATGAATTTTATTAACATTTTTTTTAGAATAATTGAATTTTTTATACAATTCTTTATAAAAAATTTAGAAAATAATTCAATTCTTTCGAGGATTTTAAATAATTGAATTTTTCTTAAATATCAAAGATATTAAAAATAATTGAATTCTTGTAAAGTATTTTATCAAAAATTAATTATTTATTATTATTTAAAAAAATAATTGAACTCGTGCAACGATTTTTCATAACATGTTTTTAAGTTCCTAATTAAATTTTTTAAAAGAATTTCTTACTTAAAATTTGGAAAATAATTAAATTCTTTCCAGCAATTTAATGAAAATCGTATTAAAAATAGATAATTGAATATTGTTATAAACAAATTTTATCAGAATTATTTAAAACAATTGATTTCTGTCAAAATTTTTTTTAAAAACTCTAGCTATGCTTCATATGATTGAATTTACACGAAGAATTTTATAAAAATACGTTTTTAAGTAATTAAATACTATTTGTGAAATTTTATTAGAACAGTAGATAATAAAAATAATTGGATTCTTGGGAAAAAATTTCTTACAATTTTTAAAAATAAAAAATTTTTTTGATTCATTTCAAAGAATTTTATTAAAATTTATTAATAATAAATAATAATATTAATAATAATAATAATAATAATAATATAATAATAATAATAATAATTTTTTTTTAATTATTTCTAAGAACTTTATTTCCTTTTTTGTTTTGAATTGTTTCTAGAACAAGTATCCGAATCCATAGTAACGAATCGTAAGAAAATAGTAAACAGTAAGTAGTTGGAAGTCAAAATAAAATTTCAAAATCACAACCCTGTTAATTTTAATTATTTCCAACCAAGAAGATTTTGCTACGTGAAAGAAATTTTTCCACATGAAAAATTAAAATATTTCTCTATAAAATAAGCATAAGTTGCAAATATACTTTAATGTCCCGATAAAATGTAACAAAATCAGGGGCCAAAAATAATTTTTTTTTTTATTATCATAGTCTAATTTCATCCTATTCATTCACCCTTTGAGTTTGAAAATGTTCATAGGGTGAGTCATAGTAAAATTTTCTTAAAATCAGAATGCTATTCTTCAAAAGTGGTTTTACAGTCATAATGTTCGTGGTACAATCAAAAAAACATATCTAACAAACCTTTCTCTATTTTTTCCCTCCTCCTCTTTCTCCTTTCCATTCTTATGATTCTGAGTCTTATATTCGTGTATGTATGTATTATTATTATTATTATATAGGAGTGCTGGCAATTATTACTGCGAAAGGAGTAACGAGCAAGGAGTAGTTGAGGCCCCCCTAGTGAGCAATAACAAGATGCCCTTCTCTCGCAATGCTTATTATTCGGACTCCCGTGGGTCTGACAGTGAAATGTAGAAGACGCAGAATCAAGTCTTTGAGACAAGGTCTTTTATAAGTGTATCCCTTGGCCCCTGACTTCTCAGATTTCAGGAGCTCTTCCTTCTGCCTCCATTTTAATGCACTGCCCCGCCACTTTAAGGTTCGCATTAAAATTGAAAAACCCTCGCGAATCATTTTTCTGAAAAGAAAAATAAATTACTTTTTGGACATTTAATTATTGTTTTGTTTTTTAAAAAATATTTCTTGTTTTTAAGAAATGAATGCTCAATTTTAATCGTGGCACAAAAAAAAATGATTCTCATAATATTTTTTTGAATATAAAACAGTTTTCGAAAAATGGTGGTTGGGTCGCTCCACTTGAGAACGCCAAGGTCGCCACCAGGTGTCAAAAGAAATTCCAAGAACGGACTAAACTGCCATCTAGCGGTGACCTTGGCGTTCGCAGGTGGAGAGTCGCTGCTCCATATTGAATCTCAAGATATTCGTAATTATATGTATATAACTATTTAAGAATTAATTAATATTTATTTATATAATAATTTACAACCGAATATTGAATCTAAAGAGAGAAAAAAATAAAAATTTCTTACTAATTTTCGAATAAAAAAAAAGTTCCGATAAGTAAAAATAGAAGAAATAAAAGAAGTTTAGCAGAATATTTTTTGCCAAACTCTATTGGTTTACAAAAATTTATTTACTGAAAGTAATTTTTCCAACTTTTTCCCGTTTCTCATTTTTTTTATTACCGTATTTCTTCCAATTAAATTGCGTCCAAGAATCATTAATTTCCGTCTTCAGGCGAAATTGTCAACAAGATTGAAGTTAATTAAAATTACTGATGAAACAATCGGCACGGGGTTTTTGAGAGAAACTCGACTCTTGAGGGGCCAGGGTAAAGAAACATTGTTGGGATGAGTGCGACTCCTGAAAGTTTCCCTCGATTGACCGTGACACGATAATGTGTCCGTTCGTCGAGAGAAAGAGTGAGAGAGACAGAGGCCCTTTTCCACCGGGAGCCAATCAGAGGAGGACTAGTGCAAAAACGCGGATTTATGACCAAGAGGCGGTTCAGAAAAGAAGACCTTGGTTAGAGACCCGCGCCACACCGCAATTACTTCGCGGGTTCCAAGCCGCACCGGGGACGATTTTTTTGTTTTCTTTTTGTTTTTCTTTTTTTTTTTTTTGTCGGCGTGCTAAGTGTGTTCCTTAATTGAATTTAAGGTTATTTAATATGCTTTTAGCTGGCTATCGCGATGGCTTACGTACTTGTGGAAACCATTCTCGTATCCTCCAATATCCCTTCTGATCTATACGATCAAACACGAAATTCACTTATTTTGCTTGTTTTCGTCGCATTGGGGGAAGAAAGGAGAAGAAAAAGGAGAGAGTATCACGAAAGATTAATACATATTTATTGAAAGTTTCGCGCGTTAAAATTGTTCTTTTAATGGAATTATTCTGTAGTTTCCAATCTTGGTTGATTTTGCAGAATTTGCAATCGTCAAGAATTTGAATTGCATTTTTTGGGGGGAGAAATACGATATTGACAAAGTAAAAATGGTGATTTTTAGATTTTAGATTTTTAGACTAAAGAAATATAAAAAAAAACCTTTTCTATTTTATGGTTTTAAAAAGTAAACATTTGCAGAATAAAAATTATTCAGAAATTTTTTTTTAAATTCTTCGAAACAATGAAAACATTTTAATAAAATTCTAAGGAGTAATTTAAAAAAGTTTAGTAAAATTCTTTGAAACAAATAAATTATTTTAAAAAATTTGAAAGAAATTTTTTTCCATTATTCTGTCTTTTCAATATTTCAATATTTTCTTCAGTATTTCTTTAAATATTTTAATACGATTTCACAAAAAATTTGAACTATTTAAAAAGAAAATTAAATAAAATTCTTTTTAAAAATTCAATTGTTTTCATTAATAATAGAAATTTTGCAGAAATTCAATTATTTGAAATACCTACAATTTTCACAAATTATTTTAAAGCAGTTAATTATTTGACAGTCAATTATTTTTAAGGACTTTAATAAAATTTAGTTTTAAGAATTCATATTTATTTTTTATAAATTTATAAATTCGTTCTTTTCAAAAAATGGCACAAAATTATTTGCAAAAATTCAAGTATTTTTTTTTTAAATAATAATAAAATTCTTCACAGAAATTCAATTGTTTCGAAAAAAAATTTGAATAAAAACCTTTGAAACAATTGAATTATTTGAAATTTCTACTATTTTAAACAATATTTCATAAAAGAATTCAACAATTTAAAAAAATATTAAATTAAATTCTTGTAAAAAATTGAATCATTTAAAAAAATAATACATTTTCATAAATTTTTTAAAGACATTAGTTCAAGTTAATTATTTTTAAGGTTTTTAATAAAATATTTTTATAAGAATTCATATATTTTTGAAACAATTGTAAATAAATTCTCTAAAAAAATTTAATAAAATTAATTGCAAGAATTCAATTATTAGCAAAAATAATAAATTTCTTCATTGGAATTAATTGGAATTTTAAATGAATTCCTCGAAAACTGTATAATTATTCTTAAACATTTTAATTTTAGAATGAGAGAATTCAATTATTTTTATAATAATAATATCATCTCAGGAATGCAATTATTTTAAAGAGTTTAATAAAATAAATTGCAGAAATTCAATTATTTTCATTAAACCCATAGCAGGATTTCAATTACTTTTAATACAAATTGAAATAAATTTCTCAAAAAATGCAATAATCTATTCAAATTATATTAAAATTCTTCACAGAAACTCAATTTCTCAAATAAATCCCAATAAAATTCTTTGTAAGAATTTAATTATTTATCTGCATGCAATTATTCGTAAAAATTTTAATAAAATTATTTAAAAGAATTCAATTATTTATATTATTTTGTATAAAATTCTTTATATCAATTCAATTTAAAGAAATTTCTAAAAACTTCAAATGAAAAGGAAAATTTTAAATTGATTTTTAAATTAAAGTCTTTGAACATTTTGATTGTTACAAAACTAATAATATTGAAATGTTTATTTTAATAAAATAATTCACGTTTTGAACCTACTTTAATTTGTAAATTACAAAAAAATAGTATTTTGAAAAATTGTAACTACAATTTTTTGAAAATAGTTTTTTTTTTTGCTTTTTTATTTTTCTCAAAAAGGCAAATGAAATTTAGAACTAAAAACAAGAATTTCCTGCCTAATTTATATGAAAAATAATTTTCAACATTTATATATTTCTTTGTCAATTTCTTATTCTAAGAATTTAATTATTTACCGAAATCCAAATATTTTTAAAAATTTTATCAAAATTATTCGAAAGAATTCAATTATTTATAAAATTTTTTTCATAAAATTCTTTATATTATTTCAAACATAAAAAAGAATTCTAATAAAATTTCTTGTAAGAATTTAATTATTTACCTAAATCCAAATATTCTTAAAAATTTTATCAAAATTATTCGAAAGAATTCAATTATTTATAAAATTTTTTTCATAAAATTCTTTATATTATTTCAAACATAAAAAGGAATTCTAATAAAATTTCTTGTAAGAATTCAATTATTTACCTAAATACACATATTCTTAAAAATTTTATCAAAATTATTCCAAAGAATTCAATTATTTATAAAATTTTTTCATAAAATTCTTCATATTATTTCAAATTTAAAAAAATTTTTATAAAATTTCTTGTAAGAATTTAATTATTTACCTAAATCCAAATATTCTTAAAAAAGTTTCATCAACATTATTTCAAAGAATTCAATTATTTACATAATTCTTTAGATTAATTCAATTTCAAGAAATTTTAAGAAAATTCAAAATATTTTTAAATTAAAGTCTTTCAACATTTTGATTGTTACAAAACTAATAATATTGATATAATTTATTTTAACAAAAGAATTTACGTTTTGAAGATAGTTTATTTTGGAGATTTCAAAAAAATTAGTATTTTGAAAAATTGTAACTAAAATTTCCTTGCAAATAGTTCAATATAAAATTTTTCTATAATTATAATTAAATTGAATTTCTAATTAATAATAAATTTTCACAAATTTAAGGAAAATAAATTTGATATTCTAAACAATTTTATTTGTTGTGATTTAAAAAATTATTTGAAACATAATCGTGTCTTTGAAGAATTTTAATTAAAAAATTGGAAAATAATTAAATTTTAAGAAAATATAGAATTGAAGTTAGATGAGAAGAAAAATGAATATTTTTTGTAATTCATGAATTCAGGGAAATAGAAGATCAAATTTTTGTGAATCGATTAAAATTCATTTTTTAGTCGTCAATTTTAATTTTTTACTCGTTAAATTTAATTTTTTTGTAACTTTTTTCAGTTTAAGTTTAAGATACTTTTGCTTTTTTTCAAGTTAATTAACGAGGACGAAGCCTGTATTGTAAATTACTCTCGATAATCACTTGTTCTCTATTTTGTATAAATTTTTGTGAATCAACTAAAATTAATTTTCACAAGCGTCAATTTTAATTTTTTGACAAATAATTTGACCACTTTTTACTATTTTTTTCAGTTTCAAATATAGTTTTTTAAAAATTAATTATTAAGCACGAAGCCTGTTAATTACTAAATTAATAAAATTACCCACATCTTTTTTTATTAAAAAAAAAGTATTTCGTTCCAAAAAAATATACCCTTTTCTCGATTCGTACATATATTTATTATTATCGAGTGTTAATGAAAATCGATTAATTATTTCCCGACAGAGTGCTTTATATATTTAATTCCGTTTACAACGAGAGCACTCTGCGATTAAATAGCTTGAATGTTGTTAATCAAATATTGATGCAAGCCGCAATCGATTAGTTAGAATTTTTGTTACATTTCACTTGGCATATTCTCTAAAATGTCTCGAATGCACCACGCAGAGAATCGAGTATTTTAATTCATTATCCGGTCAAATACTTCTGTCCTGTTCGCATTATATCGCGAGGATGTTTTAAACAAGATTTACGGGGTGGCAGCAAATAACCAATTTAATTTACAGCATGACTTTGTAAGAAGGACAAGATAGCCTTTAATTGACATTACATATATCTTAAATCACCTGCACTTAGAATTTAATTGTAATTAAATATTGCGTATAATTGCATAACTGAAACGCAAGGCAAAAAAAATTTTTAATTTACTATTTTTATAAAATATTTTTTTTACCAACAGATATAAAATTTAAAGACATTTTCATTATAAAAAAACATAAAAAATAACATTAAAATCGCTAATTAATGAAATTCCCAAACAACTAATTAGCAATTTTAACAAAAGTGGAAATATTTAATTATAAATGGGTGAAAAATAAAAAATTTACAAATGACAAATTTAAATAATTTTCTAACTAAAAATCAAGATTTTTTATAATAATTTATGATTTTAACGTTATTTATAAAAGTTAACGGTTTTCGTTTTTAAAAGTAAAGTGAGAAGAGTGAAAAAAAGTGAAAGAGCGAGATAGGAAAAAAAGAGAGGGGGTTACGAGGACGTAAATATTTTGTAAAATGCAGAATAAGTGGGATGCTGGAGGGTAAGTTCGCGCCCCACTCAGCAGGTGGGTTTAAAAACCGTCGCTCGTTCAGTTAAATGGTAAATGTTTTTAGCTAGCAGGCTTGGTTATAATGCCGAAAGGGTTGATCTTTTCGCAACGCGTAACTCAGCACATGCCATTAAGACACAGTGTACTGAATACATCAAAAAAGTCATACTAAAATGGACCAAAAGATTTAAACTCGCATAATAAAAATTTAAATAATTTTTTCCTCCGCAAGCTTTTCAAATTATTTAACCCTTTGCCGTTCTTGTGTTACGAAATGTCGTTTAGAGTCTTTTCTGGGGGAACAACCAATGAGAAAAGGCGGTATGCTTGTGTTGATAAATTAGTTATGTGTGAGAATGTAAGTGTTCTGAATTTGCAGGAACGTACCTAATTAAAAAATGAATCCATTTATATTTTAAAATAAATTATATTTCAAAATAATATTTAATACCTAAAAATCTGTTTTTTTGTATAAAGTGGAAGTGTATTTGCAATTTATTACTTTTTAAACATAGCTATATTTGATTATTAAAGACTTTTATCAAATCTACATAACCAATGTAAACATAACCTCAATATCAAACTAATTTCCGGCCCTGATATTATCCACGTGATTCCACTGTCAAACTTATTTTTTCTGAGGTGGGGAAAGCTTATGTACGGCAAAGGGTTAAAGGAGACCAAAAAAATGACCAAGAAGAAAAGAAAAGTAAAATGCAAAAAGAAAAGAAGAAAAAATAGAAAAAAACAAAACTACAATAAAATACAAATGAAAATAAAGTTCAACTCAAAATTTAAAAAAAAATAAGGAAAGAATTAAAAAGTAATAAAAAACCCAAAGAAAATAAATTTAAAAAATTAAAAACAATCTAAGAAAAAATGTCATAAAAAATAAAACAGTTTTTACAGTTTTCCCAAAATTTTGCAAAGTTTTGTTTCCCTTTTTTCTAATTTGATATCCTTAGCAAATATGTGTTTTTAATATTTCAATGGTCAATTCCCTTTTGAATTTTCCAAACTTTACATTTCTTTAAAAAATTTGAAATTACTTTTAAAGAGATTAATAAAATAATAAAATGCAGAAATTCAATTACTTTCATTAAACCCATCGCAGGATTTCAGTTACTTTCAATACAAATTGATATAAATTTCTCAAAAAATGCAATTACTTTTTCAAATTTTATTAAAATTCTTCCCAGAAATTCAATTTTAAAAAAAAAATCTTAATAAAATTCTTTGTAAGAATTTAATTATTTATCTTCATGCAATTAATTATTCGTAAAAATTTTAATAAAATTATTTTAAAAAAATTTAATTATTTATATTATTTTGTATAAAATTCTTTATATCAATTCAATTTAAAGAAATTTCTAAAAATTTCAAATGAAAAGGAAAATTTTAAATTGATTTTTAAATTAAAGTCTTTGAACATTTTGATTGTTACAAAACTAATAATATTGAAATGTTTATTTTAACAAAATAATTCACATTTTGAACCTAGTTTATTTTGAAAATTACAAAAAAATAGTATTTTGAAAAATTGTAATTCTAAAATTTTTTAAAAATAGTTAAATTAAATTTCTTTACCATAAAATTATTTTTGACATTTATATTTTTCTTAAAAAGGCAAATGGAATTTAGAACTAGAAACAAGAATTTCTTGCCGAATTTATATGAAAAATAATTGTCAATATGTATATTCAATTGTCAATTTCTTTTTGTAAAAATTTCGTTATTTACCTACATGCAAATATTCTTAAAAATTTTATCAAAATTATTTCAAAGAATTCAATTATTTGTAAAATTGTTTAATGAAATTCTTCATATTATTTTAATTTTTAAAAATATTCTAATAAAACTTCATGTAAGAATTTAATTATTTGCCTAAATCCAAATATTCTTAAAAATTTTATCAAAATTATTCGAAAGAACTCAATTATTTATAACATTTTTTTTGGAAAATTCTTTACAAGAATTCTATTATTTTAACAAATAATCAAATTCGTCACTGAAATTTAATTATTAAAAAAAGATCTAACAAATTTTCTTGTAAGAATTTAATAATTTACCTAATTGCAAATATTAAAAATTGTATGCAAATTATTCGAAAGAACTTAACTATTTATAATTTTTTTTTATAAAATTCTTAATATCAATTAAATTTTAAGAAATTTTAAGAAATTTTTTTAAATATTTTTAAACTGAAGTTTTTTAACATTTTAATTGCTGTGAAACTAATAATATTAAATTACATATTTTTAAAAAATTATTCAGGCTTGGATCATAGTTTATGTTGGTAATTATAAGAAAAATTAGCATTTTGAAAAATTGTAACTAGAATATTTTGAAAATAGTTAAATTGAAAATTTTATCATAAATAAAATTAAATTAAATTTCTAATAAATTGCATATTTTTTCAATTTTAATGAAAATAAATTCAAGATTCTAAAGAATTTGTTTCCTCGTGTTTCTAAAAATTATACTTTGAAGTATAATCGTGTCCTTGAAAAATTTAAATTTTAAAAATGTCAAAAAAATTAAATTTTAAGAAAATATAGAATTGAAGTTAGATGGAAAGAAAAATGAATATTTTTTTTGTAATTCATGAATTCAGGGAAATAGAGAATCACATTTTTGTGAATCGAATGAAAAGAATTTTTTAAACGTCAATTTTAATTTTTGCGACACCTTTTTTTAGTTTAAGTCAAAGCTACTTTTTGCTTCTTTTAAATTTTTTTATCACCATTTTGTATAAATTTTTAAAACTTAAAGTTTTCAGGACCTCAATTTTCGTGAATAAATTTGTTGATATTGTGGACTTGGGTCCAAAAATTGTTTGAAGGTGGCAAATAAATTTAATAAATTTATTGTATAAATTTTTGTGAATCGACTAATATTAATTTTCATAAGCGTCAAATTTAAGTTTTTGATAAATTATTTTACCACTTTTTACTACTTTTTCCAGTTTTAAAGATACTTTTATCAATAATTCCTTTTTTTTTAATTTTCTAAACTTGATATTTTTCTCAAAAATTAAAAATTAAATTCCTTTACCAAAAAATTATTTTCGCCATTTTTATTTCTCTCAAAAAAGCAAATGGAATTTAGAATCAAAAACAAGAATTTCCTGTCGAATTTATATGAAAAATAATTTCCAACATTTGTATTTTAATTGTCAATTTCGTATTGTCAGTTAAAAACTCAAATTACACAGTAAATTGCTGCTTTCTTTTTACAAAACGATAACACAGATTCGAAGCTTGATTATAAAAAAAAGAATAAAAAAAAGGTAGAAAAAAACTGATGTCTTTAAAATTATCTTTCGAATAACAGTAATAAGGATGAAAGTGATGATTGCAAACAACTTTGAAATCACCTTCTTGTGAGGATCTTTTAATGTTTTCAGGTGCAGAGAATTTCCGCTTCAGGGTCTTGCAACGCTGTCGCGATTTACGAGCGTATTGTACGAAATTTTCAATTTCGTCGTAATTGGCGCCGAGCATCGGGAGGGAGAGAGAGAGAGAGAGAGAAAACCGAAAGGAAACATCTCTCTGAGACGAGAGAAAACAGCTTCCGGGTACAACAGCCCTGGTTAAATTTAATACCATTTAAATAATGCAGACAGCAAGAAGTGTTAAATAAAATCATAAATTTCAGGGCAAACATTTTCTTCTATTCCTAAATTTCGAAAATTTACAGTTTAAAAAAAAATCCCGTCTTTTCTGTATTTCTCGCGAAAAGAAGAACAAAAAACTAAAAGAATAGAATTTCTCTCTAAACAATCGAATGAAATTTTTCCAACAAAGAATTAGTTTACACCGAAAATATTGAAACAATGGAGATTTTTAATAAAATGGAAATAAAATGGAATTTTTAAAAGAATGTTTCTCAGAGTTTACGAGATATACGAAAAAACGAAAAAAAATATTTTCAACCTAATTATTTTCAGACAAGAGAATGAAATACAAAGGGACATATAATAAAACTCTCAAATTTTCCCGAGTTCACTTGAAGCGAAAATATTTTAACTTTAAAAATATTTCATTCGCTAATAAAATATTTGCAACTTAAACAGACGCAAAGAGTACGTTAACTTTTGCCAATATTGTTTGACTAAATACATTATAGATGGAACAGTAGCAAATCCTAGTTTTCACAGAAAGGAATTCTTCCCTAATTTCTCTGTAGTTAGGGAAAATAGTTTTAAAGACCGAAATTAATTTAATTAATTATTCATGAATTTGTATAGAAATAATTTCGACATGACAAGAAAATTATTTACATAAATTAGAAAACTATTTTTTCAGGAAAATTGAAAAATAACTTTTCTCTTACATTTAAATTTATCAAATAGATGATTATTTTTAATCAAAGTTGTCAATAGAAATTAATTTTTTAATCTTTTTGCATATAAAACTAAAACTTAATTAGTTAATCTTTGCTCTTTGTGTAGTGAATGAAAAAAATAATCAAACTTTAATAAACAGAAGAAAATTTAATAATTTCCGATAATAGATTTTTAATAAAAATTAAAAAATAGAAAAGTAACAGAAATATTTTTTTTAAAAGGAAAATTGTATATTTTCCTGACTTTAAATTCTTATAAAGAAATTTTTATAAAAATAGTATTTTTCGGAGAATCAATTGTATATGGCACTAATTTTTAAAAAATGCAGTAGTTAGAAAAGAGAATAAAATTTACCCTCTTCAGAATTTCGACCTTAATTAATATCCTTACTAAAAATTCCTACGTGAAACACAAGAATAATTAAAATTTTTGAAAGAATTTAATCTCTCTTTCAAGGTACCATACCACCTTTCACCTCCGAAAAATGCACTTTTTCTGAAGTTTCTTTCTCAGTCCCTATGGAATTTATTGATCTAAATCTTTGTGGGTTAAATAAAGGTACTCTTAAACTATATGAAAAAACTTTTTTTTAGTTATTAACCAACTACAATTTAAATTAATTTTTTTAAATATTTTATTCATTAAGCGAACTAACTTTTTATATTTTAATTAAAAGTTTGTATTTTAAAATTTAAAAGATATTCCTAAAGAAAAAATATTTCTTACTTTGCTATAAATATAATTTAAAATAACATTAGATGATAATTTATTACTAAACTTTGGATTTTTAATAATTTAATATTCCATAAAATTATTTTAAGGTAATTTTTGTGAGAAATTCAATGGTCACAACATAAAAGGAAAAAAAAACTTTCATTCCTTTTTCCATTTTTATTTTGAAATTCATGAGTAATTTTATTAAAAATATATTTTTGAACCCAGAAATTAATTGATTTTTGCAATTTTTGAAGCGTTTTTTTCTACTTTATTTTTAGGCTAAGAAACGAAATGCTAAAAAATACGATTATTAATTTATTATTTCTATTTGAAAATAATGTTTTTACATTTTTTTTGTTTTTTATACATAAAAATAATGATTTGAAAATAGTTAGAAAAAGAAACAAATGAATTTTCAATTAAAAAAAATTGAATGACTATTGTAATTGTTATCATATTCGGCCTAATGCCATAAAATGTGTTACGCGACATTTACTTAACATGTCGCGTAACACATTATAGCATCCAGCCCCTCAATTGTTATTCAATTTTTTAAATTGAAAATTTATTTTTTTCCTTTTCTAACTATTTTTAAATGATTATTTTTATGTATAGAGAATAAGAAATGTAAAAATATTATTTTCAAATAGAAATAATTAAATAATAATCGTATTTTTAAGCATCTCGTTTTTCAGCCTAAAAATAGTTTTTTTTCAAAAGAATGCTTCAAAAATTTGCAAAAATCAATTTTTTTGTGGATTCAAAAATATATTTTCAATAACATTACTCATGAATTTTAAAATAAAAATTCAAAAAGGGATAAAAATAATGTTGTCCCCTTTTATGTTGTGACCATTGAGTTTCTCACAAAAAATTACCTTTAAATAATTCTATGTAATATTAAATTATTAAAAATACAAATTTTATTAATAAATTATTATTATCTTTTTGAGTGTTCCTTTAATTTTTTTCCCTTTATTTTTATTTTTTTTAATTTAGTCTTAAACTCGGGGTGATTATTGTTCTTTAAATATTCTATATGTTTTCGTTTATTTCTTTGAGTGTTTCTTTATTTTCTTTTTTTTATTTATCGCACGTTTTTTGGCTTTATTTTTATTTTCTATTTTTTTTTTAAATTTAGTCTTGAACTCGGGGTGATTATTGTTCATTAAGGTGGATGGTGATCGTAGCATAACCTCAAAATCTGTCAAAATTAAAAAATGATTTCTAACGCAAACAAAAACAAGATAAATATGAATTATAAACAATTTTAGAAGATCTTGTTTTATTATTCTCGACAAAAATTATAATATGACAAAATATTTTGTTAACAATGTTTTCTTCAACATTTATTATTTTTTTCTTTTGAGATCAGACAAAAATTGCAATTTTCAACCAATTTTTATAAACAATAGCTCATTTAATTCAGTGAAAGATTCTCTACAATCGTTACTTTTTTTTAATATTATTAAAAGTATGTTATTAAAAAATTACAAAGAAAACATTGTTAATTTATTAAATAACATTTTTTTTTTAATAACATACTTTTAACAATATCAACAAGATAACGATTTTGGAGAATGTTTCACTGATTAAAATGAGATGTTGTTTATAAAAATTGGTTACAAATTGCAATTTTAGTCTAATCGAAACGAAAAAAAAAATTACATGTAAAAAAAATCATTGTTGACAAACCATTTTGACTAAAAAATTTAATTGCTATTTTTTTCAAAAGTATTAAAACAAGATCTTTTATAATTGTTTGTCATTGATATATTTATTTTATTCTTGCTTGGGTTAGAATATAATTTTTATTTTTTACAGATTTTGAGGTTATGTTACCGTCACCATCCTCCTTAAATATTCTTTATGTTTTCGTTTATCCTTTTGAGTGTTATTAATTAATTTAATTTAATTACTAAATACTTTTATAATTTTTAAAGACTTTGAAGGTTTAATTTTTTTCTTTAATCTGAGTATGATAAAAATTACAATTTTTATAGAATTTTTTAAATTAAAAATTCATTTGTTTCGATATCTAACAATTTTCAAATAATTATTATGTATAAAAAATAAAAAATGTAAAAACATTATTCTGAAATAGAAATAATTTAATAATAATCGTATTTTTTAGCATTTCGTTTTTCAGCCTAAAAATAGTTTTCTGAAAAAGAATGCTTCAAAAATTATAAAAATCAATTATTCTGTGCATTCGAAAGTGTATTTTCAATAAAATTACTCATGAATTTCAAAATAAAAATTCAAAAAGGGATAAAAATAATTTTATCCCCTTTAATGTTGTGAGTATTGAGTTTCTCACAAAAAATTACCTTAAAATAATTTTATGGAATAGTAAATTATTAAAAATCCAAATTTTATTAATAAATTATTATTATCCTTTTGAGTGTTTCTTTAATTTTTTTCCTTTATTTTTAATTTTTAAATTTAGTCTCGAACTCGGGGTGATTATTGTTTTTTATTAAATATTCTTTATGCTTTCGTTTATCTCTTTATGTGTTTCTTTATTTTCTTTTTTTTATTTTACGCACTTTTTTTGGTTTTTTTTATTTTTTTAATTTAGTCTTGAACTCGGGGTGATTAATATTCTTTAAATATTCTTTATGCTTTCGTTTATCATTTTGAGTGTTTCTTTATTTCCTTCTTTTTATTTTCCGCACTTTTTTTGGCTTTACTTTTATTTTCTATTTTTTTTTTCTAAATTTAGTCTTGAACTCGGGGTGATTATTGTTCTTTAAATATTCTTTATGCTTTCGTTTATCCTTCTAAATGTTTCTTTATTTTCTTCTTTTTATTTTCCGCACTTTTTTTGGCTTTACTTTTATTTTCTATTTTTTTTTTCTAAATTTAGTCTTGAACTCGGGGTGATTATTGTTCTTTAAATATTCTTTATGCTTTCGTTTATCATTTTGAGTGTTTCTTTATTTCCTTCTTTTTATTTTCCGCACTTTTTTTGGCTTTACTTTTATTTTCTATTTTTTTTTTAAATTTAGTCTTGAACTGGGGGTGATTAATATTCTTTAAATATTCTTTATGCTTTCGTTTATCATTTTGAGTGTTTCTTTATTTCCTTCTTTTTATTTTCCGCACTTTTTTTGGCTTTACTTTTATTTTCTATTTTTTTTTCTAAATTTAGTCTTGAACTCGGGGTGATTATTGTTCTTTAAATATTCTTTATGCTTTCGTTTATCCTTTTGAGTGTTTCTTTATTTTCCATTTTTTCTGTTTTCCACACTTTTTTTGGCGTTGCACTCGGAGGCGATTATTGCCCTTTAAATATTCTCTATCTTTTCGTTTATCTTGCACTTTTGAGATTTTAAGTGAGAAGAAAAAATTGCCTCCAGCAGTTGGAAATATAGAAAATGGACCATAAGAGCATAAGAATATGTGCCGAGCAATATATGTAAATTAAAGGGAATTCTCCTTTTCTGTTTGCGGGGTAATTTTCAACACTTCTCCTCTACCGAAAATAGCCGACGAGTGCGTGTATCCGCGTGCCGTCGTTTACAACCATATTAATGTCGAAGGCCACGCTCGCGGAAGAACTCGTGGAGGTTAAAGATCGCATTAAAACCGACAGTAGCTTGGAAAGCGTCTTATACCCTTTAGGGTCATAAACAAAAAGGATTCTTTTCTTCTTTAGCAACTATTGCGGGTATTCTTTTTTTCTTTCGTTTTTTTTCTCATTTTATTTTATTCTTTCTCTCCATCCCTTTTTCGCATCTGCCAGCTCGTTATCTAATGGTGCTTCATATAGTGCTTGATAATTGACCGCCTTCCACCTGAGGGCCTAGTCAGAGAGCCAAATAGACGTGGTCTTATTAAGGCCGATGTTTTGTTGCAAGCAGTAGCGCGAGTGGGCTCAAAGAATCGACATTTCACATCGATTCTTGATTAAAACTCACCCTCGGGCTGCCACCTCATTACGCTCTCATGGCGATTTTTAAAAAATTTCTACTCGAGGCGATTTTAATTTGACGTCGACGAGAGTATAGAAAATAGTTTTTTCGAGAGAGAAAAAAAAATAATAATAATAATAAAGGGAAGACTCTTGAGGTTTTATTTTCTCTGTATGTATTTTATATGTATATACTGACACATAGATACAATGTATAAAGTCTGTGATTTATAATGGATGGGTAGAATTTATTGTTCGTAGAAACATCATTTTAACACCTTGTTACACGCGCTGTAAAACACGAAAGTGATGAAGGCCAGGAATTTTACACAATTGCGTTCAATTTCGTTTAAACGTCGGGTTATATTGTGAGAAATTTCTCTCAATATCATTTTTTTTTCTTTATTTTCATTTTGGTTTACTTTCATGCGAGAAAATGCAAAATTATTCTTTAAAGTTTTTAAAGCTCAGATGAAGGACGTTTTTTATTTAAATTCTATTTATTGTAATTCTGCTTATTATTTCAGTTTTACTGCCAATTGTCTGTTACAATGAAAAAAAAAAATTTTTTTAACTACACGGAGAAAAAAAATGCTGTTGAATCAAATTTTTTCAAATTTTTCAGCAGTTTTAGCCTAAAAACAGTTTTTTTTTTAAAATGCTTGAAAAATCTTTTTGTATCTTAATTTGTATTCTAAAATTTAAAAGATATAACAAAAAGAAAGAATATTCCTTACTTTGCTATAAATATAATTTTAAAATAATATTAAATAATAATTTATTACTAAAATTTGGATTTTTAATAATTTAATATTCCATAAAATTATTTTAAGGTAATTTTTTGTGAGAAACTCAATAGTCACAACATTAAAGAGGATAACATTATTTTTATCTCTTTTTGAATTCTTATTTTGAAATTCATAAGTAATTTTACTGAAAATAAACTTTCGAATCCACAGAATAATTGAGTCTTGCAATTTTTGAAGCATTTTTTTTTTTAAACTATTTTTAGGCTGAAAAACGAAATGCTAAAAAATACGATTATTATTAAATTATTTCTATTTCAGAATAATGTTTTTACATTTTTTATTTTTTATACATAATAATAATTATTTGAAAATAGTTAGAAAAAGAAACAAATAAATTTTCAATTTAAAAAATTGAATAAAAATTGTAATTTTTATCATACTACGATTAAAGATAAAAATTAAACCTTCAAAGTCTTTAAAAATTATAAAAGTATTTAGTAATTAAATTAAATTAATTAATAACACTCAAAAGGATAAACAAAAACATAAAGAATATTTAAGGATGAAGGTGACCGTAACATAACAGCAAAATCTGTAAAAAATAAAAATTACATTCTTACGCAAACAAAAATAAAATAAATATATCAATGACAAACAATTATAAAAGATCTAGTTTTACTACTGTCAAAAAAGAAATATAATTTAAATATTTTTAGTCAAAATAGTTTGTCAACAATGATTTTTTTTTACATTTAATTTTTTTTTCGTTTCGATTAGACTAAAATTGCAATTTGTAACCAATTTTTATAAACAATATCTCATTTAAATCAGTGAAACATTCTCCAAAATCGTTATCTTGTTAATATTATTAAAAGTATATTTTTAAAAAATTATTTAATAAATAAATAATATTTTCTTTGTAATTTTTTAATAACATACTTTTAACAATATTAAAAAAATAACGATTGTAGAGAATCTTTCACTGAATTAAATGAGCTATTGTTTATAAAAATTGGTTGAAAATTGCAATTTTTGTCTGATCTCAAAAGAAAAAATAATAAATGTTGAATAAAACATTGTTAACAAAATATTTTGTCATATTATAATTTTTGTCGAGAATAATAAAACAAGATCTTCTAAAATTGTTTATATTTGATATTTATTTTATTTTTGTTTGCGTAAAAAATAATTTTTTAGTTTTCACAGATTTTGAGATTATGTTACGGTCACCATCCTCCTTAAAGAACAATAATCACCCCGAGTTCAAGGCTATAAATTAAAAAAAAATAGAAAACAAAAAGAAAGTCAAAAAATTAAAGGAACACTCAAAAGGATAAACGAAAAGATGAAAGAATATTTAAATAATTTTAATAATTCAGGTTCAAAACACAAAAAGACAGAAAATAGAAAAAAAAACAAAACAAAAAATGACAAACGAAAAGCTAAAGAATATTTAGAATATTTACCCTCAGTTCAAAAATAAAAAAAATACTCTCGAAAGCGTAAAAAATGCGAATGTAAAAAATCCAATTTTGTGGAAAGAATAAATCACCTCCTGTATAATTATTGTACACATTCCGTTTTTGTAATTCCCAAAAGAAAAAAAATAATAATAATCCATTTCTCCTACATAAAATATGATAAAATGTTGAATTTGTACACAAAATCTGGTGTGTTTGCGATGTATAAAAATCTCTACCGACAGAAAATTACATTTCACATTTTCGCCATACGATATTCAATTAAATGAGAAATTCCATTAAATGTAAAAATTATTATTCATTGAAATCTCCGATTATGACATTCGAACTCATGCTGAGGCAAATATTGAACCAGCTGCTGGTACTGCCACAACTGCCTACTAACAAATAAACTTTATTTTATATAGTTGACAATGAATATGAAAAGGACAGTGGATTTTAATTTGCTTTAATTTTACATTTCTCCAAGGGAATATTATTTGCCATGAACAAGGAATTTATGCGAAAAATAATTTTACATATTTTTCGCGTAAGCGTTTAAAAAGTAGCGTGTATGCTAATAAACATTTATGGAATCAAAAGGCAAATATTTCCTTTGATTATATCTGAAGTAGAAAATTTTTATAATAACCCTACAGAATTAATAGAGAAACAATGTGATTAATATTTTTTATATTTTTTAAGGTTATTTTTTGTCAGAAATTCAATGGTCAAAATATTAGGACGAAAATTATTTTTAACCCTTTTTAAATTTTCATTTTTCCTAAAAACTGGTAGATTTTGAAATTCATGCAAAATTTTGTAAAAAACTATGTTTTTGAATTCACAAAGTAATTGATAAATAACGAAATTTATTTTCGCAATTTTTTTAAACATTTTTTTTAAACTTTATTTTTAGGGTGAAAAATGAAACACTAAAAAAATACTATTATTATTGAATTATTTTTATTTCAAAATAATGTTCTCACATTTTTTGTTTTTTATACATAAAATAATAATTTTAAAAAAATTAAAAAAAGAAACAAATGAATATTCAAATTAAAAAATTGAAAAACAATTATAATTTTTATCATATTTAAGTCTAAAGAATTTTTTTTAATCGTTTCAAAAATTATAAAAATTAATTTTTTCCCCTTACAATTTTTTTTGTATATTATAAATCATATTTTTAAGAAAATTACGCATAAATTTCAAAATCTACTAATTTTTAATGAATTTGACAAACAATCGAAACAAAAGTCTGTCCAATGTCATAATTTCGTTTCTTTTAAAAAAGTCGAATTAAATTAATAATTATTCCATTTTAATTTTATTTTTACTTTTCTACATTTTGAACATTTAAAATTTACATTTAAATAAAAATTATAATTTTTTGCCAATAATAAATTAATTAAGTAACCTTTAACCTAAAATTTAACAAATGTTTCTTATTTACAGAAAATTGTAATTTTTATTCAAATGCAACTTTTAATAGGTTTTAATATTCGAAATTATATTCTTCACCTTTTCAACAAGTATTTTTTAATTTTAATTTTATTTATTATTTTTTTACGTTTTGAACATTTTAAAGTTATATTTGAATAAAAATTATAAGTTTTTGTCAATAATAAATGAATTAAGTAACATTTAATCTAAAATTTAACAAATGTTTTTTATCGACAGAAAATTGTAATTTTTATTTAAATTCAACTTTAAATCGTTTTAAATATTCGAAATTAAATTTGTCGCCTTTCCACCAAGACGAATTTGAAATTTCATTTTTATTTCTCTTTTAAATTACAAGAATATTACATTAGACTTAGTTTTGATTTTACTGTACGTAAAATTTCTTTCTAAGAAAAACAAACCTTCAAAAGAGTCAAAAGATATTTTGAAGCAGTTTTTTAAACTTTATTTTTAAGCTGAAAATGCTGTAAAATGCAATTCTTTTTAAAACTATTTCATTACAAATTTATTTATTTCTTTATTGTTTTAACTAATTTTAGATCACAATTTTTTGTATAAAAAATAAAAAATGTAAAAAAATTACTTTTTAGTAAAATAATAATAATAATTGCATTTTTTTAGCATTTCCGGTCTAAAAATAAAGTTTTCGTTGAAAATAATACTTAAAAAATTTAAGAAAATTTTTAAAAATATTTTTGGTATATTTAATATTTTTAATATTTTTAATAATCTTAATATTTTTGATATTCTTAACATTTTTGATATTCTTATTAATTTTGATATTCTTAATAATTTAAATATTTTTGATATTTTTCGATATTTTTTATAATATTTGTATGCAAATTTCTCGGGAGATTTTTCATTTACTTTACACAGGGATATTGTCCCTTGAGGATAATAAAATTCCTGAAGCGCAAAAATTTGAAAATCTAACAATGCAAACTCGAGTCCTTGGGTTGTACTTGGAAATCAAATTTTGCAAATCATGCTCTCTCTTCCGATTCTTTTCATTCGAGGATTTCAAGTTACTAATACCACATTACAAAATAGCGGGGGTGTGACACAATATTGAATTTATATTTAAAATGGTTGAGACGTTACGAATCAATTTTCGAAGACTTTTTCGTATGTACCAAAACAAGTGTCAATGCTTATAGAAAACATAACAGCTGTACTCAGAATAATCCATTGTCCCCTTTAGCAAGAATGGCATTGAAATTAATTTCCATTTGATGATATATAGAAAAAATTTGAAAAGTTTTTTTTAGAAAATACGCACTAAATGGGAAAATAGTTGAAGTCACGATGAAGTCATTACTTTCTATTTTTTGACTATTTTGCGAACTGAATTTTTTTTCAAATCGGAATCTTGAATCATATTCCAAGTTGAAATTTAGAAAATTTACTGGTTTTACTTTTATGCTAATTTTGAAACACACAAGAAAAAAAGAAATAAAAACAAATATTCACTAATATTAACAAAAAATAACAAAAGGACCACAAAAAGTTCAAATGTAATTGAAATGATACCTCTTGTAAACTTAAAACAGAAAATAAAATTCCAAGTGAAAAACAATTAGAAAAATAGAGACTGGAATCGAAAATTAGCAATTAAAAAAATTTCTAAAAAAAATTTTGCATTTCTAAAAACAAAAATTTTTTGCAACAAATTTTATTTACATTATTAAAAATAATTGACTTCCTCCGAAGAGTTTTATTATTTATAAAAGTACTTGACATCTTATTTCGAATTTTATTAAATTTTTTAGAAAGTAGTGAATTCTTAAGAAGAATTTTATTTTTTATAAAAATACTTTAATTATTTCTTTCTTTAATTAAAAATTTTAAGAATAATTGCATTTTGGTTTAATTTATTTTAAATCAAATTAAAAATAATTGAAATTTCGAGACAAGTTTTATTAAATAAGAAAATAATTAAATTTTTACAACCACTTTAATTAAATTGTTTTAAAAATAATTAAATACTTGAGAAGAGTTTTATTATTTATAAAAATAATTCAAATTTTTTTTGATACAATTGAAATTTTTAAAGATAATTGCATTTCTTGATAAAATCAGTTAAAATTGCAATAAAAACAGGCCTCATTAAAAGTATTTGAAAGTTTGGGATGAGTTTTATTATTAATGTTTAAATTAAATAAATTTTGTAATCAAATTTTGTTTACATTTTTCAAAATAATAGAATTCCTCGGAAGATTTTTATTATTTATAGAAGTACTTGACATCTTGCAACAAATTTTATTAAATTTTTTAGAATAATGTGAATTTTTAAGAAGAATTTTAGTATTTATAAAAATTAAAAATAATTGAATTACTTCTTTCTTTAATTGAAAATTTTAATAATAATTGCATATTTCTAAGTATTCATTTAAGATTGTATTGAAAATAATTGAAATCCTGCTATTAAGCTTCATGAAAATAATTTGCGAATATTCCAACGAATTTTATTATTTATTTATAAAAATAATTAAATTCTTTCTTAAATTTAAAATTTTTTAAATAATTGAAATTTTAAGAAAATTGTATTAATTAAGAAAATAATTGAATCTATACAACCCCTTTAATAAAATTTTTTAAAAATGATTGAATTCCTGGGGAGAATTTTATTATTTATAAAAATAATTAAATTCTTTCTTTTTATAAATAAAATGTTTTATTATAATTGAATTTTTGATAAATTCATTTAAAACTGCAATAATAATAATTAAAATTTTGAAACAAGTTCTATTAATTAAGAATATAATTGTAATTTCACAAACGCTCTAATTAAATTTTTTTTAAATAATTTATCTTCTGTAAAGAATTTGATTATTTATAAAAATAATTATATTATTTCTTTTTTAATTGAAAATTTTAAGAATATTTACATTTTGAATTAATTTATTTTAAATTATATTAAAGATAATTGAAATTTTGAGTTAAGTTTTATTAATTAAGAAAATAATATAAATCCTGGGATAAGTTTTATTATTTAAAAATTATTTTATTTAATTATTTTTTTTAAATTATTCTTTTTGATTTTAAATTATTTTAAATGTTATTTAATTCCAGAAAAAATTTTTAAATAAATTTTTTAAATAATTTATTTCTTTAAATGATTGTAAGAAAATTTCGTTTTAAATAATTGAATTACTGTGAAATTTTTTACTATTTATGAATACAATTGAATGTTTGTAAAGAATTAGATAAAAATGGTTCTTAAAAAATTGAATTCTTTTTTAAAACAAAAATTAACAATTGAATAAATTTCTAAAAAGAATTTTGCATTTCTAAAAACAGATTTTGCAACAAATTTTATTTACATTTTGAAAAACAATTGAATTTCTCGAAAGATTTTTATTATTCATAAAAGTACTTAACATCTTATAACGAATTTTATTAAATTTTATATTATATGTGAATTCCCGTGTGGAAATTGAATCTGGGCGCTAGCCATGCTATGTCCGGGGAGCCCAACTACAAGCTAGCCCCTAACCAGGAACCTATCTTTGTCAGGGCTAACTCGGGCTATTTCCACACGGGTTCTTAAGAAGAATTCTATTATTTATAAAAATAATTTAATCTTTTCTTTTTCTAATTGAAATTTTTTAAGAAAAATGCATTTTCGAAGAATTCATTTAAAATTGCAATTAAAAATAATTGAAATCTTGCGATAAGTTTTATTATTTAAGAAAGTAATTGAACTTTTGTAACAATTTTTATAAAAAAATTTAAATGTAATTGAATTCCGGGAAAAAAGATTATAAAAATATTTTAAATAATTGATTTTGTTGAATAATTGTAATAAAAATTGTGTCTTAAATAAATAAATGTTTATAATGATTTTTATAAAATTTTTTTAATGTAATTGAATTCCGGGCAAAAAATTTATAAAAATCTTCTAAATTATTTATTTCTTTAAAAGATTGTAACAAAATTTGCGTTTTAAATAATTGAATTACTGTGAAATTTTCTATTATTTATGAATATAATTGAATGTTTGTAAAGAATTTGATAAAAATGGTTCTTAAATAATTGATTTCTCTTCTGAAACAAAAATGAAGAATTTAATAAAATTCTAAAAAGAAATTTACATTTAAAAGAAAAATGTTTTTGGAAAAGTCCTGCCTTATTTGAATAACATTTCGCGGAAAAGAATATTTATCAGGAACAACCATAAGTTTCCCTAAAATATCGAATGTTTCAACTGAAACAAAAAAAATTTTTTTCTAATTTATTCAAACAGTTGCTTGTTTCAGGTAACATTTTTTTCCAAGTTTTGAAAAAAGTTTTCTAGTATTTCAAAAATAGAACTATTTTCTACTATTTCTAGTATTTTAAGTACCATCAGCAGCATAAAAATTCCCCTCTGGGATGTACTTATTTCTTTTTAATTATTTCTATGAGGGGTAATAAATTATTACTTATATATACGTTTCGCCGTGTCACGGAATGTTGTTCAAGTCCCAGAGTGCATATTTTTTCTAGACAAAAAAATAAAAAGAAAGACGAATGATTCCAAGGAGAGAGAGAAAGAGAGAGAAAGAGCGATATGAAGAAATAATAGTGAAACTACCATGGAAGCAGGGTGGTGTGTATATACATATATACAGAGAGTGAAGATATATAATGAGCAAACTGCAAGCGAACACAGAAATTGTACATCGCATTTTGATTTAAAATTCTATTACTATAAATTTCAACATCACGACCCTCCCTTTCCATAATTCCGCCCAGAATTGGACGCGCGCGGAAATTGCAATGTATATGTATTCACTCGACAGAAGTAAATTGTGGAGATACCCTATTTCACAAACTGTTAATGAAAACAAACATTTTTATTCACATATAAAATACAATTCGCGTACAATTCTCAAGCTAATATTTTATAAAGCGTCGACACTTCGAAAAAAAGAAAAAAAACCAAAAGTGTCGTTCTTAATAATTAAAAAACATTAAATATTCAAATACAATTCATTGTTTTATTTTTAAAATGCGCTAACAATTTAATGTTTTATTTTTGAAAAACTAACATTATTAAACATCAATATTAAGCATAAGTATTACTATCAATAGTACTAAAAATATTTTCTAAAAAATTAAATACTAGTATTAAAATGCAATTACTACTCATTAATCCAAATGTTATTAAACAACAACAAAAAAATTCAAACTAAACATTAATTTGTCACTGGTAAAACTTTCTAGTTAGCAGAAAAATGCCAAACGAACATGAAACTATAAATTACGAAAGTGTGCACACATAATATATTTAAAGAAATAAACATTGGGAAAAAAATAACTAATGTTGAATTTTAACAGAAATTTGCATGTGAATTGCATAATGAATATTTTCAAGTCAAACGAGATTTGTATCGGAATCTGACAAAGAGGACTTTGACAAATTAATACATACTCGATGTGTTACTCTTTAATCAGGACAAATTGTTGGAAATAATTATAGATTTGCACACAGACACGAGTATAATAAATTCAAAATCGATTTGCATGAGTTTCATTTGAACATGGGACATTTTAATATTCACGCGCTGAATTCAACATACTAAAAGCTATAACTACTTCATTTGACTGTAATAAATTCACCCATCTAGAGACAATAGATAAATGACAATTCACTAAATTCTCGTTAAGGATTTCATAAATATATATTACGTTTTTTTTATAAATTCACGCTTCGTACTCGGTAATTAATTTTTAAAACAGTAGCAAAAAGTAACTTGGAGAATGAAAAAAAGTTGTAACAAAATAATTAACGAAATGTCTGAATCTTTTTTAAAATTCAATTCTTATACAGAACATTATTTAAATTTGAAAAAAAATTAAATTCTTTCAAAAGACTTAATATAAAATTTAGTGAAAATAATTATTAAATTCTAATAAACAAATTATATTAAATTTTTTTTCCAATAATTGAATTCTTACCAAGAGTTTTAATAAACTTTTTTAAAAATAATTTCAATTTCATTTAAAATTACACTAAAAGAGATTTAATTGAAAATGTATTGACAATAATTATTTACTCATAATAAACCAATTACATCAAATTTTTTTCTAATAATTAAATTCTTTCCAAGAATTTTAATAAACTTTTTAAAAAATAATGTCATTTTTATCTAAAATTGTAGTAAAAACAGGCCTCATTAAAAACAATTGAAAATTTGGGATGAGTTTCATTAATGCTCAAAGTAATTAAATTTTTGCAGACATTTTTATTTACATTTTGAAAAATAATTGAATTACACAGAAGAATTTTATTATTTATAATTCATAAAAATAATCAAATTATTTCTATAATTTAAATTTTTAAAAATAATTGAATTTTTGAGATAAGTTTTATTAATTATGAAAATAATTAAATTTTTACAACTACTTTAAATAAATTTTTTTAAAATAATTGGATTTTTGCTAAAAATTTTAATATTTATAAAAATAAATAAATAATAATAATAATAATTTTTTTTCTTTCTATAATTAAAAATTTTTTTAAATAATTGCATTTTTTGATGAATTCATTTAAAACTACAATATATAAATAAAACTACACTAAATAAAATATATGAATTTTAGAAAAGAATTTTATTAGGAATTAAATTTTTCTATTTGTAATTAAATTTTTTTTTAAATATTAAGATAAGTTTTATTAATTAAGGAAAGAATTGAATTTTTACAACCACTTTATAACATTTTTAAAAAAATAGAATTTCTGACAAGAATTTTATTGTTTATAAAAAATAATTAAATTATTTCTTTATTTAAAATTTTTAAGAATAATTACATTTTGGATTAAGTACTATTAAATTATAATAAAAATAATTGACATTTTAAGATAAGGTTTATTATTTAAGAAAATAATTGAATTTTTAGAACCGCTTTAATTAAATTTTGTTTCAATAATTGAATTCTTAAGAAGAATTTGATTATCAATAAAAATAATTGAAAATTTTTTTTCTCTAATTAAAATTTTTAAGAATAATTTTATTTTACAGATCATTTTCATTTAAAATTGCACTAAGAACCGGCCTAAGTAACAGTAATTGAAAGTTTAAAATGAGTTTTAATAATTTTTAAAGTAATTAAA
The DNA here is from genome assembly GCA_032873175.1 of Leptopilina drosophilae. Taxonomy (NCBI): domain Eukaryota; kingdom Metazoa; phylum Arthropoda; class Insecta; order Hymenoptera; family Figitidae; genus Leptopilina; species Leptopilina drosophilae. The sequence continues at coordinate 42,051,484 of CM065480.1, read as the reverse complement.
TTTTTGCAACCAATATTATTTATATTTTTTAAAATAATTCAATTTCTCAGAAGAATTTTATTATTTATAAAAATGCTTGACATCTTGCAACGAATATTATTAAATTTTGTAAAAATAACTGAATTCTTAGAGAGAATTTTATTATTTATAAAAATAATTTAACTATTTCTTCCTTCGATCGATAATTTTAAGAATAATTGCACATTTCTAGGAATTTATTTAAAATTGTATTAAAAAAAATTAAAATCCTGCTATAAGCTTTATGGAAAAAATTTGAGAATGTTGTAACAAACATTATTATTTATAATTGACAAAAATAATTAAATCTTTCTTTAATTTAACAGAAAAAACGGGTGGTAATAAAAGAGTTGGTTAGAGGGTAATAGTTAAAAAAGGTACATGGTAATAAGTAAAATTCAAATGGGTATAGGGTAAACAATAGACAAACTCGATTGTCATGTCACAATCGAGGTTATTGAAAAAAAAACATTTCAATAAATGGTCATTATTATTGAAACATAAAGCACAAATGAAAAAGGATAAATAAAAAACATATTTTCTTTTAGAGAAAGCAAAAGTGCCACATCGAGGGGAAATCTTAAAAAGAAAGGAAAAGAAAAAAGATTATCAAATTAAGTAAAATAATAAAATGAGAAAAATGTGATTAATTTCTTTAATAAAGTATTTTTATATACTTCTATGACATAGTGCATTTTATTATAGTATTTTTTAAATTTAAAAAATTTACATAATTAAACAAAAAACCGTAGTTAATAAATTTATATTAAAATTAAATGTAATTAAATTAAATTCTTCGATTGTTTAAAATATGGGAATTGTCTACATAAGTATTGCAAAAGGCTGCAAACAATTTTTTTTCATTTCCTATTTATTTATTTTTTTGATAAATTTTTTATCCTTCAAACTACACTGAAAAAAAGTTCTGGTTGAAATAACAAGAAATCCTAATTTTAACTAGAATTTCGTGTTAAATATACCTTAACCAGAATTCTAGTTAATATAACCAGAATTGTTGTTTTAACTAGAATATCGTGTTAAATATACCCTAACCAGAACTTTTTTCAGTGTATTGGAAGTGTCTACTTAAGTATAGAGAAAGGCTAAAATCATTTTTTTTAATATTCTTAATTTTTCTAAAAAAATTCTTCAATTATTCAAACCATGGCAAGTGTCTATAAAAGTATAGAAAAAAAGTAAATATTTCTAAAATTCTATTTTTTTATAAAATTGAAAATCTTTCAAATCACAGGAATTGTCTAAAAAAGTATAGGAGACGGATAGAATAAATATTTTTGAAATTTCTTATTTTTCTTGATAAAATGATAGTTTTACAGAACATGAGAATTGTCTTTAAAAGATATGGGAGAAAACTGGAATAATTTATAGTGAAAATTCTTTTTTTTATTCAAATTGTTGATTCTTCAAATCATGGGAAGTGTGTATAAAAGTATGAGAGAAAAAAATTTTTTTATTTTAAAACTTCAAATTTCGGTAACTTTTTTCAATTTTATTTTTAAAGGGTTTTTGAAATTTTTTCTTAAAACTGGAACAAAACCATGCAACTTCTTGTTGAGACGCATTTTTCTAGGACCAAAATTAAAAAAGTTACAAAGGTTTTTCCAAAATCACAGACATTTTTTCATTTTGAAACTTTAATTTTTGGTAACTTCTTGCCACTTTATTTTTGAAGGGTTTTTAAAATTTTTTCTTAAAACTGGAACAAAACCATGCAACTTTTTTTTTAGACGCATTTTTCTAGGACCAAAATTAAAAAAGTTACAAAGGTTTTTCCAAAATCACAGACATTTTTTCATTTTGAAACTTTAATTTTTGGTAACTTTTTGCCACTTTATTTTTGAAGGGTTTTTAAAATTTTTTCTTAAAACTGGAACAAAACCATGCAACTTCTTCTTTAGACGCATTTTTCTAGGACCAAAATTAAAAAAGTTACAAAGGTTTTTCCAAAATCACAGACATTTTTTCATTTTGAAACTTCAATTTTCAGTAACTTTTTGCCACTTTATTTTTGAAGGGTTTTTGAAATTTTTTCTTAAAACTGGAATAAAACTATGCAACTTCTTCTTTAGACGCATTTTTCTAGGACCAAAATTAAAAAAGTTACAAAGGTTTTTCCAAAATCACAGACATTTTTTCATTTTGAAACTTTAATTTTTGGTAACTTTTTGCCACTTTATTTTTGAAGGGTTTTTAACATTTTTTCTTAAAACTGGAACAAAACCATGCAACTTCTTCTTTAGACGCATTTTTCTAGGACCAAAATTAAAAAAGTTACAAAGGTTTTTCCAAAATCACAGACATTTTTTCATTTTGAAACTTCAATTTTCAGTAACTTTTTGCCACTTTATTTTTGAAGGGTTTTTAACATTTTTTCTTAAAACTGGA